>CM077909.1:91132303-91732303 GCA_039720435.1 Amazona ochrocephala
ATCAATTGGTTAAGAACACAAAGCACAATCCTAACTTTTCAGTACAGCCATAAGCTTAACTGAAAATGATCTAGGCAATATTAATCTTTCTTAATAATTCAAAAATACAAAAGCAAGAAATGCTCAAAAGCAGTAATTAGTAATACATAGCATTACTCATTGGTGTTCCTGACTGCTTGATGGATATACTGAGTTTCTGAGCCTTACACAGCAATGAGACAGAATCCCATGGGTACATTCTCATCTCAATGTGAAGAGATTTACACATGTAAATCCCCATACATTGAGATAGATGAGTAAACACTATTACGTTTCAATGCATGCAAAATGTAATAATTTCTATTTTAAAATATCCAAGAATCACATCCAAATTAAGGGTAGTAGCATGGACTATTCCATTTAACACACAGTAAAAGCTAAGTACAATTTTCTCTAATTATTTGTATAAAATATTGACATCACTAAAAGCTCTTAGCGAGGTTTGTGTTTGGACTAGCATCAGAAACTTACATTCTTTAAAGACCCAACATTAGGAGAATGCAGAAGTACATAAAACATGTCACCTTTCTAAAAGAGCATTCCAACAAGAATATTTTTTATATGAGGTGTTTGAAAAGAAAATTATTAAAATAATCTTCAAAGTAGCCGAGGATTAGGAACACTAAGAATATTTAAGCATAGCCTTGGAATAAAGGCTAGCAAAGACAGACACTGTATTAATGAATATTTGGTTTATTTCCTTGAGCTGTGGTTTCAACTTTCTGCTTTACCGCTAGTAGGAAAGACATTCATACTTCATGACAGAAGGCAAGACTCTCTGAGCCAGAAGACTGCTTCAGGGTAAAGGGGGGGCTTTGTGCTTTTAGAGGTACACTGAAAAGTTGTCAAATACCACTGTATATCCTTTTTGAAACATTTAAAAATTAAATAATTAGTATTGGACTGAATACTAATGGAGCCTAATGCAAACAGTGACACAGGAAACGCTTGGAAATTGAAAGGCACACAGCCCTCTTCTCATCCAAATACATTTATTGAAGCTGCTAAAATATTTCTCACCTTGCTCCTTCTTAAAGTCTTTCTCTGACATAGTGACAGGCAAAAGCAGTTCTCCAACAGGCGGTTGAATGCTAACATTGAAACAATCATCCTTTGTGCTGAAAAGAGAAATTACAGAGTATCAACCAAGTGCATCAACAAGGATTAATACATACATATCAGCTCCAATTTTACTACGGAATCTCTAAACAGTGTAATAACTACCTGAATGATTTCTACCTTGTTAATCCAAAAGCCTGCTAATTTATTACATCAATAAAGCTGATCCATTTTCTCCAGTATAAATGTGTATTGGTACAGTATGCATGTTCTTGCATTCCTGAAAATACAACTTTTACTCATATTAATGTTTATTTGTAATCTATAAAGCATCACAATCAAATTAAATGCTTGCAAAGGACAAATTATTATACATTTTACAATTCCTTTAAAAGAACTGTTATTCACAAATTCCACCATTAACAATAGCTGTCTCAGAAATACAGCTTAACCTAGAAAAGGTATAACTTTAGACAGAAAGAATTATTATTGTCTAAAAAAACCCAAACAAACCAAACAATTCTGGAGTACCAAAGCCACACAGCATACTGGTTGATGTAAAAACACACTGAAAAACTGCAGAATTTTAGGCAGTTTTAGTAACAGCAAAGAGGTAAAAAAACCTTACTATCAGTAGCAGCATATTACCATCAAGTGCTATAGTTTCCTCCTTAAGAAATAAATACCATACAATGAACTTGCTCTCCCTACTCATTCAATTATCTAAGTTTCCAACTATCTCATCTTGGAGTTCTCCAAGGCTATAGAAACTCAAGACACATCCAGTCTGCTATATTTGATTGACTAAATATACCATACGGGATTAGGCTAACAATTCAGGATCAGTACATTCAGTCAGAATTTTTGTTAATGCTTTGAGGCATGAAAAATTTTTAGAAGAGAATATTTTTTTTTTTTTGTGTGATGAACTAAACACTCAATGCATATTGATGGCTGATATGCCACAGATATCCTACTTAAATATAATCATACAGTCATTAGAATGGAAGATATATTTCATCAATTAATATCCATGATATTTAAATTACCCTCAAACTGATTTTTTTATAACTCTGCAACTTCAATATACTGAAAAAAACCAGACTGATGGAAAAAACAGCACTAGATCACAAATACAAAAAAGGTACGTGTCTCCCTCCTAAAGATGCAAGACAAGCAACCTGGAAACAGGAAAGCATTTTATGGTCCTATTACTTAAAATTTTAATACTTACCGCAGGTACCTCATTTTACAATTTCACAAATGCTTAGGACTAGTACATTCTTACTTTCTGACTTCTGAAGTGTTATAATTATGCTTATGTATTTCAAGCATGGGTTTTTCAAATAAAATTCAGAATTATTACTAATTTTGTTGAAAATCATAGAATCATAGAATAGTCAGGGTTGGAAAGGACCTTGAGATCACCTAGTTCCAACCCCCCTGCCATGGGCAGGGACACCTCACAGTAAACCATGTCACCCAAGGCTCTGTCCAACTCGGACTTGGACACCTCCAGCGATGGAGCATTCACAACTTCCTTGGGCAACCCATTCCAGTGCCTCACCACCCTTACAGTAAAGAATTTCTTCCTCATATCCAATCTAAACTTCCTCTGTTTAAGTTTGAACCCATTACCCCTTGTCCTATCACTACAGTCCCTAATAATTATCTGGTAAACATACACTGAAACAATTCCTTCAAACTTGGTTAGTATTTCCTTTATAAAGAATTACTATGAAGAGCTGCTCTGAAAAATTTGCTTAGCTAACGAATCCTCACTTTCTTTTTTCCATATACTACTTTAAATACTGTCCATCTCTAACGCCATTAGCATGCTAGAGGAGCAGCAATTGTCTGAGTAAGTAATATTTTTTTCTTCAATTTTTCCTTGGAAAACTGACCAGGCACTCCATCACCTTAGAAGCTGAAGGAAAGGTCTTTAATCAACTGCCTCATAACTTTTTGCTGTTTATATATACTGCTTGGACTATGTGACTAAAACTTTCAACAACACTTTCATTCTTATTGTTCACCTGATCATTTAACCACTGTTATCTTTCGCACTAAAGCAAGATGTGCACTACATAATTCACCATAATACAGATAAAACAGCTTTCTGTACAATGACTCATGTCCTACATTGACTGAACATGCCACTTGCTCTGAATTGCTAACAACAATCTTTTCACAATAAGAAGGAATAAAAGCATGAGCATAGTTTGGGTTTTATCTGGCCCTAACTGCTCCAGAGGACCACTTGACACCTCTGCTGTAAACAAACATTCCACCCCCCTTTGCCCCAGTGATTAAAAAACTAGTACGATATTCTTTGATAAACTATGAACTCTTCGTGAGAAACTGAACATGAGCTGGCAGTGAGCACCTGCAGCCCAGAAAGCCAACTGTATCCTGGGCTGCATCAAAAGGAGCGTGACCAGCAGGTCAAAGGAGGTGATCCTGCCCCTCTAATCTGCCCACAAGGTGAGACCTTGTTTGGAGTATTGTGTGCGGTTCTGGCGTCCTCAACACATAAAAAGGACATGGAACTGTTGGAACAAGTGCAGAGGAGAGCCACGAGGATGATCTGGGGACTGGAGCATCTCCCATATGAAGACAGGCTGAGAAAGTTGAGGCTGCTCGGCCTGGAGAAGAGAAGGCTGCGTGGAGACATCAGAGCAGCCTTCCAGTACCTGAAGGGGGGCTATAGGGATGCTGGGGAGGGACTCTTCATTAGGGACTGTGGTGAGAGGACAAGGGGTAATGGGCTGAAACTGAAACAGTGGAAGTTTAGATTGGATATGAGGAAGAAATTCTTTACTGTGAGGGTGGTGAGGCACTGGAATGGGTTGCCCAGGGAAGCTGTGAATGCTCCATCACTGGCGATGCTCAAGGCCAGGCTGGACACAGCCTTGGGCGGCATGGTTTAGTGTGAGGTGTCCCTGCCCATGGCAGGGGGGTTGGAACTTGATGATCTTAGGGTCCTTTCCAACCCTAACTATTCTATGATTCTATGATTCATAGTCTGCAAGCAGAAATTCCAATTGCTAGCTGTTCTTCAAAACCACTTTGTTCTTAATTTCACTTTAGCCAGCATCTGTTTCGCTCTGCATTACTTTAATTTTAGCATACTTCAGTAAATTTCTTTTTCAGCTGGATAAAATCATCTTCCCTTATATAATTTGCTTTATTATACACTTTACAGGCTAAATATACAGCTTTTGCTTGTTGACCAGCATCTCTCTTATCACATCTTTATATTAGAGATGTATTAATATCTAATTTAGCAGGAGTAATTTGACAGTTCCATAGAACAATTCAGGTCAGAAGGAGCATCTGGAAATCATCTGGTCCTACCTGATAAATGACACTGCAAAACTAACATGTAATCCTTTAGAAGATGCACAGTTTTAACTTTTCTTTAGGTGGCTGCAGTGGGAGCAGCACACACCTGTCATCTGAAGCCAGTGCCCATCTTCCCTATTGTCTCTCTCTCTTCATTTCTTTAATTTTACTTTTTTTTTAAAGATTGGCTCCAAAGGGTTCCTGGAAAAGAATTTATCTGCCATGACAAAATACTTGAGGACGATGATGGCAACATCTTCTTTAAAACTAATACAAATGACATTATCACTTCTGTATGAGTTCTTATAAGATTCCAAAATAGCAGCCTTCAAAGTCTTGATTGTCAAAGCTTTAAAAAAATATTATTCTAATAAGAGGCTGGGGGATATTCTTCTTGCTATTTATATTATTCTTTTTTACATCACAAATAGCCGCTTAACCCAGAATACATCTATTCAAATCCAATTCACTATTTCTGTCTTGTATTCAAAAAATCTCCACTGATGAAGAAAAAAAAAAAAAGAAAAAAAGGAAGAGGAGGAGCCATACACTAAGTTACTGCAAATCATGGAACGGAAAAGGTTAGGAGACTTTGCTCATAGTATTGCTGAAGAAAGGAAAAGACAATATCCTGCTTTTACAAAAAAAAAAAAAGGGCCGCAGTGATAGAAGAAATGACAGTAGTGGTTCATGCCCAGCCTCACTTTTCCCAGGATTCAAGAGAAAACACAGCAGTGGGGAAATATACAAAATCTGACAAGGAAAAATAAAATTCTGCAGTGGAGCTCTGCAGTCAGTGTGTATCATCAAGGATCTGTTCTTACCTTTCCTCTACGTAATGATGCCTACCTGCCTTGCAAGGACGAAGGTCTCTTATTGGGGATTGTGAATATACCAATGCTTAACTAGGGTTCAACAAGCTACCAGACTACCAATAACAAACTGCTTTATATTTCTCTGCTGCATATATCCTGCTTGCAGAATCTTAATAAAGTAACCCAAAAAGAAGCTGTAAAGCTTACAAAATCTTTTAAAAGACTAAGTTCCTCCATCTATTCTTCTTTTAACTTTCTGCTTGAGAGGCATGATTGTGCAGAACACCAGTGTGGTTGAAAGAATGTGCCTCTGGAAGGAGGTCATACATGAAAAATAACCAGAAGAGATGTTCTCTTACAAGTACATAATGTAAGCATTTTAACACACAATTTAATAATCTAAAAAAATTCACTGGGACCAGTTTTCCAAGTAAGGTGTATCACCTCTTTTTAATTAGATGTGTGATCTTGCTTAATAAAAATAGTATTATGAGGTCTTTCAAGGCTCAGGCCTTAGAACTTCTCTCCATAATGCAGTTTCTCCTTCACTGTCTTTGACTTGTACAACAAATTCAGAAGAGATCTAAATATTTTATTACTCATATTAGTTTTGTACTTCTTACAGTTCGTATTTATTGAACCGCTAGTACAACAGCACATCCCCAAGCAGAGAGGTAGTGTTTGCTATGCAAAACACACAGACCATGATTGGCATCTAAGACCAATTGATCTACCCATTACCACTATGTCCCTACCCCCACAAGCTTTACTACAAAGCTATTGATTTAAACACTGCTGATCGGTTTCCATTTTCTGATTTTGGGCAGGCCAATTAAGAAAGTGAGTAATTGTGATTACACTGCTTCAGGATCAATTACATTTGATGCAAGACAAAGTGCTCCTCTTAGAATAACGTTAGAAAATTATTTTGATCAGGAACATGCTACCACTGAACATGTCTCTAACAAAAATGCAAAATAACTGTCAGTGTCTTTCGTTAAGATATGTTAGCAGGAAAAACAACAATATCAACACCTTTTTGTGCACAGTATTTTAACTATATTTTGACAAACTTCTACAAGTCATTCTTCCTTTTGGACAAAAGCTTTTTAATAAATATGACAAGTCAAAAAGGGTGCAGCTGAATTCTCTGAGATACTGCCCTGAAACAACACACTGCACAATTTCTTTAATAATATTGAACATTACTAGGATTTTGAATACATTTTTTAAGAGTAAAACAGCAATTTTTATGCAAAGAACATTTTATCCATTTTTACACTGTTTTCTATGAAGTAGTGTTAGAGCGACAAGCCCTATCAATTAGCAAAGGAACAAAGTAAGCAATTCCTGTTCTTAATTTAATTTTAAACTTAGCTTGAGCGCTTTGTCATTGGACTCACATTGTCCAAATCATTAAAATGAATACACCACTGAGGTCTGAGGCAAATCTATTTACAGTGATGTTACTCATAGTCTGGTCAGTGTTCAGGAATATTGATCTGTCTTGTTTGTCTAATAGGAAAATAATAAACAATTACTAGGCAATGTTGGAGAAAGTAATCAGTTTTTATATATCACTAATACAGCAGACCTCCCAAAAAATAATGGTGATGATCTGCATAAAATCAATGTGTTATGCTACATTGCTTATCCTCATCACTGCTAAGATTCTCAGCAATAAATGGTATAAGTTTGGAATCAAATCATTAGTCTACTGAAAATATGTACTTGAAAAAAAAATCTGCTCTATTTAAAAAAAGAACGTTCCTGCTTGATAAATTGAGCATATTTTACTAAAAAACCCTCAAACCCCAAATATATTTAAGGAAAGAGAGCCTATAATTTTGAAGCCATTATGAAATTCCATTGCCTAGAAGGGAACTTCCCTTTCCAGACAAACATAGCATCAGGTAACAGTCCAAAGCTGGCTCCAAATTCCAGCAAACAGCATACAGACCAGCTACAACAATGTGATACACGTAATATACATGCTGCAGACATCTTGCTGCAAGTACTAATAACTTTAAAATAACTATACATGAGCATAGACTGTACAGGAACACATCTGAGGAGCAGTAAAAATAAATAAATCTAATAATAAAAGCTCCTTGCCCCTGGAACAAGAAATTTTATTTTCATAGCAATTCTTTTGGAGTCACTTGGCTACATCTCTATTCTTAAGATTTTCCTGCTATCTCTAATAACCAGTAAGTTGCAAAAGCTGTGCTTAGTAGAACTACACTGAAATGTTTATAGTATTCAAGAAAAGGGCATGGAACTTTCTCAAAGGGCTTCCCCCCTAAACTGGAATGCAGCAATGTCTATTCAATACCCAGAATATATAAAGTAGTGCTTCTTGCAACAAAATATGTCAGAAAACATTATATCAAAATATGAAAAAAAAAAAAAAAAGAATGCAGATCTATTTAGTTCCCCTGAATAGCTTCCATGACTATAAGCCTGGATAGCTCGTAAAAGAAGGTGTCTAGCTTTCTCCCATACATTCATTCCTACTTGTTTGGACACTGCTACTATAAATTTTCCCTGGTTTCAAATGCTAGTGTGTAAAAGAGTTCTCACTGGGTGAGCAAGCTCCCTGCTAGCCTACAAGGCAACAGGAACTCATACAAAGGAACATCTTCAATGTGCCATTAATGAGCATAAAAAGTGTAAATCAAGCATATAAGACAAAATCTAGTTGGCCAGCCAGTTACTTTTCGTTCTCCCTTTAATAATTTTAAATAATCTACAGCATGAGGAAAAAGCTTCTTTGGTCAGAAAATTCTGGGGTTGGTTTCATGTAGCCATGTTACATAGATCACAAACAGCCATAATAAGCACTCGAGGTAGTAAAACTGCTCACGCTATGCACTTTTTTGACTTGCAATTTCTTACAAGGAAGAACACAACACAAAACACTCCAGCAGACTAGTCACACCTGACTGATTCCTTCAAGGCAGTGTTATTAAGAAGAATCCCAAGAAGAAGGGTAAATAATAAAGATGAAGCTCAAGAACAGAGAAGCCATTTTACATCAGAAGAAGAGTTCATGCTTCTGCTTGGTATCATTTGCACCAGGGGAAAAACAGGACCTCCCAAACACAACCTGTCAAGGAGTTTTTGAACTTACGCATGTGATTTTAAACCTAGATTTGAGTTTACCATCAAATCTGGGTTTTTAGAAGTAAGTGTGAAAAAATTCAGAAGACTGAACTAAACTGATAATCCTTCTAACAGTAAAACCAAACACTAATTTCATCTTATTTCTCTAAAAACATCTTAGGTATACATCATGTTGTGAACTGCTCTTCAATTCTTGAAATATTTAATAAACAGCAAGTCTGGTAGTGCCAAGCAACCTTACAATATACACTACTTGTGCCTCCAGAGAGCAAAAAATCACCCTCCCTCCCCAGGAACTCACCATAACTGGAAACTGGCGATCTGAGTAGAATCACAGAAGTCAATACCCACTGAAACGGTAATGGATCCTGCAGGCTCAAGGCATTCTACATGAAAACATTTTGAATAGATAAACTACACATGCAAAGGTACAGAAAACCCCAGATGCAAACCCCCAAACTGTACATAATCAGAAAACTTGTATTAAAACAGACAAACAAAACCCAAATCAAAACCTCCATAAAAATAGCTAATACTTGTAGCTCTAGATCAAGTAAGTATCACTCAAATGTCACTTAAGTGTCTTGGATTCCCTCTCCCCACAGTCGGTGTACATGGAATCTTGCCCTTTATATCTTACAGGCCCACTATCAACAAAGTCAGAATTTTTCCTAGAAAGCCTAGGAAAATTTTTCACAGAAAAAATACACTGAAGCTACATCATTTTACTTGTGTACAGATCCAGCACAGATATTTTCAGTGACACCAGTTTGCAAATGTAGTTAATAAAAAAACAATTTGGTTTGGTAAAAAAAAATGGCAAAACCCAATTACACATATTAAAAAAAATTAGATTACCACACACAGTAATGGAAAAGAGATGAACTTAAAATACTTCATATTTAGTATGATTTACTTGTTTCTCAGTATTCTGCCTGTATTAGTTATGGAAAGGAGTAGAAAGATTATAAACCCAAAATGGAAGATAATTTTGTGCTTTACAAGCAGTGCAGACTTGGGGACTTCTCAAATTAAGATATTAAAAAACATGCTCCTTCTTAGTTTCCTGGCTATGTCACTATACTGTTTTCTTAATGCTGTAGAGATAAGGCTTTGTTTTAGTAGGAAAAAAAGCTCTTTCTTTACATAAGCAGAGGTACTAAGAACAAGCATTGTAGCAATTTGACTTCTCAAGATTGCAAGAAAGGAAACCTAAAAGCACAGTTAAAATACAGGAATTAAAATAAAAATTATTGGGCAGGCAGGAGAGTGTCTAATTTCCAGTTTATTCACTGACCTATCTGATGCTTTTTAGGAACTAAACAGTAGGCAGCGGCTCCACAACAAAAGGAAACAAAATGTAACTGTTCAAGATTAAGGTCTGATAAATATGGAAAAAGTGTATGCGATGCAGTTAGGCAAAGACTAAGTCAATGCTAGGAAATAAAGAGAAAACAAAGTATTTCAAGAGGTCTGTGTAAAGCATTGAAAGATTACAGGCTCATGCTCAAATTCAGACTAAACCTTACCAAAGTCTTTGATCTTACTGTTTTCCAATAGGGTTTCAAAGGCACCTAACACAACAAGAAAATACTGTGCACAGGGACTTAGGTAAAATAATTTGGTCCATTTCCACTGGCAAAATCAGGACAATTGCCAACATTAATTGCAGAGATGGAGGCAAAACTCGACATAGTCCAGTAGGAATACCTGTCTACACTGACCCATAAACACATAAAAAGGACACAGAACTGTTGGAACAAGCCCAGAGGAGGGCCACGAGGATGATGAGGGGGCTGGAGCACCTCCCGTATGAAGATAGGCTGAGAAATTTGGGGCTGTTCAGCTTGGGGAAGAGAAGGCTGTGTGAAGCCCTCCTAGCAGCCTTCCAGTATCTGAAAGGGGGCTATAGGGATGCTGGGGACGGACTCTTCATTAGGGACTGTAGTGACAGGACAAGGGGTAATGGGCTAAATCTTCAACAGGGGAAGTTTAGATTGGATATGAGGAAGAAATTCTTTACTGTGAGGGTAGTGAGGCACTGGAATGGGTAGCCCAAGGAAGTTACGCATGCTCCATCCCTGGCAGTGTTCAAGGCCAGGTTGGACAGAGCCTTTAGTGTGAGGTGTCCCTGCCCATGGCAGGGGGGTTGGAACTAGAGGGTCTTAAGGTCCTTTCCAACCCTAACTACTATGACTCTTCTTTCGTTTGTGCTGGGCAAATTAAAGGATGTGTTTTCCAAATGCTGGAAACAGAAGATATAGTTACAAGAACAGCGCATATAAACTGAGATACCTAAAGTGACAAAGAATACAGAAAATTCACATCTAGGCAAAAAAAGCAACATGTTTTTGAAGGAACTACAGATGATATATTACTTATTTTCCACCGAAGAAACCAAAAGCTTCACAGGACATATGCCACAATAATGTCTTTCTTGGGGAAATAAATAATTTAAAGGGTAGGACTGTCTTGCGGAACTCAAGAAACCTGAGTGGATAACTTACTTATTTTTTTTATTTTTAATTTTTTTTTAATGTAAGGGAAGTAGATGCTACTATTCCCTAACTGTAATTGTGAGTACAGTATCTCCTGGTCTGATTTACAGAATTATCAGTGTTCTACTTGTAAGCCTTTGTGATTTTATTTCCTTAAATGTTTAAAGGGAGGGATATAAGTTAAGGCTGATGGTCAAAGCTAACATGAAATCAGAACTCTGTACTGCAGCCTGTATCATAAAAATAAACACTAAACAGTTCAGACAAAAATTAGTATCTTTTCTGAAAGTAATCTTGATCAAGCATGTATAATCATCAAAATGAAAATGGCTACAAGATTTTAACTCTGAAATAAACTGAAGCATTGTACAACTGCTTTTGTAGCTACTTGTTGTAAATCTGCAGAGCCTTTTCAATACTAAAAATATGTATTTCAATAGCATACAGCAATTTAATACCAAGCATCTTTTTAGTGATGTTAATGCTTTACTGAAAACACAAGTAAACTCTTTACTTCACTGCTGTGCTTTAAGAACTTGTTTCTGTATTCTTCTAATGTGACCTGGACTCACAGGATAATGTTCAGAAGAAAAAGCTCCAGGAAGACCTTATAGCAGTCTTCCAGTACCTGAAAGAGGCCTAGAAGAAATCTGGGGAAGGACTTTTTACAAGGGCATGTAGGGATAGAACAAGAGGGAATGGCTTTAAACTGAAAGAGGGTAGATTTAGATCAGCTATTAGGAAAAAATTATTCACTTTGAGGGTGGTGAGACACTGGAACAGGTTGTCCCAAAAGGCTGGAGAGAAAATAATTCTGAATACAAATCAAAACCTCATTCTAAATAGTAGCCCATTACAGCCATTCTGGATTAAGGCTGTAAGAAACTCAAAAGTTTGTGGGAAGACAGAAAAACTTCATTGTATCAACTGGAACTGATACAATAGAAATGTTATTTGAAAAAGCAGGTAAGATTTCAGGCATGGAAGTTGCTATCTAAAGAGTTATTTTTGATGTCAAATACAAGTAGGGGAAAGATGAATTAATTTTTTGTTAGTATCAGATTGTCGAAGAAAATACAGCTGCATGAGTGTGTGTGTATGTATACATATCCATATGAGTACACGCATGACTATGCAAACCCCCTTTCCTATATTTAAAATTCTGCAAAGCATTAAGATTCTATATTTTTAAAGATAGGATACAATTACCTATTGGACTAAACTCATGCATCCTCATGCCTGGAGGTAATTTCTTCTCCTTGACGTGAATATTCTCTATCTTGTGATCAGTTGTGTTTGTTACTGTCACTTGCACAGATACCATACGATCACCAAAAATGCCTGGCTGTCTTGAGAAGTGATAATGAGCTGCTAATCCTTTTCCACTCATTCGATGAAGCAGTTCATGTGTTTTTGCTGGCACAGAGACTTGGGTAGTGACCTGTTAAGTACAAAACAAGGGTTGGCGAATGTTGTAAGGGGAGAACAGACAAAATGGTAATTAAATATTGCACTTTTCACTCAGCCAGAGCACCTGCTTTCTAGACATAATTTTAGTGAACTATAAACATGTAAGGACACATTCAAATCCACAAACAAATTTCAGTAATAGACATCAGATAACAGAATCTAAAAATAACATTTCTGGTGCTAAGAAATAGAAGCCTTAACTTTATTTGCCTCACTTCCCATTATATATTTGTTTTCAGTATTTTAACTCTACTGTTATCTATTATCAAATTTCTTTCAGAGTTGCAGTTAAAATAATTATGTTGATCCAACACAAAGTCTCATTCCATTCCATGCATCAGACCTCAAGCCCACACTGTGCAGTGAAAGTACAGTGAGAAAGTGTCATCTTTTGTTAAAACCATCAAAAAATGTGGCCTAACAATTACATTAGGCAAATAGTAAACCCACAGTTATATAGAGCAGAAGGATGTTGCCATTTTTAAAACACCCTTGCTGCCAGGAGGGTATTTGGCTCCACTCTATCCTGAAGAAGTAGCATGAATAAAAGATGTTCAGTGTGTAAATAAATTTCCAGAAGATACTGCTGCAAAGGAACTTGTAGTCACGGGTTCAAAACTGCAAAAGCAAGGAATATGCAGAAAACTGCAAAAAAGTGAGTCCAAATTCTTTAAACAAGTTTTAAGGAAAGGCTAGAAAATAACAGGCACAGTGACACCACACAAACAGAACACGGAAGCTAAAAAAGCTGAATGCTCAGCATGAAAATCTCATTTGTCTGGTCAATGCACTATCAGCTACTAAACTTTACTGTGTATCTGTTTCCACTGATGAGTGTCCCTCTTCTCTTGCCCTACTGATAGCTCTGACTGTGTAACCAAGTAGAAGAGACAACTGCAAACAGCAGGATGTTCAAGACTTCAAGCAGCTAAGCAGGGAGGATGGGCTTTTATCTTGCCTTCTCTACAGAAGCCTTAAAGGTTGCTACATTTTCCTGACTATCACATTAAACATGAAGGGGCTAATCTGAAAACCTAGTGAACACTTTCAGTAATATGAGAAGCTGGTAAGAGCTGTGATTTAAAGGCGTAAGGCGTTACAGAAATGGAAGAGTGTCTGAACAATATTAGGCTGTTAAGAATCCTGTTGAAAAACTTCAGAAGTTAGAGAGCACATGACAAATTTGATCTTCACCTCTGAGCTCCTGTTTCTGAACTGGAAAGCCAGCCTAGTAATATCCATCACCTCAAATGAGTAAAGATGAACTATTAAATGCTTCGAAATGTGAGCATAACATTGGTGAAAGCTGAAGAAAACATGAGGAACTGAGTGTGTATTCAGAGAGGGCTTCGGAAGGTACATTAAGCTCCACACATATCATACTGAATGAAGAACAAATAATGAAGGAGAAAAAGCAGAAAGTCTTCCCATTCCCTCAAAACTCAACCAATGTGTGACTGCAATTAGAACAACACATACAGGATGTTACTGAGCAAAAACCTCTGGAAAAAACTTCCACATCAGATTTCACTTTCAACTTTTTACCTGGTGTTTCTCCCTCTAACCTCTGGTATCAGTTTTTTTCAGAAACAAATTAATGATCTTGGTCAATGCCTCAAAGTCCAAATGAAGACCAGAAACGAGTGCTGTCCCTCAGGGGTCAGTGTTGGGACCGATCTTGTCCAACACCTTTGTCAGCAACATGAACAGTGGGATTGGTGCACCCTCAGCAAGTTTGCCGACAACACTAAGCGGTGTGCTGCAGTTGACACACTGGAGGGAAGTGATGTCATCCACAGGGACCTTGACATGCTTGAGAGGTGGCCAATGCCAACCTCATAAAGTTCAACAATGCAGGCTGCTCAAGGAAGTGGTAAATGCTCCATCCCTGGTAGTGTCCGAGGCCGGGCAGGACAGGGCCTTTTTTTTTCAGTCTAATTACTGGTCTCTGACAAGCATGAACTTATCAAACTCTTTTGTTCAAGAATACAGTTCAATGCGATTTTACAAGACCAATAATGACAAGGTATCTTTTTACTCCCGTTTCATTATACAGGCATAAATATATGGTAAGATTAGGGTTACTTTTATGTAGTTTAAATTATATTTATGAAGTAGTGACTTTCATGACAAGAGTTGAAGGGTGGGGTCCAAAGTGGCAGTGCTCATGCCATTGCTTCCTCCTGGGAAGTAGGTCATTATTGTGGCTTAAGCCCAGCTGGTAACTCAGAACCACGCAGCCGTTCGCTCACTCTCCTGCCTTCCTCCCCCCTAACTCCTGGAGGGATGGGGAGGAGAATCAAAAGAATGTAACTCCCACAGGTTGAGATAAGAACAGTCCAGTAACTAAGGTATAACACAAACCACTGCTGCTACCACCAATAATGACAAGGGAAACAACAAGGGAAGAGGACACAACCGCTTGCCACCCACCGACCGATACCCAGCCCGACCGAGCAGTGATCTAACCCTTCCGGGTAACTGCCCCCAGTTTATATACTGGGCATGACATGCTGTGGTATGTTTGCTCTTTGGCTAGTTTGGGTCAGGTGCCCTCTCTGCTTCCTCCCAGCTTCCCCTCCTCCCTGGCAGAGCATGAGACTCAGAAAGTCCTTGGTCAGGGTAAACATTACTGAGCAGCAGCTAAAAACATCGGTGTTATCAGCGCTGTTCCCAGGCTGAGAGTCAAAACCACAGCACTGCACCAGCTACTAAGAAGGAGAAAAATGACTGCTACTGCTGAACCCAGGACAGTATCCACCCCTTATTCCATACCATTTACGTCATGCTCAGATCCCACATTTTCAGTATACCATCACTCTTATATATATACACATATATATACATACACACACAGACAGAGAGAGATACCATTCCTTAGTGCAGGGACCAATCCCTATAAAGCTGCTGAGTCCATCTGGTCCACCATGTAGGGCTCCATCTCTTGTAACAGTTTTTCAGAGCAGGAGAGGCTGTGTGCAGTGTTGGATCGCTACCTGCTGATGCTGATCGTTCCTTTACTGCAGAACGCGTCTGGTTTCATCAAAGTTCATTCTTTGTTGGGATGGTGGTCGGAGGGAAGTCGAGGCCACTTGCTGATGACCTGAAAACATCTAGTTGCTGGGCTATAAAAGTATTACACAGCACGCAACAGCACACAACTAAGTTCATTGGCCGTTTTCCTCTAAAATCAAATCCCCTTGAGGTATACCTCGGACTTCCCCATCTTCCCGCATTACCCACCAGGTATATCCGGGTCCCTGAACAAAAGCAATCCCATGAGTGGGTTTGCCTTTACCTGAAGCAGGAATAACCCAGACTGTCTTCCCCAGCAATTTCTTCATGTGCACCACAGGAACTTTGTCCCCCCCTACAGTATGCAAAAGTTCTGACTGGGCTGGACCAGCCCTGTTGCAGACCCTCTGGTGTTGACCAACCAGGAGGCTTTTGGTAAATGTGTATCCCAGTATTTGAAAGTTCCACCACTCATTGCTCTCAGTGTAGTTTTTAACAGCCCATTGCACTGTTCGATTTTCCCAGAGGCTGGTGCATGGTAAAGGATGTGATATACCCACTCAGTGCCATGCTCTTTGGCCCAAATGTCTATAAGGCTGTTCCGGAAATGAGCCCCATTGTCTGACTCGATTCTCCCTGGGGTGCCATGTCACCACAAAATCTGCTTCTCAAGGCCCAGGATAGTGTTCTGGGCAGTGGCGTGTGGCACAGAGTGTGTTTCCAGCCATCTGGTGGTTGCTTCCACCATGGTAAGCCCATGACGCTTGCCTTGGCGGGTTGGTGAGAGTGTGATATAACTAATCTGCCAGGCCTCCCCATATTTGTACTTCAGCCATCATCCTCCATACCAAAGAGGCTTTAACTGTTTAGCTTCCTTAATTGCAGCACATGTTTCACACTCATGAATGACCTGGGCCATAGTGTCCATTGTTAAGTCCACCCCTCGATCGCAAGCCCATCTGTATGTTGCATCTCTGCCCTGATGGCCTGAAGTGTCATGGGCCCACAGGGCCAAAAATAATTCACCCTTATGTTGCCAATCTAAGTCCATCTGAGCCACTTCAATCTTAGCAGCTTTATCCACTTGTTGGTTGTTCTGGTGTTCCTCAGTGGCCTGACTCTTGGGTACATGAGCATCTACATGGCGTACCTTCCCCACCAGATTCTGCACTCGGGCAGCGATATCTTGCCACAGGCCGGCAGCCCGGGTGGGTTTACCTCTGTGTTGCCAATTGCTCTGCTTCCATTGCTGCAACCATCCCCACAGGGCATTTGCCACCATCCATGAGTCAGTATAAAGTACTGGCCATTTCCCTCGTTCAGCAATATCCAAGGCCAGCTGGATGGCTTTCACCTCGGCAAACTGACTCGATTCACCCCCTCCTTCAGCAGTTTCTGCAACTTGTCTTTGGGGTCTCTGTACAGCTGCCTTCCATCTCTGATGTTTTCCCACAATGCGACAGGACCCATCAGTAAACAAGGCATACTGCTTTTCACTTTCTGACAGTTTATTATGTGGTGGTGCCTCTTCAGCACGCATCACCTCCTCCTCTGGTGACATTCCAAAATCTTTGCCCTCTGGCCAGTCCATGATGACTTCTAGAATTCCTGGATGCCTGGGATTTCCTATGTGAGCTCGTTGTGTAATCAGTGTAGCCCACTTACTCCATGTAGCATTGGTTGCATGATGTGTAGAGGAGACCCTGCCTTTGAACATCCAGCCCAGCACGGGCAACCAGGGTGCCAGGAGGAGCTGTGCTTCAGTGCCAATTACTTCTGAAGTGGCTTGAACCCCTTCATAGGCTGCTAGTATCTCTTTCTCAGTTGGGAAATAGCTGGCCTCAGATGCTCTGTATCCCCGACTCCAAATGCCGAGGGGTTGACCTCGAGTCTCCCCTGAAGCTTTCTGCCAGAGGCTCCAGGTAGGACCCTTCTGCCCGGCTGCAGTGTAGAACACATTTTTTACATCTGGCCCGGTCCGGACTGGTCCAAGGGCTCCTGCATGAACTATCTCGTGTTAATTTGCTCAAAGGCTTGTTGTTGCTCAGGGCCCCATTTAAAATCATTCTTCTTCCAGGTCACATGATAGAGAGGGCTTACAATCAAACTGTAATTCGGGATGTGCATCCTCCAGAATCCCACAGCACCCAAGAAAGCTTGTGTTTCTTTCTTACTAGTTGGTGAAGACATTGCTGTTTTCTCATTGATCACATCTGTGGGGATGTGGTGATGTCCATCTTGCTATTTTATTCCCCAAAATTGAATCTCCTGTGCAGGTCCCTTGACCTTACTCCGTTTTATGGCAAAAACGGCTATCAGGGGGATTTGGATTATTTTCCTCCCTTTCTCAAAGACTTCTTCCACTGTATCGCCCCACATGATAATGTCATCAATGTATTGCAGGTGTTTTGGAGCTTGCCCCTGTTCCAGTGCAGTCTGGATCAGTCCATGGCAGATGGTAGGGCTGTGTTTCCACCCCTGGGGCAGTCGGTTCCAAGTGCCCCGGACTCCCCTCCAAGTAAAAGCGAACTGTGGCCTGCACTCTGCTGCCAAAGGAATTGAGAGAAATGCATTGGCAATACCAATTGTGGCATACCACTTGGCTGCCTTTGACTCCAGTTCATACTGAAGTTCTAGCATGTCCGGTATGGCAGCACTCAAGGGTGGTGTGACTTCATTCAGGCCATGAGAGTCTACTGTTAATCTCCACTCTCCATTAGACTTTCGCACTGGCCATATGGGGCTGTTAAAGGGTGAGTGGGTCCTACTGATCACTCCTTGACTCTCCAGTCTATGGATCAGCTTATGGATGGGAATCAGGGAGTCTCGGTTGGTGCGGTATTGCCGCCGGTGCACTGTTGTGGTCATGATTGGCACTTGTTGTTCTTCAACCTTCAGCAACCCGACAACAGAAGGATCCTCTGAGAGACCAGGCAAGGTGGACAGCTGCTCAATTTCCTCTGCCTCCAAAGCAGCAACACCAAAAGCCCATTGGTACCATTTTGCGTCTTTGAAGTACCCTCTCCTGAGGTAGTCTATGCCAAGGATGCATGGAGCCTCTGGACCAGTCACAATGTGGTGCTTTTGCCACTTCCTCCCAGTCAGGCTGATTTCAGCCTCCAGTACTGTCGACTCTTGGGATTCTCCTGTCACTCCAGAAATAGAAATGAGTTCCACCCCTTGATAGCTTGATGGGATCCGGGTACACTGTGCACTGCTATCTTCTAGAGCCTTATACTTCTGAGGAACTGATGTGCCACGCCATCTGATCTACACAGTCTAGTAAATCCGATTGTCCCCTACCTCCACCTGGCTGCAGGCAGGGCTCCTCTAACAGCCATCACAACGTTGGACACTCAAGTCTTGTAGAAAGGGATTATTCTTCTTTGTCACAGGAGCTGGAGTAAAATCAGCTCGTCCACTCCATCTGGGAACCTGCTTACCAGAGGCTAAAGCTGCAGCTTCCATGAGATGATCAGCCTTGACCTTTTCTCTCCTCTTCAATTCACACACCCATTCCTCCAGAGCTGAGGCAAGTTTTCCATCCCACTTTGCCACGTCTTCTCTGTGATCCTGCAGGTAAAACCATAGGGTGGCCCGTGACATATACCTTCTGTATCTTCTCTCTCGAGCAGTAGGATGCCTTTTGTTAATAGCTGAGATGTGGGTTGGTACACGTGAGGAGCTGGATAGATCAGACAGATCGCCTCTCAATTGCTTGAGCTCCTGGGACAGTTTTGCCACAGCTGAAATGATGGAGGGGGTGAGACTGTCTTCGAACGATCAGAGTTTATGAATCATTTCATCCACTGCTAGTGGTACTACATCATTCCAGGTTACTGTTGCCAATGAATGGGCATATGATGACAGTGCATTCCATGTAAATCTCTGCCATGCTGGTTGTGCACATTTGACTTCATCTCGATCTATGGGAACATCCCCAGCATTTGGCTTGATGTGATAGATCATCTCTACAATGGCTGATTCCCTCAGAGACTGGATGCCTTTCTCTAGAGTAGTCCACTTGGCCGAATGACTCCTAACATCGTCCTTGTATGGAAACCTTTCTTTCACAGCTGCCAAGAGCCTCTTCCAAAGACTGAGGGACTTCTTCTCTCTTGCAATTGCTTTGTCAATTCCTCCTTCCCTAGCAAGTGATCCCAGCTGCTTGGCTTCCCTACCTTCTAGTTCGTGACCATCGGCCCCACTGTCCCAGCATCGGAGCAACCAGGTGATGATGTGCTCCCCTGGTTGATGGGTAAAATCTTTTTGCATATTCCGTAGCTCGGTTGAGGTCCGGGGTCGAGACATCACCTCTTCTTCCTCTTCTTCCTCTGATTCACATACTAGTAACTCCTGGTCAGATGCTGTCCTGGGTAGTGAGTACATTGTTTCTTCATCTTGCTTCATCTTTCTTGTCTCTTTTTCGCTTTTCCCCTTGCGTAAAGGGGCAACCGATATTGGCACGAATTGGTCCTCTGGTGTAGCTGCTGTACTTGAGGTTTGATTAGCTGTGCTGTCTGCTGCGGTCAAAGTTTGAGTAGCTACTGTACTTGTCGCTGGGGCTGGTGTAGCTGCTGTACTTGGAGTTCTATTAGCTGTGCTGTCTGCTGTGGACAAAGTTTGAGTAGCTACTGTACTTGTCGCTGGGGCTGGTGTAGCTGCTGTACTTGGAGTTCTATTAGCTGCACTGTCTGTTGTGGACAAAGTTTGAGTAGCTACTGTACTTGTCGCTGGGGCTGTGTAGCTGCTGTGCTTGGAGCTGGAGTAGCTGTGCTGTCTGTTGCTTTGCCATCAGATCCAGGGACATTTTTTTCCTTTTGAAGGTGCTGGATAGTGTTGAATAGGGCCCTGTAAGCACAGGCCAAGCCCCAGCACGTTGCCACGATTTGTCTGTCTCTGGTACAACCGGGATGACAACACACTTCATTTAAGTGTTTTATTAATTTTTCTGGATTTTGCACTTGTTTAGTGGTGAAGTTCCAAAGCACTGGAGGGCCCACTGGCCTAGATACTTGCCCACACTATCCCACACGCCCTGCCACTCATGGCTGTGCAGCCTCGGGGAAAATCTCTTGGGCCTCCTATATTGTCATCTAACCCCAGACAAGGCCCAAACCCAGCTCTGCTTAACTCTTGAGATCAGATGAAATGGTCGTGGGTAAAACACACTCTGCACGCGTGCCAACATGGTGATCCCCATCACAATCAGCAGGCATGTCTCAAGGGTACCTAAAGGCCATTCAAAACCTTCAGAACTCTCAAGTGATGCTGTAAACGGTCTGGTAGGGGGTCTGTGTGTGTGTGAGAACATAAGGGAATGTCTCTTTCACAGGCTGACCACCCAAGGAGGGGAAAAAAGACATGTAATTGCTAAACACTTCTATTATATACCTCCCAAAGAATAGAGGTGGTGACCACACTGGGAACGCAAGTCAGATCAGTTTCATGATCAATGATTCTATTGTACTACAAGTCATTACCATAAAGTACAATGAAACCAGAACATTTGCCCGAGGCCCCCAGCCAGTAAACACTAACACAGCAAATACCAGCTGTAAGTAAGGTACAACATGCTGAAACTGTGAGATCAAGAGCAACAACTTTGAGAGCCAATAAATCAGCATTGTGATGAGTGACTATTAATCCAAAGCAATGAATACTGATCACAAATACAATCAGACGCACTCCAGTCAGATCTGCTGTTATCTCAATCCTTCAAGCCCCACGTTGGGTGCCTAAAAGAACTGTTGTGGTTTAAGCCCAGCTGGTAACTCAGTACCCTGCAGCCGTTCGCTCACTCCCCTCCTTCTGCCTCCCCACTCCTGGAGGGATGGGGAGGAGAATCAAAAGAATGTAACTCCCACAGGTTGAGATAAGAACAGTCCAGTAACTAAGGCACAACACAAACCACCACTGCTACCACCAATAATGACAAGGGAAACAACAAGGGAAGAGAAATACAACCGCTTGTCACCCACCAACCAATACCCAGCCCGACCGAGCAATGATCTAACCCTTCCGGGTAACTGCCCCCAGTTTATATACTGGGCATGACGTGCTGTGGTATGGAATACCTCTTTGGTCAGTTTGGGTCAGGTGCCCTCTCTGCTTCCTCCCAGCTTCCCCTCCTCCCTGGCAGAGCGTGAGACTCAGAAAGTCCTTGGTCAGGGTAAACATTACTGAGCAGCAACTAAAAACATCGGTGTTATCAGTGCTGTTACCAGGCTGAAAGTCAAAACCACAGCACTGCACCAGCTACTAAGAAGGAGAAAAAATGACTGCTACTGCTGAACCCAGGACAGTCATCTAACCAGTACAGTGACAAATGCCTCCTGACCATCTCTCAAAATGAGGATCAAAGGACTAACCACACTGAAGGTTTTTATGGTTATGGTTAATCCTCTCACACCCCTTCCTGAGAACCCGGTTATTGGTGGAGGCAAAGCAGTAAGCAGGACTAGAACCCTAAACTTCCAGGGAGCTGATTCTGGCCTCTTCAAAGACCTACTTAGAGGAATCCGATGGGCTCTAGAAAACAAGGGAATCCAAAAGAGCTAGTCAATATTTAAGCACCACTTCCTCCAAGCTTAAGACCAGTGTATCCCCATGACGAAGAAATCAGGCAAAGCGTGCAGGAGACCTGTATGGATGAGCAGGGGGCTCCTAGTAAATCACAAACATAATAAAAAAATTTATGGGATGTAGAAAAAGGGACAGACCAAGTGGGGGGACTACAGGAATACTGTAAATGGTATGTGACAAGGAAGGCCAAAGCACATTTGCAATTGAGTCTGGCAAAGGACATTAAGGACAACAAGAAGGGCTTCTGCAATTGTATCAGCAGCAAAAGGAGGACTAGGGAAAATGCGGGGCTGCTGCCTAATCAGATGGGTGTCCTGGTAACAGAAGACACAGAGAAGACAGAATTACTGAATGCCTTCTCTGCCTCATTCTTTACTACTGAGGACGGCTCTCAGGAGTCCCAGATCTCAGAAGCAGGAGGAGAAGGCTGGAGAAAGGAAGACTTCTCCCTGGTCATAGAGGGTTGAGTTAGAGATTGTCTAGACAGACTTAACACCCATAAATCTATGGGCCCTGATGGGATGCACCCACGTTTCTGAGGGAGCTGGCAGATGTCTCTCTGCTATTCTCCATCATCTTTGAAAAATCATGGAGAACTGAAGAGGTGCCCAGTGACCAGAGGAAGGCTAATCTCACCCTCATCTACAAAAGGGGCAAGAAGGAGGACCTGGGAAGCTACCGTCCAGACAGCTTCATGTCCATCCTTGAAAAGGTGGTGGAGCAGGTCATTCTGGAGGTTGGATATAAGGAAGAAATACTTTACTGTAAGGGTAGTGAGGCACTGAATGGGTTGCCCAGGGAAGTTGTGAATGCTCCATCGCTGGAGGTGTCCAAGGCCGAGTTGGACATAGCCTTGGATGGCATGGTTTAGTGGGAGGTGTCCCTGCCCATGGCAGGGGGGGTGGAACTAGATGATCTTAATGTCCTTTCCAACCCTAACTATTCTATGATTCTGTGAATATGCTTAGATTTCTGGTAATAATTGACAAGGTCAAACTCTCAAAAACCACCTCAGCTGCCAGGAAATAAGAAAGGGGTACTTCAAATAACAAATACCTTACTGATACATACAGACAAAAGCAGTAACAGGGTATTAGCAGAATCACACTAGCACCTGTTACTTAAACCACTGAGTTAAGGAATAAATCTAAAGTTTTAAGATGTAATTTGAATCTTATTTTTAAGTTAAGCTTAGCCTTCAACTTTCAATATTTAGCTCAATTTGAGTTGGACATGCATAATAGAAAAGTAATGAAATGGTTCACTCATTTTTCATTAACAAGCTTATGAAATGTTTTATTCATGTTAAAACAAGTATTTTGAAGTATACTAGCTTCTCTGTGTTAACATATAGGTGGTTTTATTGATATTATTTAATTAATAGGAACGAAACCTGAAAATTCAGTAGTCAGAAGTCCAACAAGTAGATACATATGCATACACATACAGCAAAAACTCTTTGCTAAATCAAACCTTCCTGAAACTGTCCTGTGATTTTTAGATTCTAATCTATGCCCCTTTTTGGCATTACTGCTCATATTTTAGGCCTAATTTCACTCATGAGCCCACTCATTTTTATTTGCAGTATCATACTAAACAGAGCCACAGACAGGTAAAGGACAGTCAGAAAAATGACATTATGTTTAGACTGTCTTCCTTCCCACAGAATGTGAATTTTCAATTGCATTTAACATGGCACTACTAGAAATAAACAAAATGCATATACGCTGAAAAAAGGAATTTAGTTCTGGAAAATGAAAATTCTCAAGCTCTCTTCTTGTTAGCAAGGGTTTTGAGCTGGCAAAAGGTGGTGTGACTGTAATGCAGTCTATTTAACAGTCACATCAGTCTGGTAAACAGAGTTTTTTAATTCTAAAATATTTAATGCATAGAACTGCAACACTTAAAGAAACCCATAGGGCAGACACCTGCAATCACTCTGGAGCTAAAATAATCCTCCAGAGAGTTAACAGAACAAGAAGCATACAGTAACCAGGAGATAATCAACAAATCTTACACAGCATATGTTTAAATAATAGAAGTCGTTTGTGTACCTTCAGATGGTTTATGAAAATAACCAATCAATTCTGCAGACACAACATTATTTCTAAAGGAAATCTATGCAACTCATGATGCCTACAGATACACAGAGACAAACCACACATATTTTATCAGTTTATTACAGTAAGCAAATAAGCGTGGAATGAGAGTGCACATAACTGTCTACTTAACGCTTACTGAAACATTTATAAGAGCTGTTATCTCCCTAATAACAGACAGACAGTGTGCAATTTTAGAGAGGAGAAAAGCTTCATATTTTTTAACACTTCACTAAAAAGTAACTGAAGAGTGTAAAATGAAAAATACTCTGTGCAGTTAGCTGGTAATGGACCATATTATCAACTCAAGTTAGATTTATAGGATACAAACTAGTCACTAATAGTTATTTTATGACATAGCGTGTCTGCTTTTTTTGTGTGAAGATTATTAAGATTAAACTTGCAAAACTTTTTTTTATACAGCTGTTTAGAATAACTGAAATAAAAGATTTTAAAATATAGACTGTCCTCCCACCCCAATTTGATGAAAAGACACCACAAATTAAAAGTCAGCATAGAGACTCCACAGCAGCATCACTGTGAACACTACTGGTGAGCCAGAGTGGGTCCCAGGCTAACTGCATGTGTTGAAAAATGATTCATCACCCTAAAAGCAGCTTCAAATATTTTTAAACTACTTATACAAGAACAAGAAGGCAACATCAGAATTTTGCCTTAAAAATTCCCTACTCATTAACCATCTAAAGGGAAGTTTAAGATTACTTTGGCTTTATCACAACAGAGCTAAACAGCCACAAACCACTGAATCCTCTACACATGAACACGCTTCTTTTCACATGTTCAGTGAGTCCTTAATAACTAACCTCAAGTTAATACAAAAAAATGGTTTCTATAATTATTTAAAATAACGAGCACTATCTGGTCTATTAAACCTACCGCAGAAAACAGAGCTGAACAGACTTTCTTATATGAAGTATCACAGAATCATAGAATGGTTTGGCCTGCAACGTACCTAACGTATTAACATTATTATCAAGCACAAAATTATGTCTGTTGTCTTTTTTATTTTGTGTTTGTTCCTTAGCTTAATAATGCTGTAATAATAAACACAGATTATTTTTTGATCCTGATTCAGAAATGCATATATGCTTGGATAAAACATCTATTATTGGAAAAAAATATTTGCTTCCAAGAATGGTGATAATAATAGTTCTATTCCTCTAATTTACATTCAGTTAAAGCAGTGGACTGAATCATTTAATCTAAGTATCCCTTCTACTGCCCTCCTACTGGCAATATCCATGACATAATCCAAGAATTACCTATTGAGCTGTGAGAGCTATATCCTCTCTTACACTCACTGTAAGGCTATGCTCCAGTAACTCCGCAACAGCCAAGAGAAGGGCCATCATGTAGCCCAACCACATTTACATGATCTTTCAACTGAAGCTAGGAGAACAACTTGCTATAATTCTACAGTAACAGAAAGATGGAAAACCAAGCAAATAAAGGAAAGACAACTACTGGCAGAAAACTATTTGTTCATGATCTTTTGCTCCACTATCAGTAACGTATCGACTCGTAGTCACAAGGCAATGTCTTCCTTATATAGTTCTTAATAAACAAAGAATAATTCATTAAAAATACAATAAAAAGCAAAGAAAGAATGTAAGAAAAAAATGTTAACATCCCACTCTGCATTATTTCAAGAGGCTGTAGCAAATCCCAGCATCAGAGTATACTTAAATGACACCAATATGGACTGCCAAACTAAGGATAGCATCCCCCTGATAGGGTCAGGGAAAACAAGCAAGGAAGCAAGCTCATATCTGTAGTCTAGAAAAGCAACAGGATACCACGATCCAATTTGGGCTATTTTATCTAGACGTACAGACACTTGAGAACATAATGTCAAACTCTGGCAAATTTTTAAAATCACTTTTCACCAAAGGAATGTTTAACTGGTTTACATCCACATAAAAACATCTAAAAGGCATGCCTGCTAGGTAGTCCTTCAATTTCTAATACTTTCTAACTCCTTTCTTTTTGCATCATCACTAATTTCTGGCCTCTACAATTCCCTAAATGACTAGTATGTCAATGAGGCTAATTGAAAGTCAGCATATCAATGCTCGTATCTTTAAACCAGTGTTGGTTTTAGCCAATACTGGACAATAGAAAGTGAGGTTCAAAAATTCTTACTGAATTTCAACATTGATAAAGTAATACTTGTGTCTCTAAAAACTCGAAAGGAAAACAAAAAATCCTCCCCCCCCCAATAACTCCCACAGATCATTATATCAGACAGAGATAAATCTCAAACAAGACAGCACTTTAATTATACTGTCCACAGTCTGCTTCTTTAAGGCTGGCAAAATTAATCCTTTTCTCTACCTTCTTTTACTCTAGTATTTGTATGGTCTCAAGTAGGTATAAAATGATCCTTTCAAACAGCAGTATGTTCAAGGTAACCTATGAATCTAGAGATATTAAAAATCTTTCATAATATGGTTCTCTTAAAATATAACCAAATAGATTTCCAGTAACTCTGTATCAGAATAAAAATAAAAGAGTATTCCTCTTAGAGCACAAAAATGATTGCATAATCTAAAGGAAATGGAATTTGGCCTTAAACTGGAGCTCATGAACAGCAGCAAATATCTACTAGTCCCATACCAGATTAATCAAGCCCCGAGTGTGCACTTGTTTTGCGTTTCATGTGTAACATGGGGCCAGTGAGACAGATTGCATTTTGCATGTATAACAGAGTTTAAGGCTTTTATATGACAACAACACATGGTTTTGTTTGAGATCTGGCATCTTTGTCTTCTCCTTCTGCTGAGCATAACGGATCACATGAATATTCCAATGAAAATACTAGCGAAATCTTTTTAAAAGCCACACAAGAAAGACCTTCAGTAGCAACAAAATGGGAATAGTCTCATGATTAAGTAAGGGTTACTACCTAAGCACAAAGGAAAGCGCTGAATTCAGTCTCATAACTATGGGCCACAAACCTTGGTATAAATTCAAAAGTGCAAATTCTTCACCATAGGTACTCTGGGATCACCAGTGGATTATGAAAAGATCTTAAACAGCTAGGGAGGGAGAATTTTTTCTTAACTGCATTTTCAGAAAAAACATACATTCAAGGGCTCAAACTGTATCCCAATCCAGCTTTCAACTTCTAGAACAACAGTGACCAAATCAACTGGTGAATTCAAACTATGCATGGGAAACCTCAACATTTACTATAATTTTGTCCTATGTATGCTTCTATGAAGCAAAAAGATGACAAGCCTGGTGGTTAATGCATGTGTGCCTTTCATCAAGCAGCATGCTATTTTAAACTCCTCCGGAAAAGTTATCAGGTGTTTAAAGGAAAAGACATTCTCCCAACACACAAACAAGTAATTTACTTCAATTTAGTGATTTGATACTTCCAGTGACCACCTAACTTGAAATTCTGAGGAATACCTGAAGTAATTTTAGAATTAGAAAAACAGAATAAGGTGGCAGCCTCACCTGATGTCCCAGTTATGAATTTGG
The DNA here is from genome assembly GCA_039720435.1 of Amazona ochrocephala. NCBI lineage: Eukaryota > Metazoa > Chordata > Aves > Psittaciformes > Psittacidae > Amazona > Amazona ochrocephala. The sequence goes on from CM077909.1 coordinate 91,159,865, forward strand.
GATAGTGGGTGCAGCTGAGAGGGATTTTGGCATTGAGTCTAAATGAATTCAAAGCAGTTCCTACACATGGTTTCTAATACATTACTTTGATTTTGGCAAACAGCCAGTACTCTAGAGACCTCTAAAGTTAAAACATACTGAACCCTACTGGCTATAATGTAAAATTTTACACTTAGGGTTATACTATAACTACTCCCGCATATTGGTTTCTTCCAACAGAAAGTACCAAGTTCAAATTTCCCCCCAGAAAAGTATCTCTTCTGTCAGGATAAGCATATGAGGTAAGCTGAAACATTACACAGTATTACCTACCAGCAGAAGAGAACCCAGCCTATAAAATTCTGTATTTGATATAGCACAGATATTCATGAATGCTGAAATGTAAATTACATCTTTGACAGCTTAATACAACTACACGTGAATCTTGGTCACTGTATGTTTGTTGAAAAATGCAAGGCATTATTTTGGCTTTTGTCAGGATGATCTCATCTATATTAGCACTTCCTCAATGTAGGTGTAGAATCTCTGTATGTACTGGAATGCATCCCTTGTACATGATACTGATGTACCAATTTTCTCCAAGTTTTATTTCATTTTACATACCATGCTTCAATCTGAAAAAAAATCTATTCCATACTGTCTGAAAATTAGCTGACCTGAGATCATTGCTAAAATACTGCATTTCTGTGTTCTATTTTCCTCAGTCTTCACTTGATCACTCAATAGTTTGTAGTCTATTAAGAGACAAAGAGATTATATCTAGTTACCTTCAGCTTCTTTGTTTAAATTCAAAAGCACATATTTTTTTTTTACTTTTTTGGACTCGGAAACGAAATTTGTGCCATCAAATGATTTATTCAGCCTCCATTAGGACGTCTCTTTTCACACTCATTAAGATGAAATGCCACTCAATCCGATCCATACACAGCTCAGAGGAATGTAAGCAACAACATGCACAGCACACTGCCAAAGAAAACCCCACTCTATGAGTATCTCTAATAAAGACTACTGTACGGACACAGATCCTGAATGTAAGCAGGCTGCTTTATACAGTTGCCGTGGACAAAGTTAAGTCCCCCAGTTGATGACTGGAGGCAAAGTAGGTAGATACTTTTTTCTCATTTACTTCTCAAATTGCCTTGGTACTAACCAATACAGAGTATTTATTCTACTATTGTCTAAATCCTCCAAATACTGCTAGTCAACTGAGCACACACGGCAGGAGGAAGACTGTGACAATGACCACTTATTAAAACTTATGCCATTTAAAAGCTACTTTTAATACACAGATGTATTTAATGATAGTTTAATTTTATGATTTATGTAGTAAGCAGATGTTCTAATGTTGCTTGTGTTACAAAGCTCCTTCAGTGGAAACAACAGAATAGTTTTTGCACATTTTTCATAAAAACGTTCCAAAATAATAAAAAAGTTTTTACACAAACCTTCCCTTACAGCCATGAACTCCTAAACTGAACAATACAACTAAAAGATCTAGTTTACAGCCCTAACAAATATAACTCTTCTGAATTTTTCTAGCATCTTTAAATCCAGAACTTAGATGCTAGGGACTAGAAACACCAAGTGACACAGTATGCAGCTATACAAGTATCTAAATGTTTCCTAATATAAATGATCAAATGTTCAAAATGGAAACTTTCATCAACAGCACAGCAACCCAAACTAATTCAGGAAGACTCTAGAACTAGGCATTGTTCACCAAGTCATTAGAAGAAAAGCATGCAAAAATACGGTGAATATGCCACTAAAGTGAGCTTTTTAAATCTCACCTCTTTGATGACACTATATTTAATCACGGCACCATTCAACAATGTTTTAAAAAGTCACCGGCCTCTCCAATATCAGGAGTCAATGGCACAAGAGGACTGAAAAAATTTCTAAGTGATTCTGGTCTGACAAAACAGTGGCACATCACTTAAAACTTAAAAAAAACCCCCAAACTTAACACAGGTCTGGAGGCAGCCACTGGAGGATATCCCACTTTCCTGCAACTGTGGGCAAGAACTTCTAGGGCGCATTACATCTGTATTGACATAATTTAAAAATTCCAAGTTACTTAACTTTTACAGCTGCAATGCCCTTGCCTTTCACTTATTTCGCACTGCTAGCCCACAAGTCATGTGGGAACTGGGCTGTGCCAGGAATAGTATGCCCTAAGTTAGCCCCAATCATAGCTTCTACTTTCAATGACAAAATACTTGTTTTCACAAACAAGTTTCAAGTTATTCTTAACATTCTCAGACAATATCTCAGTATTTAAATTTTATTATCAGGCATCACATCCCATGTGATGATGACTCTACAAGTAAAAGTGATATGCCATCCAGAGGGACCTTGACACGCTTGTGAAGTGGGATGATGCCAACCTGATGAAATTTAACCATGACAAGTGCAACGTCCTACACCTGGGTCAGAGCAATCCCAGGCACAGCTACAGGTTGGGCAGAGAAGAGATTCAGAGCAGCCCTGCAAAGAAGGACTTGGGGGTGTTGGTCGATGAGAAAATGAACATGAGCCAGCTGCAGTGTGCGCTCGCAGCCCAGAAAGCCAACCTTATCCTGGGCTGCAACAAAAGGAGTGTGACCAGCAGGTCGAGGGAGGTGCTCCTGCCCCTCTACTCTCCTCTTCTGAGACCTCACTTGGAGTACTGTGTGCAGTTCTGCCATCCTCAACATAAAAAGGACATGGAACTGTTAGAACAAGTCCAGTGGAGGCCAAAAGGATGATCAGGGGACTGGAGCACCTCCCATATGAAGATAGATTGAGAAAGTTGAGGCTGTTCAGCCTGCAGAAGAGAAGGCTGCGTGGAGACCTCATAGCAGCCTTCCAGTATCTGAAGGGGGCCTATAGGGATGCTGGGGAGGGACTCTTCATTAAGGACTATAGTGAGAGGACAAGGGGTAATGGGTTTAAACTTAAACAGGGGAAGTTTAGATTGGATATGAGGAAGAAATTCTTCACTGTAAGGGTGGTGAGGCACTGGAATGGGTTGCCCAGGGAAGTTGTGAATGCTTCATCCCTGGCGGTGCGCAAGGCCAGGTCGGACATAGCCTTGGGTGGCATGGCTTTCTGTGAGGTGTCCCTGCCAATGGCAGGGGGGCTGGAACTAGATGATCTTAAGGTCCTTTCCAACCCTAACTATTCTATGATTCTATGATAAGATGGAGTCTTACATGCATCAACCAAGACTTGGTCATTCACTTTTTCAAATATGACAAGCTAAAAAGCCATCATTAACAAAGTTTCAGAAATCACAGAATGGTTTGGGTTGGAAGAGACCTCAGACCTCATCAAGTCCCAACCCCCCTTGCAATGGGCAGGGACAACTTCCACTAGACCAGGTTGCTCAAAGCCGTGTTCAACCTGGCCTTGAACGCTTCCAGAGACGGGGCAGTTGCAGCTTCTCTGGGAACCTGTGCCAGTGTCTCATCACCCTCACAGTAAAGAATTTCTTTCTAATGTCTATTTAAATCTATGCTTAGTCAGCTTCATTCTTTTGTAAAAAGTCCCTCTCCAGGTTTCCTGTCGGCCCCCTTTAGGTACTGGAAGGCGGCTAGAAGGTCTCACCAGATCTTTCTCTTCTCCAGGCTGAACAAGCCCAACCCTCTGGGCCTATCTTCATGGCAGGTGATCCAGCTCTCTCATTATCTTTGACATTATGCTAATCATAAAAGCATTTACTCTTATTTTCACCTATATTTAACAAGTAGTACTTAATTTCAAGGCTTACAGATCCTCAGTATGATTAGATATATGTGGAACTGTATGCAGGTATTGTTACAGGGCAAATTTTGATCCTGTCTAGCAAAGTGTCTCTCAGTGAAATCTTAGGCTTTCCTTTACATTCCCCTGAAGTTCAGATTTTTGTGCAATCCAAGCTTCAATTAAGCACAGACCAATCAAGACAAAAGGTGAACAAACGCAATGTACACCCACTGTAACATCCTTATATGTGAAATTACAAGCTGTATTCACAAGCAGTGATTCATGTACTTAGAAGAGCTTTGAGAAGTAACCATAAGCTGTCCCCCTCTGAGAGACAAGGGGAGCTTCAATGACTTTTCAGCAGATTCTCCATAAATTCTAAAATGAAGAAATAAAATAATATGTTCCTGCATTCGGGATTAGCAGAACATGCCAATAAGCCTGCTGGTAAAGGTGTGGAAAGACATAACTGAAAATTATAAAGGACCTCTATGGTTTTGAGCGTCATTCCTCAGTACAAAAATACAAAATCCCAAAACAATAATCATACAAAACCCCCATGTACAATCTGTAGATGTAGCTGAAGGAAAAAGGCTTCTAAAAAAATATATGCTACAGTAGCATGAATCTTTGAATGAAGAGAATATGAAAAGTCATACTTCCATTACTTGCTAGCTAAGAGCCTGAAATTTTTCTTCCTGCTCTGATGTACACTCCTCAGAATACTCAACACAGTCTCAATGTGGTGTGCTGAAGATGACATGCAAAGGTATTAACATGAGAAAACTCAGTGTTCTACTTCTTCAGTTATATATACCATACTGGGGAAAAAAAAAAAAAAAGAGAGAAACATTACACCTTGTTAAACAACTATTGCATAGGTTTTTTAAAAATAGTAATTCTTACTGGACCCTAAAAAAGGGTAATGTATTAGGTGCATAGCTGTCATGAAGTTTAACTGTTACGTATAGTTAATGTATATTACACAAGAATGTGGTTATCAACAGCCCGTTAGGCGCTGTATAAATTCACATTCTATTTCTATTATAATTCTGCTTCTGCAGTTAAACAAACTTTGCCATAATATCATCATTCACTGTGACCCTCTGAAAACAAAGTGAATGCTGATTAGCACATTTTCTGGCACATGTCGTGTCTCTGTCACTAAACAATGTCTTAATTTTAAATTCTTGTTCAGAATAACTGCTTTGACAACTACTGTCACTGTTCAAGGTCTGCATAAAGCTTCAAACTGCGTATTATCACCCATTGACAAACTCGACATTTTATGAAGAGCCCCTTCTCACACTGGCTGATCCTCCTTACCCTGTGTAAATAAGTAACAATTCATTTCATAACCTTGACTTTAAAGTCCAGCCCTTCTACCCTCTTTTTTCTTCTTCCTAAACAAGTGACAAAGAACAAGGAAGCTGATTGAAGGGGTCCATTATGTATCAACTTAAAGAAAGGCAAAGTGATTGATGAAACTAGCAGTCACCTTCACTGCTAGCTACTGCACCTGTATCCTTTTTGTCAAATGACCTGAAAATCCTGCTGACAGTTTAACATTCACCACAAGGATACACTCTCTAGTCCTGTAGTTCTGAATATTTTTATTTGCCCAGAAATTCATGAGAACACTTTTTAAGATGGAAGTACACACTGAAAATTAGTAGCATTTTGCATTTTCTTGCCACGTGTCATGTGCTTTCCAACAGTTTACTTGGCAAAACTATTAAATAATACTTGCCAGTAAGCTGGCATGCCACAGCTCCTCTGCAGGTGTTAAATCATTCACATTACGATCACCATTTTAGTAAAGTTTGCAAACACTGATAAGAGAATCCTTCCCACAGAAGAAAACAAGTTCCCAGATTTCTGGCAAAGTTTCAGAGCTTTTCATCAATAATCATTTAAAAACAACCTCCCCCACCTTTTTTAGCTATTACTGTCAATTTTTAATTAATATCTGGATATTTTAATACTATTATAGGTTAGCAGGTCAAGTACAACTTTCTTTTAGCTCAAGTAAATGATTAAAAATGCCAACCCGAAACCATTCTTACAGTACTGGACCTGGTCTACTACTCTCTGTATGAAATAAAATTTTCACTGGGAAAGTGACAACTGAGAGGCAGGAAAATCTCAAAAATAATAAAAAAAACCCTTCTTTGCTCTGTGTGGGACACAGCACCATTTCCTTTGGGCATTTATTACCTGTTAAAAACCAATCTTTTGGTGAGTGGCAGTTCAGGGTTTTTGAGAGCAAGCTGCAATATTTCTTTGGGTCTGCAGAGTCATAATTAAAGCTGAACTGAGTGGAATTGGAGAGGGAAGGTCAGCAAGGTGCCGTATGAGAGATGAGGCTGGGCTGATGGGCACCAAATGAACAAATTATGATGGGCCCCACTCAATGTGATGAGGTCAAATGCTTGTTTCTACTCCCTGACAGTTCAATTTCCCTGAAATGTCTCTCGGTTCTCTATGAGCTAATTATGAATGAAAAGTTATCAACTGCCCTCACGAAAAAAGAGCTTTCTTGGAGCATTTAACGTCAAAATATTGTTAGAAACACATGCTGGCCAGGCTTTTTAGCCAAACAATACCCAGAATAATCTAAAATACCAGTGTTATACTATATACTTTTTACCTGTAGTATAGATGAACAACATTCTTCAATAAATAACTTTTATAAAGCAAACCCACATTGATATTACCATTTATTATCCAATGGTACTGTGCTTAAAGCTTGTATTACATACACATGAATTTCAAATATTTCCACGTTAATACTCATTTCCAAGGAAATTTTGCTGGAATCTTAGTTTTAGAGTACCAATGTTCAGCTGTATTCCACCATGCAGATGATACTTCAGCACAACTCTAAAGCGACTCATAAAAATACATAGTTCTTTCATGGAACCTCAGCTTTCAGAGTACTCTCTTGATTGCCTTTGTGAAATATCATCTTTTGAAAATTCAAGGCATATGTCTGCATATACTTCCTAAGTTTTAGATAAGCAGTAAATGTAGAAATTTGTAAACAATTACAGCAGTAATAGATTCTTTATGTTAAAAGAGAATAGAGAAGCAAATGGACTTTAAAACAAGCAATTAAGAACAGGAGTGTCTGATAAATTCCACACTACTTATTTGCATAGAGACAACTTTGAAGACTTTTTTTGTCACAATTATTCACTACTTCAAAATTAGGAAATTACAGTAGTCTAATGCTTCAATTTAGAATGTTACCTGGCTTCCATTTATTACAAAGCTGTTTCCATTAGATATGTTTACTTACAAGTTATAATTTTTAAAGGAAGCTCCTAAGAACAGGTGGTCAGAACTTTACCTGACTGTACTACTTTTACATTTATACATGTACTATCCGTGTACTTGGCACTGCACAAGATAGGGCGGTGTGAGCACATTAATCACACCAATGTTTAAATTATACAAATTAATGCAACTGCAGCACACACATAGTTACAACAGGATGTTGAAGTCTGAGTGTATCAGATATACACTGATTTATAAACTAAGATTATTTCCAAATGTTAGGAATATCACATGAGTGGGGATAATGTAAAGGGAAACATACATCAGTGTCTTCTAAAAATTCAAAATAATTATAAGGTTGTTTAAAGAAACTAGCTAAAATAAGCAACTACAACAGAGTAATAGAAATAAACTTCAAATCACAAGTTCAAAGCAGTCATCTATGTAGCAAGCACATATAGCTATAACAAAAATTAAACCTGTAGGTTTTCAGTATAGCACAATATTAAATTTATCAATATAACAGTTGCTGTCATTGTAGTTGGCATACTATCTTAGTAGATGCACTACTGATCAAGTGTTACTACAACAACAAAAAAAAACGAAATTGTGCTGTAAAGAGTCATCACGTTTAAGCACCACAATTAAGGACAGAGAAATACAGTTCATTCATTACAGAACCTTTTCAGGAAGTTGATTTTTTCTAATTCTTATTGTAATTGCATTGTTCTAATCCTGTATAATAAAGGCAGCTGCTTGCCCATCATTTGTACTTTCCTCGTTAATCCTGACTCAGTGAATTAACCTTTAATTACAGCAGTTAAAATTGAAATGAGCCTCTTGTCTGGCTGGGGCTGCCCCCTTACCAGTGCATGAGACTGATGAAAATTTTTAGGGTCAATGAATATGTCCCATGTCATGTCTGATAGATGCTAAAGATGTGAGGAGGTAAATGTTACCTTAGAAAGATGTGGTTGAAATTTTTAAGAGCTAGGTTTTATTGACAAAATAAAACAAAATTGCAGCTGATGTTACCCCTCCCTCTCTTCTGAGTTACATAGCAAAACACACATACAGACACACTCTGTTTTACATACATTACCACACTACATATTTAAAGAATAACTCTTGGAATCACCATCATGCACTACACACGCTTGTTTTTAAATACCTAACACCAACTCTATTTACAGCAGGCCTGTTTCAAGGAGCAAAATATACATATTTTTCATGTTGGAAAGAAAAAACAGCATTACTTTAAATTCTCTCACAGATCTAAGAACAGAATTCTCAAAAAAGTTGGATCAGTTTTAAGGACAGTATTGACTTTCAAAAGAAGGCAAAAAAAGATCAAGGGTCTCCCCATAGTAAGCTATCTAAAGCAGTTTCTTTCTTTGCAACACCTCCATCCCCTTTAATTTCTATTTTATAAATTGGATTTTAATATTGTAATTGCAATTTACTTTGCAACTTTAGCACTTTTATTTTAAAATACAATATTTGAATATTGGTTTAATTTTTTTCACTCCCAAGATTATAAAACAGCAAAATAGCATTGAATCAAAAGCATTACTGTTAATCAAAGTCCTGATTACTCAGAATACAATTAATATACAAGTTGCTAACTATACATAGTATATAATTTATAACATAAATATAAATTATATAATGTAGACATTACATACAAAAGCATAAATAAAAGATCCAATCTGGAGAATATCTAGTACTAAACCACACAGTAAACAACTGAATAAATGAGATTATACATATTAATCACAGAATCATAGAATAGTTAGGATTGGAAAGGAGCTTAAGATCACCTAGTTCCAACCCCTCTGCCACAGGCAGGGAACCCCTTGCCACGGGGAGGGAACCCCCATTAATAATATACCTCTCAGACTGGGCATACTATGAGCTGATCCAGTGCCTTGTAGCACAAACTTGCTTTTGGCTCAGAAGAAAGATTATGTTCGAACTTCCAAATTAAATTCTCTAATTTATTTGGAAGAAAAGAAGTTGAAGGTTCTTAATTCTTAAGTGTAGCGCTTGTTACGTATTAATGCTTTTAATAAACATAAGATGGGTTTTTTTAAGGCTTCAACACAAATACTACAAATATTGATAAAATAATTCCTAATTGAAGAATAAAGGTGAAATGACACTTTAAAAAATACTGTATTAGCCGGTTTTAATTTTTCAAGGTATAACTTTTTAAAAGTATGTGGAAGCAGTTTCTGAAAGGACATTGTAACTTTCAAATTTTTGATGCAACACATATACTATGTCAGCAATTTAAAAACACCCTCTTCTACAGTAGACTTCTATAAACACAGAGAAATGCAATTAAGCATGCAGGAGGTCTTTGTTTCGTTCCTTCTCCTATCTTGGCAAAGGTTAATATCTGCTGATGAGCACCTACATTCATTTGTAGATCTCAGAATGCTTTTCCAAGGTGAATAAGCATCATTATCCTCATTTTTCAGATGGAAAATTCGAAGATTAAGTTAGTCCCTCCAGATCACACAGCAAGTAGTAAGCCAAAACTAGAATCCATTTTCCACATGTAACACCCAGTTCTGTATCCACTGGACCACGCTGCCTTCCCACAAGCATCAGTCACACCTAATCAGCTGTACAGCTGAATTTTGGTCAGCACTAAGATAAAGTTGCTTTTTAACTCTAAAATTTAAGACTATGCCTTTTCACTTGCTTCATAGGTATAAACTTTCCCAGGCACTCTGCTGACATGATATCCGTAGCAAGTGGTTTCAACTAAGCATTATGCTAGTTACAAATCTTCTAGAGCACAGAGTAAGGAAAAATGGAGACAGTGCAAATTCTTTAAATTGTTCCACATGGAAAAAGCACAATCTTAAGAAATGAAGCTGCAGAGAAAACAAAGCAGAACTCCAAAAATATCTCGATATGCAAGTGTGGTCAACAACGCAAACAAGTTGCAAGCATGTACAGGGATAGGATACACATGGAGTGTTTTGCGGCACAATATACACAATAATAAATGACAACACTAAATTGTTGCAGCAAATATTTTCATAAATACCTCCTCACTGCAAAAGCAGTTTTCCCCTCTTTTGCTTTTACATGGTTTTACCATGAACTTTTCTTATTCACCCTTGACTTTTTCCCCAAATTATTGCCTACTTAGTGCAGGGGAAACAATTTTTTCCCTCAAATCCTATTCAACTCAGCCCGTACTTCCACACAATTTTTGCCCCATACAACTGCTGCTACCATCAGAGCTCTTATCCAGCTGTCAATTCTTTGCACTAACACCATTAGTGAACCACACAAAGTTTCTTGCTACCAAAGCAGTATTTCCTTTCTGCTAATTTTATTTTTAAAAGTATGTGTCATTTTTACTAGTTAATTATCATATGCAGCACACCCGGGGCTCTACACATTAAAGCGAGTAATTACTTGCACATTTTTACCATCTAAAAAGCTAATGAGAAAAGAACAGGTGATTTAGCTTTTTTTCTCATCAGCTGTGTGACAGGTAGGAAGAGATGATCACTCCCCCTCTTTCACTTCTCTCTGATACCACAGCTCTCTTCTTCCTCCTCTCAGCATTCCTGCTCAAAATATTATTTGCTGCAGTAGGTTATAACCCTCCCACGGTCTTCATGTAATTCGTGAGTTTTGCTTTCAGTTCCCTCTTCTCCCACTTTATAACCACTTTGGACAACATCCTTTCTCAGTGTTTTCAGATAACTGCTTTACACTGACAACTTGCAGCTTTCTCGCACCTCCTATTTTTCACAGCACCATGTCTTCAACTTCAGTCTTTCAAACCTGCAAATATAAGCATCTAAAGCTCAATTAACTCCAAATGCAGAATTTCCACAAGCACTCAGGTCTGAACTTTCTTGCTTGTGCATCCTGGAAAGCCTACAGAAGCCTTTGGTGACCTCAGCTACCTGGTTCGGCTGAACCACCTGAAGACAGACTACATGCACCAGAGAATTTTATTTTCCTGGAAAAGACTATAATATGCATGTGTGCATTTATATGAGGGGAACATGTGCTATATGTAAGCATGAATCATAAAAACAAATTAGCTGCAGGACAATGCATTAAGTTGTGCACTATAGTTTCCGTTCAAGGATATTTAGGTTTTCTAGGCTTAAAGAGACCCATAGCATTACTGTAAAACCATTCCTGTATTTATACTTTCTATAATGTTCAGCCACTATGAATTTGGAGTTTCAAGTTTTCTAAAACCTGTATCCAATTACAGTCCTGAATGATTTGAATAATAGACTGCCTGACATATTCCAAGATAAATGGCTGCTACATTTCTTTGATATTAGGGTCATATACTGTACTTATCTATTTTTACTCCATGCTCTCCATTGCCTAGTAATAAATTAATTTCTCACTGTTAGTTTGGCATGTGCCCTACAGTTAAATTCATTTTCTCTCCCACTGAAGGAAGAAAAAGTTTTCTGAAGTATGACAACTATCCTCCTTATTTTTAGAATTAGTCATCACTGATTAAATTCCAAGTACTATTTTAAGATGGATATTCCCCCATAAAGTCCTAAAAGCTGTTTTTTTATTTTCATTTTACAGAAAATTATCTGATGGTGCTGAACAACATGTGACAATAGTTATTTATCTACTTCCACATGACTTTTTACACTGTATGGATATTATCTGAAAGAATAATAGAAAAAAAAAAACAGTTTTTAACCTTAGCGTTTAGTATTTGTTACTTCCTGGTGCACAAAACTAAGCAAAAGACCCCATGGTACATCTACAATTATTATCAATGGCAATGAAAGTTGAGCTTAGATCTGAAAACAAAATACAGCCCAAAACATGTAATCACTATCCAGGTAGCAACAATTAGTTCTTATGTGATCTGGGCTGCGTGCAGAGCAGGGAGTATGAGGAAATGTTCCAGCCACTTATACGTTTTACCAGGAACTCAGCAGTACTGAGAGAGGCATTTTGTAGAATCAACCCTTCCATGCAGAACTTGTCCACTGTTTAGCCTATACCTTCTAGCTCTTTCTATCTAATACCTCCATTTCATTGTAGCTACCTTCTTAGGAATGGAAAGAAGCAATTTAGTAAATGAAGTCGCAATCATGAGGAAAACAAGCATGGATGTGGGAGAGGAATGTGCTCATATACTACTGATGATGAAAGGACTAAAGACACTGGCAAACAGGGGGTGTCCTCAAGCATCCAACATTATCAATTGCTATCTTTACCTTACCCTCAAAGATGGTAATTCTGAAGTAAACAAAGACACTGAAGTTACTCTTAAACTAACCCTGTGCCAGGAAAAGATGATTGCCTGTGTTTTGAACTATCAAAGCCATAAAGGATGGCAAAGAAGCAACTGTGGGATTGCAATCACAGGAATAACAATGCAGTTGTAGTTAAACATAGGCTTGCCACCTAATGCTGCATACTACGCTGCGAAGTAACATGGAATAGTATTTCTGGCATTTTCAGACTGTGTGACACATGAACCACTATGCACCAGGAAAAGTGACTGCATGTACACTGTTACTGTTCTGCTTGAAATTAAAGCTGCATCACAATTTTCTTAGATAAGGCTAATATCCAACAAATTATCTTAAAGTCTACCTTTTCAACATCAAATTTGAAAGCCTGTAAACAGAAAACTGAATCATCAGTTAAGATCTTTTATTTCTTGAGTCAAATTATTTGTGCAGTTCATTTATGTAAGATGTATTTAATTTTGAAAAGGTACTGCTCCAAAAGCCAGCACAAAGTACCTTACCAATAATTATTAAAGTTGCAGTGTAGGTTCTGTATACCAGCCTCATTAGAAACAAGGCTAGGCTAAAAAATGCTATGCCACTGGTATTTTTATTTTGGTCACTACCATCTACTTTTGCAAGGATAAGTATCCTGTGTTATACCACTGCAATTACCTATTAGATTACAAATTTAAATTGGAAACAGAAAACAATGGAAAAAAAAAAAAACAGCCAAAAAAGAATGCAGTCTATCCTTTCCCCCAACAAAGGAATGCCCTCTACCTCCATGACTTTGCTAACCTTAATTATACATACAGTTTTGAGATTCCCTAATGGAAAGTGCTACAAAGCAGAAAGCACTAACGGAATGAATCATGACACATACTGATACACCACTGATTGTAAATCTATACCCTTTTTATTTGCACCAAGGGACTATGCTTCGTATACTCATGAAAAATTACTTCCAAGTAGCAAAACATCATAATTGGAGGCATGTATGGCAAACAAACAGGCTGAGGATTAATACGTATGTGATTTCTTGTTGCTTATTTTGGTAGTGTAGCAACTATTATGATTTGAAAGATTTGCACAGTTTGGATACTTAATCTGTGAATTAAAGTTTTCTTGAGGAAGAGAAAAAGACAGATTGAAAGAGAAAGTTAGAAATCCTTAAAGGCATCCAAATCAGACAAGCAATATTCAAACTTTTTTCCACATTTCAGAATATAATTATTACAGACCAAAAAAGGCTGCCATACTTGCATATAAAGCAGAATTTCATACGAGATATTTATAGGTGAAAACATTTTAAACCCCAATCATTAATGACTGCTTCAAAAACGTGAAATGCTTAAATTAAGATCCCTCACACACTCATCCACAAACCCCGTTTTTTAAAGGCTACTTACATCAATGACTGATAAACTTGGCAGACATAATCCCTCTAGGTCTGCTGTTAAACTTGGGGATAAAACAGCTGCTGTAGGAACTGCCACAGGAGTTGTCACAGGACAGACTAGAAATAAGAAGGCAACTGATATTCAACTTCTTAAGAAATTAAAATACTGAAAAGGACAATGAGCTATTTTTATGAAGTGTAAAAAGGTTTTAAATCTTGATATAATTATTTTGACCTTGTATATGTGTTTCTTAATAGCAGAAGATTATTTTTTCAGATGTATAGCCCCAATACTCAAAATAAACAATGAAAAAATAAAAAAAACTGATACATAGATGTGTTATTTACATTAAAAGGATTTTGTCCTCCTTTCCAATTTTTTTCCTCTATTTCATCCTTCAGCCTAAGCCATGCTATGCAGCACACTTTCATTTATAAGTTATGTGCAAAGTACACATTAATGCAATTCTAACACATATTGCATCCACAGAAGTAAACATGAAGAATGACACTACAGAGCACAGCCAAAAACCAGTGCCAGCCCTACCCCGCCCTTCCAAGATTATATTTTACTCTGTTCTTCAAAATGGTGATTTTTAGCATCTTATTGTAGCACCACAACGGTTCATAGGTTGCAGAGATGTTGTTCAAGTAACATCCACTGGCACTTGAGAAAATAAGCCCACTTTAACAAAAAAGAAGTCCAAACATACGACAATTCTTAAAATAAGTCTTTTGCATCAATATATTCTAAATTTTGAAACCATTTCTCAGTTCTAAACCAAACAAACAGAATCACCTATTGTAATAATTGTGCTTCAAAATAAGTTGATAGGCTAAGTTTTGGTTTTGTTTTTTTTTTTTTTTGCCAGGAAGCTGGTGCAATAGATGAGCAGAATCAGCGCTTCACACATTTAAAATTCACTGAAATAACATAACTGAATTTATGTCATGGGAAAAGTTAGCGTTTAATTAAGATACTTACAATCATCTAAATCTAAGAGAAACACGTCTTGTTTATTTGGAGTTTTTCTATCTTGTACTGGTTTTTCTTCTTTCTGTTAAAATACATGAGTATTTAAGCCTTTAGAGTATCAACCAAAAAAAATACACATTTTTTAATACTTTCATGAAGCAAAGTGAATTTTCTCTGCTGTAAAAGAAAAATGAATCCATTTTCAGAGCTCAGCATTCAGAGAATTCACCTAGTAAGAAAGATTTCTTTGTCCAGTTATGCTGTACAAAGCCTAAACAGCACATCTGACTTACATTTACTCCTCTAAACCCCATTTTTTCATTTAATATTAATAATAGTCGTTACTCAAAGAAAATTTTTGGTGATAGATCACCTGAGACTATCAAAACAGAGACAGAAGAATTTTTTTCTTTTCTTTTTTTTTTTTTTTTTTCTTCTAAGACTTAGTTGCTAACATTTCTGTTTCCATCTGAAAAACAGGAAAAAGTCCATTAAATAAGAAATTTGTGTTATTTGCTCTTATCTAGGAGTATGGAATCCTACCTGATCATCTACTGGGATTTTACTTAATTGCTGGAAAATTAACAAAACATTGATTTCTGTCTCCAAAAAAAGGTTCTATTTTAAGCCTTAGGATCAAGTTCCAATAACAACAATAGGCAGTACTTCAAGTAAAGAGTAGAGCAGTAAGAAGAGTAATCTCAGTGACCTGGCAAACAATATTTCAATAAAATTTGTTTCAATTCAGCTAATAAGCAGTTCAAAACAAATCTAATAAGAGCGAGTATTCATCATGCACACAGAACACGTCTAGACGGCAATGATTCAGGACAGAATTTCGCATGTCACAACTCAATATGGACTCCCATTGTTCATCATTTTCTTACAATAAACCCATGGCTCAAATAGACAGTAGTCATTTATGTGATCATACAGATGTCCTTTAGATATTCTGGGAGAAGAATTTTGTGAACAGAGAAGAATGAAAGCCACTGCTTAAAAAATTAGTTTTGAATCAACATACTTAAATGGTCATTATTGTTATGAATACTGAGTGTTCTACTACTGCTTATTTATCTGAAACACAAAACTCTTCTGGACAAAGGAAATATTACAAAATATATTTAAAAGGGTTCTAATGTTATTCCATTCCTTATATGCCTTGTCCAGAATTAGTGAGTGATTCTGCTGCAGAACCTCGAGTTTCATTCTGGTCACAGCTACCAGATTTCATTTTTCTCTTACAGTGTGATCACTGGCAACTCATTCAGCTTCTTTAGGCTATTTTTTTTTTTTAAATAAATTTTTGAAATAAGGATGAATAGTATGCTTCATAAGCTACATGTTGAATTACTCATGTCTATGAAGTGTCAGCAAAAAGATTTCATGACAATTGTTTTCATGAATTCCACGTCTTTTTATAGCACCATTTGGTGAATATTTAGACCTGAATCAGGAGTTAGGCTGTTACCTGCAGTGCTTTTACAATACACTCTGTATCACAAGTTTTTTGCTAAACTATAAACTCTTCAGACACCAGAACATACTAAAAGAAAACACTGTTAAAGAAAATGTAAATATGTTCACTCAATTTCTGAACTCTTTCATTCCTTATCCCCACTTATCCTTAAGACATAGCTCTATCTCCAACCATGATTAAGGTTCAAAGGTTGTTTTTAGCCAGAATTCTATATTTGCTAATTATTCCAGATGGGATATGGAATTTCTCCTTTTATTATGCAGCCAATTAAAGTCTGTAAAAAGTGGCTCAACCACATGAGAGGCTATAGCACAAAGATGAGAATTTTGAATATGCTTTAGTTCTGCAAATGGCAGCATTGCTAGGTCAAGATGTTTAAAAAAATTAGGACTCAGAGCCGAGAAACCCTCTTACTGTTAACCTGTTTACTGAAGACAAACAAGACGGGGCGTTCTATGTCACAAATAACACCAACAGAATGCTTCAGTTTGGTGTTTTTTTGTTTTTTTTTTTTTTTTTCTGTTAATTTATTATGCCATTCTATTGTAGTTATTAAGTTAGTGGTTACAAAGCTTGATATAGAAAATGCATTTCTGATGTACTACATAATTCATCTTTAAAAATGGGGAAAAATCTGTCAAGAGAATTTATCTGTTATACTTCAAAACAAAATAAAATGGTTCTAAGATAAGGCACAAGAACAGAATCACTACATCAAGGTAATGCATGTTAAGAAAACCTTTCACTGCACGCTATCAGAATACTGTACTTACATACATCAGTTTACTGTAACAAAAAACAGCAACAGCAACAAAAAACAAACCAACCCCAACCACAAACCAAAAAACCCCAATATCTGGGAAATATAAAATTGAAAGCCAACTAAATCAAGATAAAGCTAATGTAAAAATATGATCACACCTTATTTTCTACTTCAGTCAAGTGTGTCAAGCTTAAATAAATACTCAGCTACTTATACGTGTACACATGTTACACACACATAAGCATATAAATATTTTCATATTTATATGTGTATTTCTAAATATATGGGTGTATATATATTGTGTTCAATTCTGTACAAAACAGCAAAGAAATCTATTTACAGGAGTCTTGCTTATTACAAACATGATTGTTTTTAATTCACTTTTTCCAAGAAAAGAAAATTGATTGGCTTTCTAGGAATAATGAGTAGCCAATGACTGCAACAAGCACTACCAACAGATATTTCTATTGAATGAAAAAGGCTCTGCATTCTAAATCAAGACAATAAAAAGATTCTGACATGTCTGGCATTTCTTTGGAACATATTTTTCTTTTTTTTTTTTTTTTCTCAAAACTAAGTCTACAGTATAACCCAAACAGTCCTACCATGAGAGCCCACTATGGGAAAAGCAGAATACTAAACAAAGAAGTTAAGCTATATTCCATCAAACATTTCTCCATTTGCAATTCATCTTGGTAATAGAGATAGAACCTGGTAAATGCATATAGAACTTGAAGCAGGAGATTTCTCTTGCTCAATGCATAATTCATGTACTCCGCCTGCAAAGTGTGTAAAATGAGAATTTCACACTGCAGCATGAGCCATGGAGCTAAAGAGAAAAGGCAGATGAAATCATATTTTGCTGTGCAATTTTATTTCTTATCCTCCCAATATTTATACAAAACCATCACTGACAATCCAAATGCATTGACAGATCACCCACTGTTTCCATTGTGTTAGCACTTGAAAAGAGATCAGGCAGAAAGATAGACAATTTGTTTTTGTATATTTTTTAAATAGTGGATCAGGTTTTTAACAGCTGAGTGACTGTATTATACCTATATAAGGAGGTCAACAGTACCTGATTATAAAATCCCACTGTAGAGACACCTACTTATACATGCATCATCTACAAATCTGCATTTTAGCTCTATCGAATTTATGCTTACAGTATAATATGTATCTGAACACCTCAAACTATCCATATTTCAAAATAATATAGAACACTGCAGTACAAGAGAGTGAGTTTAGTATTCACTGCAGTTCAATTACAGTGAACACAACAGCTTTTTCAAAATGATTCAGGAAAAAAAAGAAAACATTCATAATATATGCAGAAAAAAATAATCTGTAGTTTTTGCAACAAGTTTTAATTCTAGTAAATGCTTGGATGTATGCACAAATTAAGCTCCCATGTCAGTGTAATCGACCTTTTTAATGATGAAAATTCTGCTGAAAATGGCAATGGCACCCAACAAAACATATCTACATACATGTAGCATACATCATGATGTGTGGCAAACTGAGAAACGATAAAAATAGGGCCTACTAACTACTCCTCTCATCAGTATGCAATTCAGAAAATAATTTGTTTCATTTAAAAGGAAAGGAAATCCTAATGAATCATCTCCTCATATATACTGACAAAATTAAGAACACCCAGTAGCAGCTTAATAGAAGTAAGTAATAGTTTTTCCAATAAAAATCTACCAGAATGAAAACACGTATTTCTGAGAGCCTGGCAGAAACCATTTGCTTCCTCGGTAGCCTGAAAAGAAGTCAGCTAAGAAGCAGAAAAGTTCCAAGATTTTCCTGTAAATAAAATAAAAATGGGTGGTTCTTGTAAAAAGTACCTCAAAATAAGGGCTCTACACAAGACTCCACTGTATTCAGCTCTGGTGCCCTCCACATAGGAGGGACGTAGGCCTGCTTGCGCAAGCCCATAGGAGGGCCACAAAGATGACAAAAGAGCTAGAGCACCTCTCCTAAGAAAACAGGCTGAGAGAGTTGGGCTTGTCCAGCCCAGAGAAGAGAAGGTTCTGAGGAGACTTCAGGGCAGCTTCCAGTACCTACAGGAGCCTACAAG
The DNA here is from genome assembly GCA_039720435.1 of Amazona ochrocephala. NCBI lineage: Eukaryota > Metazoa > Chordata > Aves > Psittaciformes > Psittacidae > Amazona > Amazona ochrocephala. The sequence goes on from CM077909.1 coordinate 91,178,835, forward strand.
AAATCTGGAGGGACGTTTTACAAATGAACATAGTGACAGGACAAGGGGGAATGGCTTTAAACTGAAAGAGGTTAGATTTACATAGACAAAGAAATTCTTTACTATGAGGGTGGTGATGCACCGGAACAGGTTGCCCAGAGAAGCTGTTGCTGCCCCATCCCTGGAAGTGTTCAAGGCCAGATTGGATGGGGCTTTGAGCAATCTGGTCTAGTAGAGAGTGACCCTACCCATGGCACAGGGGGTAGAACATGATCTTTAAGGTCTCTTCCAACCCAAACCATTCAATGATTCCATGATCTCTAATGCTCTTAATAGTTCATTATCAATTGCTTCTTAATCGAGTAAGCTTTCAGGACTACTGTAGCACTCTTTCTCTTCTCTTAAAATCCAAGGGCTTGACAATCTTCCATTGACTTAACACAATCCTAAGCTTCTTGGACATTCTGTTTCTCATATTATTCAGTGTGTTTGACTTCACGCATTCTTGACTGCTGTTTTTAAATACAAAAAAAAGTTTCTCTATGCTAGTAGTCCTCAAATATCCTGTGAAAGAACAAGATAGTTTAGGTAACTGTAGAGAAAGAAATCATGGACAACAGCAGTGATACCCTGAGAAAAATGGACAATACAGCAGAGAGCAGACATTACTCTCTGAACGTGGTGTTGCTTTGGCTGCTCAAAACTAAGCATGTCAGAGGACCTATTAGCTTCTGGTGAAAAAATACTGTGCTAATATGAGAAGCTGCAAACTGTTAGAATTAATTAACATCCCAACTAGTGTCAAAAGAGTTTATTCTGAGAAGATTTAGGTTGTATTTGTTGTGTGACTATTTTTTAGCAAGATCCAGTTTGCCTAGCCTACTAGAAAAACCTCTGCCATAGATACATTATCCAGCGTGGTATTTGGGCAGGAAACAATAACCAAAATGTAGAAACACACCTTCCCTTCTCAGATGCTATGGTCTCACTTCATCTTTTGTTCTACTTGGTAAAGAAGGGAACAGATTAAAAATTAAGGTTACAACACAGAGCTATAAAGTTAGAAAACAAAGACCATGGACAGCACAAGTTCAAGATTTAGGGAAACAGAGAACCTCATTTCCTCAATTAAAAGAAATGCACACTGAAACAGCTTAATAAATTTACAGCCTTCCCTCTTAATTTTTCAAAACACACCTGTCCACCTGCTTCTACAATTGCATCAAATGCAACAAACAATGACTGCTTTGATTATTCATCATTCTATACAGTAATCCTGAGTGAAATGTCTTGGCTTAATCCAAAATAAAAGTACTAATTTTCAAAGCTGCATATTGGTGTTAAAATCAAAACTTCTGAGCTACAGTTCTACCCTTCTTTATTTTTTTAATAAAAAATACAGAAATAAATGCACAAGAAATATTTGATAACAAAAAAGTAAGTTTCAGAAATTATTTTACTCCTCTACCTTATAGCTTAAGCATAAACTTCCCCATTTAATTAATTTTTAAATGAAAGGTAGAGAAACAGAACTCAACTCATGCTATGAGTTGAGTTCATAATGGTAACTTGAGTATAGTGAGCTTTTAACCTCTTTTTCTTTACTAAGGTAAGGAATTAAATCTAAATTGACAAGTGACTGGTTCTGTGGAACATTTTTGATTCTTCAAACACTTCCAAATCCAATTTAAAAAAAGATACATCTGAAAGTTTTCTACTTCATCAATGTTGTAAGAAAGATAATACAATCTGAAATACTGCAACAATTTTTAAGCTTTATTCCTATCAGAGACAACAAGCAATAAAAAGTTAATTGCTCCTAAGAATATTAATTCCATAATTTATATACACACCTCAAGTACAGATGCATTAACAGAACCACTTTCAATTTTAACAGGAAATTTTAAAAGCAGCTAGTGGTTTTATTACAATGTCTTCAAATTCTCAAGAAACAATATACTAACATTTGTTTCTTGGTTTTGCTCACTGTCAGATGCAGGTCCTCTAGTAATCATACTTCAAGATAACATTCATCCCAAATCAGGATATTACTTATGCAAACTACCCTGCTTTCATAAAAAAAATAACTATGTTCTCCTATTGTTTATGTATCTGAAGTAAAAATAGAACAGAATATGTATCTGAAGTAAAAATAGAACAGAATTAAAACTTAAATATGCTTTTCATTTTAAAATATTCTTATTTGCTTTAACTATCAAACTACTTTGAGACTGGTCTGCCTATGAAAGGTTAAATTTTTTTTTCAGACATTCTGGGTTTTTAGATAGCCATAAAACCACTACCATCTCCATTTCTGCAGAAAGAAACACGTATGGATGGTTAGATGCATCTTCCCATTATTTCATAGGGTATTTAAAAAAACCCTTGTTTTACCTTACTAGTGGTAGTACTTCTAGATTTTCCAGACTCAGAGTCACTTTTAGAATCCGATTCCGACTTGGAGTCTGAAGAACTTTCTTCTGATGAAGCAGATTCCGTAACAGAGGAACTGGATGTGTTTAACTTTTTGGAGACCCCCTTTGCTTTCTTTTCAGTGTCCTCTGAATCACTACATATTAAGAAAACACAAGAGACATGTAAAACCACCAAACGAATCTGCTTAGGCAACATACTATGTTAACATTTCAAAGTTTTGCCAAGAATTTTAAATCAGTATCTGTTTACGATAAAAAGCTCAGCTAAGATGCTACACAACAAATCATCACATATAATCTAAACCAATAAAACAGCCAAACAAAAATGTGAACATATTAAATATTAAAATTATTTGCATGCATAGTGCCTGTGACATTTCAGAAAGTGCAGACACCCTTTTATATAAATAAACTTTCAGTCTATTCCACCTATGATTAACAGAATCTTGAAGGGCTATAAGATGTTCTTGCAAAGTAATGTTGCTTAAAAAAAAATAATATAATCAATGCATTGAATTTATTTCTTCATTAATTCTTCTAAATCAAACCCCCTAGAAATAAGAACTGTAGTGCCTACAAATATTTCAACCCATTAAAGTGTTTATACAGAAGAGCTATTACATTCTGAAACCTCTGGTCATATTGAGTACCTTACAGCTAATGGACTTCAGACACACTACTCTTCCCACAGTAAGTTCTGTTCACCCTGGCAATGTTGGATTATGCTGCTCTGCACTAACAGCTACTGAATATTGTTAAAATCATAGAACCATAGAACAGTTAGGGTTGGAAGGGACCTTAAGATCATCTAGTTCCAACCCCCCTGCCATGGCCAGCGACACCTCACACTAAACCATGCCACCCAAGGCTATGTCCAACCTGGCCTTGAACACTGCCAGCGGTGGAGCATTCACAACTTCCCTGGGCAACCCATTCCAAGGCCTCACCACCCTTACAGTAAAGAATTTCTTCCTCATATCCAATCTAAACTTCCCCTGTTTAAGTTTGAACCCGTTACCCCTTGTCCTACCACTACAGTCCCTAATGAAGAGTCCCTCCCCAGCATCCTTATAGGCCCCCTTCAGATATTGGAAGGCTGCCCTGAGGTCTCCACGCAGCCTTTTCTTCTCCAGGCTGGGGCAGCGCCAACTTTCTCATCCTATCTTCATACGGGAGGTGCTCCAGTCCTCTGATCATCCTCGTGGCCTCCTCTGGACTTGTTCCAACAGTTCCATGTCCTTTTTATGTTGAGGACACCAGAACTGCACACAATAGTCTAAGTGAGGTCTCACAAGAGCAGAATAGAGGGGCAGGATCACCTCCCTCGACCTGCTGGTCATGCTCCTTTTGAAATCTGCCTTCTTTGCTTCTAATAACACTATAATTGCCAGTAACAGATAACCATTTTGCTTTGGTGTGGGGGAAGCTACTACCTAGAAGTATCGCAAGAAATGAAAATTGTTCTCCAATAATTATCATGAAGCAGGTAAATTAGTGCTGCATATAGAAAAAAACCCTCTGTTCTTGGCCCTGCAGGCAACCATTTTATACTTCCAAATCAGGTGCTTCATATATCACCTGATTCAGCTACTGCCCCAAGACAATAAACTGGTTACTAAAGTGCTTGAAGGGTATTAAGGTCAACAATAATTAAACAAATCCAGACCACTCAACTATTCAGAGTCCCTTTGGACTCAAATTAAGTTGTTACACATTTTTGCTTAGCTTTAGAAGCAGTACAAAAGAATGTACTATGCTGCATTACTACTTGAGATAGCAGTGTTTTAGAAGGGAAAAAGAGAAGGAGAACTGAAAATATGAGAGAAAGGAAGACAGGGCAATGCCTTCCCCCTCTCAAGAACTTCTCAGGACTGAATTGCCTAAATAATGTTTAATCAAAATTATTAAAAATCAGTATTAACACTTAAGCCATACTAATATTGCCTACCCATGTAACTGAAGTTGAAATCAACCCTGCAAATTTTAGTGAAAAGCATTATATTTGGAAAACAGGAAACCTGAAGCTGTCAAAGTTAAAACTGAAAGAACACACACTTCACAAAAAATAATCCAGTGTAGCAGACCTGATTATTAAAATCATGGTGAAAAAAAAAGGTACTATCAAAATTACATTTAAATTTGACAACTTTTAAAAACTTGGTTGAGCTCAATGACCTAAATATAAAAATTCACTAGGAAACATCATTTAAATTCTCTTATTCATGATGTATAACACATGTACTGACAAAATTATTTACACTTCATCACCATTGAATAGAAACTGCAGTTGCATCAACAAATAAGTTATGGCGAACGCATTACATAAATGCAGTAAGTTGGTTTTCAACAATTCCTCTTCAGCTTATCTTTAAAACTTGATGTGAAGATTTCAAATGTTACTTTATTATATATCAGCCAATTTTGATGGGTAATCATTGTTTACCTTACTGCTTAAAATTTCAGATGTTATTCTAATAAAAAGAATTTACTGGTAACTAGATCTTTAACTTTGCGATGATGAAAAGCCTGTATTAATTTAACCTACAGATTTCATTTGTTCTGAACAGGAAAAACAATATAAATCACTTTTAAAATCATTAAATCCTGACTTAAATTAATAAAGTCATAATTAGGGCATTATGCTGTGTTTGTTATGGAAGTGGCAAGGCGAGCTGCTTTAATTACTGTCTGTAATAAAAGGAGCAGAGTGTGTACTGCGCCCCAATCAGCGTGTCAGCCACGACTGAGCTGAGCTGCAAACTCATCAAGTGAGCTGGCAGCAGACTACAGAGTAAAGGGTGATCATGTCTGCAGAGGCCACTTGCTGACAGCAGTTGAAGAAACAGATTCACACAATCCAAGGTATTAGCCCCAATTACTCAAAATTTTAATGATACTTTAATACATGATAATGTTGTTGATAATGGCCAATCTCAAAAAGCGCTAACACTTAAATATCATGACCGTTTCCCTTCACAGCCCTTGCCTCTAATATCTGGATCATAATCTTTTTAATATAACATTATTTAGAAAAATCAATTGTCTTAGTTACATAATGGCAAAGTGTTAAAGGACTTAATTTTAGCTCTCAGCAAAATTGCTGCAAAAGGTCATTATGTGTTTCACACAACTGTCTGATCACTTATTCAGCCTCCCAAGGTTACATCAATTTTCAAAAAGCCACCCAAGATTTTACTGAAGTCAGAAATTAATTCCAAATATAAGAGTAGGCTCATTAATATGAAAATATAAACCCTGTTCATACACTGAATATTACTGACATACATTGAAACAGGAGACATCACTCCTTGGCCATTACAACCCCCAAAAAGCCTAATTAACTGCTTAGCAGACTGCTTACAGGAAGCGTGCTTTAACAGCTAGTATCATAAAAAATTAAAACCATAAAAATGTATACCTACCTTTCATTAGCAGCTCTAGATGCTTTCTTTGCCATACTTCCTTTGCTGCCTGATTCACTGTCACTTGATTCTTCACTGGCAGAGGAACTCCCACCACTCTCATTACTGCTGCTTTCCTCCTTATCATCTTCTTCCTCACTTTCACTGCCAGTCCCACTCTCTGAAATAAAACCAACTCTTACATTTTTTTTCTTAATATCTTACCTAGTAAGTATTTTAGGAATCCAAGTTTGTTTTAAATAAAACAATGTTTTAGGATTTTACGATCCAGTTGCAAGCTTTAGCATTATTTACTCTGTGTCAACAGCAGGGAGGACAATAACTTTCTCCTGATGTTTACGAAATTTTGGTGGTTAAAACCCTGTCCTCTTCAGCCTATATACTCTGGCAAATTAGAAAGCCAAATGATAAATTAATTGCATGTGGCTCTTCAAAATTACATAACCCTTCCAGGAGTCAGAGATGACCTCACATTCTCTAATCCATAAATTCACTTCAGTGCAAGATTACCTTTCTAACCAATTGCCTAATTAGATAATTGGTTCTTGAATACTGATAGTGATGATTGAATCACGGATTATCAATCATATAGTTACCAAATATTCAAACATCTGAAGTGACTATATTCCTATCTTGCTTCAGAGATCATTAATTTCAGTGATACAATTCTTAAGCACTTCTGCATACTCCCTCCATTTAGAAATGAGAGGCAAGAACCTCTATGTTCAGATTTTAAGGTGCCCTTCTTCCATTCAGCTAAATGGAATAATTCTTTTAAGTCTCTAATGTTAAAACATTTTGTGTGCCTCAAGTCTGGACCTGGGAGAATGATGTTCTTCTTTACATCTGAACTACATTACACCTATTGAAATGGCTGTCTTGGGGAACTGCCTGTCTGGCATTATGATATCTGGAGATTGGTCAAAGGAACCTTTGCTCACTAAACTTAAGCAGCAGCTGTCAGCTATGTCCTCCATCATCACTCCCATTATTAATAAATAGAAAACATCATGTCGAACTTGAGAGCAATACTATAACACAATTGACTGAATAAACCCCATGAAAGACTACAGAGTTAAACAAGTTTGGCCATTCATTTAACACAGCAGCACATGATATCCAAATAGTACTTCACCCATGATGAAATCCAAAAAACACCCAAGACTTACAGCTGCCAACAACTAAGCATATGGGCATTTTTCCCACAAAAAGTTAGGTGCCCTTAGTTTTACTTGGAGTTACAAACTCACACCACTCTTAATAACTCCCATCACTCTTAATAGACTCAAAGTAGGATGAAAATAGTATGCCAGCTTTTTTATCTGGGAAACAAAGCAAAGTCTAATTCATTCAATAAGCACACAGATCTATCTGTATTAGCCATTGCTAATTTTGCAGTATTGCTAATACATCACTGTATTCACTGTAGCTGTGTATACACTCATTTACAGTGAACGTAAACTTTTGCCTCTGATTTCCTGATTTTATATACAGCTCTGGATTTTTTGTAACTTTTTCAATTTTGTTTAAGCAGAGGTCAGTTCTGAAGATATAGTTCTCCAGGCAGTGGAGATGCAAGATGCTTTCCAAATATCTACCTGATGAGTTGGTACCAGCAGACTCATCTTCCTCCTCTTCTGACTCAGAGTAGAACTTTTCAGTAGGTTTCTCTTTCTTTGGTTTACCCAGAATTCCAGTCCATTCCTTTGCCTGTAAATACATTTCAATGTAAGTTTACTTTTACCACCAGCAATACAAAAAAGATACACATGGCAAAGAAAATCACCTGTAGTAGAGTACTCAGCAGTTCCTAAGTAAAGCCTGTAAACAAGTGAAGAGAAACTATTAAACTTCTCTTACTTTACACAATTTGGAGAATCAGAAGTTCTGTATGTACCTATAAAAGGTGGGATATGTCTATTAGAGAGTCTAGAAGAAGATTTACTAAGGCAGATTAAAAGCATCAGTAACCATAAATAAATTTCTATGCCAAAAGAACCTGAAGTCTGAGAGCTTTATCTCTAGATCCAGCTAAGTTTAGCCTATCACTAGAATGAAGGGTAAATATGGCTAATCATCACCTTTATAATCCCAAATTTTAGGGGGAAAACAGAAGTTGACCCAGTAAGTAGCAAAAATTCCAGCAGCCACAGAGGAATTGTATTTCACTTTCTTCGCAATTCTCCAAACAAAAGTAACTCTTACATCCAAGAGAACACCAGAATGTGTCAATACTTTGGTCATACTATTTTTCCTTTCTGCATCCCCCTGTACTACTAGAGAAGCAAAACAAAAACTCAGGCTAGCAAAAACCATCTGAACAAATAGGCAGAAAACTATATATGGTGTGATACAGGTCTGCCTCAGTGACTGCTGCAATCTGGAATAAGACGAACTTTTGAAAGAGCTCTAACAGCCCTTTCAGAGTGACCTGCAATGGTGTATGGCTCTAGAGACACACTGGTTTCCTCTCCAACACCAAAAGCTGCTAACACTTTGTGATATTTCACCCAGCAACTGACATTTTAAAAGGCCAATATTCTTTTGGATGTAAATGACAGTTTAACTCAAGCTTCACTCACATACATTGTGGAGGCATGTAGTAAAATTAATGACAATGAAGAGACTCTCTGAAGAAAATAAAAATACCTGGGGTGAGGAAAAAAAAAAAAACAAAAAAACAAAAAAAACAAAAAACAAAACAAAAAAAAAAAAAAAACAAAACAAAAAAAAAAACAAAAAAACACAAAAACAAAAAAAAACACACACCAAAAAAAAAAAAAAAAACAAACAAAAAAGGAAAGGATTTTCATGTTTTGTTTGAGATTAAATGCCTGGAGGGAGATGTTTTCTATTACCTTGTACACGGATATGACTCCATTTGATCAATTTTCTGCAAAACATTTTTTTTTTTGAGGGGGGACAAAGGCACCTTTGCATGTTCTTTTGTGCCAGCCCTATCATTTATAATTCTCCATTTGAGCTGAGTGACTTCAGATTCTTCCCATAAAAGACTTCAGAAGTTTGTACACAAATGCCTCTTTTCCTGAAATGTATGTACGAAGGTGGACAAGTAACATTAAAGTACAAAGGAGAAATGCTTGCTCTACCACATTTCTGTTCACTGGTTTCTGTAAGTCATACCTATTTTTTAGAATTTGCTTTACATTCTATGGCTAACATCTTATCTGCAAATTAATTCATGTGCGATTTACTGTATAAGTTGGCTCATGACAAGGACCATGTGCTTTTCTGGGTATACCTGTTACAGTGACATACCTCTGGAATCACACTATATTCCAATACATTTACATTTCTGTTACTGTTTAATAGCTTTCACTGACATTTAGTAGGACTCTGGAACCGGATGCATAAATCACAGCTTCAGTACCAGAACATAACTTTGCCTCAGTTTACAGTCCAGTAACAAAAAGCTATTGACAGTAGAAGACCAGCCATGTAATGTCAACAAATGACTGAGTGCACTAAAATGTGACATTTTTCTATTATAAACTTTCCTAATTATCTCCAGATGATGTGAAATGTAAATACTGCTCTGCTCCAAACTTTAGACTTCCAAACATAGTTTCCTTCCCTGCTGCTGCCTTTTGTATTACCTTTTTTCTTTTCTGTTTAGACTTGGATTTGTACACAAACAACCACTCACCTCCTACTTTGGTAGGAGTTACACTCATCATTAACAACACCCAACAAACTACAGCACAGGAATCAGAGAGAGAAAGAACAGAGGTAAGAAATCAAAACTGAGATGGAGGGGGAAAAAAGCCTGTTTAATCCATGAACAAAGCAGAAGTGACCTATAGTTGATCCACTTCTCCCATTGTAAAGAGCAAGCACTGTGCATGTTTTCAAGCTAAAATAAGCATTATAGATATTCATGTGCATCAAAGTTTTTCAGTATAGCATACAAACAGGATTTAAATACTTGTGTTTTAGGCTAACACTCTATAATGAGTGCCTTCTAGCAAAGGAAAGTTACTTCTAATAATGCTGACGTACCGACTCGGCTATTTCAACGTTTCGGACAGAGGGGTCAGGCGCCACCTCTGGCCAGTCAGACAGCTCCAGGTAGCCGGTGGCTTGGCTGTTCAGCGTGTGAGACAAAGTGCCAAGCTGGAAATGATCCCTACCTATTAAAAAAAAAAAAAAAAAAGGAGGTGGGGGGAGGTGAGAAAGACACAAACACCATGAGCTCTACCACAAAGAGCAATCTTAATCAGGCCTAAAGGTAATTGCCGTCGTATTACCTCAAATGTCATGAAATAAATATAAACTAGGAAGCTCTTCATAGGTCAAAAAACTGATTTCAGTCCATAGATTACAATAATCTCCCCCATAATGGTCAATAAAAAAGCTAATCAGTCAGTGTGTTTAGAGGTGTTGCTCTGAAATGTAGCTTCTCTAAAAATTACTTTACTGTGAATATTAAGAATGACAGCACAGTTAAACAATCCATATACATGTCTTGGCACAAACACATCCAGAATTTTAATAGTTTTTCTTCAAAATGGAGCTCTTTTTAGAGCTCCAAAACTGGGACTAAGTAAATATGAAAATTTAAATTGCAAACTGTCACAATAACAGAGCATTTTTAATTAGGATAACCTGATAACCTTTAAATTTGAGATGACAGACAATGGTTCTTACTCGTGAAAAGACAGGGAAAATGCACAGCGAAAATTATGACTGAAGAAAACAAAAAACTAATCAATTGAGATTCAGTTTATTTCAGACTCACAAAACATTTGCAATACTCACATTAACAACCTTCTACTAAAGTCCAGGTAAAAGACTAGAGCTATTTTCCTAAATTGAGGAAACACTTCCCTCAGAAGAAACACCTTCTGTTATTTAAATCAAATTTAAAATCCACAAGAGCATAAATGGATCAGTTTGTTGGGTTTATAATCAGAGAAACACGCTGTGTTTGTGCCATGTAAACCTTGCTTGCTGAAAAGCAAGTAAGCAGAGTGAGTACCCTTGCATATTAATAATTTGTATTTGCTAAGTAGCACAATTTGTAAGCATATTCGAAATAGGACAGGTTGCCACATTCCTTTACACAATGAACATTTACCAAATGATTTTGGCACTTATACCTTTAAAAGGAGACTCAAGCAAAGGGGCAGGTTTCTGTGCCAGAAATATTTTTTTGGCATATTTGCTTAAAGCTCCACTCTTCTCATTCGGAACAATAAGCTGCCTAATAAATCTTGTACGGTCTCTGATGTCGTAGCTTTGATCATACTTGCCGAGATTTAATACGTACTGGGTAAGCAATTTTGTCTGTGGAAAAAAACAGGACAAGAACAGAATACAAGTTATTTATGATTATTGATAACTCTGGATAAACATATTTAAAGAGGTAATAAAAATGAATGGTTATGTCAAACAAATGTTGTTCCACAGGGAATATGCATTTCTAAAGCTGCAAATGGAATTCTGCAGCCAAAGCACATGTCCTCTTCTGTATTGGGGAGGTGAATGCTGAGTACTGAGAAGCAGCCATGTGCTAGATTATTAAACTGCTGAAGTGGAAAGAAAGGCATCATTAAAAAAATAATCATATATGGCAAACCCGCTGAAGGGTCTACGTGAGGATAATGAATGTGGAAATACAACTAAAAACATGGCACTCAAAACTTAATCGGAAAAATATGCAGGACATCAAAACATCAGAGGGTATTAGGGGGCTGGCAAACTGCTTCTGCTGAGGTGTGTTTTATGAAGAGATACTGTCCCTGGCATAAGCAGTGTCTGCACTCTGACTGCACTCAGTTACTTTATCCTGAATTATGACCCATTAAAGCAGACACATGAATCACTGAACTGGATTACTGCAAATTATTTGCAGTGCATTTAGCTGTTACTTTTTCATAAAAGCAAGCTGCTGATGCCCTCTAAAAACCAGGATAAAAGACTTCTTCTATTTTTTTTCCTTGAAGCTTGAAGCCTCCAGTAATATCGGTCATTTATTTATTTATGTAAGAGAGCAATTTATATTATCACAGCTTTTTACAGAGTAATAGGATTTCCTAATTTGATGCCTGAGAAAATTAACATGTATTAAATAATTTAGTTAAAATTTTAAAACTGAAAAAAAAAAAAAAGGAAAAAAAAAGAAGGAAAAAAAAAAAAGAGTATAAAAAAATCAGGGGGACTTTCCCAGCATCTTAGCAATAATGTAGTGTAACCAGAACAATAGTGCTGGAATGGACTTGCAACCATTACATACCTTAGAAAGAAGTATGCCATTTTATACACAAGCAAAGCAGAAAAAGAACAAAAATAATATATCATCAGAAGGAAGTAAATTTTTAATATTTCAACTAAGAAGGCTCCATATCTGCAAGAAGCCTCCTTGCAAGCATCATATACAGTATAAAGAGCAAGAAAACACTTTTTTTCCCCCTTGTCTTACAGTAATGCAACCAAACAAGCAGCAGAGCTTTTCTACATGGAGATAGCTAACAGAATTATTTCAATAATAAACAGACAAAAAACCCCTAACAAATACATATCAGTTTTTCCAACAAAGGAATATCCATAAAAAGCTGAAAATTATTTCAGTAAGCACATTGTTTTGGTGAAATATGACAGAATCTACATGCCATGACTGTCCAGTAAGGCAAAATATTCTTATATATGTTATAATACATTTATTATCATACGTCAACATTGCCCGTTATCTGAAAATGCTCATTATATAGGCATAATATAATTTATCTCCACACTGTTAGAAACTATTACTATTTTTTGCACATTTATATACGGCTAATATGAAAAGTATACTTCAAGTCATCCTTCAGCAATATTTTCACAATTTTCTAGTGGCAATACTTCTCTTTAATAATATAATGCCTATCCAATATTAGGATTGGTAGATCCCCACTGGAAAATTTTTGTAATACAAGTATCACCAACAGACGAGGCTCTGCAATGGGACAGAAACACCTGTCTGTCTACTCTTCCATAACATTAGCTTGCAGTAACTTGATTCTTTAAATAAGCAAGATAAGGCTATTGTGCTAAACCATGTTGCACCTATCTATTTTATATCTATTTTATAGGTACATTGCCAATAAAAGACAGGTTAGGGACACCGTGGGCCCTCTCCAGAAGCTATCGGGAGAACTGGCTACCCTGGTCTTAGAGAAGGCTGAGGTTCTTAATGACTTCTTTGCCTCAGTCTTCACCGGCAAATGCTCTGACCACACCACCCAAGTCTTGGAAGGCAGACGCGGGGATGGTGAGGGTGGGGACCCTGGGCCCACTGTGGGGGAGGATCTTGTTCGGGACCACCTTAGGAACCTGAATGTATACAAGTCCATGGGACCGGATGAAATCCATCCACGGGTCCTGAAGGAGCTGGCAAATGAAGTTGCTAAGCCACTGTCCATCATATTTGAAAAATCATGGCAGTCAGGTGAAGTTCCCAATGACTGGAAAAAGGGAAATATAACCCCCATTTTTAAGAAGGGGAAAATGGATGAGCCAGGGAATCACAGACCAGTCAGTCTCACCTCTGTGCCTGGCAAAATCTTGGAGCGGATTCTCCTGGAAGGCATGCTAAGGCACATGAAAAACAACAAGGTGCTTGGGGACAGCCAGCATGGCTTCACTAAGGGGAAATCCTGCCTGACCAATCTGGTGGCCTTCTATGAAGGGGCTACAGAACTGATGGACAGGGGCAGAGCAGTTGATGTCATCTGCCTGGACTTGTGTAAAGCCTTTGACACTGTCTCACATGACATCCTTCTCTCTAAGTTGGAGAGACATCAATTTGATAGGTGGACCACTCGGTGGATAAAGAACTGGCTGGATGGCCGCACGCAAAGAGTAGTGCTCAGTGGTTCAGTGTCCAGCTGGAGACCAGTAACAAGTGGTGTCCCCCAGGGATCGGTGTTGGGACCGGTCTTGTTCAACATCTTTGTGGGTGACATGGACGGTGGGATTGAGTGTGCCCTCAGCAAGTTTGCCAATGACACCAAGCTGTGTGGTTCGGTTGATAAGTTGGAGGGAAGGAATGCCATCCAGAGGGACCTTGACATGCTTGTGAGGTGGGCTGATGCCAACCTAATGAAGTTTAACCATGCCAACTGCAAGGTCCTCCACCTGGGTCGGAGCAATGCCAGGCACAGCTACAGGTTGGGCGGGGAGGAGATTCAGAGCAGCCCAAGGAGAAGGACTTGGGGGTGTGGGTTGATGAAAAAAGGAACATGAGCCGGCAGTGTGCGCTTGCAGCCCAGAAGGCCAACCGTATCCTGGGCTGCATCAAAAGGAGTGTGACCAGCAGGTTGAGGGAGGTGCTCCTTCCCCTTTACTCTGCTCTCGTGAGACCTCATTTGGAGTATTGTGTGCAGTTCTGGTGTCCTCAACATAAAAAGGACATGGAAGTGTTAGAACAAGTGCAGAGGAGGGCCACGAGGATGATCAGGGGACTGGAGCACCTCCCGTATGAAGATAGGCTGAGAAAATTGGGGCTGTTCAGCCTGGAGAAGAGAAGGCTGCGTGGAGACCTCATAGCAGCCTTCCAATACCTGAAGGGGGCCTATAGCGATGCTGGGGAGGGACTCTTCATTAGGGACTGTGGTGAGAGGACAAGGGGTAATGGGTTTAAACTTAAACAGGGGAAGTTTAGATTGGATATGAGGAAGAAATTCTTTACTGTGAGGGTGGTGGGGCCCTGGAATGGGTTGCCCAGGGAAGTTGTGAATGCTTCATACCTGGCGGCGTTCAAGGTGGGGTTGGACATAGCCTTGGATGGCATGGTTTAGTGGGAGGTGTCCCTGCCCATGGCAGGGAGGTTGGAACTCGATGATCTTGAGGTCCTTTCCAACCCTTACTATTCTATGATTCTATGATTCTATTCACACACTAGGATTACTCGTGACTTTTTCTGGTATGACTCCTTTCTTTCTTTCTTTTTTCTACTTTATTCAAGAAACAGCTAAAGCAATTAGATATTTTCTATTTAACGCTTTCTCTTATGCGGGCCATAGATTCACACATCTATCTAGCACATTCATAGGGATTTTTATGTCCCTAAATGATGAAAGAAGTAAGCAAGTTTACCAAACAACACAGACAACCAGAGGAAGGCCTGTTCTTATTATGCATTTATCTAGATAGGACTGAACCTGAAACTCAGCCTTAAATTATAAAAAGCCTTTTAAAGCTCATGGGGTCATCACAGAATTTCACAGATACTGAAAATTCTTACCAAAAAATCCTGCATCTTAGAAAGCATTCCTGAAAATGTCCTGTGTTAAGTGCTTAAACAGAAGCTAAGGCAATTATAAGCAGGTAAGAAAACATATTTAAAGAAGGTGAAAAAAATAACAGTCTTATTTCCTTCAGATTTTTGTGCTTTTCTCCAAACAAGATGTAACAGTTGAGTTTTACCTGTCTTTCCCTCACCTCAGGGAAGAGCTCTTTCTGCCTGCTTGGCTGGTGTTAAGTCTCTTTTGGCTATACTACCACTACTTTTCAACAAAGTGATACTGTATCTTTGAGATTTTCACAACTCAACTGACTTTGGATGAAACTGATACAGGATTCAAAAACTATTACGTAGTGGGGTGGGATATGGAGGGAGAAAACACAGATCAGGAGATATGGAAATACCAACAACTGAGTAGTGAAGTGTACAAGATCTGCCTTCAAGTTTGAAAAGTTAGACTGAAAAATAGCTGGACTTTTTAGAAACTGATGTCATTACAGAAAGAAACATTTTAATACTAAGTAAGTAAAGAAGAGTTCCTCCTGTAAATAAGGATGTAGATACAAGAAGAGTGTTGCCAGCTCCTAAAGGCAAACCCATCACATTCTAGCTTGAAAAGTTTTGAATCAGGCCAAGTCATCAACCCACTCTGGTATAGTTTAGTATATGAGATGGTCACATGCAAAGAGTTGTTGCCAATGGTTCAATGTCCAGCTGGAGACCAGTAACAAGTGGTGTCCCTTAGGGATCAGTGTTTGGACTGGTCTTGTTCAACAACGTTGCTGGTGACATGGACAGTGGGATTGACTGTGCCCTCAGCAAGTTTGCCAATGACACCAAGCTGTGTGGTTCGGTTGATATGCTGGAGGGATGCCACCCAGAGGGACCCTGACATGCTTGTGAGGTGGGCTGATGCCAACCTGATGAAGTTTAACCATGACAACTGCAAGGTCCTACAGCTGGGTCGGAGCAACCCCAGGCACACATACAGGCTGGGCAGAGAGGACATTCACAGCAGCCCAAGGAGAAGGACTTGGGGGTGCTGGTCGATGAGAAAATGAACATGAGCTGGCTTCAGTGTGCGCTCGCAGCCCAGAAAGCCAACCGTATCCTGGGCCACATCAAAAGGAGCGTGACCAGCAGGTCGAGGTGATCCTGCTCCTCTACTCTGCTCTTGTGAGACCTCACTTGAGTATTGTGTGCAGTTCTGGTGTCCTCAACATAAAAAGGACATGGAACTGTTGGAACAAGTGCAGAGGAGGGCCACGAGGATGATCAGGGGACTGGAGCACCTCCCATATGAAGATAGGCTGAGAAAGTTGAGACTGTTCAGCCTGGAGAAGAGAAGGCTGCGTGCAGACCTCAGAGCAGCCTTCCAGTATCTGAAGGGGGCCTATAGGGATGCTGGGGAGGGACCCTTCATGAGGGACTGTAGTGAGAGGAAAAGGGGTAATGGGTTCAAACTTAAACAGGGGTAGTATAGATTGGATATACGGAAGAAACTCTTTACTGTGAGGGTGGTGAGGCACTGGAATGGGTTGCCCAGGGAAGTTGTGAATGCTCCACCGCTGGCAGTGTTCAAGGCCAGGTTGGACACAGCCTTGGGTGGCATGGTTTAGTGGGAGGTGTCCCTGCCCATGGCAGGAGGGTTGGAACTGGATGATCTTGAGGTCCTTTCCAACCCTAACTATTCTATGATTCTATCATTCTATGAGTAGCTTGGGCATGTGAGAAGACAACACATTTTTCCACAACCTGAAACATTAAAAGAGGAAAATACCCTTTGATGAAATTCATTCAAGCAGGCATACCAGGAGACAGTTTCTTCTGCTTTATCATCATTACTGTATTTGAATAAAGTACTACACAACACTTACAAGAACAATTTAAAATATATTAAAACATGAAACTGGAAAAAGATCATCACAGAAACCACCATCCCCTTTTAGGAAACTGACTTGCCAAGTATGGTGTGGAAAAATTACTGTAGAATTACAAAAATTGCATGGAAAATTAGTATATATCATGTAATGGTACAAAAAGAGACAGTTTAGACAATCAAACCAATCTTCCAGTAGCTCAGTCAGCATTTTCATGAAGCATGACAGAAAAAAGTCACTTTTGTTACTGTCCCAGTTTCAGACTGTATAAGTAAAGGACAAGCATTCATTCCAATCTGAATGCACGCAAGACAGTTCACCTCCCAGATAATAAAGTCTCAGACAGATGAAGTCTGCAGCTGGATATAGCTATCAAAGAACAAGGCAACACGACAGATGTAGAGGTACAAGATTCTATGCTGTCCAAGCTGTTGTAAACCAAAGAGGCCTAGTAACCGAGGAAAGCATGTATTTCAGATAATATATTTCTTCTACATTTGGACTTTTTTTAAATTTTGCAATCTTTTACATTAATAACCATAATTACAGTGAAAAATTAGTGTCAAGATCCTATATTCCATTGCCAGAGAGTGATGAAGTTCACAGCGCTGTCACATAGATAAATGAGGCAGTTGGCACCACCTATAGCCACTGTTTTCTGCTGCCTGGAGATCCAAGTTCATCTTTTTGTACCATCTGACATTTTTAGATTATCTTTATTGCTAGAGATTACCAAACTCCATACTCTCCACAGGATAAAGTGAAATAGTAAGAAAAACAGACAAAATACTCATCTTTAAGATGAGATGAGTACTGATGGAAAGACATAACAGGGCCTTTTCCTGGCATCTCCTTGTAAATGTTCTGAATAAAAAATCAGCAGCTTCTTGTTCAAATTTATGGAACTCCTCTGAAAATTCTGGTCTTAGACCAGAAAACAGCAAATAACACCTGGAAAATCTACTATCTGGTACTAGTAATACAATTTACATTTTCTTTCCATTTATGTGAATAAAAATTCCACAATTTCCCTAGAAAGAAAGAGGCAAAAAAAAAAAGAGTGATGTCATCACTATGTTCTTATTTACAGACTCAAAGACTCATGGTTAGATTTAGACTCTTAGGATTTCTTGAAAACTGATGTTCAACTTCAATCTGTAGAATAATATAGACTAGCTTTGGTTACTTATATAGAAGAAATCACTATTAACCTATACGGACTGTACAGAACCTGCTGTGACTCTAAATATGTACACTCCGAAGTTTAAGCTTACCTGCTTTGAGTTTGTTAAATAGAGTTTTGCACCCAAATTTAGGATCTGCAGCTTTACAAGATCATCTTCATCAGTGAAGCTCTTAGCTGTCTTTCTCAAAACATCAGGTGCGATCTTCGGCACCCGTTCACAGTACTCGCCAATAAGCCAGAGAATGCTGGCTCTGGCTACTGGAACCTGAGAAAACATGAAGCACTCTAAGTTAACACATTCACAAAGATTACTTGTGCACTTGTACCTGTGTTCAGTAACAATAAAATACTTTCAGTAAAATACTACTTAAAGACAATTGCCATGCAAGAAATAGAGACCAAAATTAAATACTGTTCAAGTGGCCAATGTCATAGATTGAATATTCATACAATTTAAGACACAGATCCTGTCCCAAATCCCATGCATTAAGTGCATTAAAATTGACAAGACAAACAGAGAAGGAATGGAAACAGAAGTACACAGAAGTGATGTGCATCGTGTTCACAGCACAAGCTTGTGGCAGTTGGAAAGTGAATCCAAACCTTCCAGACATGGTTGGGAATTCCTGCAGCTGGTTATGGTAAACACCACATTGAAACAGAACAGTACTTTTTTGTCACTATATTCATATAAAAAGATTTCCAACAATGGAGCTTGCTCAAATCTTGCTTATCTACTTGAAAAACTCAAGAATTTCTTTATTGCTATCTTTCCTTCATTTTTATTTCAAATTTTATGACAGTAAGATTCGTATTTTTGCAAATGTCCAAAGCCAGCTAAACATAGAATTTTGGAGAGGAAGGAGTTCAACATCAGGGTTCTCAATTTCTGAATGCAAGCTAACCCCTTAACTGAAAACACTCTGACCAGAAACTTCACACAGGTCTTACTGTTTCAGAGCTACTTCATTGTTTCACAGAAACAACTGGCAGTAGGTTTTTAGATGAACTCCTAGCATATGGCACAGACTTCGAAAGCGCAGTACTGTCACAGATGGAGAAGAAGCAAAATGTAAAAGCACAGAAGGAAACAGAAGCTCAAGCTCCACACAGAGTTTATTTAGGAGTACTTAGGAGTTAAATGAAATATTATTCATTCATTCTTCTCAAAGGTGAGCTAGTCTATATAATCTGGTGGTCAAATTAAAAATTCCATCTGTGCTACATACCTCCCCAAAAACGTTCTCCTTCCTTGAGAGGAAGGAAGAAAATCTGTGATGAGAAAATTCTTCTAGGCAGAAGCACGTTTTACATAGCATCTACACAATGTGGTTCTGCCATGTTCTGTAGACACCCTCGTTCAACAGAGGTCGAAATATTAGGGGAAAAACATAACTGTTCTACCAAATGACTGTAGTTAAAAAAAAAGGAAAGCTTCAAACTGTAACTGCAATTTTAATCCAATTTTGCTGTTTTTTTTTCTCAAAAAGTAAAGAACATTTGCACTAACACTTAGAATTACTCCCTATTCTATGCAGTATTCTTTTTTAATAAGCTTACACTTCAGCAAGTGTAAGTTCGGCCTTAGGTAAGGAGAAACAAATTTTAGAAATTCATTACTGTTGCTCTTGAAAAAATAATTCTTAGCATCTTTTATATAATATTTTAATTACTTTTTCAGCATATGTCAGTTTTTAACACACAAAACCCCATTTCTCAGAATTACAATGGGGACCAACTATTAAGTACCTGACCCTGTATACACATAAAATTTGAAAGTACTGCTTTCCAGTTACATTCATAAAAGGTCACAAATACCAAGGTCCAGGATATCAATTTGCAAACTATGGTCCACAGTCTCTACTAATTGGCTCACTAAGCCATACTGAAGAAATACTAACTAAATTAATAAGAAATTTTAATGATTAAAGATGTCTTACTGCTCCAAAAAGTTCGGGAACAGCTTTAAATAAAGTCAACCTGACAGGATCTGCCTCTATACTTCATATTGTTGCAAATACACATGCCAACAAATATGTAAACAAGCATATCATGAGGAAAACAGAGGACCACGTCTGCTGACAGAGAAAGCAACCAGATCACAGAAAGAAATTCAACAACAAAAAAATCCCATCGAGAGAAATGCCAATTCAAACCATGGAAAAGATATTTAAGGCAGATGTAACATTAAGAGTTATTTAAAATAAATACATATATGTATTTAGATTCAGACTACTATTTTTTTGACTGAATTGACAAGAAAATTTAAATGGTCTTAGAACTTAGATGTGAGAGACAGAAACAAATTACTGAACAACTGCTACATATAAGAACTTTAAATGCAGTCAGAATATGTTGCCTGCAAAATGCTAAGCCTGATGCCATTACTGTACACCGATTTCAGAAGGGAAAGAGGTTATTTCTAATGTTCCAAAGGTTACACTGCATTAAGACCTCACTCCCCATCTATTATCTTAAATTGGGCTAAAGAATAGTAATTGAGTGGTACATTAAATTTTCCAGTATTAGAGCAGTTCAAGTTGCCTGCTGTACAGAGATATACCTCCAAATAAGAATATATAGGCAACTTCAGATTTCAGTTATGCTAGATTTATTTTTCTAAAATATTTCATTACAGACTTGTTAAAATATTAGAATTCTGACAAGATCATGAAGTACCATGGTTTGGGCAGCAGCCTACTAGAAACATCCTTTTTTCTATTATTGTTTTTTCATAAAGCAAAAGTACCTCACAGAATAGACCGATTTCAGTAGTCACTTTACTTACAGAAGACAAACATCAATGATGTAATTTTCTGAGTCAAATCAAGACCAAACTTTAAAACCACAACAAAATATATTTAAATATATTTGAACAGTGTGCATTTAAGCAGTGTTCTACTCTTTAAAATTTTTCCTAGTTTGTGAAATACAATTATTAGAATAATAAACTAGCTTTAGAATACAAAATAAATTAAGCCTAATTTGAAAAATAGCAATAATGGAAGGCAGATGAAATTTCTCATAAGACTCTTGTCTTTTCCCCAGGTGCTTAGCTTACTATGTAAATACTGTATATATTAAACACAATTTTGTGCAACAAGAATCAGTATCAATTAGAGACTTTCTTAATCAAACCCTGAGTGGAAGCCATTTTAATGAAAAGCGGATGTCAAACTGATGAACCCAATGTTTCTGTGTCACTGGATTCATCTGGGGTTAAAATCACACAAGATTTTCAGACTTCTTTTTCCCTGTTTCAGTCTTCCAGTCCTCGAACATGTAATATCAAATGCATGATCCTGTAGCCGTTGTTTCCAGGGCATTCAAAACAGCAAACAAGAAACAAAGCTACTTCTAGACCTTCAATGCCTTTTCTAGTATAGCTTAAGTAGGAACCTTGAATTGACAAAAATGAAGGAAATAATACTTCCATTATTCAGCCCTGCTCTGCATTATCCTCGAAGGCAAACAGGATTGTAAATTACTTTGCCTGATGTTTTATTCCATGTGCCCTGAGCAAGTGGTTAAGTGCACTTTTTAAGCCTTAGTACCAGAAGGCAGTTCCTACTGCCATTTCAACCCATTACCTGCCTGGAGGAAAATAAAAAAACGGTTAAAAAAAAAAACAAAACAACAACAACAAAAAAAAACCAACACAAACCAACAAAACCCAACAAACTAGGCGGACCCTCTCCCCTCACAGGAAGAGTCTGGTTACTGCAGATAAAGGCATTACAAACACTTTACAGAGCATAGACTTTAAGCAGCATAATTCAAAAGCTACTGTGGTTCAGCTCTAACCTTATTACACAACATACTGTGTTAAAGCACAACTTAAACCCACCAATTCCGGTTATCCACATTTGTCACAAAACCAGGATATACTCAAATTGTAAAAGACGTCTAATTCTCTGAATTCAGAAAAAAATTTGCATAGCTAGCAATTCTTCAAATTTTACTGGAATCAGAAATGGAAAGAGGGATGAAGTCCATGTAAAACATTACACTGGCAGCAAGAAGAAAGGTACACAGGAAAGAACAGGAGCAAAAGACAAGTGTTGGAGGCTTTTTGTCTTCAGATGGTAGACCTTCAAGGACTCTTCCATTATTTGCACCTCTGCACATAAAATCCCTTTAAAAAAGGACTGTTTATTATTCAAGCTCAATATTTGTTTCAAGTTCAGTGTACAGAGTCCCTGGACACAATGTCCCAAAGGCCACATATTTCTCTCAAATTCTAAAATATTGCATAGTTATTAGAGCAAGTAAAAAACCATCATACTATGAGAATTGTTCATTAAATTACTTAAATAAAGGTTTAAAAATACATTACCAAAGTGTACCGTACGGAAAAGAATGTAGCTAGAATGTGAATCTTGGGGAACTGAAATACATGTCAACAAATTAATATCGTATCTTGTGATACCTTCCCAACATTGAGGTAATGGAGAACTTAAAGAAAGCAAGCCACCTCTGCTGTGAAGCCATATCAGACATACAGCAATAAGCAGTATTTACATAGGAACACGGCAGAGGACCTTAAGTTTGTTATTGTTGGATGAATGGATAGACCAGTGTCAAAAACTCCCAGTCACCTCATCTAGTAATAAGAATCCAAACCAAACCAGCAATTACTAATTCTTAATTGCTCCCATAAGTGACATTTTCCCCCATATATGAAATTCTTCAAAGTTACATGCATCTATCTTATTCTTCCTCTTTATCTTGTCTTTATTCCATCAACAAGTGCTCCTCCTCATCTCTAGATTAGAAAACAGTCTCAGTCATATTCTAGAAGGAGCTAGAAATGGGTCTGTAATGAAAACCAAGGATGTCAGAATCCACCAGCTATTGAAAGAAAAAGACCCAATCAACACTGCCTTAGCAGTACTGTAAGAGACAGTCTGGAGAAAACCAGAACTACAAGATTCTCATCACCCAGAAAGCAATCACTACTGGGTACAATTTACCAATATAAATTATTTTTCTAAAAAGAAAAGGCAGAAACTAATTTGCAGCCTACTGCATCTTGTTTATATGAGGAAATACACAAATGCAGACCACCACTGAGACATTTTTACTCAGAGCTAATTCTTGCTAGGTTGATTTACATTCATTGATTGCTAAAATGAATTAAGATAAATCAAAAAAGGCATACTTCGGATGTTGCACAAAAGTAACTCACGTTAATTCAGTTTAATCAAATGCAGTCTAGCCAATCCAGTTTAAAACTTAATTCAGATTGAATCTGCAGGCTCGCTTAGACGAATTCTGGACCATAGGTATTTTGAAGTCATACATGACTACATGACATACATTAGATGAAAGAATATCATAAAAGCTTTTGAAAAAGGCCACAAACAACATCATTGAAAATGCCATTTTTTACAAGGTGGAAAAGCATTCTCATGAATAAAAAAGGACTAGATAATAGAAAAGACAAAAAACAGAATGGAAGCAATAATCAGATGTCCCAAGGGACCTATAGGGGAAAACCTGCTGTTCAACAGATTTGCAAGTAACCTAGAAAAGGGTTATTTAGAGAGGAGATAGTCTGCTGACACAAAATTATCCAAGGTAATCTAAACTAATACAGAGCCTGCCTGAAGAGTTGAAGATTACTTACTTATTAGTGATACTTAAAAATCATTGTTTTTTCAGAAGTGATACAGCTGGCCTTGAAACACTAATAACAAGACTTCAAAAAAAAAAATAAAAATTCTACCCATTCTGATGGACCTTAAAGTATTTCTAGGGAAAAATATCTTGGAGCTGGAATACTGCTATATTGAGCTGTACTATGCACAGGTCTTAGTACTCAACAAATACCAGACACAAAACAAATCTTAAAGATCTTTGCCTGGACACAGCTGAGATAGAAGTTTCAGGTACAAACGATAATATAACAAAGGTAGAAAAACGAACACTCTTTTTAGATATGGAAGAAACAGTCATTACAGGGCAAGCTGAAATGGATCTAGTCCTAAACTTTAATGTAAATAAGAGTCTGAAAGAGTAGTTTTTAATTGAAGTTCCTAATATTTCTTGTAATTGGTCAGATATATTTAGCTTACTATCTATCCTACCTCTTTCTAAATGGCTTTGTAGATGAAGCAGATGAAGATAAGATTAAGGAAGATAAGACTGAGAAAATTTCAGACTGGATGACCTAAAAGAAACATTGATTCAAAAGATTTTAGGCACCTCATCAGTGACAATCACAATCTCAGGCTAACACAAGTGAAATTTTTAACAACATGAGCAAAGTAAATACAGGCACCAACCTAAAAATGTATTCCAACCAGTTTACACTGTTTTTTTTTTATTGTACTGGCTAAGTGTTCATCATTTACCTAAATTAAATCATGACAGATCAAAACCTTAAGCGCTTTTCTATTTAAATGAATTTCATGTTCATGTTTTGGTTGTGTTTTACATAGAATTAAATTAATTTCAACTCTAAAGAATCAAAGAATTTCTGTGTCTATGCTCCCCCATACTTCAAATATTTAAAAAAAAAATTAATGTATTTAAAACCTGAAATATTAACCCAGAAGTATTAATAGTATAAAACAGCTACAAAATTCTTTTCAGTGTTAAATTGTATATTTAGAAAACATCTACTTTCTCTTGAATAATATGCCCACACATAGGATGACAAACTAACAAGACAAAGTGCCAAGTTGCGTATCAGTATACATGATTCATGAGATTGCAATTATCAATCAAAATATTGCACAAATTTTCTGAAATCATGGGTGATACTTATTTTATATAGAATTAGCAGCAGTATCTTACAGCCTCTTTGATTCTGGATATAAGCAATCCAGTAGAATTTTCTTTACATCAGTTAAGAAGCTTGATCGTGAGCTCCTAATGGACAAAAATTTGTAAGTTCTATCTGTTCAGCAAGCATGAACTGACCAGATCACATGTCCTTTTTCTTTTAATATTCCAAACTTTGCTAAAGTCAACTATGGAAAACAGCAGATTCACTGATTTAGAAAATACTTACTGCTCTATCATCAATAAATGTGTAATTGTATGAAACGGAACAGTTCTATTTATAGCATCTACAGAAAAATAATTACTGACAGATCAAAATCTGTCACCACTGAGGTATGATGCAATAGGTAGCTAATAGTCTTCAGCACTATAGGGTAAAACCACTAAATGTTTCACCAATAACATGGACTTCGAGGAAAATCTGGGAAGTAAATATTGACATACGTAAATGCCAATTTAATCTAAGGACAGATTATAGGTAATAATGTAAATTTTACTGTTAAATGCCACAGAATCTTAAACACCCACAAGATGAAAAATGTAACTTCAAGAAACATTGCCACACACTCTCAGAAGCATGTCAGGCACCATGGAAAGATTACGTAATTTCAGAATAGGGAAAAATATTTAGAATAAAACTTTTTAAACTCTATCCCAGATCAGTAAGACAACCAGATGAAAATCCTCAAGTTGAATGCTGCTTTGCCATTTTTTTCCTTTCAACTTACCCACTCTGCATTTGAAACCTGCTATTCATCTTGGCCTAATGGAACTAGCAATACTCAACAGATCTGGGGAGCTCTTTCAAAACAGCTCCCCAGGTCTAAGGCACAAACTGATGCCATCTGATTGCTTCTATTTCCTCCTCCATAAGATCATAAAAATAGTATTTTATGCTAAAAACAAAATAATGTTCTCTGTAATATATCTGTTTCCATTTACAGCCCAGATTCAAAGTAGCTGGCGTGATTTTTATAAGTCAATAAGGAATGTAAGGCATTGTGCACAAATACTCACTGTAATGTTATCCAGGAGTTTGGCCATATGCTTAATAATTTCACCATGGTGTGCTGGCTGGGTTTGCAGCAGTTTCTTAATGACAACCACACTTTCAGCAACTACAATTTCTGTTTAAGACAAAGCAAATCATTAATTTTAAAAGCATTTATACAAAAGATAAAGCTATAAATAATTGATTGTAAAAGATGTTGTAAGTTTTCTAAATATGCTTTGCAGAACTGAATTCTATTTATTTGGTAACAAAGATGTAAAACACTCTAAGTAATACAAGTTCAGCTTCCAGAATCAAGTTATAAGCCACAGAAAGAGGACATGGAAGTGCTCTAAATGTAAAATATCATCCTATTACACACTTTTTAAAAATTGCTTTTTAGCAAAGCTGCTCTTTGTATTTTTCTTTTACAGATTGAGGACAGCATGAAAAACCATCTGGTTTTTGTTGAAAATATGCATATTCGTAAGTAATTTGCTGCCTGCATTAAAAATACAGTTGTTTAAATTTTCAAAGACATCTACAATGTTAAATGTAACAGCTCATCCATAAACAAGAAAAGTAACTAAACATTTCCTTTGCACTTTTTCACCTTTTAAACAGTCTCTCTCAGGTCTGTAACCTAATCTCTAGTATATTCAAATTAAGCTTCTAAACAGCAAGCTGTTGTAAGATTTATGCCAAAGTCGAGCACTTGAGTGCTTAACTACTGTAACAAGTAACATTCGCAGCCTGATCAACTTGTATGAGATGTACAATTCTTGAAGCTGAAAAAACCCACTGGTGCAGAGGTAAGCTTCTATGCAAGAGTAAATTCATGCTGCAAGGAAAACTAAAACGAAAACATACTACCGTAGAAGCTCAACATTTCACTTACACTACAAAGAGGGAGTAACTATTTCTCCTAAACTATCGCTGTTTAAAACAAAGAAAAAGGCCAACTACCATATGTTAAACAGAGGTATTCCCAGGTTTCAAGAGTTAAACTGATGCATGGACAAGCAATAAAGCATGCTGAAGTTTCAAAAGAACAGTACAGGAAGAGATGTCTGATTAATATTTTTTTAAGAAAGCAAACTTCTTTATGGAGAAAGACTCTTCAAAAACTGAGTATGCGTCATTATGCCATAAATCTTTGAAATGCTTTAATCTTACCTTGTGCCTTTTTGAGTCATACTTTATCTGAAATGACATCTCAGCCATTTTTCTAGACCTATTTCTTGAAGCAAGGCTAAGACATCTACTTCATGTATCTCAACGTCTCACACAATCCTACAGATCAATTTAATCTAATTGTGTTTTGCCAGATAATCAAACAAAAACAGAGTTCTCAAAATTTTCAAATTAGGATCTGGAATATTTAAAGGGGGGACACGGTAATGGCAACCTTCATTACTGAGTGTTTTGTGATATTACTTAATGATTAAGCAAAATAACACTGACCCAAAAATACAAGTGGACATGAAGTTACTTTTAAAAACAACTGTTGACAATGTAGAACCAAACATGAGAAAATGATGTGCAGTACATTAAGTCACCATACAAACTACTTCAATGCAATCTGTGGGACCAAATTTAAAAAACTGAATCAGAATTGTAAGCAAATAAACTGGTAGGTTTCTTTTACATGAGTCTAGATACCAAAAAGAGAAAGTATAAACAAAAGCAAAATAAGTCTGCATTAGAAAAAGGATTGACATAGTCTAGAAGAGAGGCTCTCGGAGGCTTGCTTTATGCACATGAAGAATCCCAAAATGAGCACGAAATAAAAGACACACACTTAGGTTTAAAGACAAATAAAAAACCCTTAAAAGGCAGAGATAAAATTGGCATTTTGAATGAGTGGTAAAAAAGCTGGAAAATGTAACTGTGGCAGTTATCAAAGAGAAAGTACATACATGACAATGATAAATGAATGCAAGAATTTCTAAAAAGAGTGTAAATTAAATTATACCAAAGGGCCACAAAAAGTAAACGAAAATTTAAAAATGAAGACTAAATATCACAGAAAATCTGATCAGGAATGTCATTATCAATAAAGAAGACTACAAGAGGTATCAGCAATTTCAATTTTCACAAGTCATAGTAAAAATTTTAGTATAATGTTCACTGCTAGTTTTCTTCACATAATTTTGAAGCAACTACTCTGAGCAGGAACAACTTCTTGAAGAACTAAAATACATTCAATCACTCAATGCTTCATTTTGCCAAATAATGATGTATATAAAAACAACGTAGTGGACAGTAAATTGTGGGGACAGAATAAAAACTTTTCATAATTGAGAATTCAACAACACTATAGTAGAAACTCAGGGAAAAGACTTTAGCAAAGAATGTATTACCAGAGAACATTCAAAAGTTGCATTCTGAAATACTACATTTTATACCACTGATGCTGAGTCAAATTTCCTTCCACTTAAATTAACCAGTAATCCCAGAAACTGAAACACACAACTGAAAACTTAACTTACCCACAGTCTGTAATTTCTATAACTATTTCTAAAAGCAGCAAAACTGTGTTGACTGTTTTTGGAAGAAATATACCAACTGAATCTCATAGTGAGGCTAAAAGTGCGACCTCACCATATTTGCAGATGACACCAAGCTAAGTGGTATGGTTGACACACCTGAAGGATGGGATGCCACTGAGAGAGACCTGGGCAAGCTTGAGAAGTAGGTCTATGTGAACCTCATGAAGTTCAACAAGGACAAGTGCAAGGTGACACACTTGAGTCTGGGCAACCCCTGATATCAATACAGACTGGGGGGTGAAAGGATTGATAGCAGCCCTGCAGAGAAGGGTAAATATACTGGTGGATAAAAAAACTGGACATGAGCCAGCAATGCGTGCTCATAGTGCAGAAAGCCAACTGCATCTTGAGCTGTATCAAAAGGAGCGTGACCAGCAGGCCGAGGGAGGTGATCCTGCCCCTCTGCTCTGCTCTAGTGAGACCTCACTTGGGAGTCATGCATCCAGCTCTGTAGTCCTCAGCACAGGAAAGACATGTTGGAGAGGGTCCAGCAGAGGGCCACAGAAATGATCAGAGGGACGGATAAAGCAAGTCTTATGGTGACACAGTTGCGCAGAAAAAGTTGAGTCAATGGGACTCATTTCTGACAACATGGACTAAACAGCTGACATCAAATGGGTATTATATCACACCCCACATCATGCACCAACCTCTGGGAAAATCGAATGCCACAATGGACTGTTAAAGACTACACTGAGAGCAATGGGCAGTGGGACTTTTAAACACTGGGATACACACTTCGCAAAAGCCACCTGGTTAGTTAACACTACAGAATAAGGCTGGGCAGGCCCAATCAAACCTTTACATACTGCATAAGGTAATAAAGTTCCTGTAGTGAAACATAAAAAGTATGCTAAGAAAAACGATCTGCGTTATTTCTACCTCAGGCAATGGCAAACCCATTCATAGAATTGCTTTTAGTCAAGGACCTGGGTGTGCTTGGTGGGTAACGCGTGAGGAATTTACATGATGCGGACGTCACATGGTGAGGAAGTCCAATATGTATCTTAAGGGGATTTGATTTTGGGTTAGAATAGCCAATGAACTACATAGTTTGACATTAACTGCTATAAAACACTGTATATTATCACTTCTAGGATGCCTGTACACCAACCACCACACCGGGCACCTCGTGGCACCCATCTCTGCCACTAGATTTGCAGATCTGAACCCAACTCCCTCTTAATCACCATATTAAGGAAAAATTAACTTTGATGAAACCAGACATGCACAGTACTGATGGAACCAGAACTGGCTCCAGCATCCAATAATCCAACACTGCACACCAACTTTCCTGCCCTGAAAGACTGTTATAACAGACGGAGCCCAAAGTCATGGACTAATAAACTTGACAATTTATAGGGCTGGCCCATAGTCTAAGTGAATGATGTCTGTGTGTATATACCAAAAGTCAGGAAAGGCGATGGAGTACTGGAAAGTGTTGGCATACTATGTCCAATTCTGGAGTCCTCTGCACAGGAAAGACACAGACCTGCTGGGGCAGTTCCAGAGAGGGACACAAAAATGATCAGAGGGATGGAACACCTCTCCTATAAACACAGACTGAGAGAGTTGGGATCATTCAGACTGAAGAAGAGAAGGCTCTGGGGAGATTTTATAGCAGCCTTTCAGTAATGAAAGGGGAATTACAAGAAAGATGGGAACACGCTTTCTAGCAGGGCCTGCTGCAATAGTATAAGGAATAATTATTTTGAAGAGGGAAGATTTGGAGTAGATATAAGGAAGACGTTTTTTATGATGAGGGTGGTGAAACACTGAAACAGGCTGCCCAGAGTGGTGGTAGACGCCCCATCCCTGGAAACTTTCAAGGTCAGGCTGGACAGGCTCTGAGCAACTTCATCTAGTTGAAGATGTCCCTGCTCACTGCAAGGGGGGTGGACTAGATGACCTTTAAAGGTCCCTTTAACCCAAACCATTCTATGATTTGGTTGTTAGAAGATTATGCAAATGGTTAAAACTAAAGTAACAAGGCAATCAGTAGTGCTAAGTATCCCGACAAACATTAATTTTCTGCTTTTCAGAACTGTCTGAACCTGGTAAATTTTTCCATCCTTACAAATAATGAACTCTGAAACTACATTAATACATATGAACTAAATGCTACAAAGAGCTCATTTTCTTTTATGTCTAACAGTAATTCCAATAGATAGGTAGTAGTTACCTGATGTATTAACAGTTCCAGTGATTTTGAGACTTGCCTGTTCAAATTTGTATAGATGGGTGGGAAAAAAAATTGTTTTAGCTACACATCCTACAATTGTGTTTACATTCAACCTGCAATTTTCAACAGAAAATGAAAGTCACCCATTGAAGGAAAATCTGCAGGATCTCTAGTATGTACAGTACAGACAGACAAGAAACTTCTTATAATCCCATTTGTCTGTTACACCTGAGAAGACTTTTATGTTACAATGGGGCCAGCGGTCAGTGGAAATTATCAAGGCAATTGCCTAAAGGAAATGCATCAGTCAAATGCCAAATATCACACCAAAGAGCTAAAATAACTTTTCTTGCTGTACTTTCTTCAGCAGATGAGGAAGGAAAACAATTCTTAGCCCTCAACATGGCTTCCAGAAACAAGGCTCTGGGGAAGTTGAGAACTGCAATTTCAAGAGAAATTTGCTTTGTACGAGTGCTTTATTTAAAGTCAAATTTTCCCTACTCAGGGAAGATGGGGACTATGGTAAAAAAAAATCTGAATCACAGAAGCACATGCAGAAACTAGAAACTTAAATGATGAGACAATCAAAATGCTCTGTGAAGAGTTATTCCAGCTGCACCTGTCTTCTGAAGAGATTATTTTGTGAAGTGACACTTCACCTCTCATCACCCAAGTTGTGGAATTACTAATGGCACAGCTCCTGTGCCAGGTACACCCAACGTGCCTTGGCTCTTGGTTTGTATCTGCAATAAGGGCCCTTCCAGAACAAGGACATAGACTTTGAAGGCAGTTTTGCCACAAGCTCATTCTCCAAGATTCTATTTAGATTTAGTGGAATTAATTTGGTCACATCTCTTTCAAACTCAAGTGAATTACCCATAATAAAACAGTGCAGAGAAAGCAGAGCTAACTCTGCTTTCAGGGACCTCAGAGCCTGCTGGACTTAACAGCTTGGGCTTCACGCTACACAAAGGCAGCAAAACTGTTTTCAGCCTCCAAACAACTGCAGAAGAAGTAACACAGCAAACATTGCTTGCACACTTTCGGGGTGAAAGTTGGAGGAAAGCAAGATAACCAAGACTCTCTTCTTCTCATGCTAAATCTTTGGTTTTTTCCCTTACTGTGTCCCAAATTCTTCTTATGTTCAGTAAACTGTGATTATTGGTAATTTCCTGCCACCTCAAGAAAGGCACCATGTAAATTATGCCATTCTATTCATTCCTCGAAAGAAGGAATAAAGACACTGCAGCTACGGTAAAGCAATTCGCCAGCTGCCAGTTTCAAGATATCCTCAAGATATCCTTTGCAGTCTTTCAGAACAATAAGCACAAAAAGATAACTTTATTTGCTAGACAACTACTTAGAAACAGTCAAGAAAACTAATCTTGTTGAGACAGACCTTTGTATACATGCACATGCATATGTGTGGGAGTATATGTGGAATTATTTTGAGGACAAGCTTTGATAAAGGAAAAAAAGCTTTTTCATCTTATCTTGGTTCCTTCTTACCAAAAAGAAAAACAGCAGGAGTACCTGTAGTTCATAAACCAAGTAAGAGAAAGCGCTGAGTGTATCAGTGGGTCATAGGACAACTATGTACTGCCAAAGTGATGTCTCTAATACAGGCCTTTTTAGGATTACCATGAAAAAATATGTCCAGTAGATACAGAAAGAAATTTATCCTTTTTAAAGCTTAGAGGAGAACTCACTTGTGTTCTCTAAACAATTCTAATCACCCTAGGCACCCCAAACACCTGCCTTTCCTACTTCCCAATGTTTATTATTTTTTAACTAAATCTTTCTTAAAGGTAGTTCCAATATTTAACCACATTAATGTAGGTTGTACATTATATAATAATCTTCCAATTCTCTTATTGACTTCTGATGTGCAACTTTCATTGGTAACTAGTAAGAATATGCAATATTATCAGATATTGATTTACAGTGCTGCTACAACCTATTTGACTCTATCAGCTCCTTGCTGTGTTCTTTAGTGACTTGCAACTCCATTTCACTCTATAAAAGTAACAGAAGGCTAGATTATAAAATCAAGCCAAATTTGTGGAAGCTTATCCTAAAACTACTTAAGATGTTTTTTTTCAGTTAGGCATTGATAAACTAAAAAGAAAAAAATAATTAAAAAAAAAAAAATCCAAGCTTTCAGCACCCTCTACAGGCTAACTATTTTGATGCAATTAAACATGTAACAGTAAAACTACTGTCATCTATGACAATCACAACAGCACACTTAAATAACTGCAGTATTTTGAAAAAAAAAAAAAAAAAAAAAAGGAAAATAATAACAACAAAAAACCCCAACAAAACCAAACAAAACAGGTAAACATGTAACTACAGGCTACAAGAAATTCATTTCATTAACAGGAGAGAAAAGAAGCACCCCAGTGATTATGAGAACCTGTGAAGTACTTCATAGAAAAAGGAGCACCAAATCACTATTTTTATCCAGTCATGTCAGATAAATTCTTATAAAAGCGAATTCCCATATAACTTTTCAAAGTGATCTGCTCTGCGTGGTTCTCATTAAGAAAAGGTTTCATGCCTTCAGCTACTCAGAAAACAAACAGAACAATTAGCTTACCATCCCTGTTGGACAGCAAACATACAAGCCCATTAAGGCATGTGTCAGTCACTTCGGTGATGTTAGTTGCGCATCTGCCTATAGCTTGAATTGTAGCTGCAGCAAACTGTTTATCTTGGCTTTTCACATAAGTCTGAGGAAACAGGATTTTCATTAGTCATTACACGAGTCTTGTCAACCAAAGACTTACCCTATTATCCTCATAAGACAAACATACTGTATAATAAATTCCATCTAGAAAGCATTAGAAAACATTGCACATTAGAAGTTACACTTTTTTTCACCTCACCTAGGAGACATTTTCTTGCTGGCTTTGGTCACCCATAACCATGCAAACCTCTGATTTCAAGAAAGCTTGGGGCAGGGGGCAATTACCCAAAACCAGCAATTAGTCTGTGCAAGGATGGAGTTCATGAGCTCTCTCTTTGGAGAGGTTTCAGTTAATTTAACCAGGAGCATCTGTGAAACTGTGAATAACCTACCTGCCTGAGAACCAGTACCTTTCAGAGAAATTCAGCCAGAGAACTGAAGCAGTGAAAATTGATGTCACAAGCAAAGAGCAAAGAAAGAAGGACAGACACTCTTTCACAGTACTGGGAGAACATCTTGCTTATACATATACAGATATTTGAAATAATACTATTTCGACAAATGACTTACAGAAATTAGGTTTGGCAGTAAATGCTAATAGCCAAATATTGCCAAAATTAAGACCCTATCTTCTTGTGACTTACAGTCCGCCATGTTTGTAGAACTTGTTTTAAGAATTTGGAATAATTGGGGTTTTATCATCACTTTTTTTTTTGTTTTGTTTTGGCTTATTTTTCTAGCTAGAAGGAGAGTAAGAAACAAAACACTGAAACTCCTTTCCACATATAAAAAGCTTTATCATATATTATGATATGAGACAGCTTCATTTCCATTCCAAGAACATTTTACCCTGGAAAGGATTTTAACTTGAAAAAATAAAGACCAAGAATCCAGATGAAACATCCAGTAATGACAACTGGTCAACAAAAAGTGTTTCATGTAAAAAGAATACACTTTTGCACAAACCTGAAATTCTCGAAGCAGAGTTGATATGTTGGCTTCATTTGCTAAATTTGTCAAGATTTCAAGCTGAAAGAAAAAGGTATTTTATCAAAAGCTAAAATAAAATCTTATGAAAAGCACCACATATACACTACACTTCTATTCTTAGTAAGTAAAAGATAATACTACTAAAAATACCACTTATAATTCAACAGAGTATACCAGATTTTAGTATAAACTAGTAGCATCATTGCACTCAGAAGGAATATTCTCCTGGCAAGTATAAACAAGATTTTCAAAGCAGGACTCTGGGGTTCAGTGATGCATTTTCTATAAGCTCTACCTTTAGTGTTGTACTGCATACCAAATGAGCTTGAAATACTTCTGGCAGCATGGTTTCCAGCGTCATACAACAGGCCTTAGAATATAGGAACCATGTGACACTGTAAGAAGTAATGGAAATCATAACTAAGGGGAAGTTTAGATTGTATATAAGGAAGAAGTTCTTTACTGTAAGGGTGGTGAGGCACTGGCATGGGTTGCCCAGGGAAGCTGTGAATGCTTTATCCCTGGCAGTGCTCAAGGCCGGGTTGGACAGAGCCTTGGGTGCCAACATGGTTTAGTGGCAGGTGTCCCTGCCCATGGCAGGGGGGTTGGAACTTTATGATCTTAAGGTCCTTTCCAACCCTAACTATTTTATAATTCTAACTGCAGATGGGGAAAAAATAAAGTGTCCATTATATTCAGATGAACTGCAATGAAAGACCTTTAAACTCAGGAATTAAACCGTTGCAACTACAAATCTCCGGAGATCTTAATCAACATCAGCAATATCCTTTTCTTTGCTCTCGGTGAATAAGAGGACAATATACAACACTTGGCATACATTTTTGAGATGCTATGCTTCCAGGCTGTTCTAATTTTGTAGAAGGAAGAATTCCAGTACAATCTAAATGAGTTAAACTGAAGAAAAAGACAACTCTGTCTCTGTAAAGGAAAAGTCATACCCCAGAAATCTGATGGTATTTTTTGAGTTGGATGCACACAGACTAGGACACTTACTGATACAGTCCCCTCATACTTCTGAAGCAATTTGATAAGACTACCACTAATGGTTCTTAAAGATACACACCTAGCATAGCATATAAGCAAGTGGATAAATGGAAGAGAAGAACAGGTGGGAAAAAAAGAGACTATTTTACAGTACAAAAAGGCTATCAGTGGAATCCCATAAACATCTTTGTTGGTCTTTTGCTTTTGAACATATTCATATATGAACTATGAAAGAAACGAGAAGACAAATGAAAAGTTTTCAGCTGATGCCACAGTTCTCACCAGAAATTAAGACAAAGGCTGACTATAAAATGCTGCATAAAAAATTTAAATATTAGGTGACTGGTTAATAAAATGGCAAAATAAATAAAATCACCAAAGGTAAATGTAATGCTCGTAATTGCGGAAAACCCTTAGCTTTAAAGGAAATAAGCTGAGCTCTGAGCTGATTAATAACACTGTAAAAGAATTTGTGGCTAAAATAGATAATTCCATGGAAATATAAGCTCAATGCTAATCAGTGATTAAAAAAGCAAACTTGATGTTGAGAAACAAACGGAGAACAAAACAGAAATCAAAACAGTACAGCAGATGAACTTCAGGTTGCTCCTACATAGAATCAGAATCATAGAATAGTAAGGGTTGGAAAGGACCTCAAGATCATCGAGTTCCAACCCACATCTTAAATAGGTTTGCCTATCTTAAAGGAGATAGAATGGAACTATGAAGGGAGGGGCTGGAGCAAGCACAAAATTTTCTTACATATATAACAGTGTAGGTTGACCTAAATTTTTCAGCCACAAAGAGCTGAAACAATGAAAGGAAAAAAAATAATTTGTACTTCTCCACCAGTGTATTATCAATTAATACAGGAATTTATTAACTTTCATTTATTTCAGGAGTGACTTTTTCTGGATAGCACTAAGTCTTACTAGTATTCCTAACACTTTTCATAACCATTATTGTGGCGATGATCTTTTTACCTCCAACTGCCCAGAATTTATTTACATTTAAAATTGGACTAATAAAAATATAACAGGTTGGGCATATCGATCATGGACTGCAACACTTTGCACATGTAATGAGTGCAACATGGATGTTAAGTGAAAATAAGTAAGAAATGTTTCTTAAAGAAACCTGCGCCTTCCACTCCAAACACCAGTGCCTATGACAATCTAAAGCAAACCTAGAGAAAAGGCTCGTAATAGTAGACCATTTTTTACCTATTGTTTTGTCAAGCATTTCATGTGCAAAAAAAAAAGACTAAAGAAAATAAGACAACAGCCTAAAACATGCACTGGGATGTGGCCTTGGGGAAAGCCTAAAGTATTTCTCCTGTCGCATGCTACCTTCAAAGTAAATATGGGACTATAACACTGTCCCATTTTGTTCAGGGACACAGATTCAAACTCTTTCAAAGCTAACAATATTGAAGACTGTGTGATTTAATTTCTCTTCATTTGAGAAGCTTCTTTCTCCCACGAAAACAGTCAAACTCTAAATGTTTGAATGGCTGGTTAGATTAAAATAGTAATACTCTCTATCACTCCAAACCAAAAGCTGTAGTGGAAACCATAGCTCACCTGGCATCTACAACTTGGTAACAAGAGAACTTTCAGATTGCCTGACAAGTCTAAAGGGCGCTTGCAGACTTAACTAAAAGCCACAACTCCATACTCCTTAGTGAAAAAAATGGAACATCATAAACTGATGTGTACCACAATAGTGCAAAAAATTTTACCTTCCTGTTGCAAACAGGTTTTTCTAGCAGTACAACTCAATTTCAAACTCACCTTCAGTGTTTTGATCATTGTTGGGTCAGTTGACCTAACATAGAAACTCTTCAGATGAGGTTCAAACATGTCCTGAAAAGCAGACATAATTTAAGCAGCTTGCCTGTGTTTCACATAAAATGTGATTTAGGAAACTCTAAATAGGTTGTACCTTTCTCTGAATTGACATAGTGGCAATATTTTGCAGAACAATATACTGCACCTCCCTAGAATTTGAAAAGAAAAACAAGAGTTATTCTGCAAAATTACAAATACACAGAATAATGCAACATAGCAAAGAAAGTCCATAGAATCATAGAACAGTTTGGGTTGGAAGGGACCTTAAAGATCATCTAGCTCCAACCCCCACCTTGTTATGGACAGGGAAACCTTTCACTGGATCAGGTTGCTCAGACCCGCGTCTAACCTGGCCTTGAACACTTCCAGGGGGATAGGGCATCCACAGCTTCTCTGGCCAACCTGCTCCAGTGTCAGTATGAAGGAAAAAATCACTGACACTAGTGCAATGCTTCTTGTAAGCCTTGGGTCTTTCTTTAAACCAAAATTTCTTTCAAACATCGTTATTCTGGCTTCTCCAGAAGTAGCTCACAAAAACCTTACACTTTATCTACCGTCCTGAAACCTAAGTATTTCAGGTTGACATAGCTAAGAACAAAAACACATGGGCTTTACCTGCAGTGTGGGAATGACTGCGTCACTTACAAGTACAGCTAATCCTTGCACAACCAGCAAGAATTGCTATGACCTTTTTCAGTCTTAAAAAATTTCCTAATAATTCTCAAAAAGGGAGAGTATCACCAGTTACTTAAGACTATATAATGACATACATACACATCTATCAAAAAGCAGTACTTTAACATAATGAGCTTTGAGAGATGCGGACTACAGAATTATGCAATATTTTAAACACAAAAACATGAAATATGTTTGGAGAATATTCTCATTATTAACAAATTATTTTAAAAGCTGCAGCAGGAGTCAGCAAAAAGAAATCTGGGCAGTACACTAAAGCTTTTAAACTACAGAGTTTCTGCCACCAATTGCTTAAAAACTAAGTAATAATTTACAAGCAATTTTTCTGTACCATGAGTGCTCAAATTCTTTCATGATGCAAATCACATCCTAATAGAGAAATCATCACATCCACTATCTCCTCTTATTCAAAACTGTTTAACAGCCCTCTGGTAATTACAGCTGTTGCTTACAAAAGAAAAGTAATAATAGAGAAGTACTTAATATCTTTTAAACCTATTTTTAGGTAATTCTTACAAAAGCACATGGAAATAGTCAACTGTACATGAACAACTAAGTCTGGAAATTGCTGTGAAATGCCCTTCCAGGCACTCTCACCCTAACTAGATTATAGCTTATTTGACATTAATTCAAAGGCCATAGGAACACAACTTCAAGGGCAAACAGCAAAAGCTTATTTCAAAATGGGCCTAACAGTAAAAGCATTTCAGACAGACTGGTAACAGAGAACAGACAATCCATTCAACACAGGAAAATCAGAAGACTAACATCATATTAGGCATTAGTTGAGAGACAGGAAAGATGCGACTTCTCTTTTCATCAAATCTGAGTATAAATGAACAACAAACAACATGCAAAAATAATCATTTCAACCTGTATGAGTTTAGTTCTATACATTACCTGTGCATACTCCAAACTGCTTTAACCATTTTACTTAGCTTTGTACAAAGTGAATGGAAGCATACTGTACTACAAAACCAAACACAAAAATAACAGTAATTTGTTTTTACCTGAATTAAACACATGAAAATTCTACCAAGCCCAATTTTACTTCTTTACTAACTTTTAAATGATTGAGACATTAGCCATAGGTGAGGTGCAAAAGCTTACGGAGTAAGATGAGCTGTATGGTGATCAGGCTCACAAAAGTTGAAGTCCAACTAAGATGAGTAATCTTGTCAGACACAACAAACATGGTGTTTTTTTTTGTTTTTGTTTTTTTGTTTGTTTGTTTTGTGTCTTTTTTGTTGTTCCTTTCTTTTTGTTTGGTTTTCTTTTTAAGTTCTTAGTCTGCTTGATGTGGCCAACTTTAAAAAATGAATAATTTTCGCAGCAAAGTTATAGCCAAAAATACCATGTTTAGTTAGAAAGTTGCTCTGAAAACATCTAAATATTGCGCTTCCTATTACCACTTCAAGGCTTTTCAAACAGGTACATGAAGTTCAAAAATCTAAAAGCTGAGGGAAAAAAAAAAAAACACCACTTTTACACAGCAAATTTTGGCATAATATATCAAAACTATCAAATACAAAGAAAAAAAGAGTATTATCAATCTTAGGAAACATATGACCAGTGAAACCCTCCATAGGAAAGTAGACAGTTTCACACTGAAGATGATACGAGTCAAAATTAGATGTCCTGAATGTAATATAAACTTGCTCTTTAAAGAAACAAAGGGGATTCATCAGCATCGAGTGGTATTTTAAAAAAAAAAAAAAAAAAAAAAAAAAAAAGAAAAAAAGAGTTCCTTAGTTTCTCTATTAAAAAGTCTTCAATATAAAGTGCAGGAAAAAAAAAAAAACACATCTGGACACTTCTTCAGTGCGTAGCAAGACAATAAGCAACTCCAATGTCATTAAAATTCTCCTGATTTCCAACAATAAAGAAATCAAGAAACCAAGCAAACTACTTAGTACTGCCTCTACCTGTAAGCTAACTAGGCAGCCAGGATTCTTATCAGAATGAAAGCCCTAATTAACAGTAGTTAATATCAGTGATCATTCAATAACACAATACTGAATGATCACTGGATATGATACAGAAAATGATGGAATTAATGATCACTTGTTGAGTAAAAATTAGTATTACAAGACAATTTTAAAATGAAACTAATAGTGAAATAGTTACATTCTTATAACCACACCTAAGCAGTATATACAAAAAACTCACAAAAAGTAGACATGGCAGCGTAACGTATGGATCGGACCTACCTATTACTACGAAGTAAACGCACCAATGACTTAGAAACAATACTAGCTTCGGATTTTGGTGCCAAATGCCAATACAGCTGTGAAACTGCCATTACCACCTAAAAGAACATTCAGAACAGCATGTTATCTTCATAGTACATACCTATCACATTTGCTTCAGACCTACGGAGTTACCAATTCACTTTTCAGAAAGCAAAGTGCATGCCCACGTTCTTTGAAATCAACAAAGCAGTTTGGGGAAAAACATCAGAAGAAAGATACTTCTATTTCTAAACCCAAAGCTAATGAAGTACCTCTCATTCTTCCCAGTATTTGTATACAGAAGAAAGAGGAAGAAGAAGGAGAAAAGTAATACAAATTGTAAAAGTACAGGTATCACCCTTACTAAGTCAGTATTGCTAACATCATCTGCACGAATTAACTAGGAAATACTGTTTAAAACTTCTGCAAATTTTATCCTCTTATCTTTATAAAAAAGAGGTACAATATTACCTATTATTTAGTTTCCACTTCAAACCTTTTATTCAATTATTCTACTACACAATTTATAATACAACAGCTGCTTTAACTGGCAACTTCTAAAGTCTCAAATCTAACAGAAAGCTAAAACTACAAGGTTGTACGCCAACATCCTGGCTAGGAAAAAACAGAAGACTGGGCTATATGTAACATACAAACCATAATGTTTTTTTCCTCTTCAAGTTTTCTCATAAGGAAAAGACAAGTGACGAGCTTTATGCTAGTAAGCCATGTCACAACCTTCCCTACAATATTGTCATGGTCAACTTTCTGTTTGAAACAAAACAAATAATTAAAAGGAGACTCCAGGTAAAGCCATCATTACAAAACTTGACTTGATATCTTGGTACTTTCTTAGTACCACTGAAACAAAAATTATTATTAAACAATGAAAAGTCATTAAAAACATCTGAAAAGAGGGAACAACTGGAAGATTTTTTGCGATATATTAGAGGGATCTTTTATTACTTACAAAAATCCAAGATCAAAGAGAAAGCTATTAACT
Source organism: Amazona ochrocephala (assembly GCA_039720435.1). NCBI lineage: Eukaryota > Metazoa > Chordata > Aves > Psittaciformes > Psittacidae > Amazona > Amazona ochrocephala. The sequence continues at coordinate 91,219,959 of CM077909.1, forward strand.
GCTGGCAAATTGTGTGAATGGTAGAAAAATTAGTGTAATAGCGCTTCAGAGCAGCATGATTTCATTTGACAAACTACACTTAACATCTCAGTTAACTTAAATATCCGAAAGTTAAAGATCATAAATGTGAGAATCAATACTATACTTAACAGATATAAAGAAAATAATTTATGGAATGTGTAAGATAGCAACTGAACCTGTTCTCAGTGCAGTGTGATGGCAAACATACTTGCTCTTCGCATGAGATGAGGAAATATTATACAGACGTTGAATTGTGATTTTGCAAAAACTGTGCTCTAACAGAATTACTGCTGTAAAACAGCATTCGATTTGTTTCCAAGTCCTGGCAGACTATAAGTGGTTTTGAAAAGACTTAGACATTACATAGAATCCAGAAATATGTTCCAGGGGAGAAACAAAAACTTTATCTGTTCAGATTATCAAGAATAGTTTGGGAGGTGACTTAGTCATGACGTAGTAATTGTTTTTGCAATTATATGAATATTCATTATCACTGGAAGTCTTGTACTGAAGACATCTAGTGTTCTTTAACAGGACAAACTGAGATTAGAAATGAAGTTCTCTGATCTGAGGAATGTCACAATGATTCACCATCAGCATGGTTTTTTCCAGTTTTAAAAATTTACCTGCCTATGAAAGTATCATGGAAATATTGCACAGCATACCTCACTCATGATGTCATGTCTACCTTGGAACCCTGCCAAAACACCAACATTAAGAATCTGGCTTGGACTGATAAAGAGTTTAGGCACGTAACTGTCTGCTTTTAAAAAGTGAGACTCAAGGAAAAGCATAACTTAATGAATCAATAACAACTATGATTTTCTTTGTAAATCTGTACCACCAAAACTGACAGTTTGTGCCATACTAGATGCTTAGAACTTAAGGGTTAAAAGCTAGCTATTGCACAGTCATCACACACTACAGAAGTTGGACTCAATGTTATCGTGTTTTCCCTAATGCTTTGTTAGTTCTTAATATTTGGAGCATATATCATTCAGTTCAGATGTTTTACTAAGAAGCTAAGTCAATTACAAAAAAAGAAAGAACCACTGTACTTCTCTAAATTACTGAACAGTATTATCACCATTTTTAAAGAGACGCAGATTTCACTTTTCAACTTTTTAAATTTTCTAAAGTATACTTAGCAGTATCATATTTTAATCAAAAAGGAATTTGTCATACAGCAGCATTTCGGCTTTGAAGCAAGGGCTTTGTATTTCGTAACAGCAGCCTGTGATCTGGGTCCATAGAATAGGTGTCTTTCACTTTCTGATCCTTTTCTTTCTGTTCTTCGTCAGATTCATAGAAATTATTTTCACTATATTCTTCTACCACCTCAACAACCTAAAAAAGACAAAATGACAAAAACATACACAGAATATTGAATCAACTGGTTTTATTCATTAAGGAAGTAACACAGAACATCACAATTTCATACAAGATTTACATCCATTTGTAAAAATAGCTACCAGCTCTTCTACCTCAATTTGCTCAAAGCATTAAATATACCGACACAAAAAATTGCTTAACAATATATGGAAATTTTCCATAAAATAATATGACCTGGTAAATGAAATATCTTCATTAATATTCCATAAACTAGATTAAGTATGTCTATTGATCTCTTATAGACATAAAGCCCATGATTTGAAATTGGCATTTCTGAAAAGTTATTTAAAATTCCCTCTTTTTTGAAAACTTAATACAAACCATGTGCTTTCTTCCCTCTCTTTTAATATATAAAAATGTGAAAATATCAAATCTCAAAAGAAGGGACAGTGGTTTTTTTCTTGAGAAATTATATGGGAAAAAGGTTAGGTATCTTGAGAATGGTCTTCCCTAATGAATCCTCAAGCTGTTTAAATGCAGTTATGAATTACAAGCATAATGTCACTTGCTAAATTAAGCACAAGACACTAAAAGGATTCCTTAAAATCTGAGATATGAGTAAATTAGGCCCTTCTTTTACTCCAGAAGCCTACATAAAAGAATATAAAGAAATAGAAAGGAACATATTTGATTATGCAAATACAAATTAAAACAATCTCAAGATCAAAAAAATTGATAAATACTAGATTCAGAACATTTTATTATGCTTATATTTAATAAGCATTAAAAATCCACAAACCTTAAGAAAAATAAGATGGAAACCACACAGATCAGATCAAACCCAAATGTCAAATCCCAGCATCTCTGCTCTGGATTATCAATAATGAGCCGACAACACTGCACAACTTTTTTTAAAAAATAAGCTACTGACTTCTGCAACTTGTCATACCTGAGTTTCTGTCCTTGGTCTCCTAAGTTCTTCCATCTCCTTTTGTCACCAGAACACCCAACTAAAATAAAGAGTATGACTGTGGCTAGCCGGAGTTACTGCCACTTGAACGGGCTGGCTGGTACCGAACACCAGCTGGGCCAATAGCTCTGACTGTCTTTCTCTCCAGTCTCTGTACAACTATCTTAAGGAATATCCGACTCTACATGACGGCTTTAAGAGCAGTATTTAAATCATATACTCAACTGCTGCTTTTTTAAAAGACAATTACTTTTGAGACAAATGTATCTTTTTTTATTCTGGCTGGCAGTAGCAAAGCCATCAAAAATGAATGGAACAACAGCTAGACTTATTAAATACGTTTTTAGAAAACTTGTCAAGGGTAAACTCAAACCTTTATTGCATGCCTTGGTCAAGACTCATGTGTAGAGAAAGAGCCCATAGAAGTGTCTTCAGCAGCAGCAAGTAAGGGTGGGGAGAGGAAGAACTGACAATAAACCAAAGTTGTCTTTTTATTCTGTATTTTATTACAATTTGGACACAGAAAATAAAACTTCCCTTCACATTTCTTCTGATTTTTACTACTTGATGCCACCAGTGCTCTCAGTATTTTACAGAATCCTTAACAAGCTCTTAGATTTCTTATGCAACAGCAACCAAAGTGATTTAGGTTACTACTCTTTCTATACATCTTTGAGGTAGTCACCCTTCTAACCTAAAAACTCAGGATGCTAAATCAAGAGTACTGGTAACCAAATTCCTTTCCTTGTCCACAGGTCAGGCAACTTCAAAGCAAAATTCCTTATCCCACTGCAATTCAACCCTGCACTGAAGAAGCTTCCTCTAACAGGAGGAGGAGAACTCAGTCCTCATTGATACAGTCTACAGTATCCCTGTCTTAACTGCTAACAGGCGCACACATCAGTAATACTGAAATCAACAGGAACAGAGTTGGTGACTGTATTTAACTCATTAATCACTGCTGTAAAGAAATAGCTTGAGCTCTATCATTAATGACTCTTTTTTTAAAAAAAAGAATTGATGGTTAGAAACACTTGGAGCAAACTTCTAAATAATTATAAAGCAGCTTATGCCTCTTATGAAAATATTTTTCATTTAAATCCCATTAGAGTCTTTATATTGAATTCACTTTCTTCATACCCTCAAAGCAGAAGTATTAGTATGGTCTTTTCAGTTTCACAATCATGTATTTTATTGCAAATTTCCTCTTTTCTCATATCTGTTGAAATCTGGCATGAAATAATTATATTCCAGACAAAGGATGATGATAACACAGAAGGAAATAAGTTTAATGAAATTCATTAAAATCAGTTGAAGTCCTTAATCAGTCAGAATCTGTAGTCACAAGGACCTACTATGACAAAGAGAATATGTATATGTAATACTGCAAGAATTGTATATTACCATGGAAAGGAAAGCAAAGTATTACGTAAAAGACAATGAAATACAAAAACCTGCAGACTTTTTGGTGCGCACGAACTGTTGTTTCAAATTTTATTAATCATTGCAGACATGGAAAGCAGTTACCAGAAAATGTGAAATCACTCCATCATTCACAACCCCTTAAGACTCAACTTCAACAGCTGACAACACCCACTGTCAAAAAGAGACAACTGTACATTTAGAATCATAAAATCATTTAAGCTGGAAAAGATCCTTAAGACCATCAAGTCTACCAGTAAACCATGTCCTAAGTGCCACATCTACAGATCTTTTAAACACCTCCACAGATACTGACTCAACCATTTCCCTGGGCAGCCTGTTCCAATGCTTGACAGCCCTTTTGGTGAAGAAATTTTTCGTAATATCCAATTGAAATCTCCCCTGGCACAACTTAAAGCCATTTCCTCTTGTCCTACCGCTTATTACTCACCTCATTAGAACTTCCTTTCAGGGAGCCGTAGAAAGCGATAAGATCTCCCCTCAGCCTCCTTTACTCCAGTCTAAACCACCCCAATTCCCTCAGCCATTCCTCATCAGACTTGTGCTCCAGACTCTTCACCAGATTTGTTGTTCTTCTTTAGATATATTCCAGCACCTCAATGTCTCTCTTGTAGTGAGAGGCCCAGAAATGAACACAGGATTTGAGGTGCAGTCTCACCAGTATCCAGTACAGGGGCATGATCACTGCCCTGGTCCTGCTGTCCACACTATTGCTGATACAGGCCAGGATGCTGTTGGCTTTCTTGACTGCCTGGGCACAAGCTGGCTCATGTTCAGCTATGTCAGTCAGCACCCCCAGGTCCTTTTACATGAGCAGCTTTCCAGCCATTCTTCCCCAAGCCTGGAGCACTGCATGGGGTTGTTGTGGCCCAAGTGCAGCACCTGGCACTTTGCCTTGTTGAGCCTCATACCACTGATCACAGACCATCAATGCAGCCTGTCCAGATTCCTCTGCAGAGACTTCCTGCCTTCGAGCAGATCAACACTCCCACCCAGCTTGGTGTCATCTGCAAACCTGCTGAGGGTGCACTTGATCCCCTCATCCAGACCATTGATAAAGACATTAAACAGAACTAGATGCAGTACTGAGCCCTGGGGAACACCACCTGTGACCAGCTGCCAACTGGATTCAAGTCCATTCACCAGAAGCCTTTGGGCCTGGACATGCAGCCAGTCTTTTAACCAGTGAATAGTACACCTGTCCAAGGCATGAGCAGCCAATTTCTCTAGGATAATGCTGTGGGCAACGCTGTCAAATGCTTTACTAAAGTCCAGGTAAATAACATCGACAGCTCTTCTGTCACCCATTGAGTAGGTAATTTTCTCATAGAAGGAGATCAGGTTAGTCAAGCAGTCTAGTACATGCCACATAATGGTACTCAGGATCATCTGCTCCGAAATGTTCCCCTCCACAGAAGTCAGACTGACAGCTCTGTAGTTCCCCAGATCCTCCTTCTGGCCCTCCCTGGATTAGCGTCACATTTGCCAACCTCCAGTCAACTGGGACCTCACCGCTTAGCCAGGACTACTGATAAATGATGGAAAGTGGCTTGATGAGCACTTCTGCCAGCTCCCCCAGTACCCTTAGGTGGATCCCTTCTTGCCCCATAGACTTGCGTGTGTCTAAGTGGTGGAAGAGGTTGCTAAACATGTCCCCTCGGATTATGGGGGCTTCATTATGCTCCCCATCCCTGTGCTCCAGTTCAGGGGCCTGCGTACCAAGAAAAAATTGGCCTGCCTATTGTTCTTACTATTGAAGACAGAAGAAAGAAGGCATTAAGTACCTCAGCCTTTTATTTTTTCTTTATCACTATGTTTTGCTCCACATCTTTTGCCCTTCAGGACTGTTTCCCAAGAGACTCTTGTCAACCAGGCTCCTAAACAGGCCCACGTCTGCCCTTTGGAAGTCCAAGGTAGCAGTTTTTCTGCCTCCTATCCTGCCTCTTCCAAGAACGGAAAACTCTGTTATTTCATGTCACTGCGCCCAAGACAGCCTCCAACAACACATGTCCAGTAGGGCACCTTTCCTCCTTGGCTCATTCATCAGCTGTGTCAGGAAGGTACTTCCCACACACTGCAGGAACCTCCTGGACTGTTTGTGCTCCACTGTATTGTATGTCCAGTAGACATCTGGTAAGTTGGAGCTCCCTATGAGAACAAGGGCTAGTGACTGAGAGACTTCTGCTGGCTGCTTATAGAATACTTCACCTGCCCCCTCAATATCTCATCTTTCTCTTCAGATTTCTTCATAAGTCTGCATTTACCCAAGTAAGCAAGAATGTTTTGGTATGCACCAAGTTACTTTTAGAATCATAGAATGATTTGGGTTGGAAAGGAGGTTAAAGATCATTTAGTCCCAACCCCCCTGCCATCAGCTGGGACACCTTCCACTAGACCACTAGTTAACTTCTGCTATCACAGATAAGCCTTACTGCTTGATAGCACAGAGTACCAGTATTGTGTAGCTTGGAGCCTGAGCAGAAAACAGAGCTCTAAGCCAACTAAGGCATAATAAATTATATCCCAAAATTCACACCACCAAGCAGAAACCTCGTCTTAGAAACCCACCTGAATTGTTAGTCTGTCCCCTGATAAACTCTGCAGTACAAGTGTGAAGCCTGTACAAAAGGAAGAGACTGGGGACAACTACTAACTGAAGTCTGAAGCAGCACAGAGCTAGTTTCAAGGTGGCAAGCACCACTGAAGCCTCTTGGTATTACAACAAAGGGGTAAAACATACTGCAGAGATCTTAGCAAGAGCCTCCATGTTCAGCAACAATGCTAGTTGAGGGTAAGAATAACAATCTGAACAGCATGCCCCTTGTACTAGGTCTACATCTTGGACTCCAACCAGGAAAGATTATGAATGGGATACAATGGAGAATATATTTACTGCCAGCACTGGACTGAACACAGGACTCTTGTCTTCGGGAGATGAAAGTCTTCCTGTTTTAACTATTAATGTTGAATCAACAGCTGCATGCTGCCACAGATCACTCCTGCACACTAATTTTCTGGTCCTCAGAACCTATGCTGCACCTATACTAAGCTGTAGGAGATGCTTCTTCGTATGTCCTTGACGAAATGCCGTACACAGGTGGGACTCAGATTTCATTTTCCTAGATTTCTTATTAAAGTTCAAGCTGATGATAACTAGTACATATTAGCAAGTGTATGAGAAAAAATCCCAGTACCCTAATCCTTTTTGACAGGGGAGAGACAGCACTAGAGGTCAGGGAGTAGATTAAAATGTTTTCATGCTTTCTCTTGTCCTCGGTGTATTGTGTGCAGTTCTGGTGTCCTCAACATAAAAAGGACATGGAACTATTAGAACAAGCCCAGAGGAGGGCCACGAGGATGATCAGGGGACTGGAGCACCTCCAGTATGAAGACAGGCTGAGAAAATTGGGGCTGTTCAGCCTGGAGAAGAGAAGGCTGCGTGGAGACCTCATAGCAGCCTTCCAATATCTGAAGGGGGCCTATAGGGATGCTGGGGAGGGACTCTTCATTAGAGACTGTGGTGAGAGGACAAGGGGTAATGGGTTTAAACTTAAACAGGGGAAGTTTAGATTGGATATGAGGAAGAAGTTCTTTACTGTAAGGCTGGTGAGGCACTGGAATGGGTTGCCCAGGGAAGTTATGAATGCTCCATCCCTGGAGGTGTTTAAGGCCAGGTTGGACATAGCCTTGGATGGCATAGTTTAGTGGGAGATGTCCCTGCCCATGGCAGGGGGGTTGGAACTAGATGATCTTAAGGTCCTTTCCAACCCTAACTATTCTATGATTCTATGATTCTATGAAAGTGTAACCAACATAATCTGCAGCCTGACTTAAGAATGGACTTAGAAAGCACAAAACCAAATCTGCCACAAAGATCTTCAGGTATGAACCAAAAGATGGTAAGTTCTAACTCTTGTCTTATTAAGCCAAAAGGAGTTGAAGAGTCAAAGAATAAAGGGACAAGATCATCTACTCAGTAAATAATGGCTTCAAAGTGTACTCAACTCTTTCTTAGGTAGGCTGACGTTATAATCACCTGTGTGATAATGACTTGTGCTACCGAATGGACTAACAGGACCTAGCAATAATCTGATGAGATGCTCTGATGCGCATGGAAATTATTATGGGATTATTTCAAGTACTTAATTATCTAATGCCACTTTATACTCCCTCAAATATCAGAAATATCTGCCTGAGTCTGACATATCCTTACAGATGGAGCCCACAAGAGATCTGTGACAAATGAAGACTGGGCAGGGTATCTTGTGGCATTTAGAACAACATCATAGAATCATAGAATAGTTAGGGTTGGAAAGGACCTCAAGATCATCGAGTTCCAACCCCCCTGCCATGGGCAGGGACATCTCCCACTAAACCATGCCATCCAAGGCTATGTCCAACCCCACCTTGAACGCCACCAGGGATGAAGCATTCACAACTTCCCTGGGCAACCCATTCCAGGGCCTCACCACCTACACAGTAAAGAATTTCTTCCTCAGATCCAATCTAAACTTCCCCTGTTTAAGTTTAAACCCATTACCCCTTGTCCTCTCACCACAGTCCCTAATGAAGAGTCCCTCCCCAGCATCCCTATAGGCCCCCTTCAGGTATTGGAAGGCTGCTAGGAGGTCTCTACGCAGCCTTCTCTTCTCCAGGCTGAACAGCCCCAATTTTCTCAGCCTATCTTCATACGGGAGGTGCTCCAGTCCCCTGATCATCCTCGTGGCCCTCCTCTGCACTTGTTCTAACAGTTCCATGTCCTTTTTATGTTGAGGACACCAGAACTGCACACAACACTCCAAGTGAGGTCTCACGAGAGCAGAGTAAAGGGGAAGGAGCACCTCCCTCAACCTGCTGGTCACACTCCTTTTGATGCAGCCCAGGATACGGTTGGCCTTCTGGGCTGCAAGCGCACACTGCAGCTGGCTCATATTCATTTTTTCATCAACCCACACCCCCAAGTCCTTCTCCTTGGGCTGCTCTCTATCTCCTCCCCGCCCAACCTGTAGCTGCGCCTGGCATTGCTCCGACCCAGGTGGAGGACCTTGCACTTAGCATGGTTAAACTTCATTAGGTTGGCATCAGCCCACCTCACAAGCATGTCAAGGTCCCTCTGGATGGCATTCCTTCCCTCCAACTTATCAACCGAACCACACAGCTTGGTGTCATCGGCAAACTTGCTGAGGGCACACTCAATCCCACCGTCCATGTCACCCACAAAGAGGTTGAACAAGACCGGTCCCAACACCGATCCCTGGGGGACACCACTCGTTACCGGTCTCCAGCTGGACACTGAGCCACCGAGCACTACTCTTTGCGTGCGGCCATCCAGCCAGTTCTTTATCCACCGAGTGGTCCACCTATCAAATTGATGTCTCTCCAATTTAGAGAGAAGGATGTCATGGGAGACAGTGTCAAAGGCTTTACACAAGTCCAGGTAGATGACATCAACTGCTCTGCCCCTGTCCATCAGTTCCGTAGCCCCTTCATAGAAGGTCACCAGATTGGTCATCAGTCTTTAACCTTCATATTGGGCTAATAGTCACATGATGTTGAAAACCAATCTGTTTTTCAAATGCAAACATTTGCCAGGAAGTGATCCAACCTGAAAAAAGGTTCACAGAGTGAATGCCATTGAAATTTCTTACCAGACTTCAATGGCCAACAGCCTCAACCATCTATTAATACAAAAAGCCAAGAGACAAGAGAAATAGGCAGGCTGAGAATCCATGATCTAAAAATGCAAGAAAAGAATGGGATGGGAAGTTTTCGAAGAATAAAATTCCTTTCTTTTTTTGTCCCTTCACTGTGTTCATCCAAGTAGAAACTCCTTCCTGTTTTCAGGGAATTGGCCAAAATCAACTGAGCACTTTCACAGAAGAGACAAAATTCACTCAGAAATAATTATTTTCCCCCAGATTTCATCTAAATGGGACACAGAAGTTCTGAGGTGTTCTTGAGTTCAATTAATCCCTGTGCAAAGAAGGCTTTGAACTTTCTTTAATCACTAGGTTTTTTCAAAGGCTCAACAACTTTCAAAGGGCAGAGGAGTACAATTTCGAGAGTTATATTTTGTAAAGACTCAAGATTGGGTCAATGGTATCACGGTCTAAAGGTCAGCTGCACAGTTCCATGACTCAAATCATTTAGAGTTTAGTATCCTCCAAACCCAGGTGATCTTATGACAATTATGCATTGCCTGTAAGAAAAGGACTGCATCAGCATGTGACAACTTAAATCTTACTTCTTGTAGCTCTGAACTATTGAGATTGTCAACAGTATCAATTCTTTACCTTTAAAACCCTACCTTTAGTCTAAGCGCAGTTCCAGCAAACAAAAAAGCCATTGTACAAGATCCTCCAGTATCTTCTTGATACTCTTAGCAGTTTACTGACTATGATATTGTAACATATCTGTAAACAGCTATCCCTAGGGCAACTCTGAGACATTATTTTGTAAAGCAATTAGTCTTCCAAGTCAGCTTACCTTGTGTTATCAATATCTTCTGGAGTTATATGTTCCATACTCAGTAAAACATTTTTACATTTCTTTAGAAGAGCTAAATTTTACTGTGGCTAAGGAGCCTTCAATAAAATTCTTCCAGTTTGGAGAGATTTTACACAGAATTCAGAAAAGCCTTCTACATAAAAAGTTTCCAGTTTGTAAATATAGCAAGCTTGACACCTAAGCTGCACAAAGGTACTAAGACACATATACATTACCGCATTTTCAGTCACAACATTGTTCTTAGTTTAACTTTCAGCATATATAAGAGTTAGATGATAAACAATAAATTACTCAAGCTTCATTTGTAGTATACTACATCTTTTTCTCTTATATACATATTCTAAGATTATATCCTTGCATATTCTCATTTATAAAATACTCTCCATAATCACCATGGAGATGCATGTTTATTTTACTCTTGACAAAAAAACCAAACAACTTTCCCATATAGCATGAATATGTAAGCTCATTTACTGCATGAAAATCTCTTCAAAAACTCTTCAATCCAGCCTTACACTGACTTCAAAAACTCACCCAATACATTTTGAATGCAAATTCAAAAATGTAATGAATTAAAAGACTTAGTGAAAAGTAAAAAAAAAAAAAAAAAAAAAAAAAAAAACAAAATGGAACAAAACCCCTCAGAAAATTATGATAAACAAAAAAAAAAATCCCAGATATTCTAAGCCTGGGCTCATTAACAGTTTTATACTACAGCTCTGAGACAACAGCATCACACAGGTGGAAGTATGGGTTTGAGGACCACTGAACACTAAATTTTTTCCAATATATCACAATTACAGGAACATCTGTGCTAAGTAACTTCATACCAAACTAATGTGAAAACTCAAGAAGTGTTCAAAAGCTCATTCTCATTTCTATAAGAAGCAGCAACTATGTCTAGGACTGCTGCCTAAAAATAGGGGCTAAGACTTAAATATGCTGCAGGAATTAACATCTTTCTGCAACACCCCAATTCCCTATTATTGTTGTAACAAAGTCTCATGATATTTGCAGCTAGAATTAAAACAATCAATTATGATTTTTTGATCACTTTCATTTATTCAAAGAAGTTCTATTCCCCTTGAAATGGAAGCGAGGCATTAAATAGCTTTCTCTTACCACAAAAACACTCATTTCAGTAGTGTGTGGAAAAGGTAATGATAATGAGAGTGCAAAGGCAGAGATTAAAAAGCAAAGAAGAAAAATGTTTATAGCATAAGAAGAGAGGAAGAACAGAAAACACTCGATGATCTTGAGGTCCTTTCCAGCCCTTGCTATTCTGTGATTCTGTGATTCTGTGAAGAGGTAAAATAAATATTGCAAAAATAAAATAAAGAAGGAGCGAAGGTAAAGGGATAAATTAAAGGGAAAAGACACCATCTGCTTCTGGCTAAAAGCTCTCCATCCTTCAGACCACAGGACTAAATCCTTCTTCCTCCATACCTTGTTTATAATACATGGTAGATGCTGACTACAATTTCTAGAGAATATAGTATCCTTCTGTTGGTGGCAGGCCCAAAATAACTAGCTTACCAGGGTTTCTTCATTGTTCACTTACTGTGCAACCCTATAGAAGAATACTTCTGATTGGCAGTTGGTTCAAAAGTGCTTGCGATCTTGATGGGGTGGTTTATACTGCCTATTCAGATTCTTAAACTGAGATTAAACCTTAACCATTATAAAAAGCCCTAAAACTGCTCAAACATTTAATCTCGTGACATGCTTATTCTGCTGGTAAAAGCCATGACGGAAAAGCTTGTGTTGCTACCATTCAAGTTTAAGTTACCCCCAGTCTTCTTGTCTGGCATTTTTCCAGCCATAAACTGGGACAAACTTGTGACTGCACTGTCAGAGAGATGGGCAATCCAAGACAATCTGCAATTCTTTATATTGACTCTTTCCCATGGTCCTTTATAGATATGCCATAGCCAATCAAGAATACTACCTGATATTACAAACAGAAGTGTACACCTGAGACTCAGGATTCTAAAGCTGAGTCTGACCTCACATAGGTCTTTCTCAAATAGAGGAATTAAGGAAAGGTTTACTTTTGCGAAGAAGGAGCCAAGGGAAGCTTATTTTGCAGCTCTCAGTTACCCACAGAAAATCCTGGTATAGCAGTGAAAAAGCCACATAAGTTACTAGACAGAATAATACCCCACAGAGAGATGCTCAAAACAGAATTTATGAATATTTTGGCATCCAGGAAGGACCCTATTTTAAGGCAGCATTCATTTCATATTGTTCACCTAATTTCCTGTGATTAAAAATCACAGAAATAGCAAAAAATAAAGTTAGAAACTTTGCTATACCATGGGCTCATGGGAGTCTCATACATCTGATATTTAAATTAAAAATTATTAGCATTAAACAGCTGATACTTAGATTTCCATGAAAATATTTCAGTGTTTCCCTCCAACTAATTTTTATATCTTTAAGTCAATGATCTAGACAGAGATAAAACAATTTTACCAGCTTATTTGCAACAGATGGCTAGAATGCCTCTTATTCCCTACATAAATAATAGAAACCCCTCATCCTGAGTCAAGAAGGTGAGACTACAACATTGGCTGGAGTCCATAGAAACTTTGCCAATGAAATTTACGGGAAAAGTAGTGGTTGCTGTCTTAATTTGATACAGATGTCCTAGAGAACTTACCTACACAGATTCTACCCACTGCTGCTGTTCTACTGCAAGCCTGTCAGGGAACTAAAGGAAATCAAAGCAATGCACTCTGCTGCAAAGATAAATGGCATTTTTATCTAGCGACTGTACTTGTCTTTTACTAGCAGTGTCTGGAAGCCACAAAGCAAACCAGATCAGGAAATTCATTCAAGCTGAAATTTAACCCTCCCTGTCCTTTCAGTTATCTTCTGTTGATTCAATTCCTTTATCCAGATTGCCTTAGAAACACTACCACTAACACAAGGGAAGGGAGGGAGAAGATGGAGCTTACCTCCACAGAAAGACAATAATGCTCCATTTCAGTGACAAAAGAATATGATCATGAAAATAGCCTCAGAGTATATCACAGAATCATAGAATCATAGAATAGTTAGGGTTGGAAAGGACCTCAAGATCATCTAGTTCCAACCCCCCTGCCATGGGCAGGGACATCTCCCACTAAACCATGCCATCCAAGGCTATGTCCAACCCCACCTTGAATGCCACCAGGGATGAAGCATTCACAACTTTCTTGGACAACCTATTCCAGGGCCTCACTACCCTCACAGTAAAGAATTTCTTCCTCAGATCCAATCTAAACTTCCCCTGTTTAAGTTTAAACCTATTACCACTTGTCCTCTCACCACAGTCCCTCATGAAGAGTCCCTCCCCAGCATCCCTATAGGCCCCCTTCAGGTATTGGAAGGCTGCTAGGAGGTCTCCACGCAGCCTTCTCTTCTCCAGGCTGAACAGCCCCAATTTTCTCAGCCTATCTTCATACGGGAGGTGCTCCAGTCCCCTGACCATCCTCGTGGCCCTCCTCTGCACTTGTTCTAACACTTCCATGTCCTTTTTATGTTGAGGACACCAGAACTGCACACAATACTCCAAGTGAGGTCTCACGAGAGCAGAGTAAAGGGGTAGAAGCACCTCCCTCGACCTGCTGGTCACGCTCCTTTTGATGCAGCCCAGGATACGGTTGGCTTTCTGGGCTGCCATAATGACCAGAAAGTTTTGTTTATAATTTCAAGTAATCAGCTTTCCACAATCAACTAGAGGCCATTTTTTTGTTATAAATCTATGCCCTAAGTTACACTCATTAAGCAGCATACCTGGTAAAAAAAATAAAACTGGTATTACAGTAAAGTAGCTAGCCAGTCAATTTTATGCCCCTAATGCTTCACGAAGTATCTTCAAATAAGTGACTTAATATTAAACGTTAACCCCTCCTCCTGTATAGCTAAAAGAACCTGATCAGACAGTATTGCACTCTGACAAAAAGGGAAACTGTAACTGAATCCATAATCCTCCAATTTAGGCTGAGGATTCTGACAGGTGTACTAAGAATGGAATAAATAAGCAGTATAACACAACTTCACTGTATACTAGTTTTCTTAAATTTAACCCCTTGTTCTTATCAGCTAAATCAGGCCCAAGCAAGTCTACTGATAAATGGGCTTCACAACTGCATTGGAAGAGGACAGCTTAATGGAAACTGAAAATGAGGTGACTGCTTTTGATCTCTAGGGAAGAAAATTCTCCGGCCTCATATCTTTTAGGGCAGGGGAAAAAAATATAAAAAAAAAAACATTATCAAAACTATAATCTGGTAGAACCACACAGCACAAATATCTACAATGAAACTTCAGTAAGCTCTACAATGTACTAATACAGAACATATATTGATTAATTTTATCCTGAAAGACTGAATGCTATTAATCAATACTTCTTAAGTGTGTTTGGCTATCTACGTTTCCTGACTCATCTTCTTACGGCAGGAGAGCATAATAGAACTTCTAAACCATCTGAGAGGCTGAGAAGAGAAAGGAAAGGTGTACTCAGGTTGATTCATTATTAAATATTCTGCATGTAAATAATTCAAAATACTTTAGCTTGTTTCATTTTTATCAATTTATCTAGGTAAATCACCTAGTTAACAGGAGGCTATCAACCTAAACACACCTTTCCCTCCTTCTGTCTCAGCTTCTCAGACTTTAGAAGTTTTGTTATTCTCTCCTGCAACAAACCAGTAGAACTGACTCAGAATACTTGTTACAGAGTTAGCAAGTTTTAGAAAAGTTAAGGATAGAGCGTATTCCCTGCATGTTGTGCTGGAATATTGATATTTACAATTACAGTTCATTCAATGCACACCCCAATACAGGGAACAAAAAAAATAAATATTCTGAGCAGTACCAGACACTGCTGAGCCATCTTAAGTACCAATCACAAGCAGCTGTGACCTTTATGGAATAAACTAAGAATGCGTAACTGTAAGACACTAAGAAAACTCTATAAGAGCAGGAAACACTTTACAGCATTTAACAGAAGACCAGAGATCACAGAATGGTTGAGGTCAGAAGAGACCTGAGTATCCTGTCAGAGCTAGCAATCAAAATAAATACTTTCGATCTGTTTCTTCCTGTAATCCCCTGAAAGCCAGGCAGCCTTCCACGACTCATGGTTTCAGGTATATACATTCAACGACTTGCTATTTTTATCCTTGAAGTCCTCTTTCTTTTAGATAATTTTCTCCAGGCCTATATTCTGTCCTCTCATCAGTTATGTCAAATTCTGAGCACTTTAAATTGAGCAATACTTCAATAATTAATCCTAAAAGTATAAGCTTGAGACATCCTTCTCGTATTTGTTTATAAAGAACTTTGCTCTGACTGAAGTCCACGATCAATCTGAACTCACCATTTTTTACCAATCTTAATTGAACACCAATAAAGTTTTAACCTGCAACTGTCTGAAAACAAAGCTGAGCAGCCCCAAGACTCACTGTTTCTTTGCAAGACTGGAGTCCCAGCTCCACTTTGCTCTCTACAGAGACTGCCAAGGCTTCTGACCAAGCCAGCTATTTGCAGAAGACACGCCCCAGAATGAACATATATTTGATGGTGGATCTGTAACACCAGGACAGCTGAAGCAGCCCCTATCTCCTGCGATCCTCATCTCCTTGCAGAAATAGATATGGCTTAACAGCTTGAAAATCGGCTCCTGAGTTTCTAGACTGCAACTCAACACCTTCACAGAAATCAAGAGCGCCAGTATTTTAAACATCCTCATGGATTAGGCTGAAAGTTGTTGTGATTCAGAAGTTGTTTGCAAACAACTTGACAGTCCCAGCAGCTCCTGCAACAACAGCAGGGCAAAACATTTAAACTGGGATGCTAAAATGCAGTGTTATCTTAAATGCAGTGTTAAATGCTTAAAAAGCAGTGTTTTCTGCCATCAGAAACATCACTTCCCAAAAAACTTGAAATTGTTGCTCCCAGTTAGTTCTGAGCAGGTGTTGTCTCTCAGAAAATGTGTGTTTTGCTTGTGTTCCAGTTAATACATGTTAAACATGAACACAGTTCACATGGAAAAAGGCTATTCAAAATGATATTCACATGTAACTACTTCAAAAACACCCTCTAAATGTTTCAAAACAAACAGGATAAATCAAGGCATTCTTCTTCCCAGTGTTTGTGATCAGAACAGAATATTCTATCCTTCAAAGAAGCTAAAAATAGGAATATAAACCTAACTATTCTTGGTTAATGTGTAATTCAATTACAGTTTTGCAGCAATTTTAAGCATATTGTTCAAAAAAGCATTTTTCTCCATAACTGCCAAGTATCCTGAATTTTCTTTAGGTTTCTAGATGCACAAGAAATCAGTTCAAAACAGTGTATCATTACTTGCTGGGAATTAGCTCAATTTGAACAAAAGCAGCATATGTTTCCCAAGAAGCAAGGTAAATTTTAGTGAATAAAAATGCAAATATGCATTTTAACAGCCTTGAATTTATTAATCTGATAGGTTTAATTTCCATTTTCCTGCATCAGCTTTATTTATAAAGTGTCATGCCCTATAAATATGCTGTTATTTTCTATAGTCAAGCACCCTCTTAACAAATCTTCTCATTAATATGTAAATTTAAAGTCAATCGGTCTTCTCCCTGACAGCGCCATGAATTCCTAGTGCACTATATAATCGGCTTTGACTTTGCATCCACTATTTATCATCAAAGATGTCAGTTAGAAAAATTATGGAAAATGCGCTGCAATTGATATGATTGCAGCCTACTTTGTCAACACTTAATTGTTCCTCAAATCATACATTTACATATAAACAGCCTAAATACTGATCCATAATGATGCAAATAAACTAAATTAAAAATCTCGTCTACTGCACAAGATGCCCTGTTGTATGATGAGTTCATTTAAGAAGGTACTGACAATGGCATGTACTTCAACTAGCCCCAGAAAAAAAAAAATCTGCTAATTTAATTGCCGAGTAGGTAGTCTAAATTTTGCCCTGAGGTTCATGAAAGTGGAAACAAAATGTTATTAACATTATATACTAATACTTTGTACATGCCCATAGCACGGGGGTTGGAACTTGAGGATCTTAAGGTCCTTTCCAACCCTAACTATTCTATGGTTCTATACCACTGATGACCAATTTTAGGCTGACACAGGCAGTATTGTTACACAAACCTTTTACATTCCTAGAGCAGAAGCCACAGCAACAACTGTCATCCATCCAGTTTCAGTGAAAAAACAAACAAAAAAGTACATTAGAGCCTTAAAGAAACCTAATCCCATCAAGACCTCCAACCTCTCAGTCAAGACAGGTCATTCTCCACTTCTACTCTTCCTTTGTCCAGTCACTGACTAGAACTGCCTTAAACCAATTCTGAAACTGTAGCTTTAGGTAAAGCAAATTATCAATTTTGATTCTTTATAAAGGTCAGAAAGAAGAATTCAAGCTACTTTCTTTCAATAAACAACATGTGATAAACACTGCCTCAAGGATGCTAAGAAAACATAGTAATTAAGTTTCTCTACCTAAAACCACTTACCTTATTATATATTTTACAATCTGTATGCAATATATGACAGATTATAGCCTGGAAGGAGAATTCTCATGTTCTGAAATAAAGTGGATGCCTTCTATTAATGAAGCCTCAGAGAGGTAAAACTTATGCATTTAATACCTATTTTAACTAAAATCTGTATAAAAATGCATCTTGGAAGTCTAAGCATCCAACAAATAATACAGAAATGCAAGCACACAATTGTAATTGAAAAAGTCATAAACTTACCTTCCATGGGCTTACAAACTGTGTACGTGCATATCGAGTTAACATGTGGATTATAACAACTTGACCCCACTCTTCCACGTCAATCAACAAGTTACAGAGCTTTCTGTAGTTCTTGTGAATCAGATCTATTCTATCTGGACACACTTCCTCAAATGCCATTACAACGCTCCCAGCCACCAGCTAGAAAACAAAATATAAATAGGTCAGTGTTCTACAGTTCATTCACAAGTAAGAATCAGAACTAATATTAGCAATTCTCAGCAATTTCAAATTGTTTCTATTCAGTGAAAACAAACAACAACAAACCTGAGCCCAGATAAATGGTATCTTACTTAAAACAGAATTGGAGTAAGTTTATTAGAACAGAGAAAACATTTGCTGTTTCTATTACACACATAAATCTTAGTTCCCAGTCCTGAAGACACAGTGCAATGTAAGCATGATTTTTTTTCTTTCAGCTATAGTTTCCAAATAAATTATCAGAGAACTCGCAATTAACTCAGAAGTAACAGGAAACAACAAGAAGTATAATACAGCGATATGTCCAACAAGGTCTGTTGGGCTTCTCTTATCAACATTGGCATGATCAAACCGAAGAGGAGGCAAGTGAAGTTTCCCAGCACTACTGGAATGCAAACTTCTCTCTCAATACAGCCAAATTAACAATCACATGAAATTTTATCTTTAGGGTTTCATGAACACACTTCAGAGGGAAAATAAAAAAATAAAAAAAGGCATAAATCCAAGCAATACAATGAAGATATATTAATACTCTCCCTCAAAGCACATAACCAGAATTTCTGCATGTTGTTCAGCACTTACCTACCAGTTCCAAAATTACAGAAATGGATCATTTATGCCCTCCTACATCCTCATGCAATTTTTTGCCTCTATGAGAAAAAAATACATATACACAAAGATCCTCATACTATGACTTTTATAAAATCAGCTTTGTTTTCAAGAGAAAATTAAATAGATTCTCAGCATTATAACAGCTCAAGACTTACTAAAACCTTCTGATACAGTATTTTCTTTTATAAATAAAGGAAACATATATTGAGGTTACTGCTAAAATTCTGGCAGCAGGTTACCTTGACTGTGGGAAAATCTCAAAAGCTGACCGTACCTTGTGAGGACATGCCATTGTGTGACTGGAATTACTGTTCTTTCTCTTTCAATTGCTTTAATTAAGATTTGTTTTGTTGCAGAATACACGTTAAGTCAAATAACTGAAATGATAACACTTTATATGAAGCAGCTGATATGCATGCAGTTAGCATGCATGCAGTATAGCCTTCTGGCAGCAAATTAATATCATATTCTATCTGAGCACTGGGGATCTGCGTTTCAACCTCTAAAATTTCCCCAATGACTTAAAGTAAGCAATTAAATAGGAATGCAGTTTATTGAAATGGTACTTTTTGAGAAATATTAAATACAATGATATTCATATGTTACATTTTTCTCCCTGTATTTGGCTGACATTTGGTTTATTAGTATGCACCCAACATTACAATTGAAAGAAAACAGCTCAGAATATAGCCTTGCTATTATGCTAAACAAGTTTCAGGCTCTGTGGGGATTTTATGAATTACCAATAAGAATAAACGTGAAGTTGCATTTATTGTCTCCTGCCCTGCCCACATACTGGTACCTGCTGGTCCCAGCAAGGATACAACTCATTCCAGGGAGCAAAATTTGATTATTTTATAGAGCTAAATAAAACACAGTTTGCATCTAAAATAATTTACCATTTTTTGTGTATCCTGAAAGCAATAGCTCTTTTTTTCATCTTATACTAACTTTCTTCTTAATACCATGCTGCCATAAACTATTCTGCAATTCAAAACTGCTGCAAGTTGATGCTTAGGTATTAGTTCAAAGCTCAGCAGAAGACAGTGGTTAACTCCACACAACTTGCTATCAGTCCTGAGTAGGTATTCCATTAAGCCAGATAAGCTGAAGGTGAAAGAGAAGAGTGGCAAGAGTTCTATGTTAGAACTCTCTTGCAGCAAAACAATTTTATCAGAATGCAAACCTCTGAACTACCGTTTAGGCCAGCTTGCAAAGGACAGTCTGACAGACCTGAAGTTTTGTAAGAAAGGGATGACACTTTCAAACCAGAGAGACTTTTTTCAGATCACTGTTCCATAGACTTTATTGCGGATATTCTACTCTTTTAACACTACAAGACAGTACAGGGTCTCTTGATGGGTTTGACATACAAGAGGAGAAAAGGAGAGAGGGAAAGAGAAGAAGTGAGGGTGGAGAGACTACCACACAGATCAATACATGACTGTAAGAACAGTCACAGCTTAATATTTAAAAATACCCTTCAGTTGTGAAGGATGACATGAATTATGCTGTCTGACTGTAGTTCTGGAGGGGACACTCTTGCCTTTTACTGCTACTAGTACTGCACACACATTTTTGTTGTATTTCTCATTTGGACATGATATAGCTTGAAAGCTGAGAAAAAATAATACATAAAACACTAGTTTAGATCTTTCAAAACTGAGCAGATATCCTGTGAATAGCACTTGCTTTTTAAAAGTTAAGTTACTATGAGTAAAAACAAATCTAATGCAAAAAAACAGTTTTACTATAAAACAGGAATTATGAATAATTACTTCTTTCTGTACACATGGATCACCCATTCAAATTTAGAATGAAAATGATGTCACTTGTGAATGCTTAAAAGACATTAATAAAAATTTGAACACAAAACCTATGAAATGCAAGAGGTGCACTGGATGAACAAGCATTTTATTCCTGTGGCAAGTCCCTAGATTTACAAGTTAATGCAGGAAATGCCATGCATCACGTAACTACTTAATATCACATCTCTCTTCCTCATTATTGCATTTTCAAAAATTAGGCTTTTCATTTGAAAGGAGCAAAAAAAAAAGAAAA
The DNA here is from genome assembly GCA_039720435.1 of Amazona ochrocephala. Classification (NCBI taxonomy): domain Eukaryota; kingdom Metazoa; phylum Chordata; class Aves; order Psittaciformes; family Psittacidae; genus Amazona; species Amazona ochrocephala. Next base: position 91,240,911 of record CM077909.1, read on the forward strand.
TAAAATGAGAATGTACTGGTAACTAGAGGATTTACCTGAGAAAACTTTCTAATGCTTTCTTAATAAGATACTACTTTCTAGTTGACACTGCTTCCCTTATAGTATGATCCTACTATACATCTAAGCATCAGAGGAACAGCTAATAATCTTTGTTTATTGAATGCTCAACATTCCATAAAAATATTTACAATTAGAACAAAATGATCCAATCAGAATATAAAACCAAAAAGTATCGGTTTCCAAAAAACAGTCAGTTAATTTCCATCTCGCTGTGTCAATGGTAGCTTTTTGTATAAGGAGAAAATATAAATCACTCCAACAAAACTAGCAATGAGCTCATCAAATTCAAATGCTGCTTTCCATTTATGTATTTTTTATATTAAAGCAATAAACATGGTTCATTTGTCTTTCACTGGTTGCCACGTTTTTCTGTGCTGTTGCTATGAACTTCAGCCATTAGCTGTGCTCCGAGGTAAACTATATGAGCCATCAACAAAAGTGACACCCAATCTATGGAGTTCATATTTTCTCCAGATTATCTATGCTAGTTGACAAGCTGGTAATGAAAAAAATCACACTAAGCAAATGGTTCCTCTAATAACAATAAATTTTCTATAAAATTATGAAGGGTACAAAACGTTTCCTTGCATCTATTTTGTCATGAATTATAATTAACGCTGCAAAAACCTGAGAGTGCTGGGTCATCACAAGAAGTGCATCGAGGTTTGATTGATAATACAGCGCAAGTTGGCCTATGCTGCCAAGATTCTTCTCTCTCAAATTAATGGCCACCCCACCTGCCCTAATCATACAGCCCAAATGATATTCCCCTTCTTATTTCAATTTTCTGGAGGCAAGGAAACTGGAAAAGATCAGTCATTTATCTTCTAATAGCTGGATAATAGATCTATCACAATAAAACATCTGCACAAATTCGGTAATTTTTTTTTCACAGAAGTGAAGCTTTTACCAACATTAAATCAATGAATTGGAGAAAATATGGTCTTATCCACATATTTGGGTTCCAAACTAAAATATTAAGTTATTAACAGAAGCCTGCTGTTAAAAAGTAGAAGCTTAGCTTTCTTTTCCCATTATCCCCAAATACACTGCTTTTGTTTAAAAGATCAAAATCTTCATTGCAAAGCCATCACCAATTCCTGGGATCATTTTTTAAGCTAAGGGGTCTCACTTGGCAGTCTGCAAAAGAAATCTCAGTACTCACACATTTGTGTAAAGACTTTTCACCCTAAAATCAGAATTACTATTAAGTTGCATGTTAAATTTAGAAGTAAATTATCACACCAGAACAGAATAATAAATTTATTTAAATATTAGAAGTAGTTCAATGTGATTAAGATACTCTCAAAGGAAAAAAATACCATTTAAGCAGAGGCTAAACGAAAATTTAGCCTTCAGAAAAAAAGCGTAAATCTTAATTAGCAATAAAGAGATTCCATGCAGTAAGCTAATTTACCATTGTCAGGTCCCACAAAACTTGCCTCTATCCCTTACAATATTACTTCATAACAGATGTTTCTGGAGACACACCATCAGGAAATACATACTTGGGAACCAACGTGCATCTGCTAAGTCTGGCCAACATATTCTGAAATTTCTCTCTAACAATCTTCTGTCTTAGAAGACTTCAAAAGCAGCGCTGCACCCTGTGTATTACCTGGTTCCAGAACAGGAGCTGTAATAACAACAGCTATAATACCCAGTTAAACCCAGATGGGGCTGAACAAAATTAATTTTATCATAGAGCCCATGCACTTGTATTTTCTTACAAACATCACAAAGCATTCCTTTCAGCAGAGGTATCTGCACCCCCCCCCCCCATAAAATCAGATCAAAGTTAAAGACTGAAACCTGCAATAAATTTGGACATTTCTAATACACCTATAATCTACACAATTACATGACAGTTACAGGTCTGTATTCTGCCCTTTCTTTTTAGATGCAACTTTAGATACACTTTGTTACACTACCTTAGTTTGGACTGATGAAGTTCTTTTCCCTTTACAGGTCTGAAAAACAGGCATGATTCATTTTCAATACTGACTTTTTTTTTTGTTATTTTAACTGCTGTAATGAAGTTACAGTAATGGATTTGATTTTTATTGTTGTTTACATACAGTTGTAAAATCCATAAGCTACAAACACAATACAGTTCTACAGTATTTCACTGCATTTCAAAAGCAACTTATGCAACAAAACCTCCTTAAACCCTATGCCCCAAAGCTGGATCATCAGGCTTGTTAAATTAATCGAAAAATAGCATAAGAGTGAAGCAATACAGAATCAACTGAAATGAAAAAGTGAACTAGTTTCCTCTAAAATACCCAATTACACCTTCACACATGACTATGTAACCAGCTATATGACTTTCAGAAAAAATCATTTTAGCATAAAATACGTACATGCTTTTACCTTCTTTTCGACCTAAAATCATGTCAGCTGCTCAATTATCTAGAATTATTTGAAAAATAAAAGGAGCAGGCATTCATGCTCTGGTACCTGCTTATCAAAGACTGAGGTACTTTTTTCTGTAAAGCAATGGTAAAAACATAGCTAGGAGTTTCTTAAGCCTTTATAATAAAAATACTTGTAAACATCTCTGTTTAAAAATACAATACACTGGCACAAAAATCACACTTTGTTGATACACTCTAACTCCCAGTTAGCTACCCTTGAGATATGTTAACAATGGTATGCACTTGATAATTTTGCATCTTAGATTAACTGAGAGCTTGGCTTTTAATTGAATCTTCTTGTTAAGTCACTTAAGGAGTAGAGTGATCTTTCATTTATCTTACCAGAAATGTTAATGAAGTGCTGGGTTAAGGTTAGATCTCATCTTATTTTAAATTTTGCTTACCTCAGCTTACACTGAAATTTACTACTGATTGAGACCTAAAAAATGAACATATTTTGTTCATTCTGATGAAATGGTTTCATTTTACTGTATTAAAATTATCATCCAGGCAGTTTCTTGCTATTTCAAATGTAAAACTACTCTGACTAATTTAAATACAATGTGCCTTTTCTTTGCAACAGAAACTGCATTAATAATCCACAATACCATGTCCTCTCTGAAAAAAAAAAAAAAGAAACCAAAACCTGGTTGACATAAATTTAAAGGCATCTGCATTTAGTAGTCATCCTATGTCAACTTAATGCAGAGATTATGCCCAAGTTTCAAAAATCCTGCTTGAGGTTAAACCGTTAGAGAAAATAAACAAATTACGAGTAAAAATTTACTTTTCGTTGCAGCTAAAACTCAAGCATCACTTGGACAACATTCAACTGTCCTATACATCATTAATATTCATAATTACACTCTTCCTCCAAGCATGTTTAAAATGGAATAAAAAAACACAACCACAACCATCACCACCAAAACAAACAAAACCAAAAAAACCTCACCATCCAAAAACAGCCAACCAAAATACAAAATTACAAACAAAAAAGTTAAATGGTGGATTTCCCCATACCCAGTTAATACATACAATGCATTATGGCTTGCCTAGGGATTATTAGCAATAATAATAATAATAATAATAATAACAACACAGAAATGCCAGAAGTAACCTGACACTTCCAGCAGGGAAAAGAAGGTTGGAGAGTCATTGACGCTCAACAACTCCCAACATCACTACGATTTCTCACATTCTAGTAAGGACACTATGTGAGGAAAACATCATAACTTCCCCAGCAAAGGGATCTGCTGACATAAGATTAAAACTATCAGCTGATGACAACTAATGCTGATGTAATGGAACAGTTTCTGTGCATTTAAATTGAATGAATCCAGAGATTAGTGTCAAGTAAACACTCGTGGTCTGAGTTTCACCCTATAAATTCCAGGCCATTTCACTACCAAAACAGCCAACAGAGGGTGCAAAAACCAATAATCAAACACAGGTAACTTGATGAGGGTATGACGAAATGTTGTTGGTTTACAGCTCAGATCCATTTCTAGAATTCCTGTGGCAACAAACCCAACTTAACTTTCTTCACAAAGACTGCAAAATACATTCTAAAAGCCTTGGTTTTTATGTATGTAATGGATCTTTTTCTTTTCTGCTAAGTGCATAAAATTGTGCTCCCCTTAGAGAATACAGAATGGTGGCTCAAATTAATATGACTTTTGCAAGAGGAGCTTAAATAAGACTTAAAAAGTAGGCAGCTCAAGGCTATACAGCCTACATGCGCACACACCTGTACATAAGGACCACCCCCATAAGCACCTGCATCTGCTTCAATTTTAAAAGCTAAAAGTAGCTACAAGTGGCACTCCGCTCCCTCCACTATGAGCAAATTCCTATGTTCTCCATTTAAAGGCAAAGAGTAAGTTTATTCAAATTATAGTTACCTGCTAATAAAACATTTATGCTCTATGCACTCTCTGTTAGTAAATGTGGAGGTTTTCTTGGAACATTCACCAGAACATGACAAAGCATAACTATATAAGATAAAGCTTTTCTGTGCTAGACTGGTTGTCAAAAAACTATAAAGGATTAAAGAGAGACCTATCCACTCTAGATCACCACAAGCTGTGGAGTCTTGGCATGAAAGAGCACATATTAATACTTAGTTTTTATTCAGAGAGACTTGGAAAGAGATTTGTAGGGTTCATTTTTGGAATAATAATTTTTCATACTTCGTGAAAAAGCGAAACTTCTGAAGATGAGATGTCTCAGTCCAGGCTGGAATCAGGTCTTGACAGGGAACAGACCAAGAGGAATCAGGGAGAGGAAAAAGTTGCAGCAGTTAACCATATCATATCTCCAAAGAGGTCCAGAAGACACAATTCTAGACCATCATTCTTAGCTTCCTGAATGTGCTGACAAAATAACATCTTTGACTACCGCTTCAGCTGGTATCTTTATAACTATAGTGTCCATTATTCACTGTCACAGAGGCACTAGAATTATGGCACACACTAAACAATAAACATTAATCCCCTTATAAACAACTCCAAGTGCCAGTATCAATGTGCAGGGGAAAAAGAAGATCCAAACCTACCCCATATTTTTTTTTCTCTAGCATTTTGTTACAGTAAATGTGTAAATTACCAGTTCACAGACTCATAGCCTAGTTAGTTGTTGGATAACTTGCCATTTACCATAAGCAATAGGGACTAAGAAACAGAGTGAAAACATAGGGATTTTATTTTCCTGTCATCAGCAATAAAAAGTAACAAAGATAGCCTCTTAGCCCTTTATGCCTCCACAGGTATAAAGAATCTAATCTCACATTCACAGATTGCATGCACACCAAGAGCATGAACCACAAAAAGAAAACACACAAAAAAACACAGGGGGGCAACTCCACAGAAGCACAAAGGCCTCTGACAAATGAGTACAGGTCAAGCATAGATGCAGTCAGGAGAGCTAACTAACTGATTTACCATCTGCTGAGCCTTTAAGCTCCAGCACTGTCCTTCAGTAACCCTTCAGTGGAAGCTGCAAAACGTATTTTAGAGAACAACACCCACCATTCAGGTCCTGAACACCTGGACCCTGCTAGAATGAGACACATTGCTGGGTGTTACAAAAACACTTGGCAAATAAGAGATGAAGCAACATGCTATCTGGTATGTAGTGATATGTTCATTGACCCAAAAAGGATTACATTCACTAAATTAGTAATTTGAACAAGTGAGTGTTTTCATTTACAACTCTATTTTCTATCGCAAGTATCTTCGATTCCTTGCTCAATTACCTTTCTGACTTAGACTCAGGAAACTTATTCATATAGTGCAGGAATAAAAATAAAGTGTATGAGTATCACAAGACCTCCAAGAGCTCACGCGAAAACTCTGCACCTACATAGGGCAGGCAAAATATAACAGGAGTGTTAAATTTACCGAAATTGACCAAGGACATTAGTTTTACTTAGCAGATTGGAAATGGTGATATTTGCAAGAACAAACAAGCACACAGAAGTACCATTGTTTAACAGTTGTACACACTACAAGGCAGACTGACATCAACAGGCATATTGTGCACCATACAGAAGTAATTCATTCTTACAGTATCACAAATTGAAATGATCTAGCTAACTTCCCAATAAGAAAATGGGAATGAAAATTTATACACAGACACCAATTCATATGATCATATAACTTCCATTTTCAAAATTGAGTTTAAAGAAGTATACATAAAAAAACTTGCTAACAAGAACAAATTAATACACAAGTAAAATTATCAGTCTTATTAAAGGAGATGGGCACTATTACAGTCATAGTCTAATGCACAAATACACAATGACACTTCTAATTAAAATCATATGAAACAACATCAGCATTAGGAAAGTGTAGTATGTACTGCTGAATGACAGCCTCAGGAGTAAACTCTTTAAAGTACATGCGTATGCAATAGCGTACTGGTTCTTACCGTACTTCTATCTCTCAAGAGCTTTTCTATCACTTCAATTAACATTTCCTTTTGCTCTGGATCAAGACTAGAAGGAAAAATAAGAATCTTTTTTACTCATTTGGTGAGACATATCCAAAATTAAAAGAGGTTATGTTTGTTGACCTTCAGACACAAGCTGGGAACCAAGAGTACTGAAGAAACCATTTCCAGAAAAATCAAGGATTCCAAAGAACTGAATGTAAATGAACTTGACTGAAAAGAAAGTTAATCACAGAATCTAGAACTGAATTGAAGGAGTATAAAATTAAATTATAGTTTGTCTTTATATTATACCACTTGTGTGTTCTCTAAGAATCTTAATACTTAAAACTCATTAAAATGTTAGGACTTACATGCTTTAGACAAGAAAGAAAACATTAATGGAGTGAAAATAAAAGAACAGTCTAAAGAGCTCAAAGTGATCTGCTCCCATTATGGCATCTACTAATAACAGTATGGAATATTAACACCAGTGATGGAGCTTTTTTAAAAGTCTTTTTCAAAATCTCACTGCAAACAGGTGCAAGTATGTGGTAGAGTTTTCTATTGATAGAAGATACCAATAGCTTTGAAAAGCTCTCTAAGTGAAATAAGCAAGAAGCCTGGCATTTTCAATGATAAAATTGCTCCAAAGTACCTGGCAATGTTGACTGCACTGGGCACAAATGTCGCTGTTCACACTATGCCTGAAATCTTTTCTGTTTGATATGTAAGCTTCCCGCTACTACGACTGATTGAACCACGAATGATCAAGCTCTTCCAGGTCAGACATCCATCCAAACATCATGACACTAAATGCAACGAAGACTGGAGTATCGAACTTGCATCCAGAAACCCGAATGGACCACTAACTGAACTACAGGACTATCAAACTGGTAAAGAAGTCATGGAAACCAAAAAATAAGTGGAGCATACAGGCACTATTAAACTGTTACTTCTTACTCAAATGCATGCACAAGATGGAGTAGTTAAGATGTAGGAGACTATATGAACTGTTGAATGATCTTCATACCGAAAATCCAGCCCCTCCAGAATTCTGATTTTGACTAACCTCAGAGTCTTCAGAAATTACTTGCTCATTACAAGCAGGCCAAAAGACAGCCTTGCCACCATCTGTATCCCTGAACTGTGGAGCTACTAGCCATGAGTCTTATTGAAACATCTGCTAAAACTGTTTATTAAAGACTCTTGTTTGCAGGGAAGCCTACTGGCCCTGCCTGTGGACAGGTTTTAATTTGACAGCTTCTTCACTAGTTCCCAGTACTGCTGCTTCCTCAAGTGATGCAAAAAGCTATGCCCAATCTCTCTCTCTCTCGGTCCTGCAGTAAACCAATGCTATCAGATATGGCATTTGTAAGAGTAAATTTTGAAAATATGACAACAGAAGTTCACATGCTTTCTATAAGTAATTCCAAAATCCTACCACCAAGGACACAATTGTTGGTTACAACTTCACTCCTAAGTAACTATGAACCTTATCATAGTCCAGGTAAGATGGAATTTGCAGCTACACCAGTTTGAAAACTAAGCTGAGAGAGGGTAGATTTAGACAAGATAGTAGAAAGAAATTCTTCACCACAAGGGAGCTGAGACAGTGGAACAGGTTCCCCAGAGAAGCTGCGGATGCCCCATCCTGGGAAGTGTTCAAGGCCAGGCTGGATGGCACTTTAAGCATTCTGGTCTAGTAGAAGGTGCCCCTGCACATGGCAGGGTGGTTGGAACTAGATGATCTTCAGGTCCTTTCCAACCCTAACTACTCTATGATTCTATGATTTGTTACCTGTGCTGCAAACCACAGCAAAAGCCCTCAGGATGAAAAATACAGACACTAAACACAGAAATCTTCAATTCTGAGTAGACATACTGTCATGGGTTCAGCAGTAGCAGTCATTTTTCTCCTTCTGGGTAGCTGGTGCAGCACTGTGTTTTTGACTTTTGGCCTGGGAACTGCGCTGATAACACCAGTGTTTTCAGTTACGGCTTAGAATGTTTTGGTCTAACCAAGGACTTTCTGAGTCTCATGCTCTGCCAGGGAGGAGGGGAAGCTGGGAGGAAGCAGAAACAGGATACCTGACCCAGACTGACCAAAGAGGTATTCCATACCACAGTACATCATGTCCAGGATGTAAAAAAACTGGGAGCAGGAACCCAGAAGACTTTTTAGTTAACAGCTCGGTCGTCGGGTGGTGAGCAGTTGTATCCTCTTGCCTTGTATTTCTCTTGTCATTATTATTATTGGTGGTGGCAGCAGTGGTTTGTGTTATACCTTAGTTAGTGGACTGTTCTTATCTCAACCCATGGGAGTTACATTCTTTTGATTTTTCTCCCCATCCCCATCCCTCCCCCACCTCGGAGTGGGGGGGAAGAAAGAGGGGAAAGTGAGTGAGCGGGCTGCGTGATTTACAGCTTAAACCACGACAGTTCTTTTTGGGGGCCCACCGGGGCTGTGCTTGGAGCTTGAATAGCTGCGCTGTCCATTACTCCGCCCTCAGACCCAGGGACATTTTTTTCCTTTTGAAGGTGCTGGATGGTGCTGAACAGGGCTCTGTAAGCATAGGCCAAGGCCCAGCATGTTGCCATGATTTGCCCATCTCTGGTGTGACCAGAATGACAACACACCTCCTTCAAGTGTTTTACTAATTTTTCTGGATTTTACATTTGTTCGTTGGTGAAGTTCCAAAATCTTTGCCCTCTGGCCAGTCCATGATGACTTCTAGAATTTCCTGGACGACTGGGATTTCCTGTTCGAGCTCGTTGTGTAATTAGTGCAGCCCACACACTCCATGTAGCATCAGTTGCATGACGTGTAGAGGAGACCCTGCCTTTGAACATCCAGCCCAGCACGGGCAACCGGGGTGCTAGGAGGAGCTGCGCTTCAGTGCCAATCACTTCCGACTGCTACTGCTGAATCCATGACACCTACCAAAACAGTTGCTACACAGATGACAATAATTGTCATATTAAAACCAAAAGATGGTGCATCAGTTTCTTTTTTAATCTTTCCACAGTTATCCTGTTATTCTAGCAGGACATTTGCCTGGATTCCAACCAAACTGAGCAACAGAATGTCTACAGACACTTTATAAGATCTGATACAGCTGAGACATGCCAACCCCACGTTACGTCTTAATAAACATAGCCCACAACTACCTTAAAATTGCTTTCCAGTATTTGTCAGAACCACTTACCTGTACAGCTTTTGGATTGCATGGGCTGCATTCTTCCTCACATAAGGAGATAAATCAGAAGAGGCTTCCTTAATAGCAAGCATCATAATAGGAACAATAATTGGGACACGGATACTGGATAAAACTCTCAAAGCACTTGCACGGATTAACTGATTAGGATCCTAAAGAACGGAAGAGGAGGACAGAAATAAGATAGTGCAGAAATGCATCATTAAATTCTCTGCAGTGTTTACACTAATTAGTGGCTGCATATGAAAGCATGTAAATCTATCTGACTACCAGTCAGGCTTACGAGTGAAATATAATACTAGTAAAATGTGACAAATGTCACACGAGAAACTTCCAACAATCAAAAAAAGTAAAAGAAATTAAGAAAGAAAACAGTGAAACACTACGAAAATTTGGAAACCTGGCAAAGGAAAACATTAATATTCACTTTCCCAAGCACAATATGGATAAAAAAGTACTAATATTTTATTTAATGATCTGATACATTTTCTGTAATCCAAGTGAAATTCAGATTCTTTGGAAAATACAACTAGCTCTGTTTTATTACTTAAAATACAAGAATTGTCCAATGAAAACGTGATTCTGCTGCAACATCCCGTTCAAGCTCTTGACAACACGTCCACTTTATGTTATACTGCAGGAAATAAACTGAAGCCAGTAAGAAAATTAATTTTAAGCTAAATGTTTTGAGACTTCTACTTCTTACTCTTCCTTCTTTCATCCCAGTACTTGCTCCCTTTATAAAATGCTAGGGTTAGCTTGGAAATCCAGTAACAGCACAGAAATCTCTATTTGGATGAACTGTAATGTAAATCTTGTCTGTTAATCATGGGCTTGGGGCACAAAGAAAAATGTTGCTTAATCAAGTACCAAATCCTCTAAAATCTAACAAACCAAAATTGCAGCAGCATTAATTCAGTGTACTGTCTGCCAAAAGAGCACTTCCCAGAGAACATTTCTTACATTCTCATAATTAGTATTAGTTCATCTAAGCTCCCAAAATTCCTACATATTAGCAGCTTCTGAGCAGTATCTGGATGGTAAAATCACTTTGACAGTTCTGGAAAAATAAATTGTTCCTACCAGAGTTTGCAAAGCTCATCTCCTATTACACGAGTTCAAAATAAACTAAAAATTTCTAAATACAGAAAAAATTGCCATACATAGAGCTGCACTACAATCTTCATTACATACACAGAAACAACATGTTACAAAAAAAAAAAAAAAAAAAAAAAAAGAATGGAGAGAACTAATTACATCTGGCTATCTTCCACAGCAGGCATAGTAATTTCCTTAGTCACCAAAAACCTCAGCTACAGGTCTACCTCCTTGCCACACCACCACTTCCTTTTGAGTTACTCAGCCACAACATTTGACCTATCCCCTATCCAATTTTCCCACTATCCACAGCTCTTTAAAAAGTTAAGCCATGAGACGTATTCACTGTATACATATCTCAGGAAAAACATATGATACAAAGTCACTTGAATTTTAGTTTTTCATGGCAGTCACAGATAGTAAAGGCAGTATACATGACACTGAGAAAAAAGCTGGAAGGAAAGGGGCAAAAAGCTCTCTAGTCAGTTGTGGGATGCTCCTACAGCTGCACACCTGGTGCTCCAATTGCAGCATTTTCCAACAAGACCCAAGGTTTGGGTCTGCGACATGACAGAAATTCACTATGAACCTAGAGTAGCCTTACAAGAAGAGTACAAGAAAAAATAAAATCCCCAACCCTCTCTTATAATAAAAATCGGCCAAGTTTAAGGACAGAGACTTAATAAGTATTTTCTCCATGGTCTCACTTCAAAAGTAATCCTAATCTTCATTTTCTAATCCCATTTCCCATTGTGATCTGAATTTGAGAGAAGCAACACAAAATACTAAAGAAACACAAATGGTTCAGGGTAACAACATGGTCTTCTTTCTACATATATAAGCTACCTTGTAAAGAAGGCATTCCAGAAATTAAATGGGTACATGAATTTGAGAGCACCAATCTGCTGCTTTTCTTTAGTGAATTAATTTTACTTTCTGCAGGTTCGACGAGGTTTCAGGCAACACAGAAAACTTCACCAATGACATATCTTAAAAGTACTTTATCAGATGCAGATACTTACATGCTCTATTTTACCATACTACACTTACACAGATACACTTATTTTTGCGATACCAGCTCAGAATTCTCTATGAAATGTTGTTTGGTAGCCACTCACTTTTAAAGCACGTTGGAAAGTACTGATGGACAATAATGCTAGATCTTGCTGTTCCTCTGCATAACGCATCAAATAAACATATACAAGCTTCTTTATCTGAAAAGAAAAACACAGTGAATATCATTATCAGAAAGTTGTAGAATTCTATAAAACTAAATCCTAGATTACACATTTTCACCAACATTTTCTCCTTTGAAGGAAGACTTAACGTATCATTGGAGTACTCACATACTTCTCATATGTATTAAGATTTTCTGTAATCCTTTGAACAGAAACTCCCTCAGATGCTGCAATATTACCTGATTAATGATACAAACAGATGAAGGCTAATAAAGTACTGCTTTACATTTATCAACTAGTAAATAAAGACTTGAATAATTTAAGAAGTTGACATGTGGCAACTGGCACCTGAGCATTCCTCAGGGATTTTTTCTTATAGAAGACAGGTTAAACTGCAATAGCCAAGGATTTCAACAAGCCCAATTTATTTTACCCTGAAACCCAAAATCAATTAATATATTTGTAGGAGAATTTAACTTCCAGCTGAAGTGTGGTAACTTACACTATTTAAATCAGATTAAAAGAGCACTTCTGACTACACCTCAGACAAAAGCAAAAGATATCAGATCCAGCTTTGCCTGACTACAAGCATTCAAAAGATACAGCCAATATACGCATACTACAAAGGATGTGACGTTCAAAGATTAAGAAAGCCTCAGTTTGATTTTGGGGGAGGAGGGTATTCAATTTACTTCACTTTACCCCCTCACAGCTACTGTATGCCCAGGAAGCAGTGAAAACATTTTTTACCTTTAAGTTGCAAACCAACTATTGGGGTCTATAATGGAAAATTCTGAAAGACCCTCAACTACAGCTGTGCTATAATTACTGTCACTATCAGAAGATGTATCTTTGTGCCAATTCTGGCAAAAAGCGTAATATTAAATCACAGAAGGTTACACCATACTAAATTATTTGTTGTTCAGCTATAGACAAGCAACAATCAACATTGACCACAAGAGGCCTACGCACTGAATGACTGCAGGTGTGCAAAGAAAGCCTCCTTTCCTTGAAACCACTCTGTGACTAGAAATGGAAGCACTTATAGCTTCGTGACTAAGCTACTCTTTTACCATTTACCTTCAGTCAATGTTAAAATGCTCCGTTCTATAAAATTAATCATAACAGGGACACATTAGGACTGAGGAACACAGGCAGATTTGTTTAATTAGTTTATCAATACAAGCACATCAAACTCCATGAGTTATTGACCAAGACTTATTTTTGTTCTATACCACCAATTGTTTATTAGGTCACTTTTTGTATCCTTACCATCCATGACATGATGCACATAATCAAGCTAAGGTCAGTGTGTACTTATAAAAACAAAAAAATCACAAGGCACTTCTGTAAACAGTAAGATGCCCTTTGCTTCCCTCAAAACAAACGAATGTGTTCTACCGTTTCTTCACTTCCATTTCCCTGTATCAGAGCATTCAGTCTCAATTAAAAAAAAAAAACCAAAAACAAAAACAAACAAAAAAAGAAAAAAAAAAAAAACCACACACACACAAAAAAAAAAAACAAAACCCACAAACCCAACCAAAACCAAAAACACACACTCAAACAAAAGACAGGGTCAAAAGCAAAGCAACAAAACCAAACAGAAGCCATTTCTGGGCAGGAAAGACAATTGGATACAAAGACACTCAGATGAACTTCAGTATTTTATGCTTGTGCATTGTAGCAACTTGTACAGACAGATCTGTGTATGAATTCTTAAGGAGGTTTAGCAAAACATTTTCAGAAAACAGCATCAGGATCAATGTACTAAGAATCTGACTTAATCCACTAAGTTCTCATTATTTCAAAAGCACCCTAGTAACTGGACCACCACAAAGGTTTCTGAGACCCTGAAGTGCTAACTAGATGGCTATACAGCTACATTATGACCTAAACTTACCAACTAACCTTGATAAATTAGTCAGCTGGCTTTACTGCATACCCTGTTCTCTTTTCTGTTTAACAGCCTCTTCCCACACCAATATGCTAGCACTAAACAGTGGGGAAAAAAGTAATAAGAAAAGTAAGTACAGCTAGAGGAAAAAGTGTGAATTCACGTAACTGTTTTAAAATGTAAGAAAAGGCCCATAATATAGCAACAGTAAAAGGCTTCTGCTAATTAACATTAGGCTACATGATGAAACCTTTTCTGCACACACACAAATAACCAGAGACACAACGAGAGTGGAGGGGTGTTTGCAGTTAACACCCTGCCTTACTTTCCCCCAAGCCCAAAGCAGGAACCATCAGTCCAGAGGTGCAGAGAAACACAGCTGTAGTAGGAACTAAAATTTAAGTCTGAGGAAAGGACATCCTGTGAGGCCCCTCCCAGGATCTCCTCAACTTCCACGTTGAGGTGTTTAAACACATCAAGAGTCAACACCAGAGCACCTTTCAGACTGAGAGGCTTTTCTGCATACCTTTATGGGACACAGATAAAGAGAGGATACTTAAGCATGACTCTAGCAATCGGAACGGGACCTTCAGTCATAAGGGTCCTTAAGTCCATTGTGGCCAGCACCTGGAACAAGTGAGGGTCAGGCTGTCACAGGCCAGGAGGCCCATGAGCATACGTGCAAGCAACTGAAGAGACTGGACTACATGAAACCATGTGCCTGTCGTGCCAGTGACTGGAATGGTTGCAGGTGTACCAGTGGATCAAGCTGCAGTAGCTGGCAAGTAGGTGAAGTGGTCTGGGAAGGAGACAGGTAAAGGTGGGGACATCTAAGGGCAAGACCATAGGACTACAGCATAGACCAGGGCAATGCCATCAGCTGCCAGAGAAACCACATGGCCTGTGGGTCTCTAGGGGCAAGAACCATGTGTTTGTGTGCATCTCTCTAAGGGCATAAGCACAGTGGGTCGGCTAGCAGAGGACCCTGAGAGTTCTGCCCAGCTGCAGTTGTGTGTGCACAGGCATGTACACACCAGTGCGCCAAATGGCAAGACCATGATGGGGGAGATACTGCGGGACCAGGAGAGTACTGGATTACATGTGTTCATTATGTGTACACCAGTTTGTACCAGCAACTGAAATGGGGCTGCAGCCTTAGGGGCTCATATTCTACGTGCCAGCAAAGAGGGTGACTGGGATCCAGGGGCCAGCTACCGAGCAGACCGTATTTGAGCTGTTGCATGCATCCACACTGTACATATGTACGTATACATATTTTCCCACTAGCAGACCTTTATCTTGAACAGACAAGATGCTGGTACTGTCTGTGTTCATGTCGGTACCCTGTATCGATTTATGTGGCTGTCCCTCTACATATGTATTTCTTGTGTGTATATACACACAAAATGTGAGTGTGAACACCTATCAGGAACACGCTCCAAGTCTCATTACTGGAGCTGTTCCAGCCCTACCAGTTAAATGCACTCATTGAGTAATATTGTTCAAAGCACTCCTCTTTAGTGTAAGGTTTCTCTGTTTAAAACTTGACTCAGAGTACTCGTAACTTACAAACACAAGTTGAAAAGGAAGAGAACATTTAACTAGTCTGATTCCTTGCCTCATTTCCTTTCATAACTTATTATAAGTACAGTTACAATCTCTAAAATTATTTTAATACAATAAATTCTGAAAGACTCCAAACTGTCATCTTTGCACATTTATGCCTCCTTGACTTACCAGAGCTCAGTATTCGGCCACAGTCAAATATATTTTTTGCATTCTTGCAGCTAAATAACTTCTTTAACACTAAAATTAGGCTCAAACCTGACTTTCACTATACAACTGTGTCAAACAGGAAGGAAAACAGACGTATCTATGACCTGCTATACTGCAGCACATTAGAGTGGACAGAAGTTTGCTTAAATTATTATTGCAGGAAACATAACTTTCAGTGTCACAAACCACGAAAAAGCAACCTCTAATTCCCATTAATAACAGAGACTGAAGTACATATTTTCAGGAGAAAAAGGAAGAACTGGAGCATGCATTCCATTGACTTCTCTTCTTAAAACCCAGTGCTTCAAATTCCTATTTTTTGCATTTTTCCAAAGTTATGATCCTGTGCAGTAGGAAGTAACTAATATCATAGAATCATAAAATAGTTAGGGTTCGAAATGACCTTAAGATCATCTAGTTCCAACCCCCCTGCCATGGCCAGCGACACCTCACACTAAACCATGCCATCCAAGGCTATGTCCAACCCCACCCTGAACACCGCCAGTGATGGAGCATTCACAACTTCCCTGGGCAACCCATTCCAGGGCCTCACCACCCTCACAGTAAAGAATTTCTTCCTCAGATCCAATCTAAACTTCCCCTGTTTAAGTTTGAACCCGTTACCCCTTGTCCTACCACTACAGTCCCTCATGAAGAGTCCCTGCCCAGCATCCCTATAGGCCCCCTTCAGATATTGGAAGGCTGCTATGAGGTCTCCATGCAGCCTTCTCTTCTTCAGGCTCAACAGCCCCAACTTTCTCAGCCTATCTTCAAATGGGAGGTGCTCCAGACCCCTGACCATCCTCGTGGCCCTCCTCTGCACTTGTTCCAACAGTTCCATGTCCTTTTTATGTTGAGGACACCAGAACTGCACACAATACTCCAAGTGAGGTCACACGAGAGCAGAGTAGAGGGGCAGGATCACCTCCCTCGGCCTGCTGGTATCATTACATCCTTGTTCTGCTCTCCTCAAACTGATGCTTGCTAGTCAGTACACGGTTTGAACCTACAAACTTGGATTATTTCCATCCAAATCTCATTTGTCAAGTCAACTGTAGCTCTTGACACCACTGCACTGGAGCTGACAGTATATACACAGTACTTGTAGTGATGAGCATCAGAGTAACATTTTCTTTATAAAACTTATGGTTGTACAACTTTCTAACGCAGATGCTGCTTTAGATATCCTTGACCCACACAGTAAGCCTGCGGACTTAAACAAGTCATAGTTTACCACAGTCTCAATTTTTTTAACTTCCCTGAAATTTGAATTTTCACCAGTACAGGACAGATTCTTTTTCTTGCTTTCTTATGATTAAAAAAGGATAAAAAGATAAAAAAGCAAGCTACTTTCTGCGTCGAACACCAGATATTGCAGCAAAACCAAACAGCTAAATTGAATGGATGGTAAACAGGATGACAGAAAAATGCAGTATTTCTGCTATTGTTTGTATATATGGAAATCCTGAAAATTATTAAATGCATTTTCTTTTAGCATCATACAATTTAGTGCAAGTCGAGTAAATTTACTCAAGCAACTCCAAGCAAGAAATTAGCATCTGTAGCAGATAATTCTGACTCAAGTTCTTCATCAGCTGCTTTCATAGGAAGTTAGAATTCTTCTTGCTTTCCCCTTTCATACTCCTCCCATAATTCTTATACAAAAGAAATGCATGTATGTAAAATAAGACGCCTGTATGACTTCGCTTAAGTGGCTATGTCTTGCAAAACATAAAGTAACCCAAAGATTTGAGATTACACTGCATAGTAGCAAAAAATTTTTTCTCTGCCCAAGATGGGACCTACTCCCCCATCCCAAATACTCATATCTCTCCAAGATTCCTAGACTTGAAATCTAATTTTTTTTGTAATCTTCTGGACTTGCATGCATTCACATTAATGAAGTATTAAACAAATTATCTGGACTAAATTATCAAAAGAACCAACACACTTCATTAGTAACATCACATTTTGCCTATCCACAAATTCATAAAGACAAATTTAACTGAGTTAAAGTGATCTCACTCTGCAATCCTAATGCTGATACACTCCTTTTATAAATATACTACACAAAACAGTTTAAGCTTTTTTACCCAACTCTTACCTCTCAGCCTTTATCTGCAATATAGGTTTTCAAATACAGCATAGTACAGGCCTTACTCAAACTTTGCAAGCAGCACCACCCCTCAAATAAACCATACCTGTTCCCAGAATTACCACCACATGCTTGCACAAGCTTTCTCCAAGCAGCTTTAAAAATGTACATAGTTGAAATTCCTCCCTCCAAATCACCCAGTATGTTCCCTTTATTTACATGTTAAACTAATGCTGTGACTGAAATTGAACCCTGAGAAATTCTATTATAAAAAATAATAGATATGTTATAGTTTATGTTGAAGTCAGGTATTTACAATTAGATAAAATTCTTATAAGCAGATTTCCCATAACAGTATGCTTAATGAGTTGTAGGAATATATGATTTGTACCTCAATATTTTTACTGGCAACATTCTTCACAACAGCAGGAAAGAGCTCAGAAGCATTTTTTCCCTTTGCAATCATCTAAAAAAAAAAACAAAACAAAACAAAGCAATATTTTAGTAATGCAACAATATAAGTTATTACAGGGGGTTACTTGGTGTGGTGGGGTGTTGTTTTTTTTTTTTTTTTTTTTTTTTTTTTTTTTTCCAGGGGTGGAGGGTGTGTTTATTTGAAGACACAGGCATTCATTCCAGATTTGTACTTTTCAAACCTGACTTCTAAAATAATTGCGGTCAAAGCCTGATTTTTCTTCTTTTTTTGTTAACTATTAGACTTTACCGGATGCTAACCATACAGCAAAACCCCTGAGTGCTAGCTGCTTACAAGTCTGGGGGGCAGAGTCAATGAACTGCACTTTATCACATCTGATTGCAAATAATTTTTAATACTTTAAAAATTACTTAAACCAAAGACCTTGCTAATTTGAAAAGCTTTACAGAATTGCCTTTTGGGAGCTGCTATAAGAATAAAAAAAAAAAAAAAAAAGAAACAAACAAACCCAACCAAAAAACATTGGGAGAAGTTATACAAGCTTAAGTCCTGCTCCTTTTCTCTGCAATAATTTTCATATGCAACAGAACCAAGGAGGTGAAAAAAAAATAGACAACACACTTCAAAAAACAAAGCAAGATTGTTTTTCAGAGAATGTTAAACTTCGGTGTTTACACAGAACAAAACCCCAACAAAGTAAAAGCAAAGACCAATCAACCCACTGATTTTTTGGTTTTTTAAAGTAAGTTTTTTCATATTTTACCTTACAGAAATCTGAACCTAGGGCATATAGGAAATCATAAGATTGTCTCAACAAAGAGTACCAACAACAGAACTCCAATTTAGCTTCAGCTGTTGCATTAACAGCTTAAGGAGGAAGCTATTTATCAGAAAGTAAATATGTTAGAAAGAATAATATGCTTCAATATACACTACAGCTGCATTAGTCTCTTATTTCTTAGATCCAATTCCAGCAGAATGTCTGCCAGTGCTTCACATCCAAGCTGCAAACACTGGAATTGCATGAACATGTTATAGCAAGTTACAGAGCTGCTGAATACAGACTCAGACCACCCCCAGCTATGGTCAAGAGCAGGATCCAGTCAACCAATTATCAAGATAATCAGAAAGGACAAGAGCTCACTGAGGCAAGCAAATACACAGGGATCTAAGGAATATGACTTTTGCAACTGCAGTTTCTGCTGTTCATAACTTGTTGCTCATCATATCACATTCCCTTACTCAACATTATACAGTTGATTAAACTTCATATTCCTGACTCACAGCTCTGTGTTTTTCATCTCTGAAACACATGAAGACCTAGTATATCATGCAACAAAAGCAAGAAAATGCAAAACTGGGTAACAGCTTGACACACTGAATATTCAAAGGTTAAGAGAAAGAGTCTGGAAAAAGAAAGAAGGTAGCTGTAGTTCAAGTAAATACTTAGTGAGCTTTTCAAAACAGTTTAAGAGCGGTTGTCCAGCATGACTCAGTTTAACCAACTCAACGTCTTGGAACTGTATTAAGGCACAGGAACTAACAAACTAATAAGCAAACATAACATATGTATTTCAAGGCCTTTAACTAAAAATTACATTAAACCACTGCTCTCAGGATTGGGGCATCTTCCTAAGAAATGCCATATTCAGAATCATGGAATGTTTTGGGTTTGAAGGGACCTTAAAGATAATTTAGTTTGAACCCCTCTACCACAGGCAGGAACATCTTCCACTAGATCAGGTTGCTCAAAGCCCTGTCCAACCTGGCCTTGAACACTGCCAGGGATGGGGCAGCCACAACTTCTCTGGTCAACCTGTTTGTGTCTCACCACTCTCACAGTAAGAATTTCTTCCTCATGTCTAACCTATATTGACCCTCTTTCAGCTTAAAGCCATTCCCCCTTGTCCTATCACTACATGTTAGAAGTGCCTCTCCAGGTTTCTTTACGTCCCTCTCAGGCACTGGAAGCTGCTCTAAGGTCTCCCCAGAATTTTCTCTTCTCCAGGCTGAAAAACCCCAACTTTCTCAGTCTGTCTTCATAGCAGAGGAGCTTCAGCCCTCTGACCATCTTCATGGCTCTCTTCTGGATGCCCTCCACCAAGTTCCACATCCCTTTTGTGTTGGGGGCCCCAGAGCTGGGTGCAGTACTGCAGGTGGGGTCCCACAAGAGGAGAACAGAGGGGGAGAATCATTTCCCTTGCCTGCTCGACCAGAGTCAAGTAGAACTTGATAGCAAGATGCAATGAAAATAAAACAATACCAAACGCCTCACCTTAATGCAACAGAGCTTATGTTTCCCAAAAATAGGGATGATCCTTAGACTTCCATGATAGGGTATGACAGGATGAGACCATGCATTATTTGCATTATTGAACTGGACATTCATAGTAGCTCCACTGTGCATTGCAAATATGTATTTAAGGTCTTTAAAAGAGTTTATTTTGACTCATTCAGTTGTTAACAATTAATGTAAAACCTCCTTAGCCCATGGATCATTAACCTGAAAGGACATAATACCTCTTTCCAAGACTAAGCTCTATCATGTCCATGTGTTGCTGTGCCTAGACATTCTCCAGTTGTGCTGTCTTGTACACCTAGAGTTCCTGCAGACAGAACTGTTCATTCTAGAGTAAGTTGCACTACAGTTTCTTTTGTTTGATGGTTGGTTTTCCTTGTTGTTGTTGTTGTTGTTGTTTGGGTTTGCTGTTTTCATTTCTATTTTATGAGACACATACAGACACGGATGAAATTCTCTGTGGGAAATCAGGCATATGAATTAGTTTCCTAAATTTATGCCCTAAAATCTTCAAGAGCAAAATTCTACCTAGATTTAGATGGTAAGTTCAGAGAGGTTTCAAGACAGATGGTAACAATAATATTGAGGATCAGCCTCACGCTCATAGGCCCTTGTTCTCATGGGGGATTTCTACCACCCTGATATCTGTTGGAGGGATGGTACGGCCTGGCACAAGCAATCCACGAGGTTCCTCGATTGTGTGGAAGACAGCTTCCTTCTGCAAGTAATAGAGGAGCCAACAAGGACGGGTGCCATGCTTGACCTCGTCCTCACCAACAGGGAAGGGCTGGTTGGAAATGTGACGCTCCAGGGCAACCTTGATTGCAGCGATCATCAGGTGGTCGAATTCGAGATCCTCAGGACAGTGAGAAAAGCGTGCAGCAGGCTCACTGCCCTGGACTTCAAGAGGGCAGACTTTGGCCTCTTCAGGAACCTGCTTAGTAAGGTTCCATGAGAAATAGCCCTAGAGGGCAGGGGGTCCCAAGGCTGTTGGTTGATATTCAGGGATCACCTGCTGCAAGCTCAGGAGTGTTGCATCCCAGCTAGAAGGAAGTGCAACAGAAGGGCCAGGAGACCTCCTTAGATGCATAAGGAGCTGCTGAGGAAACTTAGAGGGGAAAAAAGGGGCTTATAAAAGGTGGAAGCAAGGACAAGCGACCTGGGAAGAATATAGGGATGTTGTCTGGAAAGCTAGAGACCAGGTTAGGAAAGCTAAGGCCCAGTCAGAACTAAACTTGGCTAGGGATGTTAAAGATAACAGGAAGGGATTCTATAGGTAAGTAGAGAATAAAAGACAGACTAGGGACAAAGTAGGCACTCTCCGGAAGCTATCAGGAGAACTGGCTACCCTGGATTTGGAGAAGGCTGAGGTTCTTAATGACTTCTTTGCCTCAGTCTTCACCAGAAAATGCTCCGACCACACCACCCAAGTCTTGGAAGCAGATGCAGGGACAGTGAGAATGAAGACCTTGGGGCCACTGTAGGAGAGGATCTGGTTCGAGAACATCTTAAGAACCTGAACGTACACAAGTCCATGGGACATAATGAAATCCATCCGCGGGTCCTGAAGGAGCTGGCAAATGAAGTTGCTAAGCCACTGTCCATCATATTTGAAAAATCATGGCAGTCAGATGAAGTTCCCGAATTCAAGCTGTGAATGCTCCATCCCTGACGGTGCTCAAGGCCAGGCTGCACAGAGACTTGGGTGGCATGGTTTAGTGTGAGGTGTCCCTGCCCATGGCAGGGGGGTTGCAACTAGATGATCTTAAGGTCTTTTCCAACCCTAACTATTCTATGTATTGGTTGTGAAAAGATATAATATAATAAAATAATATAATATATTACAATTATAATATATAATAATAATAATATAATAAAAACAATAATATACTGGTTTAAAAGAACCATCAACCATTACATTTTCCTGCATACAGCAGAATAAACTCGGTTCTGTGCACACTTTAATTTCTAAATCAGCAGTGTTGCTCATAATCTTCCAAAGATTGCAGTTATTGTATGGCATGCAAGTAAGGAAGAACCACTAAAGAAAAATAAACTGACTGAAAAAACCAGCCAAACAAAAACGTCATTGATAATCGGTCACACGTTTTAGCTGAAGGTGGGCTTAGGTACTTTGATGTATGAGGTAGAGTAGAAAGATCAAAACTGGAATACTCCTATGCTTGAAATTATGTTGTTAAAACTCGACCTCTGCAAAACAGATTTGGTTTTATATGCAGTGAATCTAATGAATAATCCCTTCACCCTGGCAGAGAGTTCACAAGCCACCTTAGAAGAGGAATAAACAGCAAAAGGAGCCATGAAAATTCTGCCCCTTGAAGTCTACTGTAAGAGCAAGAAAACTATTCGTAAGCACATCTTTTTCCTCTACCTAAAATGAGTGAAAATGAACATACCAGTGAGACATGCCAAACAATACTCTGACAACAGGGTTCCTTTTTCCTCTAATAATAAGAGTGGAGGAAGTCTTTCATCTCTGGAGAACACATCTCATCCCTGAGACCTTTTTAGATGTAAGCACATAACTGGTAACTAGCATCTTTGTGCCCCACAAGATAAAATCACCACTGCTATGTGGCCTTCTACTAATTGTGCAAGGTCCCAGTTCTGGCCTGTAAAGCTCACTGCTTCAGTTTGTTACACGAACCAGAGGTTGGTATGAGATGTCTTATGAAATACAGTTTGAACACAGGATAACAGCAAAAACCTTGAAAACACGGAAGAGACTGAAAACAAACGATATAAAAGGAACTTCTAAAAAGACAAGAATCTGGAATTGAGAAATGGGGGAGTAGAAGAAAGAATGTGTTCAATTCAGTTCTGCTTCCCTTACTGAAGAGCTACTGAGCCTGATCACCCCAGCATAAGACAATCAAGCACCACAGTTATCAGTGGTCCAACTTCATGTATCCCACGTATCTCCAACTTCATGGTATTATATACTTCTAGGAAATTAACGAAACAGTTGTTAAGAACTGCTTTGAATATGTAGCAGCAGCAGGTATTTAAAATGAGTGCATCTGCTCATTGCACACTCATTTATAGTGAGAGCACTGTTTGCAAGAAAAAAAAAATTCAATCTAGTAAAGCTTTGGTTTAAAATTTACAACTGACACAATAGTTTCTAATTCCCCTGTATACATATACCCACACACACTTTCAGTTGGAACAGTTTCCAAATACAGATATATTTCTGGTTACCTTTTTGAAAAAGAAAATCAAAGCAGGCAACTCTCCCCAACCAGAAGAAAGATCGTTTCAGACAGAAGCAGAAGAATTTAAGTTACCATAGATGGAAACCACGGCACTTGCAAAGGCCATGATTTCTTACAACAGCACCTTTGCCTCTGCATGCCAGACTCTCACTGTTCACACCCTGAGGAACCTTTCATGAAGTTATGAATTAGTAGTGGAGTTGATAGGTTAGGCAGATCTAATAGGTAACTGAGGTCTCTGCCAGGACCAGGATTAAAGACAAAAGCAGACGACAACCAGCTTGAGTAAAATCTTCATCACTAGAGGATAAAGGACAAATGGCTAGCTCTAGAGTCAGAGAAAAGAGTACAATTGCATGATACAAGCTGTAGCTACTTACTTTGGTAGATGGCTGGACAGGATTAACCCGTGTAAAAATGAAGCAAAACAAAAAAGCCCATCGAGAGGAGGCTGAAGGAACAGTGAGAGAAAGCAAACAGAAGCCCAAAAAAAAAAAAAAAAAAAAAAAAAAGAAATTGGACACCGAACAGCTTTCTATAGTGCATTCTTCAAACAGTTTTAAGGAGAAATAAAAGGACGTTACCAACTTCATTATGTTCAGTTTACAGGATTTAAACACACAATGGTGTTAAACATTATTTAATCACCTCTGTGGGAACATAGTTCACCTGAAATTCTTAGTCAAATATATAAGTCAACATGCTCATTAACAAACAAAAAGCCAAAAAACAAACTAAAAACTCCACATATATAATCTAAAGTAAAAACAGCAAAAGTAATTTGTCATTTTACTCCTGCAAGTGTCTGCTGTTTCCCATCTGTTGAACAAAGACAGCCACTGAAGCTTTTCTGAAGGAGCCATTTCCTATTTAGGGTCTCACCTCCATACTGAAAATAATTATTTACAGGCATATTGGCAGTTACATAAATATTTTTAAAACATGGGACTGCATGGATTTTGATACAGCAATTTCTACACACGATTTCAGATTAAGGACTTCACAGTAGCTTTTAAACACCATTTAGAGATTCAAAGGCTGACTTGATAAAGGATCTGCAAAGGAAAAACAGTATTCACATCCAAGAAATAAAAAATAATTTTTAAAAAAACACATACCCCAACAATCCTTTTCATAGCATCCAGCTTTGCAGAATCTTTACTGCTTTCCAACATTTGTTTTAAGTCTTCATTTCTACGGTAGAAACACAGTTAAGCATCAATGAGAAAAAGTAAAACACAAAACCAGAATACCATTTCTATATTCTTGCATCAATTCATCAATTAAAGGTGAAACACTGCTCCTTCTTGCTCACTTTTATGTTGTATTTGTTAACATGCTGGCCTAGTATAATGAAGCATTTAGTAAAAGAATATATCAGATTCTGACAACAGTGGAAACCCATACAATTTTAATCAGCTGTTAGCTGAACCCTGGCTGGAAGGTTGAAGTGTTGGGGCAAGAGAACAGCTTAGTCTGAACCAGGGACTCATTTGCCCCTCACTTTTGCCCCAGGGAGGGCCAAATGTAATAGGCTGAGATTGACACATTTGCGTTAAGATATAGTATCAGCTTACAAAGATCGCTTAAAAGACCAATAGCAGACTTCAATGCTATCTAAATTTCTATGAGAACAAGCATATAACCTTATGTTTTCATCTGCCTTTTCAGACTGTAAATTGCTATGCCCTGCTTTCACAATTGACAGCCTCAGATCTGTAATGTATCTATTCTGCATGCCATAAGATTACACCCATATAGCGTCCAAGCACTTTTTACAGCTGAAGTAAAATTCTCATGTGAAAATCTTAAGTCAGTAAGAATGTACTCTTGCAGATATAGCTTTTTGTTAGCCATCACTAAAAAGAAACCTCACCCTGCTTGTCTTTTTAGAAGCCGAGCAATCACAGCCTAACTAATTTATAGACTCTGAAAGTTTATAAAACAGAGTCTTTGAAGAAATAGCCTTTTGTAAAGCCCAGACTCCTGAAAAACTAAAAAATACAAAGCAAACAATGACTCAGGAAGAGACACCTATAATATTCCAAAGAACTCTGAAAACCTTCCAAGCTTACAAACTCCCTGAACTTTCACACAGTGAAGTGCAACACAGAAATCCAGCCTGTTGGGCTGACCTTGCCTGGACACCGGGAGCCCACCAATCCACTCTGCCACTCGTCTCTCAGTGTAGGCAGAGGGAGGCAACGTTGCAGGGTCTTGGCGCTGTGCAAACACTGCCCAGCAGCGGCCAAAACACTAGTGTGACATTAACACTTTTCTATACAAAATACAAAGCACAGCACTATGAGAGCTGCTACGGGGAAAATTAAAGCCTCCCCAGCAAGACCAAGTATGTCCAGACAGGATTTCAAAAGTTAATGTGAAACCGGGATGTATTCTGACATATGACAGCCCTCAGATTTCAGATGGGGAAGAAAGAGGTTTAAGGCAAAGCCAGAATTAGTTACAATGAGACAAAATGTTGCCAACCATTCCTTCATAAACCTTAAATAGCATTTTTCTACTTGAAAGGGATAGGGTCACTCTATTTAATAGAGATACCTTTTATATCTTTAGATCCAGTATTGTGCCTGTTTTGCGCCCCTCTACAAGAAATCTACATTGCTCACACACTTCAGCATATATCCATAAAATTAAGAGACACAACCACACGGCAGGGGTGGGGGGTGGGGAGGGAAGTCAACCAAAAAAACACCCAACCATTTTTTATCTCGCAAGGCAGAAGAAAACCATGCAAAATTCAGGAAGCAGATAACTGCATCAAACTTCCAACAGAAATCTAACCGCTTTTTCAAAACCAAGTGCTTCACGAAATAATCAACTCAATATAGATGGCTTGTTGTAAATACTGGCTTCACTTGACATCTTAAAATATTTACCTTTAAAAGAAAAAAATTAGAAGCATTTGGCTTAATTTTTGGCAGTTCTCTTTATTCCAACTGTTCCTGGACACCGAGAGAGCTTACTTTGCTGATCATTTCTGCCCATCTGTTCTTCAAAGGATACCAAGTAAGTCTCAGCTCTTTCACATCAGCTTGAAATAGCTTGGCTGAGACTTTGCTCCAGTTGTATGCAGAAGTTTCAGATACTTCTAACGCCTTCTGCTTAAGTCTCAATCCTTACCTTTTAAGCTTAACTTGTGAAAGAATCTATACAACACAGTTATCAAAGTTAGCAGAAGACTGGACTTGATTTAGACAGTTGCTTCTAGTCCTGTTCTCTTGCTTCCAATTTCCTACTGTTATTTCACATATTCATACACAAATTGAGAGAAAGACGTCAGTAAAAGCTAAAGCACAGGACATTATTACTAAATTGTGATCACCTAGTTCTCATATGATTGGTAAGAGGATGCTTCAGTTCATTGTCACAACCAATACAGCAACTACTTTTCAAAAAAATTAGTATCTGGCTAAAGAATCAACAAGTGTTGCATTAATAAGACACTGAAAACACTGCTTAAGATATGAAATATCTTATATGGGAATATATTTACCTAATGAAAAATGTGTCAACAAAATTTTCACATGAGAAAGTAGAAATTGTGGAAATAGCAATTCGAACTTGAGGATCAAGTAGCCAAAGTGGAGGAAGTTACACAGCACAAGATTCAAGATGCTTAAGATTACTTCCAAGATGTTGAGAAACAAAAGCAGACAGTAATTCCAGGATGAGTACAAGTTAAAAGTGTAACAAACACAAGGGAAAAAAGCAAAAGGTGAATTTAAGATGTGAACAACAAAAAAAAGTATTTAATTAGAACGTCTACCTGCTTGTAGAATGTATTCCATCATACATTTCAAATTATAGCACTTTGAAATGTCGACAAGGGAAATATAAACCAGAGAGATTAAGACACGAACACCTGCTTACAGCCAGCTTTGCTTTCCTAAGAGAAAAACCGGGGGGGGAAGGGAAAAGAAATATAGAAAAACATTCAAGTTCACCTAGCAATTAATTTCCAAATGTATACATCACAAACTGATGTATTTTTCTTTTTAATCTTCTCAAACCAACTATAATCCAGGATTAGCAAGCACAGTTACTTAGAGTTACTTGGCAGAGATACTTACAGAGTAAAATATTGTTCCATATGCTCATACGGATCATCATCAGCAAGCCTTTGTTCTTCTACACTTAGATATGGTTTCAGTGTAACCTCAAAGTTTCGCCCTTTAAGAGCAGACTTAATAGTGCAGGACACCTCCATTATTTTACCCAGCATTGTAGAATTTTGTTCCATTCTTCTAAGTACAGTATTTAAAAACAGGAGGAAAAAGAAAAAAAAAAAGTGACTGCACTCAAAGCTTGCCTGCTGAGACTGAGGCCTGCTCTAAAAAGGAAAATCTTAAGTAACAGGATACCCACCACCCTGCTGTGTTAACTTCTAGAAACAAATATCCTACGCAGATTTCAAAGGTCATTTCCCTCCAAAAGCATTCATATCAGCAGCTTCAATGAACAATGGGAAAAGGAAATGCATTTCAGTCTTTCATAATATAATTGATTGTATAGTAAAAAAAAAAAAAATTCATCTTCTGAGCATTAAGGACAATTAAGAGAGTTTGAATCCTTAAGCAAAATCCCACAAAACAGAAAGCATAAATGCAAGCCTCACAATGTTGCTCATGTTTCTATACTCACCAGTAATTCTAAAGGGAAAGTTCTACAATACACAATGTTAGACAAATAATTTCTTTATAACTTGTTACCACTTGCTAGAAGTTCAAAAAAGCAACCGTCCAGCTGCTTCAATACCTTGGCCTCCCCTGCGAAAACTTTGAAAGTAATTCTAGCCTTACACTGTTAGGTACATATTACAGCTCGTGAAGTGGGCTGATGCCAACCTGATGAAGTTTAACCATGACAAGTGCAAGGTCCTACACCTGGGTCGGAGCAATCCCAGGCACACATACAGGTTGGGCAGAGAAGCGATTCAGAGCAGCCCTGCGGAGAAGGACTTGGGGGTGTTGGTCGATGAAAAAATGAACATGAGTTGGCTTCAGTGTGCACTTGCAGCCCAGAAAGCCAACCGTATTCCGGGCTGCATCAAAAGGAGCGTGACCAGCAGGTTGAGAGAGGTGATCCTGCCCCTCTACTCTCCTCTTCTGAGACCTCACTTGGAGTGTTGTGTGCAGTTCTGGTGTCCCCAACATAAGAAGGACAAGGAACTGCTGAAACAAGTCCAGTGGAGGCCACAAGGATGATCAGGGGACTGGAGCACCTCCCATATGAAGATAGATTGAGAAAGTTGGGGCTGTTGAGCCTGCAGAAGAGAACGCTGTGTGGAGACCTCATAGCAGCCTTCCAGTATCTTATAATAAGGGGGCTTATAGGGATGCTGGGGAGGGACTCTTCATGAGGGACTGTAGTGAGAGGACAAGGGGTAATGGGTTTAAACTTAAACAGGGGAAGTTTAGATTAGATATGAGGAAGAAATTCTTTACTGTAAGGGTGGCGAGGCACTGGAATGGATTGCCCAGGGAAGTTGTGAATGCTCCATCACTGGCGGTGCTCAAGGCAGGGTTGGACAGAGCCTTAGGTGACATGGTCTAGTGTGAGGTGCCTCTGCCAATAGCAGGGGGGTTGGAACTAGATGATCTTAAGGTCCTTTCCAACTCTAACTATTCTATGACAGAAATATAAGCTTTGTTACTTCAGCAGCAAAACCAGTTTTAAGGAAGCCTAATCTGACAGTTTATGAATAACATCAAGCCATATGGAGCAGGCCTTTAAAAGTCCCAAAACCAGTAGGTTAAGAAACCTCAACAACAACAAAAAAAAAGAACAAACAAAATAAAACCACTACACCTTTGTAAGAGTAAATGTACTGTCTCCAAGCCCACTTCTCCTAACAGTAAGAAGAGATTAAATAACTTTCTGAGCAGAAAAAGAAAAAAAAACACACACTCCCACATGTTTGGTATATCCAAGAATGGAATGAGATTTCCCTGGGTTCCTAAGATGCAGTCTAGTGCCTTAACCTCTATATAATATGGCCTAACTATTAAAAAGTTGCCAGCTGAAAGCACTGGACTATAGCTACAAGTATTATACCCGCATACAAGAAGAACAGCCTATGAAATACAATATTTATTATTTGCATGGCATGTACCAAAAAAAGGCAATAAGCCAAATATTATAAAGGCAGCTGAGTACTGATTCCTTAATATATTAATATTTACCACACAGGTTTAGGTATGCCTCAGTATAATAAGCTGAAAGCTAAGGAAATGTAAATCAGAAATGCAAATTTATTGCCTTTCTCTAATAACAAGTATCACACATTACAAACCCACAATGACACATGATGGACATCACAAAACACATCCAGACTAATACATTCTCTTTAAATCACTGGTCAAATGTTTAACAGAGGAAGACTATTTCTAACTTTTTTTCTCTGTTTTCATAATTTATGATGGTAGCTTTTAAGATGGATACTACTTTCATTTTTCTACCTCAAAGCACTACTTTCTTCATATGCCCCTGCAACTTTTCTGGATATGATAGGAGTATGGATATTATAGGACCTATGACAGGCTTACCCATTAAGACTAATCTTATAGATGTTGCTGTAAGAAAGTAAACAAAAAATACCACTTACATTTTTCTAGTTCTCATTCTATTTCATGCTCCCTTTACTCCCTTGCCACTGAAAAGAAAAAAATGTTCCAAAAATTCCCACCCCAATGCCCCAAAATAAGAGAAAGGAGGGGAAGAAAAAAAAATAAATAAAAGGCATGAAAACCCCAGGAGTTTGACAGTCAAGAGAACATACCACCAAACTGTTTTAACAGCCTGAAGTCTTACGCCAGAAAGGAGTCTGACCATTACACTCCAAGCTGATTACAGCAAACAGCAAATACAAAACAACTCCAAATACATCGTGCTCTTGTTAGCACACATTTGGTCACTAAAACTGGCAACCTGCTCAGATTAAGGACTAGGATTTCAGATTCTGCTCAGCAACATTACCCACTTTTACCAGAAACAAGAGGGAGTACATAACTGTATATAACTGGGGTTTAAACCAGCTATGTCAGTGACAAATCCAGGCCTCTCCCTGTTACCTTCTCATGGGAACTACCACAAATGTTTAATCATACTAAAATACTAATCCATAATCTGTGGCATATTATTTTCCACTGCATCTATATACTCTGAAGAGCTATTGTTAAGAGCCTCCCTGATAAAATAAATATTTGCTATTCTTTTTAGCAATGGCATAAGATGAAACCCATGAATCATCAGCATTTGTGATACTTATAATACACCCAGCTACTGACAGAAGTCACCTGCTAATCACAAGTCTTTCTTTGCAAAAAGCAGAAGTTTCCCAAGTATCAAAACTGCAACTGAAGCCCAGCTGAAAATACAACAATAATTCTTTAGCTACAAAACCTTTACTCCTGCAAGTTGATCAGACTGCTGTTGTATGAAATGAGAATTTATCACTCCTGACGTCATCTGTATGTCCCTGAGCCTGGGAACAGTTTTAATCACCTCTAAGACAGGGCAAGCAATTTTAAACAAATAAACTCATGGTGAGACCATGGCTCTTCACATACAAGGGCAGCACTGTGTTACTGAAAGATAAGATATAGGAAATGGCAAACAAATCCACCACAGGTGAGGAAGCAAGCTTCACCAGTTCTGATATTATGGAACCACCTGTTATAAAAAAGAACAGAAGTTACAAAAAGTCACATTCGATAGAATTTTAATAACATGTTTCTTGTTTTAAGGTCTCTATCCGCTTCATACTTTCTGTTACAAGTTAACAACTTGCACTGTTCTAGTGTTCAAAGTCATTAGGAAACTTCAGTGTGGATGACATACTTCTAATCACACACACTAAGATTTGCTTTTTTTTCTGCCTGCAACACGGAAAAGTGTCCCAAGATGAAGCTCAAAATACTGTGAACACTACCAGGTTTGAAGCAGAAAATCCGCACTGACAGAACAGTTTAACCTTTGGTCTTGGCACCTGAGTAGCAATGAAGTCCTACTGAAGGTTCTGTGTTCCCCCACAAAATGGGAGGGAGAGGGGAGAAAGTATGACATTGCAAAATCCTTAAAATAAACTGGCTTATTCTAGCTCAGGCTATTGTGTGAACTCTCAACAATTTTGAACTCCCCACTTAAAGAGGAACTGTAAACTGATTTCAGAGCCATGTAACACGGAAGCTAGAACAGCAGCGAATACATGCTGCAATTTGAGTTCATTTTGCTGTTGATTTGGTGTCTTCCTATAGCAGGAAATTAAGACCCTGTTTCACCGAGTTTCATTCTATTCCACAAACTGTTTGAATGACATCTTGTGGTGCTATTCAGTATTGCCATCCTCTCCCATTACAACACTATTGCCAATTCTCAATACTAACATGGAATGTAACTATTATTTCAAGGGAGATTCAAATCCTTTGTTTTTCAGTGTAGCTGTACTGTGGTTTATAGAAAAATTCAGGTAAAAAAAAAAAAAATCTATTTCCTTTTCAGCCACCCCTGCTTTTCAATCTGAGGAACAAGCACAGTACCCAAAGAGCAAATGTGACTGTTTTTAAGGACAGAGAGCAGAGATATGAAGAAAACCAGGATAACCATAGTATCCCGTAAGGCTGAGAGCTCAGAGAAGAAAAACACTAGTTATAGTCTGGCAAACAACATAATTTAACTCATTTAATGATCACTTCTGCATTAGTCTCTCAAAGCACTTGCCATGGATGGTTTAGGTAGCGTTATCCTTCTCAGGAAACGCAAAGTTAAAACTGTATAAAGTAGAATCATAGAATAGTTAGTGTTGATCCCTGAGGGACACCACTCGTTACTGGTCTCCAGCTGGACACTGAGCCATTGATCACAACTCTTTCTGTGCAGCCATCCAGCCAGTTCTTTATCCACCCATAAAATTGATGACTCTCCAATTTAGAGACACGGATGTCATGTGGGACAGTGTCAAACACTTTGCACAAGTCCAGGCAGATGACATCAACTGCTCTACCCCTGTACATCAGTTCCGTAGCCCCATCATAGAAGGCCACCAAACTGGTCAGGCAGGATTTCCCCTTAGTGAAGCCATGCTGGCTGTCACCAAGCACCTTGCTGTTTTTCATATGCCTTAGCATGCCTTCCAAGAGAATCCGCTCCAAGATTTTGCCAGGCACAGAGATGAGACTGACTGGTTTGTAATTCCCCAGGGTCATCCATCTACCCCTTCTTGAGAATGGGGGTTATATTTCCCTTTTTCCAGTTGTCAGGAACTTCACCTGACTGCCATGATTTCTCAAATATGATGGACAGTGGCTTAGCAACTTCGTTTGCCAGCTCCTTCAGGACCCGCGGATGGATTTCATCCGGTCCCATGGGCTTGTTCAAATACGTTCTGGTTCCTAAGATGCTCTCAAACTAGACCCCCTCCTACAGTGATCCCAGGGTCTTCATTCTCACTGTCCCTGAGTCTGCCTTCCAAGACTTGGGTGGTGTGGTCAGAGCATTTGCCAGTGAAAACTGAGGCAAAGGAGTCATTGAGAACCTCAGCCTTCTCCAAATCCAGGGTAGCCAGTTCTCCCGATAGCTTCTGGAGAGGGCCCACACTGTCCCTAGTCTGTCTTTTATTTGCAATGTACCTATAGAATCCCTTCCTGTTATCTTTAACATCCCTAGCCAAGTTTAGTTCTGACTGGGCCTTAGCTTTCCTAACCTGGTCTCTAGCTTTCCAGACAACATCCCTATATTCTTCCCAGGTCGCTTGTCCTTGCTTCCACCTTTTATAAGCCCCTTTTTTCCCCTCTAAGTTTCCTCAGCAGCTCCTTATGCATCTAAGGAGGTCTCCTGGCCCTTCTGTTGCACTTCCTTCTAGCTGGGATGCAACACTCCTGAGCTTGCAGCAGGTGATCCCTGAATATCAACCAACAGCCTTGGGACCCCCTGCCCTCTAGGGCTATTTCTCATGGAACCTTACTAAGCAGGTTCCTGAAGAGGCCAAAGTCTGCCCTCTTGAAGTCCAGGGCAGTGAGCCTGCTGCACGCTTTTCTCACTGTCCTGAGGATCTCGAATTCGACCACCTGATGATCGCTGCAATCAAGGTTGCCCTGGAGCGTCACATTTCCAACCAGCCCTTCCCTGTTGGTGAGGACGAGGTCAAGCATGGCACCCGTCCTTGTTGGCTCCTCTATTACTTGCAGAAGGAAGCTGTCTTCCACACAATCGAGGAACCTCGTGGATTGCTTGTGCCAGGCCGTACCATCCCTCCAACAGATATCAGGGTGGTAGAAATCCCCCATGAGAACAAGGGCCTATGAGCGTGAGGCTGATCCTATCCATCTATAGAGTGCTTCATCCACCGAGCCCTCTTGGTCAGGTGGTCTGCAACAGATCCCCACAATAATGTCTCCCTTCGCTGTTCTCCCTTTAACCCTGACCCACAAACTCTTCTGTTGACTGATCACCTGTCCCCCGACCGAGTTCCATACTCTCCAGCCTATCCCTAACATAAATAGCAACTCCCCCTCCCCACCTACCGGGCCTGTCTTTCCTAAAGAGCCTGCAACCTTCCATTCCAACACCCCAATCATAGGAGCCATCCCACCATGTTTCTGTGATATCTACTATATCATACCCCCATAGACGTGCAAACATCTCTAATTCCTCTTGTTTGTTCCCCGTGCTACTGGCATTTGTACAGAAGCATCTGAGCCGAGCTCCAAATGAAGCCAGCTCATTGGCTGGAGCAGCTGGAATATCTCTACAATGCTCCAAGCATTTATTATAGGCGCTGGCGAGTGACTGGGTGTGTTGGGATGGAATGATGTCCCCCTCCCCCAACACACCTAGTTTAAAGCTTTCTTGACCAGTCTGGCAAGCCTCCTATCAAAACTGCTCTTCCCCTACATTGTCGGACCAGCTCCATCAGCCCCCAGCAGACCTGGTCTACTAAATTGTGTCCCATGTTCAAGGTACCCAAACCCCTGACTATAGCACCACCCTTCTAACCATTTATTAACCTGCCCAGTCCTCCTAGCCTTTTTAAGGTCCTCCCCTGTATCCTGGAGAATTGAGGAAAAGACAATCTGAGCTCCAGAGCCCCTAATCACCTCTCCCAGAGCTCTGTAGTCCTTCTTTATGTCCTCCGGGCTACTGCTATCTATATCACTAGCACCTACATGGATCACTAGAAGTGGGTCATAGTCAGTGGACTTACTAGAGCAGGCAGCCTCTCTGCAACATCCTTGATCCGTGCCCCTGGCAGGCAACACACCTCCCTTGAGCCTGGGTCAGGCCAACAGATGGGTGCCTCTGTTCCTTTCAAAGTAGAGTCCCCTACTACTATGACCCTCTGCTTTTTCCTGGCAGCACCAGTAGTGATCTTAAGTACCTCCCCACTTCCCACCTCTAAGTTGTTGCTGTGACCTACATCATGCAGATATGTAACTAAATACATTTCAAAAGCTGTAAGCAGATGGTAGCTAGTATGACAAAGCAGTTTGAAACCATTTCTGGAAAGGACTGTGATTTACTCTAAGATCATACATTGCCAGTAGTTATACACACTACTTCACCTAGCAACAAGGAAGGCTGAATGAAAGCATGAAAAATACAAATCTTGCAATCCCACCATGACTTCTTGTGATACTTCCCACACCTCCAGTGCTGCAGAGAAGCTTCTGCAAGATAAAAATCTTCCTTGGTGGCAGAAATCAGTTTCCTGAAGCAGGCATATGAAGTGGCACTGCCATGTAAGCGGTTGTGTCAATTTACAGCCTATCTTGAGGCCAGTCACCAGAATTTGCAGACACTTGCAGATCACTCTGCAGCATTTGATAGCTGTGGAGGGATTATAGGACAGAGTGAGATTCAGCTCTCCTGAAAATAGTGGGAAGATACTTCTTTCAAAGATATCACCACAAAGGTGTGCTGGAACCTACAACAAGGTTAGTATATTTACATATATGTAGACAACATTTCAGAAACACTATTGAAGAGTGTCCTGGGTTCAGCAGTAGCAGTCATTTTTCTCCTTCTTAGTAGCTGGTGCAGTGCTGTGTTTTTGACTTTGGGCCTGGGAACAGCACTGATAACACCGATGTTTTTAGTTGTTCCAGTAATGTTTAGTCCAACCAAGGACTTTCTGAGTCTCATTCTCTGCCAGGGAGGAGGAGAAGATGGGAGGAAGCAGAGACAGGACACCTGACCCAAACTAACCAAAGAGGTATTCCATACCACAGCACGTCATGCCCAGGATGTAAAAAACGGGGGCAGGGGACCCGGAGGGTTGGGTTCACGGCTTGGTCGGGCTGGGTATCGGTGGTGAGCAGTTGTATTTTCTTCCCCTGTTATTTCCCTTACCATTATTATTATTGGTGGTAGCAGCAGTGGTTTTTGGTATACCTTAGTTACTGGACTGTTTGTATCTCAGCCCATGGGAGTTACAATCTTTCGATTCTCTTTCCCATTCCCCGGGGAGCTGGGTGGAAGAACGACGGGGGAGTGAGTGAACAAACTGAGTGAGCTGTGCTTAAACCACGCCAAAGAGCATTACAATGCTGTTCATATTTCAGAAGGATGCCAAAGAAAAAAATCTTTACATGCCAAAATAATTCCAGTTCTTCAAGGTAAAAAAAAAAGAAACCCAGGGTGTCATAGACAAGGACAGTGTTCAGAAAAGGAGAACTAAGAAAATCTGAAATTTCTTGCATCAGTCTTATAACATTACAGAAATGCATTACTAACGCCATTCTAGATGCAGTGTCTAAGCAAGTGTCTAAGGCAAACATGTGACAACATAGTAGATATACAGCCACTACTGTAAAGACCTTAAGCTATAAAACTTGCCTGAGGAGATAAAAAAAGCCTCAAAAAATTTTAATGACTACATTAGAGAGAATCACAGTAAATCAACAGTTTATTGCTTGCATCCTCATATGTGCCAAGTGCATAGAATATATATAACAATATATTCACTGTGTGTCACTTCCCATCAGATCTGACCAATTTCAGCTGGAGAAATACCCTGCACCCTTGTTCATACACTGTATTTAGTTCCTATCCTGGTAATGACTACAGGATTTAGATTTTATCTTGTAGAGTCATCAGTTCATCCAAACCATTTGTCTTTGCTGGCTTGTACATCCTACCAAAACCGGCATATCACCATATTAGTGGGCATAGCGCCATTATAACAGATGGGAAAAGAAAGCAGCTGTGCCAGAGAGCTAGTGGATGCATCAAGTTTGCATATTAGGGCTGTAGTTTCCTCCAAGAATTTCACAAATGGCAGTCTATGTACAAGCTTTTCGTGACTGGTTGAACAGGATATGCCAAGGCAAAACTGGATCAATTTAAGACTCCAAGAACATCTCTGGCAGCTGTTGAAAGCAAGTTTTTAGCTCAGATGAAGTTGGAAAAGTCTTCTGCACAGAGCATTGGGGAATGAGTACCTTAATGAAATCACCACCCTAGATCAGCTCTCTGCACAACAGGCTTGAAAATCTCAGCAAAAAAAATGGGTTTGCAGCCCTGCAGAGTTTTCTGATGAAAAGCTCAACAGAATACATACACCAGATCTGCACGAAAAAAGTTTAATAAATTACAAATGTATTTTGCTTGGCAGGAATACAGTTTAAAGATGCAAATCCATGAAGTTGAAAACGCATGTTATAAATTTTGCCATCTGCCTCAATATTGTACTTATCAATTGATACCTACTCCCGTTACTCCTGTGGTTCACCTGTAAAGTTTCACATTTGGCTTAGATACAGCAGCAGCTAGTTTTATCTTGGAAATGGTATCATTCAAATAAAAAAACCCAAAACCCACATTATTACATTTTAGTATTACATACAAGTAATTTTTTTTAAAAATGTAATGTAGATTAAAATGCTCTGTGTACCTGCAATTTAGGCAATAATAGCTGCACAATAACGTATGCCATTAACATGGATTATTACTAATTATATCTCCAGGTCTTCTTAAAAGTTCAAAGGCAGTTAGGATTTTTCATCCCTCTACACAGAGCAGGAGTACATAGTATAACTATGAAAATATCTTAACTCAGGTGATGTGCATCAAATGGCATCTCTGTAAAAAAAAGAAACCCAGAATCATCATACAGATGATTCTGACAGCTTTCCAAGTACGCAGTGCTTACTTCACTAATCCCATCAATCTAGACCATGACGAAATACTCAGAGGTCCACAGACTGGATTCAGCTTGCCCCTAAGATTTACATGACCCTTTAGCTCTTACCAATTTTCTGCTGAAAACTCTTGTTATGGACAAAGACTTACCTGCAGACCACTTCCAGTATTCCAGTGACTCACAACCTGACCCTTTTTCTTCTTTCTCAAACATGTTGGTCATGTGAATGATGTACATCTGGGAGCTCCGGGAGCTCCTACAGTGACCTATGTCTGGCACGTAACCAGTTCACAGACAAGTATCAGACTACCTACCTGGACACACAAAGAAATTACTAACATTTAACTATACGAGTTGTATAAAGGAGTAGCATCATGTCAGCTCATGTGACAAGCATGGAAGAGGGAGCAGGGAAGGAGAGGAACCAGCATCCCCAGCCATGTAATGTGGCCTATTCCACACAAGAAGATTAAAGCTAACTCATCTCAGGTGTAAAAGATCTTCTAATTATTCAGTTATTGAGATTTTTAACAGAACAAACACAAAATTTCTACCCTCTGAACATGAGGTCCATCTCTAATGCACTTAAAGGGACTGAACTAACCAAAACGCTTTTTAAAAGCAATACATACCACATATGTAAGGTATATTTGCCTCTTCAGCTAGGATTCAATACTCACAGAAAAACCTAGACCCAATCTCATATATTTGTTAAGAAAATCAAAACCAGTTTCAGTTTAGTCAGAAACTGAAACATTCTACGTATATGCTGTACTTAATAGTAATTAATGTAACAGTTTAGAACAAGCTTCCTTCCTCACTTTTGTCCTAAGCATTCACACAATTACCTAATAGAAGTAGACCAAAGTTGCAGTTTCAAATTTATTTACCATATCACATATATACAATATATTAACTAATGAGAAGCATACTATTTGCACCTTGTTTATATTAAGATAACAATTTATTTCAATTACAATTTCATCTTCATTGACCTTCTAACAGTCAAACTTTCCCCTCAGTCATGTTTAAGATGCCACCACAACGGAAGTCTCAAAGCATTTTCAAAACTGATAGCATGTGCCCCAACCAAACCACAACACTAACATGTCAAGAAAATACTATGTGCATTAACTGAACTGAAGGTTCTATTTGTAATTGAAATTGAAGGAATGAGTCACAGAATTGCCAAAGGTAAAAAAAGGCAGCTTTAGCAGGATAATAAGACACGTCAGCTTTTGATACCAAGTGATGCTCAGAACTTTTGGATGATACTTCTGCTGAGTATTCCTATTGAAATACTAAGAGCAAAAGTTAGGCCAAATAATTTGTATTAAGTCAACTGCAGACTTCAGATTTAAGTCTACTGGCATTAATTTGTGCCCCTGTATGCAAACTGTCATAGGCTGTTCCATACAATGCATACTGCAAGACTGAAGACAGCCTATCCTAGTAAACAATTTGCTTATTTCAGAAGTATTTTGGCATACTTCCTCTTCATGACAAACAAAAAACAGACAACAGAGACAGGAATTTTTTAAAGAAAGCATTTACAGTGATATCTTGATATTTGCACTTTAGTCACTGGCAACAAGCAAGTGCAGGCCTTTAGTCCAACAGTTACTGCAACAACATTCTGGGCCATATGTTATGTATCTGCCCACCTTCGAAAGAAGAGTACTTCTTGTATCATCAGCAGGTCTAAGGAGGAATCCCCCTTCCTCAGCATCAAATTGCCAAGCACTGAAAACTCACAATGATATGTGACATAAGCATATCAACGATCATATTCAGCAGAGTTGAGTGACAACCAAGGTATCAGCAAACAAACTCTGAAAAGCCACAACAGTAATTTTATTTTGCTCTCCATCTGAGCTACAGTCTCTGTTTTAAGATTTTCATTTTGGCTCTAAGGAAAAGAAATTTTGTTTGCTTCTCAATAAGGAGTTTGCAGGCTATTACCAGTGTGGACTATATGACATATATGCCATATGCTTCATAAATGGCTACTGAATTTTCCCCATACACTGCAACAGTCTGCTTTTCTAATAATAATCCTCACCTGCAGTGTCGCCTTTTTCACACTACCCAAATTTCATAATCTTCCCTGCACAGTGTTTGTTCCTCCACTATCCAATTATACTTCAAGTTTACCCACACAGGTCTGCATTATGGATAACTTCAACTTCAACAAGAAGTTGTTTGTCAGCTAGGATTAAATGAGATATGTAGCTAATTATGACATGACCAATGATTGGGGCTCCACTCTCTGCAGAAAAGAAGCAGCAGTTGAGAGAGAGAGTCCAAAGTTGCTTCTGTGGAAGAGGACAGGAAAGGAAGCATGCAAACAACAAATGAGCTACAACACATGTCAGCAGAGAGGTGTCCACACTAGAGCAGCAAAAATTTTAACTGCAGCAGAACGAAAAAGCAAAGTATTCAGTGTAATAGCAAGGGAAGAGAAATGTGACTAGTCTGGCAAACTGAGGAGGCCTATCAGCTGCTGTCTCACAGAGCTAAGCGTCAGAGCAACAGAGGCTTCATGTTGTTGTGATTTACTCTGGTGTGGCCCCAAAATAAACACATCAGTCGAGGTTTCTAGAGCATGGATGTCCTCTTTGTGTAGAACAATCAAACTGAAGAGGTAGTGATTGATTTTCTAATGCACATGAGACCTTAGTTTATGGTGCTTTTTATTGGTTGCTCTTGGAATAGATTTCCAATTTGCTGTAGGATACAATTCCAGCTTAGCAACCCTCTTGATCCTTCCATTTAGACACTATTTTTTTTTTACGCTTTCCAACTCACTTCTTTAAGGAGCTGAAGGCTCTCTGTGCCAGTGCACTTCGGCTGGTTTTTCCTTCGCCATTTCCTCGTTCTGACTTCTGACCAAGACACAGCACTGTTAACACTCACTTCCCGCCGGCCGCCTCGCTGTAATCAACTACATTCCCAACTGCAAGTCCCACAAATACTTATACACCTTTTTTCTTGAGCTGCGTTTGAAGGCAAAATTAAACTAAGCCAGCGTGCTTAGGTACCAAGACAGAGGAAAAGCGCTAACCAGCTTTTCAAACAAGCCAACACAAAAACTTCACAGATTACCCGTTCTGCTATGCACACCTTAAAGGTAAGCAAGCCAAATTCCCCACGAAGTCAAGCGGGGTAGAAGCGGGCACGTCGGGCCCGGCCGCGGCCCCTGCAGCTGCCCCCCTGGGAGGAGCCCCGAGGCCCAGCTCCTCCTCCCACTCCGACCCCTAAGGACAAGGGTCCCGCTAGCGCAGCACGGCCCAAGAGAGCACCACCGCCCAGGGGATCGCTCCCCGCTCACGCACCCAACAGACCCGGGGCATGGGCCCCGCTGCCTGGCCCAGCGCGGCTCCCTTACTTCTTGGTGTCGCTGCAGAAGAGCCCGAAGGCCGCGGGAATCGAGGGGGTCGTGGTGGTCGCCGCCTCCTGGGCCAGCTCAGGCGCCGCCTCTCCTCCCTGCTCGCTGTAGCTGAGCCCGTTACCGGACATGCTGCCACCAGTACTTCCAGCCCACTCCCACAAACTTACTGGCGCGGCACACCCGAGCCCTTCCCCCCAGGAAGCGGCGGTAGACTGCCAGCACGGCGGGGCGGGCAGGTCACGAGGCGGGAGGCGGGGCCAATCGGCCGGGGCGGAGCTCAGCGTGCCCCGACGTGCTGCGGGACGTGCTGCGGGTGAGACTGGCGGAGGGGGGGCGGGTGGATCTTTCTACATGGGACAGTTGCAGTTCGCAGCCACTCCCCTCCGATCCGGAGGGGGCCGGGCGCCTGGATTGCCGCGAGGTTGCGGCGCCCGAGCTGCTTGGGGGCCAGGCTGTGCTTCCCAGCCCTACGCCATTTCTTGGGCACAACCTTTGAAAGCACAAAGTATGGCCGAAGGCATCAGCTTGTCTGTTGTTTCTGGTAATCCATGTTGCAAGTTTATTTACTTCCCAGTGAATGGCGGCATCTCACGCTGACCTCCACACTCACGTTACAGAAGAGGTGGGGTAGCGTAGACTAGCATCAGGCGTTTACATACAGGAGGCCATAAAATGTAAAAGGATAAGTCAAAATGGTCTGAAAAAGTTTCTCTGATTTCTTTTTCCAATCTTACTTTCCAACCTGCATCTTTCCCCTTTCCCCCAGTGTCTGATAAATAGCCTGTGTTCGTTAAAATGGACATCTACCCATCCCTGACATGTTAGCAGAGTCCAATGTTTTCGTCCTGAGAACTGGACTCGTTTCCAAAACGTTACAGTTCATAATTAATACTTTTCATCTTGCTCAGGGAAGATGGAAAAAAAAAAGGATTGTGGTAATATTTTTCCAAGACAGCTTTTTGATTTGCTTGTCTTTCAGCAATCTGTACATTTCTGAGTGAAACTGAGTTACTGGCAAGCAAATAAACATGAATAAAGGAGTTACTAACACAGGATCTATTAAGAGTTCAGAGCTGCTGTAAGGGCAGTTGTTCTCAGTAGCTGCCTTCTAAGAATGATAACATTTTGGTTTTGTTTTATGATCCTCTCACAGCTTTTTTCTTTGCAGCACTGTCTCTTGAAAGTCATGGCTTAGAATGTAGGTGTCCCTGTGTGAATATGCTTGACCATCGCCATTTTACCTGTTGGTTCTTTATAGACTTACGTTTTCATCCTGCCCTTTGCCCTGTTTGCACTAACAACCATCAATAGTCTTCTCTCCCATAGCCATACTCTCTGTAAGTATCTCACTATAACTGCCATTATAAATGTTGATACTCTTCCAGTGATCTGACTTGAGATGGATACCTCTTAATCATACCTAGTCAAATGGCATCCTACATCCTGAGTTTTAAGGGATCAAAACCCAGAGTAGACTGCTGGAGAACTGGGTCTGAGCTAAACAAAGATGTGCACTTACTGCTCTCCTGAGAGTTTAAGATGTTGCTCTGATCTACAGGGAGATCTGAGAATTGGTATCAGCCATCCTATGAAATTGTTTCTCTCTGTTTTTCAAACCATGCATTAAATTTCAAAAAGCAGTGGTGAGAACACTTGTACTTTGGTTCCAAACATGGTTATGCTTACATGAAGGTGCCCCAGCTACATCTTTTATTTGTGTATAAGGCGCATAGAGTGTAGGAAGGCGTAGCCTGCAATAGGCCAAGTCCATAGTTTGTCAGGTAGATCTAATTTCTTTTAAGATTGTCTGCCTGTTCTTTGAAGCAAGAGGTTTAAAATGCTTGCTTTTTTGGTATAGATCTGTAAATTAAGTGCTTATTTTTAGCAGTAAGAAACATTTCAAGTACAACCAACTAATTCTTTTATTTTTACTTGTGTCACTTAAAAAGTAACCTTAGGGGAAGGAATAACATAAAAAGATAACAGTAGACTTGTAGAGTATTTCAGAGAAATTTGTGGGAGCACAAACATGGGGAAAAGCAGACAAGTGGGCTATTGAGGTGGGTAATCATGGGACTGTGATATGAGGAGCAGATAATAACAGTGAAGCAGAGCTTGGGAGGGCCTTGAAACTGAGAACAGAAAGCAAATATTATATGAAGATTTATCAGTTATCATTATGAGGAAGACTAACATAAACTCTTGCTATCAGTTCTTAATATTGAGTTTTAGTCTAAAATATTCCACAATTGTTCAATGAATAGCCTTTTCTTGGCTAAATTAACTCTTCAGAATCGCCATGCAGTGATAATGTACTTGCATATTGGATTTATGTCTGTACAGGATTATGTCAGAATTACTGAATTATGAAACAAAAATGCTACCAAATTCACTTACATTCACTGATTACAGTATACAATATTTCAAGTTTTTTGTGCGGCGTAAGAAAAATAAAACAAAGCTTAAAACAGGTATTTTTAATTCCAAGAGGAATTAAAACAGAAGGCTTTTGCTTCTCAGTTTTCCACTCATCATGTTACTTTTTGAAACCATTTCACCTCCATGGTTAATACCATTTTCACAACTGCTGCTTCTGTGGTATCTAGTAAATTGCATAGTTTCTTACTCTTCCATTCATAGATGTAAATGACTATATAATAATATGTGATATTTGGATATAGCTTTTAAAAAATAATTACACTGAGCAATAACTTCCTAACTGAGCAATAAAGTCTCTATGGAAGAGAAGAGGAATTTTATGGATCAACACGTAGTGCATTTTCATCAAAACTTACATATTGCATGTGCACACGCATTTAAGGAAAAAAAATCATGTTACTTAACAAACTAATTTTGTAATTCAAACAAACGTTAACTTTTCTCAGATTTCTGAAGCATTTATAGGAGATACTTTGAAGTGGTTTTTACAAAGTTATGTGCCT
Organism: Amazona ochrocephala; assembly: GCA_039720435.1. Lineage (NCBI taxonomy): Eukaryota > Metazoa > Chordata > Aves > Psittaciformes > Psittacidae > Amazona > Amazona ochrocephala. The sequence goes on from CM077909.1 coordinate 91,285,042, forward strand.
TTTTTTTTATCTTCAGCTAAGCTGGGCTGCAGCCTGCTGATTTGATGCCCTCTTGTGGCTCAGACTATTTGTATGCTAGTTGCCTGGAGAAACAAGAGATACATTGGTAAGGGAACTATTTTTTAATAGAATTCAAGCTCTGTATAACAGAAATGTCAAGATATTAAGTGATTTGATCGTATTTTCTATAGTGCTGATAGTTTCTGATATACCTAAAATGTGCAGGTATTGCGTAGCCTACACAAATCTGTAAAAGTTTTTGCTTCATTTTTTTTTAAAGTAAATATCATTTATGAAATGTAAGTAATGATACAATACAGACTTCTGAATATTAATATTTTCATTCAGTCATGATTTAGAAATCTGGTGTGTAATCAGCTACTTTGAAAATAAGAACCAAGTACTCATTCCCTAACCTGAAATAATGGGGTTTCAGTCTGAGGCATGAGCTCAGCTGTTTGTATTCCCAAGTAGTTCAGGTAAACTAATGGATCTAAAACCCCATGTTGATCTTCCTCTGTCCAGTTGAATCTGGAGTTGAAATAATAATAAAAGCTAGCTGGTGTTCTTTCAAAAATAGCTGTTCTCCATTCCTTAGCAGAACGGGCTACCATTTTACGCTCATGAGCTGCTCACGTATCCACTGTTGAGACCAGGAGACTCTATTTTGTTCCTACAGCTCTTCTACAAACTCTGAAATTACACAACATGTGTCTTGTGGCTTCATCAGTTAATATTCTTGCAAATGATTATGAAGATTTTGGTTAAATGATGAATAGGAAAAGTAGAAAGCAAAAAGCAAGAATAGAACACAAAAGAGAAAATGTTTGAAAAATAGAATAATTTGATTGTATAAGTTCTTTGTAATTTCTTCAAGCATAAATATGCAAAATAGATATTACCAGAATTAGAATTATAACTTTCATTTATATATAAAATTAGATTTTACTTTTATTCTGAGAGAATTAAAAAAGATCAAGGTTGTATTCAAAACTATTACAGAAATATAAAAATCTCCAAATATAAATAAAACTAGTGGAATAAGTACTCTTGCAGTCTTGTACTAATACAATACCTGGTGTTTCAATGATAATTAAGATCCATATGAGATCCAAGGTGAATTAGACTTCAAAACTTTCACTATAATTGAAAAGATTATTTATTAATTCTTCATTATTTAATCTTCTCAGATATTTAAAATCACACCATGGAATACCATATCAAAGTAATAAACCCATATTAACATGGAACAAATTCCTGGTCACAAGCAATGCTCACAGAACTCAAATAATGAGTTTAAAAGATTCAAAACAATGCTCAAATTTTTACTGCACTGTATCCTAGTTTTAAAAAAAAATCTACTCCTATAGAATGAAAAAAAAAAATACTGTATCTCAGAAGATTTACCTTGCTTAGGAAAAGAAATTCTGGGTGTGGTGGGTCCTTTCAAACATCCAATTACCAACAGCTACCTTTCTAACGCAGTCACAAGTTACAGATTCGTTCTTGATCTACCTTGTTAACGTCAATTCTAGGTTTCCCTTCGGATCATAGAATCAGAGAGTCATAGAATGGTTGGGGTTGCAAGGGACCTTAAATCTTACCTAGTTCCACCTCCCCACCCCCGCCATGGGCAGGGACACCTTCCACTAGGGGGAGAAACAGAGAACTATCTCCCTGTTGAAGGCACAATAAGGCACAATGCCAAGAAATGGTTACTCTTCACATTCCTCAGGGTGAAACACTTACATTACCTACCCTACCGGATTTTTTTAATGCATGTTAATTTATAAATGGTTTCTGGAAAGAACATAATGAACTGGCTGAGAATCAGGTCTGCAAGCAATTGCTACGCTCAAGTGCACTTATATATGAAAGGGGTGAAAAGGCCAATAAATTGTTTTCCTAGCAGATCAAGAATGAAGAAGTTGAAAGATTTATCTTGGAAATAACACTGGATATGCAGAAGATAATTTCAGCCTTTTTTTTTTCTTTTGTCAGAAATTCCCCTCGCAGTCACATCTGAGTAGCGACCCTTACTAACATGGAACTCCAAAGGCCATGGAACCATGTATTCTTGTTGAACATAACTCTGCCTTGTCTTGGAATAATTGTCCTGGGTTCAGCAGTAGCAATCATTTTTTTTCTCCTTCTTGGTAGCTGGTGCAGTGCTGTACTTTTGACTTTTGACCTGGGAACAGCACTGATAACACCAGTGTTTTTAGTTACTGCTCAAATGTTTAGTCTGACCAAAGGACTTTCTGAGTCTCGTGCTCTGCCAGGGAGGAGGGGAAGCTGGGAGGAAGCAGAGACAGGACACCTGACCCAAACTAACCAATGAGGTATTCCATACCACAGCATGTCATGCCCAGGATGTAAAAACTGAGGGCAGGGACCCGGAAGATTTGGTTCACTGCTCGGTTGAGCTGGGCATTGGTTGACTGCTGATGAGCGGTTATATCCTCTTCCCTTGTTATTTCCCTGGTCATTATTATTATTGGTGGTAGCAGCACTGGTTTCTGTTATACCTTAGTTACTGTACTGTTTGTATCTCAACCAGTGGGAGTTACATTCTTTTGATTCTCCTCCCCATCCCTCCAGGAGCAGGGGGAGGAAGGCGGGAGGGAAGGGGAGCTGGTGAACTGTGTGTCTGATTTACAGCTGGGCTTAAACCACGACAATAATATAAGGGTTTTTCAGCACCCTGCAACTGTGATTCTAAAACTAGCTTATTTAGTTAATTAAATCTTAAGGTTTTTTTCCTATAATTAAATGTTATCTCTCAGACAAGATGTATCCTGTTCCTTAAAAAAATGTAAGGAATCCGTAGTAATTTATGCAAAAAAATCTGTTTAAAATATTTTTAAATAATTATTTTAATGATAATATTATTACATTTGTAATTATATTAATCTTAATTACATTTATTTAGTATTAAAGTATAATTGTGAATATTATATTAAATTTAAAATTATGAATGTATATGTTACAACATGTAAAATAATCTTACATTAAAATATTTGTGGAAATATCAGAATCACAGAATCACAGAATAGTAAGGGCTGGAAAGGACCTCAAGATCATCGAGTTCCAACCCCCCCGCCATGGGCAGGGACACCTCCCACTAAACCATGCCATCCAAGGCTATGTCCAACCCCACCTTGAACGCCGCCAGGGATGAAGCATTCACAACTTCCCTGGGCAACCCATTCCAGGGCCCCACCACCCTCACAGTATAGAACTTCTTCCTCAGATCCAATCTAAACCTCCCCTGTTTAAGTTTAAACCCATTACCCCTTGTCCTCTCACCACAGTCCCTAATGAAGAGTCCCTCCCCAGCATCCCTATAGGCCCCCTTCAGGTATTGGAAGGCTGCTATGAGGTCTCCACGCAGCCTTCTCTTCTCCAGGCTCTGATATTTATTCTTTTTACTAATTAGGCACCTTAATCCACTTATTCAGTGTTATGGAATCACTGAAAAGTACATAATTTTTTCATACTTCTGAGAAGGAACTTCCTTAAAATTTATGTGAGAAAAGTAGATATATTTCATTTTAAATACTAAAATAAAGGAAATACAGTGCGTATTTATAAATTCTCATTGTTAAAGCTATTTTTACATGTGAAGGCGCAACCCTTTTTTATGATAAAGGTGCAGTTAAATGCAGAGTACTTGTAATCAGTCCTGGTCAGTACATCTCATGATGTATTTAACAAAACTTGAAATCATACAGAGAGATCAAGATAAAGAATGACTTACGAGAAAAAAGTCTAACTAGACTTGAACAATTCGGCCTAGAAAAAATAGACATTTAGTAGAGATCTATCTGCTTTATGATAGATATCTATGAAGTGACAAATCTCACAGAGAACATGACATTTTTTCTCATCTCCTAGGAGGCATCAAATGAAACTGGTAGATTGTAGATACAAAATAAAGGTTCTTTATTTACTACAGCATACTGAAATGTGGGGTTTAATAGTTATCATAGGATATTGTTGATGGCAAAAGTTTTCATGAGTTCAAAGAACAGGAAGAAAAACTCATGAAGAAAAAGTTATTAAATACAAAGATAAGAGCTCTGGCTCAGGAAGTTCTCGAACAGCAAGTTTACTATAGAAAACTACCATTACATACTCTCTTTGTTCTGATGCTCTTCCATAAGAACCTGGTACTTAAACGTTCTTAAACATTCAGGGTAGATGGACCTTTGCAGGTGCAACTGTTCTTATATATTTTAGTTCACTATTACTATTGCAGTTATATACATGTGTGAGCATCCTGCTGTTTTACAACACAATTTAATAGCTGAAGAATGGGAGATTGCAGGTGATAAGCTGAGTTCATAGAAACCACTCAGAAGTGCTCTATAGAGCACCAACAGCCCATACAGTGAAACCCTGGAATTTCAATGCATTATGGAAGAAGTAATAAGAATAACAAAAGAAATTAGCACATATATTATCAAATCGCATGATTTACCAAAGACTCATAGTCCAAGAACTTGGGAATCAAAATCATGCTATCTTTCCATTTCTGTTTCCTTTTCTAAGAAATGGCAACACACCGATCTACCTATCTGTAGTTGAAAAATACCACATGTGACACAAGTCAGGCTACACATCCCATTCTGATCACAAAAGCTGAAACTTTAATGAGTGTTCATGTTTTATTTGAGAGAAAAAGAGAAACATCCTTCGTTTTCAGTCTTATTTATCCCCACAGGTCTTGTTTGGCATTTCTGCGTTTGAAGTTGTGAAAGAAAATTTGTGTTCGCTGGTGTCAAATCACTGTGATCAGTCATTAAAAATACTAAATGTTTACAGGGCTATTATGGCTGTCATTAAAATGTACTTGAAATGTTATATCTAGCGTGACTCGTCTGTTCTGTTCTCAGAGACACCAAGTCGCATCTTGCTAGTTGTCCTTCAGTTGTAATGCTTTGGTGCTGCATGGTTATTAGTTTCCAAGTGCTGCATAGTTATTAGTGTCCATGCTACTTTAGTCATTAATTTTCCTATAAAAGTAATATGAAATAATATGATGATGCTGAAGGAGCAGAATCCTGATTTGCCTTCTCTATCTCTTTGTTCCATAACTGAACTCAAAGAACAAAAGCTTTCTCACAAAAGTTCATTGGCAATGAAATAGTGTCTTTGGAGATAGGAGTATTACTCAAACACCAGACATGCAACTAACAGAAGAGCAGAGCTCTGCTTCCTTTCAAACTTCGATGAAATCTTTAAAGATTTGCCAGTATGTCATGCTGACACCAGAAAATTCTATTTCTGTGGCCTTTGATGTCTGCATTTCTTCCTTCTTTTTATGAGTACTGACTGAATCATTAAATGCGAGTGAAATTTGACAGCAACATTTCCATTACCCCCTTTTACTGGTTGTTCATCAGGGAATGATAGTTGCTTGTTACTGGACTGAATTGCTATGATTGCTGAATAGGAGCTGTGGGTCATACGGATCATACACATATGGGTATACCCAGGATTGAAGACACCTGGCATACGACACGTTGCTCCTGAACAAGGCTGCAGCATCATTACTCAGTAGTTCGCCTTTTCTGGAACTTCTTGTTCAGTTGTTTTAGCAATGTTATTGATCTGGTGTGGATCTGCGGCCAAGTTATACACTTCGACAAACACTTCCCAGACATCAAATTCACAGTGCTGCAGGTACCAGGAAGTTGACAGCATTCTTACACAAGCATAGATTCCATGGGATACAGCCCTAGAGGGCAGGGGGCCCAAAACTGTTGGTTGATATTCAAGGTCACCTGCTGCAAGCTCAGGAGCGATGAATCCCTACTAGAAGGAAGTGCTTCAGGAGGGTCAGGAGACCTCCTTGGATGGATAAGGAGCTGCTGAGGAAAATTCGAAGGAAAAAAGAGGCTCATAAAAGGTGGAAGCAAGGACAGGTGGCCTGGGAAGGATACAGGGATGCTGTCCAGGAAGCTAGGGACCAGGTTAGGAAAGCTAAGGCCCACTTAGAATTAAACTTGGCTAGGGATGTTAAGGATAACAGGAAGGGATTCTGTAGGTACATTGCAAATAAAACACAGGTTAGGGACAGCGTGGGCGCCCTCCGGAAGCTATCAGGAGAACTGGCTACCCTGGATTTGAAGAAGGCTGAGGTTCTTAATGACTTCTTTGCCTCAGTCTTCACCAGAAAATGCTCTGTCTACACCACCCAAGTCTTGGAAGGCAGACGCAGGGACAGTGAGAATGAAGACCCTGGGCCTACTGTAGGAGAGGATCTGGTTTGAGACCATCTTAAGAACCTGAACGTACACAAGTCCATGGGACGTAATGAAATCCATCTGCAGGTCCTGAAGGAGCTGGCAAATGAAGTTGCTAAGCCACTGTCCATCATATTTGAAAAATCATGGCAGTCAGGTGAAGTTCCCAATGACTGGAAAAAGGGAAATATAACCCCCATTTTCAAGAAGGGGAAAATGGATGACCCAGGCAACTACAGACCAGTCAGTCCCACCTCTGTGCCTGGCAAAATCTTGGAGCGGATTCTCCTGGAAGGCATGCTAAGGCATATGAAAAACAACAAGGTGCTGGTGATAGTCAGCATGGCTTCACTAAGGGGAAATCCTGCCTGACCAGTCTGGTGGCCTTCTATGATGGAGCTACGGAACTGATGTACAGGGGTAGAGCAGTTGATGTCATCTACCTGGACTTCTGCAAAGTGTTCGACACTGTCCCACATGACATCCTTGTCTCTAAGTTGGAGAGACATCAAGTTGATAGATGGACCACTCGGTGGATAAAGAACTGGCTGGATAGCCGCACACAAAGAGTTGTGGTCAATGGCTCACTGTCCAGCTGGAGACCAGTAACAAGTAGTATCCCTCAGGGATCAGTGTGGGGACCGGTCTTGTTCAACATCTTTGTCAGTGACATGGACAGTGGGACTGAGTGCGCCCTCAGCAAGTTTGCCGATGACACCAAGCTGTGTGGTTTGGTTGGTACGTTGGAGGGAAGGAATGCCATCCAGATGGACCTTGACATGCTTGTGAGGTGGGCTGATGCCAACCTGATGAAGTTTAACCGTGAGAAGTGCAAGGTCCTACAGCTGGGTCGAAGCAATCCCAGGCACAGCTACAGGTTGGGCAGAGAAGCGATTCAGAGCAGCCCAAGGAGAAGGACTTGGGGGTGTTGGTCGATGAGAAAATGAACATGAGCCAGCTGCAGTGTGTGCTTGCAGCCCAGAAAGCCAACCGTATTCCGGGCTGCACCAAAAGGGGCGTGACCAGCAGGTCTAGAGAGGTGATCCTGCCCCTCTCCTCTGCTCTTGTGAGACCTCACTTGGAGTATTGTGTGCAGTTCTGGTGTCCTCAACATAAAAAGGACATGGAACTGTTAGAACAAGTCCAGTGGAGGCCACAAGGATGATCAGGGGACTGGAGCACCTCCCATATGAAGATAGATTGAGAAAGTTGGTGCTGTTCAGCCTGCAGAAGAGAAGGCTGCGTGGAGACCTCATAGCAGCCTTCCAGTATCTGAAGCGGGGCTTATAGGGATGCTGGGGAGGGACTCTTCATGAGGGGCTGTAGTGAGAGGACAAGGGGTAGTGGGCTCAAACTTACACAGGGGAAGTTTAGATTGGATATGAGGAAGAAATTCTTTACTGTAAGGGTGGTGAGGCACTGGAATGGATTGCCCAGGGAAGTTGTGAATGCTCCATCGCTGGCAGTGTTCAAGGCTGGGTTGGACAGAGCCTTAGGTGACATGGTCTAGTGTGAGGTGCCTCTGCCAATAGCAGGGGGGTTGGAACTAGATGATCTTAAGGTCCTTTCCAACCCTAACTATTCTATGATTCTATGATTCTATATGTGTTGTTACAGGCATCTTCACAGACAGTCTGGGAAGCAGTGTATGACTCTAGGTCCTAGACAAGGACAGGTAGGATCACTGCAGTTGCGCTCCACCAAGAAGCCTGATCTCCATGTCTCACTTTGTCTCCTCTAAGCAGCAGCAACAGTGACATCCCATCTATGTGGGTCTTTTTCAAATCATACCCTAGGATGTCCAGAATAGTGAGACCCAAATCAGTATTTGCAGCAAGCGTCTTGTTTTACTGATTTGGTTTTATCCCTGGTCCTCTAACTAGCAATGGCACTTTGATATCAAACTCATACAACTGTCATTTGTCTATTTACAAAGAAAACTGGCAGTGTGGAAGCCATTGTCTGATGTGTAAAAGATGTGTGTGTTGTCTAATTCTCTATTCAGTTCCAGTTTCTTCACTAGCTTCTCTATCAGGTCATCTGACAGCTGAGTTTGCCACCTCTTTCTATAAGCTTCATCAAGAAACTGAACTGAAAAGTTCATAGGAGTCTTCACTTGTCAAATTAACCAGTGCTTGTTCTTCACATGAATATTAAAATTGCTATTCAGGGTTTTTCATGCTTTTTTATTAGAAGAAGAAATTGGTGGGATAAGCAAAGTCAAAATGATGGCCAGTGTTATACGAAAGGAGCAGCTCTACAGGGACACTGAGAAGGAGTGTCAACTATTCTGAAACTGCAAAACTGAGTATGCAGCACAGATAAACCTGGCGCACTAGTCTGGATAGTGGGAATATGGGATTGGGGTGAAGAATGCCGTTGGGACAACAGGGAATACCACACCTATGGAATGGCAAGGGTTGTCCATATCTGGTTCTCCTCAGCAGAGCTTTGTGTATTGGAATTTTCTTCTGGGGCAGAAGTTAACCCTGAGCATTGGAGAGAACTACCCCACCCAGGCACATGTTCACTTAGATGTGTGCTTGGTGTTACTGGGGAAAATGAAAGAATCAGAGTTTTCACCCTTGATACCAAATAACCTTCATTCTGCTTTGAGGAAAGCATTTCTTCAATGCAGCTTTGTACACAATGTCATAATCCCTGAAAAGAGGGGCAAACCAAAAAACAGTTCCCTTCTTCACAATTTCCAAGCCACTTTTTCAGAAAATCTGGAGCCATAGAAGTCCTCTTTCCATATTCACACAAGCTCCCATTCAGACTTGCTTCTTCTGATGGCTGACATGTTTCCACCTCTTATCTGCACTTTACTAATGTAGTTGCTTAAGTGCTTCATTTTCAAAAGAAGATGAGGACTTACGTCTTTTTTCAGCAAAAAATTAATTTAAGCAGAATTAGTATCTTTAAAAGCAGGCTACTTTTCCCAAGCCCTTGCTAGTGAGTTGAATGTCTAAATTCAGGCACTCTTATTTTAAGGGGTAGGCAGTTACAAACACCAGAGCAGAGTACACCAGCAAAACACTTCTAAATGGAGATGAACTTTCAGGCTTTCCGAAGCAGCAATAGGTTTAAGCTTTAAGCTACATAGGAACTGAATAGTTTGGGTGTGTAAGGACATCCCTTTTCCCATTCTTTGGGCTTTCATCAGTACTACTTTTCATTTCTTTCTGTATATTGTTTTCTTGTCGTCTGAATGGTACTCAACTTCCCATATGACAGAAAAGCAGAGAAGATTTGATACCAAACACTGAGAAAATATAGGGAAGTTCTCAAAAGTATCGTGTATTTTTGCCCTGCTCTTAATCTCCTTTGGAGAAAGGAGACTAAGAGGTGACCTCTTTTTCTGACCAAGTATGGGCTTTCTTATGTTCTTGTAATGGAGATTGTGACATGGAAATAGTACATGAAAATCTCTCCTACAGCAGTAAAGGGAAAAAGTGGTATAGAAGGTGCATGGAACAGAAAATGGGAAATTGGAAGTAAAAGTACCTAAAAAATACAGGTTTAGAAGAAGGGCTAGAGGAATACACAGTAGAAAACCTTTCCATTCTTTCCACAACGCATAGGTTAAGGATACCAAATCACTGGTAGAGGTTGGTGAGGCAATGTAACAGGTTGCCCAAGGAAGTCGTGAATGCTTTGTCCCTGGCAGTGTTCAAGGCTGCGTTGGACAGAGCTTTGATAAAAACTGGTCTAGTGTGACGTGTCCGTGCCCATGGCCGAGGGATTGGAACTAGATGATCTTAAGGTCCTTTCCAATCCTAACCATTCTATGATTCTGTATAATTTACTCATTTTTACTCATATAAAGTAAATTTAAATTCTAAGCTTCCAAGAAGAAAAATTAAAATTTATATTCATCAGGGTGTTTGTTTTGGGTGTTTTTTTTTTTGTTGTTGTTGTTTTCTCTTTCCCATGTGAAATCACCTTGAGATTTTTGAAGTAAACTTAGCTGTGGCATATAATTTGACTCAGTTGCATTAGAAATCAGTGCTTTTGTAATTTCTTTTACATGGATTGATTTCCCAGCCTTGTCTCCTGAGAGATCCTGGCTCTCACTGTTCCCTGATTTGTAAATCCACAGACAGAAAAGGGCTGTCCATAGGTTCACATTCTGTTTACAGCATAAAGAGATATATTATTAGTATGAATCAGTGTTGAAGTGAAATAATTTACATGCAGTTTTATTCTGTATTGGTTAATGAAAATTAGCCTTGTCTGCAGTAGTTCCAACTTTGGACACGAGAGGTAGATATTTTCACATGGAACTTGCAGCAAATACTCAGCATTACTGAACAACTCCTTGTTACACTCCAAGATAAGCAGTGATCAGGAATTGTGTTTTCTCTTCTAGGTCTTACATAGGAATACATTTACAAAAAGCAAGATTAATTGAAAAGATGTAATGTGTAGAATGGGGTAGCCATGATTTGATTTATAATCAACTACTGTGCTATGGAGATCTTAGGACATCAGAGGGGATGTGGTGTCTTGTGAATGTTTTGTTCTCTAGATGAACTATAATTCTGTAGAAGACGGACAGTACACGTCAGTGGCACTCACCTGCCCTGCGCTGATTCTAATGATTTTCTACGTGCTTTGGGACTTTTTTGTGAGTTGTTTCTTGCTCTCTGCAAGCTAAGCAATGAATGACTAAAAGCCAAAGTAGCTGTACACTCAGACACTACTAAGTTTAAACAGTTATGTTTCTATTATGTGTTTGTTTGTTTGTTTGTTTTAATAAGAAGTCATAGGGGGGAAATACTTGAGTCTATTAAAATATTTGAATTTTTAATATTGTGAGAATTTTTCCATGTGTATATGTAAAGGAGAAAAAGCAGCACATTACCTGTATTTGTTTTCCACAGGGGCATGCACACATTCCCTAGTTAACTGCTACCTAGCAGGAGGATTGTCAATGACAATTTTTTTAAAGGGGACCGTGAAAGATTTTTATATGCAAACATGAGCACTGCTTTACATATGGACCTAAGCCAGATTGTTGTGTTTAAAATACTACCCGTATTTTAATATTCTAATAGTTAGCAAAACATGATTTTTTGGTTTCTTAAAGGGCAGTAGTGTAGGCTTTCAGCATACTTTTTCACAGGTGTGTGTTACACAAACTTACAGTATCCAATGTAAAAACTAACCTTTTTCATTCTACATCTTGTTTTATCACCTGAGATGACCAATATAGTCATCTATGTTTTTTTTTCAAACTGCCATTTTGACATGTTATTTTAAGGTTATATTTGTGGTTTCAGTAAAAAGTTATTATATGAAGAATAATATTTACTTAAAAGGCGTCTGAAATTTTAAGTAACTAATTGCTGTTAATTTTCTGAAATTTCTAGATAAGTTCCTTTGTTCTATTGCATTTATGTGAAAAACCTAACTTTTCTGTGATGGAGCCTTCCAGTATTTAGAGCATCAGTTTATGCAGTTACTTTGCCTGTGTTCACTGTGAAAGCTGACCAGTGTAGATTCCTGTATCCACTATACTCACTTTCTTCAGGTGTCTTCAGACTGAATGGTATCAGTTCAGTTTTGCTCACAGGTTTGATGGTGTATGTAATCCCTGACACAGCAGATGCTCTTTAATTGCAGTCTCACATACTGCAAAGTACCAAACAAAATAAAATTAGCCTTTTTTTGGTCCTTTTACCATTCATTGGCTTGTCAGTCATTCACTGTATTCCAGCAGGTGTTCAGACTGTTACACTTGAAAGTGAAGGAAGACTGAAGTAGTGTGTTTGATAATACTCTGAGAAATTTTATCCTACTAGCTTACATCAGTAAGAGCATGAAGAGAGTTTGTAATAAAATGCAAATTCTGTGTGAAGAAGACAGCATCAGTTCAGGGGTTTTACTTGAAAATTTTCACTACGTACAACACTAGATATTTAGGTATTGTTAATTTTATAACTTTCTTTACACACATAAAGCATTTTCCACATAAAAGAATCATATTTTCTCATAAATATTTAATCGGTTGTGGAAAAATAACTGAAAAAAAATCCAGCTGATGCAGTTTTGTACTTCCAAATTCACTTCTACCTTAAGAAATTCTCAAGATGAACAATAAAGATAGAATCTATTAATGCAATGTTAATAATTCATTAATTTAAGCAGAAAGAACAGAATAAGACAAGCTTCCACAGTGAAGTGCTGTTACTGACTTGGGGTGTTTCTAGAAACTTCTGTCAGCAAAGACTGATTAAAGACTGGGTAGGTAAAAAGTCCTTACTGAGAAAAACCAGTCCAGCCTGCAGGAATTGAATGTGACTTTAAATCAATTGCATTTCTTATCTGTCAAAAATAGCTATGTACAGTAGTACATAGAACAATACATGAACTACAGCTTATGAGCATATAAACTAGCTTCTGAATGCATAAACTTTCCTGTGATGTGTGGTTGATTGTGTGAAGCAAATAGTCACAATATATTTATGGGAGAAATGCCAAATATCATAAGTTTCACCAAGAAACTGAAACACAATAGAGTTACAAAACCAGGTAAGTTTGGAACTTCTGAGCCGGATTGGGTTTCTTGTTTGAGTACCCAAAAGGTACCAGTTGGGAAGGTAAATGAAGCTTGCAGAGCCAGTGGGAAATAATGGGATGAGGAATTGTGGTCACTACCTCAAATTCAATATTTGCTACTTTAAAATAAGGTGTGTGGTATTCAATGCTATGCACTTAACAGTTTTTAATGTTTTACAATAACAGTGTATGGAACTTACTTTTTATTTTAATATGAAATATAAATATATAATAAAGATTAAAATTATAAATATAATAAATGCAAATTTATATTTATATAATTTTATATATTCATTTTTTTTCAGAAATTTAATCTCATTAAGTGAAGGTTTAATGTAAGATATTAGCAGTGAAACTAGAATCTAATAGTGGAGTATTTTTAACAGTAGCTCTTTAGTGACTATGCATACAGTTGTGAAACCTTTATAATTAACAGTAATTCCTCATATTTATTGCTATTTTAGCACCGTGTAGACTCAGATGTTGAATTAAAATAATTACTTGTATGGCTCCAGTTAGTCTTTTTATCATGAAATGAAGAGTTGATATGGCCCTCTACTTACTTACTAGTTTAATAAAGATGAGCTGCAAATCTTATTTTTTTGGGGGGTGAGGGTGGGGGTTCAGTGTTGTTTCATTGTTGGCTCCATTTAAGCTATTGTCCTTCCTTCCCTCCACAGTAATTATCATATAGGTATCCCAGTCATTGTACAGCAACGTAGTCCTACCAGTGTGGCCAGAGTACCATATACATGATTTAGACAATTTTAGAATAAGTCAATTCCAGAAAGAACCTGTATTTCCTCATCTGATCCCTTTTATACACCAAGTTATAGAATGTGCATAGACTTCTATTTCCAACAAAAAGTATTCTGTACTGTGACTGTGATTTTCAGATGTGTTTCTTGGAGGATGGAGCTCGTTGCTGTTCTTCCAGGACTGCCCTTCTGCAATTCAGTTCTGCCAAATTGTGCCTAAGCATAATTTTGTCCTACTTAAAAAGGGTGAAATTTAAATCCCATTGTCCAACCTTTTACAACTAATTATACACAGTTTAATAAGTGGCAGGATCCCATTTAGGCTGTTGCCTAAAAGGAGAAATAGGAGGATGTTTTCCTCTTCTTCCTCAATGGAATAATTCTGTGGCATCTGTAAAGAAAGAGACTAAACACACACACCTTTCACAGCTAGTTCTACTTTATTCACTCAAGCATGGTAATATATAGTATACAGATACAGGTCCGAGCCATGAAGCCAAACAGCAACTACATCATTCCCAGTGACTGTTTTCAGTCACTATAAATTCTGTTCTATAAACAGTCACTCCCTAGGCTGCTTCCCAGGACGACCTTGCGCCCAAACACTCCCTGGCTTACTCAAGACCCAGGTGCACTATCAGCAATTCTTCTTCTTCTTCTTTAATTATCCATATAGTGGGAACAGGACAGCTTGCAGTTCCCACATCTCCCCCTTTTTTGTTTTGCACGATACTTTGGCTTCTGTTCTTCACAAGTTAGCAACAAGTCTCTAGATGACATGGAGGAAAAGCAAAGCAGAGCGGTGATGTCCAGGCTCCAAAGACAAGATCTCACCGATGTGCTGGCCAGACGTACTGGGAGTCTTGGGAACGTGGAGATAGATGCTATTGCTTTCAAAAACACAGTCCTTGGCTTTCCTTATCCCCTTCTCTGCTTGAGGAGTCTCAAATCACACAAGAGCAATTTCTTGACATTAGCATTTAGAGATAGAAAGTTCAAATACAATAGTTACTTATAATATTCTTATTACTTATAATAGTTACTTATGCTAAGTTTTGCCTTTTTTTTTACTGTGAGTGTGATGAAACCTGCTTTAGGTGACCCAGCTTGAGCAGAGGATTTGGACTTGATCATATCTCGTGCCAACCACAGGCTGCTTGGCCTGCTCTTTCCTCCTGTATGGCCCTCTTATAACAGAGGTTGCCATCCCTCACATCAAGGTCTGGCATGGCATGTGTCCTCACTGCTCAACGCCAGCTAGATTGCAGCCAAAAGCAGAGCTAAAGGTTTTTCTTGGTGGCAAACACAGAGACCAACTCAGTCTTGCCCTTGACTATGGTAGGAGGCATTTGGCCAACCTTAGTCCTTGCACCTCATTGTCAATACGGAGTTTCACCTTCCTCATCCAGTAACAAGTCACTATCATGGCAAAGCACACACAGACTTACATTAGCAGAATAACTACTGCAGGGTGCAGCGGCACTTTGAAGATGCTCGTGGCAGTGAAAGACCAACCAAAGAAATTTCCTGCCAGTGGAGTTCTTCACCCTCTTAACAAGCTACCATCATGATGTACAGTTACTAGGATTTTTCTAGCTTCTGCCTTAGCATTTTCTAGCAGAAAATTTTCTTAGGGAATTTCCATGCTCTAACATCTCTTTTACAAGTGACAAATCCATACCCATAAGGGTTGGAGTTATACTATAATACATGGTGTAGTTTCTTATTAGCAACTGGTAGTAAATGCAGGTGGTTTATACACAAAATCACAGCCTCTAATAAAAGCTACATTGCAAGTACTCATATTCAAGTCATTAAACACAGTCTGGTTGTAGAGACTTTTCAGCTGCCCCCAGGTGGTGTTTTACAAATCATGCCTTTTTCTCTTCCTCTGTCTTATTCTGCTCGGGGTCTTCAAGGTCAGCTCCTGCCTCTGAGAGATCGGGTTCTTCAACTTGTCTGTCCATCTCATGGTGTGGCTTGACAAACTTTGCAGGCAGCCACCGTGGACCTGTAGGTAGGAGGACACATGCATACCCATTCCTCCAGGTTATCAGTTCCACTGTCCCTTCCTATTTCTGCGGGCCCAAAGGATCGTGATACCGTACTTTACCATATTCAGAAGGTGGACTATCAGAGCCAAAATGTCGTTGTACTGCAGTGACAGGAGTATTCATGGAAGATTGAGTGCAATTTAAAAAATTCAATGTATAGATGACATTGTCTAATTGCTCTTGAGGGACCATATTCCCCCTTTTTTGTTTTTGTAGCATGGATTTCAGAACAGCGTGAGTTCGTTCCACAATCTGCTGGCCTGTAGGGGAGTGGGGAATACCAGTGACATTTGAGACACCCCATTGCTGTAAAAATCATGATAATGCAAATGAATCATATGCAGGGCCATTATCCATTTTGAAGTGGGAAGGAACTCCTAAGGAAGCAAATGCATGCGTTAAATGTCAGATAACACCATGAGCCTTCTCTCCTTTATGGGCAGAAGCTCAAATCGTATGTGAAAGTGTGTCGAAAGACACATGCACATATTCAAAGGCACCAAAGGAAGCAATGCATGTAACATCTGTTTGCCAAATTTCATTCGCCTTTAAGCCATGAGGATTTACACCCATGGCAAATGAGGATTGAGCTGTTGACTGACAGTCAGGGCAAGACCTGACAATTTGCTTTGCTTGAAAAGAAGACAGGTTAAAGCGTTTCTTTAAAGCAGAGGCATTCTGATGAAAAAAGGGATGGGAAGCGGCTGCAGAAGTAAACTTCATAGTGTTAACAGTCAAGGAGTCTGCTATGTCATTACCCGCAGTTAAAGGGCCAGGCAGGTTGGAAAGCGATCTAATATGTCCAATAAAAACAGAATAATTCCTAGTTTTCAAACAATGTTTTAGCTTCAGCAAAATGTCAAAAAGTGCACGGTTATTGATTTCTTTTAACACGCTAAAAGGAAGGCATGGTTACAATCAAACAACATATTCTGAGTCACAAACAATATATAAGTATTCTGCAGGGAACAACTGTAGCCCATGTAAGACTGCAGCAGTTTCAACAAGCTGCATAGAGCCATCCACATGTACAACAGAAGATTGCCAGGAATCATTTTCAAACCAAACAACAGTGGCTTTGCCAGTTTTTCCAGAGCCATCAACAAAAATGGTTTTAGCATCCTGAATGGGTTGCGTTTGAACTACAAATTGCTCCTGTAGATCAAAATCTGACAAAGCTTTTAGCAATTTACATTTTGGAGTACCATAAAAAAATTTTTCTATTAAGTCTGCTAACATTACTTGGAAAGACACAGGCTGAGCAAAAAGGAACTGAAAGTCTGTTACAGTTAATGGTAAATACAATTCTGCAGGGTCATTGCCGGGTGACTGTTGAACCCTCATGCGGCCTTTGGTGATTAAGTCAACAATCATATCCAATGGCTCCGTCACAGTCTTTCTCTGGGTATGTAGTAAAAAAAAAAAACATTCCAGAAAGTAAACAGAATTACTTTTGATTTGACATATAACTCCTAATGGCCTTCGTTACACATTAACAGCTAGCAGAGAAATCAGCAACTGTAAATGCGCTCTTATCTGTCTGTAGCGTCTCAGTTTTTTGAGACACTATATTCAAAGCGTCAGTAGCTTTAGGGGTAAGCTGACGAGGATAATTAAAGTCTGAGTCCCTTTGTAATAAAGAGTGGTTCAAGGTCGGCATTAGTAATACCCAACATATGATGCACCCAATTAATAGTACCTAAAAGCTTCTGTAAATCATTCACATTTGTGATTGTTTGCCAGTTTTAACTTCTGAGGCTTTACTGTTCTTTCAGTTAGCACACACCCCAAATATTTCCAAGGTGTCATTCTTTGTATTTTTTCCTGGGCAATTTGTAGTCCAAAACAACATAAATTTTCTGTTAAATGATTAACAGTTGTTTCTAAATATTGTTCTATTTCTGCACAGCCCAAAATGTCATGCATATAATGATAAATTATCAGTTCAGTAAATGCTCTCCTAGTTGGTGATATAGCTGTGGAAACTACTCGCTGACAGATGGCTGGACTGTTCATCATTCCTTGTGGCAAAACAGTCCATTGATATCTTTGCATGGGAGCAGCACAGTTGACTGAAGGCACAGAAGAAGCAAAATGATTACAATCTGCAGGATGCAAAGGAATTGAAAAAAGCAGTCCTTCAAATCAATAATGCAAAGAAACCAGTCAGCTGGAATCAGTAGGATTAGGCAAATCTGATTGTAAAGCCCCCATGGATTGTGTTACATTATTAATTGCACACAGATCTTGCAAAAGTCACCATTCTCCTGATTTCTTTGGGATTACAAAAATGGGTGTGCTCCAGGGACTAGTAGATGGAACAATATGTCCTACTTTCAGTTGCTCTTCAAGCAATAAATGTGCTTGCTCCAATTTTTCCCCTTTTAAAGGCCACTGATCAACCCAAACTGGTTTTTCTGTTAACCATGAAAGTTTGAGCAGGGGCTTCAGATCAGCAACTGTTAGGATAAATTTGCCCGATCTGTGGTAAGTAACAAATTCCATTGCATTTGCTAATCTAACCCCCACAGATTCTTAGAAACTGGCAGTATATATGGTTGGAAATCAGCTATTGCACCATCTGGTGCAATAGCTCTGAGGACTCGAGTACTTTTAAAAGGAAATTGTATACCTCCTATTCTGGCTACTGCTACTATGGTCTTTTGAAAGACCAATCAATTGGCCATTGAGATTGTGAAATAATCAAAACATCTTCCCAGTGTCTATTAATCCATATTAATCCACTAAAGACTATTCTCTATTTGCAAATTCAATAAAGGTTGTTTCTGAGTAATCTCCTGGGTCCAATAAACATCAGCTTTCCCAGAGGTTCCAAATCCAAAGGTATTCTTTGTGTTAATTTCTACTTTTGGCACCCAATATGGAATCAAAACAAGTTGTGCTAATTTTTGACCTTTTGGAATTTTACAACTGCTGTTTAAGGCAGATGCTAAAATTTTTATTTCTCCTGTGTAATCTGAATCTGTTACCCCTGGATGAATTTTTACTCTTTGGAGCATTGTACTTGAGCATCCTAACAAAAGACCCATAAATCCATTTGGTAAAGGTCCCGAAATATTGGTAGCTATAGCTTTAACAGTGGAGCAATCTAATTTGATGTCGGTGCTTGTTGCCAAATCCAACCTGGCGCTGCCTGTTGTGGCAGTTGCAAGACTGGAGATGGAGTGTTTGCTGCAAAAAAAACTGGTGTTTTGAGGGGCACCGGGTTTTGCCATCCCCCCTGGAGTTTCCCAGCAAAGGATTTCCATCCTTATCAAATTTAGATTTACACTGATTGCTCCAGTGATATCCTTTCTTGCATCTGGGACAGAGTTGAGATGGCATTTTTTCTTTCTGCTTTTGTTTCTTTTTGGGACACATTTTACTAATATGTCCTTCCTGTCCACAGTTGAAACATTTTTGCTGACACATATTAAGTTTTTGTAATGCAGCAGCCAATACAGAAGCCTGATGAGCCTCCGTACTGATATACTGACATGTTTTAGTACACTCAGCAATGTCTGTAAATTTTTCCCTGACTGGGGCTAAAGCAGCTTTGCAATCTCCATTTGCATTTCCATATGCTATCTGAAATAAAAGCACACAAGCAGACTCAGGATTATCAATCTGTCTTTGTATAGCATTGTTTAATCGGTCTATAAAAGACACATAGGGTTCCTGAGACCCTTGGCAAACAGTTGCGAAAGAAGTAGTTTTCTTCATGATTCAGCTACTTGCTTCCAGGCTTGAATAGGCATACAGGTGGCTTGCTGGAATACCAGAGGGTTTAAATTCATTTGATCATGAGGTTGCAACCATTGCCCAGAGCCTGTTAACATGTCAGTGTCTACTGGTATTCCTCTTTGAACATTATCTAATACCTGTAAAGCTACTAAATTATTATATTCCAATCTCCACAGTGAATATTGAGCAGGTGTCAAAATTGTTCACATTAAAGTTTCCCAGTCCCATGGCACCATAGATCCAGTACTAGCCATCATTTCTAACTGACCTAATGTATAAGGACTTTGAATTCCATTTTCCATCACTGATTTTTTCAATTCCTTAAATACTGAGTGTGGAATACTTTCATGTACCAGTTGTTGTCGCTGCCCATCTGTAGTAGCTTTCTGGTTAACTAACAGCTGGCCAAATAGTTCTTTATCAAGATCAATCGAGGGAGGTGCGGTAGGTTGAGAAGCATGAGGAATATTCAATGTGAATGTATCTGAAGTCATCAGAGACAGGTATAAATTTGGCTCCTTTTCTGAATCTACAGAACCAGGATCAAAAGGATCATCAGCCTTCTCAGAAAAGATATTTTCATCCTTCTGTCTTTGCTCTTTCAAATTATCAGTGTTTTGCTCATTTGTTTAATCATGTTTCTGAATTATATCCTCAGCAGGTTGTTAATTATATAATGTAGAATATATAAAATGCCATGTCACTATTAAATCAGCCAGAACTTCCCATACCAAGGTGATTTTGAGTCTGTAAATGTTCTCCCACTCACTCCCATATCCAAGCATGAAATGACCCTGTTGCTGGAAACCAGTTGCAATTTGTTTTCACCCATAACAAAAGATTCATTACTTGCTTCTCAGACAAATGATATCCAGAGGATTTTAAAATTTGCTGGAAAACTTTCAAATATAATTTCTGTTTGGCTGATTCTACTTGTCCCATTTTTCTAACACAATCCCGTAATTCACTGTTCAACAGGTATTACTTACCTTTAACAGGTGAATGGCGGTCCCAGAAATTGCCCTTAGGATTGCGAACACTGCAATGTCAAGCAGTTTAGTCCCTCACATGGAGCACCATTTGTGGCGTCTGTAGAGAAAGGCTAAACACACACACACACACACACACACACACACACACACTGCTTTCACAACTACTTCTACTTTATTCACTCAAGCATGGTAATATATAGCATACAGATATGGGCCCGAGCCATGAAGCCAAACAGCAACTACATCATTCCCAGTGACTGTTTTCAGTCACTATAAATTCCGTTCTATAAACAACCACTCTGCAGGCTGCTTCCCAGGACGACCTTGCGCCCAAACACTCCCTGGCTTACTCAAGACCCAGGTGCACTATCATCAATTCCTCTTCTTCTTCTTTAATTATCCATATAGTGGGAACAGGACGGCTTGCAGTTCCCACAAATTCTATTGCGCACATTCCGTGGTAAATCATTTCTTTGTTTCTTATTTTAATTTCTCTTTTCTTTCTCAAATTACCAGAGATACCGTATTCATTTGCTTCATATAAATGCATGTAATAACAATGATTAATCTTTGTGAACAAAAGCTAGCTTTGGAAAAATATTTTTCTATTTAATAAGGAGAATATTGCTACTTCTACTACCCTAACTTAGTATCTCCTTAATGCAAGTATTGAAAAACAGTAGGCACTGTATAATTCAGAAATTAAAAATACATGAATGCTTTCACTGATTAGGCTTGTATTTGAATAGCAAGAGACTATGCAAACAGATATTCTTTGCTCAGCCTGGCTAAACTTTGGAAATACACTGCCCAATTGAAAATATCCTCCGGAAAGATACTCAGCGCACAGAAGTGTGTGCCAAGTGGTAATGCTTTTAGAAACACTTTTGCAACAAATCAGACAGCTACCAAGTAACAAAATATTAAAAAGAAAAGCTATTCCTGAGACAGCAGTAATTTTGCATTTAGTGGTTATGGAACTGGCCTTAGCACAGCAAAAAGACACAAAAATTGAAGAGACATATTATTCATCAAATTAAGGCAGATTTGCAGATTTTGTTGCTATCCCAGAGGATTTGTAAACTGTTCTAGAAAAAGGCTCGCAATCATCAGCAAGCAATTATTTTGTATTAGGAAGAATGGCAGAGAAAGCAAAGGTATCAGTGACCCTTATGGTGGAACAAAAACACAAGGAGTAGGATTTATTACTGTAGACCAAAGGATTTTATTCTAATATAGGCATCTGTGCTTGACACTACCTATTTCTATGTTTATTTTTTTTCTATTAACTATAAACAGTGTCCTCAATAAGGAAATCAGATGTTGAGGGACTCATTGTGAAAGACAGGTTCATTTAGTAAAATGAATCCCATCCAAGAAGAAATTGAAAATCTGGGCAAGGTTTCGGAGCTGCAAGGCAACTTTCTGCTC
Organism: Amazona ochrocephala; assembly: GCA_039720435.1. NCBI lineage: Eukaryota > Metazoa > Chordata > Aves > Psittaciformes > Psittacidae > Amazona > Amazona ochrocephala. The sequence continues at coordinate 91,306,836 of CM077909.1, forward strand.
ATGATATGTTTTTGACCATGTGTCTGAAGACTTGTTGGAATATGCGAGTCATTGTAGAATTCAGGAACCTTGCAAACACAAGGAAGAAAGACATGTAAATTTACTGGTAAGTATTCTAGTCCCATGACCAAGGGAAAACATAGAACAGAGAAGGCAAATAATTTATTATAGAACAAGTATGAAAATGGTAAGTTCTGTGAAATCCCAGTCTCTGTTCCAAGCAGGTAGTTTGAAGACTGTAATATTCAGTTTTGCTATCATTGTAAAAAAATATTAACAAGAAAGGGTATGAAAGAGACTAAAAAATCCTTTGAATAAAAAAATTTCACAACTTGAAAAGAAAAAAAGTCTTACAGAAACTTGTAACTTCAGTTTGCCTGGCTTATCATAAGAAAGGTGAAAGATGAGTCCTTCTCCGCAGGGCTGCTCTCAATCTCCTCCCTGCCCAACCTGTAGCTGTGCCTGGCATTGCTCCGACCCAGGTGGAGGACTTTGCATTTAGCATGGTTAAACTTCATTAGGTTGGCATCAGCCCACCTCACAAGCGTGTCAAGGTCCCTCTGGATGGCATTCCTTCCCTCCAATGTATCAACCGAACCACACAGCTTGGTGTCATCGGCAAACTTGCTGAGGGCGCACTCGTAAGGAGTGTGACCAGCAGGTCGAGGGAGGTGCTCCTGCCCCTTTACTCTGCTCTCGTGAGACCTCATTTGGAGTATTGTGTGCAGTTCTGGTGTCCTCAACATAAAAAGGACATGGAACTGTTAGAACAAGTGCAGAGGAGGGCCACGAGGATGATCAGGGGACTGGAGCACCTCTCGTATGAAGATAGGCTGAGAAAGTTGGGGCTATTCAGCCTGGAGAAGAGAAGGCTGCGTGGAGACCTCATAGCAGCCTTCCAATACCTGAAGGGGGCCTATAGGGATGCTGGGGAGGGACTCTTCATTAGGGACTGTGGTGAGAGGACAAGGGGTAATGGGTTTAAACTTAAACAGGGGAAGTTTAGATTGGATATGAGGAAGAAATTCTTTACTGTAAGGGTGGTGAGGCCCTGGAATGGGTTGCCCAGGGAGGTTGTGAATGCTTCATCCCTGGCGGTGTTCAAGGTGGGGTTGGACATAGCCTTGGATGGCATGGTTTAGTGGGAGGTGTCGCTGGCCATGGCAGGGGGGTTGGAACTCGATGATCTTGAGGTCCTTTCCAACCCTTACTATTCTATGATTCTATGACTGTATTAGTATGTACTTGTATCTCATAGGGATAAAATACAGGTTAACAAAGAATGAAGTGATAGAAGGTAAGTGCGAAAGAAATTATTTGAAATTAAAGCTATAAAAATACAAAATAAGCTGCTTATCCATAAGAAGTAAAGTCATTGAAGAAAAAAAACAAAACCATATTCACATGAGGACTAAATGGTTATTTCCTTCAACAGATGCCACTTGTTTGGCTCAAACATGGATTGACAAAGTTTTACAGGCCACGTTACATGGAAGATCTAAATCAATGAACTCATGATTACACCTGACCTCTGACAACTGCGATTCTGTGATTTTCAGGTTTTAGAAAACACACATTTATTAAATGACAGAAGAATTTGAAGAAACCATCCTATGCTTTTTGTCCTATTCTCCCTTGTTCTTCATCCCAAAACAAACACTTCAAAGTAAAATTAATCTGAAAGTGACTTAAATCTCAAACTGAACGTGGAGCTTGTAGACCTATCGCAAGATGAGTAAAGCAGACGTATAATACAAATCACTAATTTAATAACCTAATATTTTATTAATGTACTAACCAAATAAATACCTTTAATCTTCATAACACTGAAAGTTACCTTATCCTCAGATTTTTGAGTAGTTATCACTATCCTCTCCCTCCCCTCCAGTATTGTCAGCTACTGGATGTAGAAAACTCAATCCTAGTCCTAGAAAGTAGTTACTGTATGGTCTGCCTGAGCAATTACCATAGGTGGCTAATATGTAATAATGAAGATAATGAAAGGCAATTTAGTAAGCTGATGAATGTGATGGACAGCTACTTAACTGCACAGGAGAAAGTTAATTCACTACTGAAGTGTTATTATTTAAGTAATGCTTGTCTGTTCAACAGGCATCAATTTAATAGAGATGTTATTAAGGCTAAATTACAGCAAAGCTGTGAGACATCTCCATCTAAACAAGACAGACAAGTCCAAGTGAGTGATGAGATACTCATTTTAGTGATTTTCAGTTTAGCCATTTGTGGTAATTACTATTTGATGCTGTATCTTTCATTGTTTCATTTTCACTTCATGTTCAGGAGCCACCTGATTTGTATCAGGTTTTGTTGTTCTAAGTTCATAAGTAATGTACAGAAACATAGAACTTTCTAAAGAGTTATTTAGTTGAAGAAGTGATATGAAAATAGGATGAGATATGAAGCAATAGAAATAAGAATTTAATATGAACTAAAATAACCTCAACTCCTAGGTGAAAATGGGGATCTGGGAATATCAACTTTATGTTTTCATTCTCATGGTTGTAACAGAAAAGCTTTAGACTGTAATAAAAGTGTTACCTGCAAGATTCAAAATTAGAATAGATATTAAAACTCCTCTGCTGTTATTATTTAAAGCTGATTGGTTTTAAGGCAAACTTTTGCTCTGGAGCAGAGAGAGGAGTTAAATATTAACATAAATAATAACCCACAGTAGTATAGATCTTAATTACTAAACTTTTATCAAACCACTACCTAATTCCCCAAAGTCTTAAAAATATGGACCAGAGAATTCTAGGGGAGAGACAATTCCTCTAAAACACTCTTGTACTTCATATTTTTAGTACCCCAAAAAAATGCCAATAATATAATTCACTGATTCCAAACACGTTCACTGCCAAGCAGCAGTAGAAGTTAAATGAAACATGTACAAACATTTCTGCAATATCTGAATAGTGAAACAAAATTGAAACTCTTTCCTACTTTTCTACTTTTATATCAACAAATCAGTATATGGGGCATTCTCACAAATTCTGTTATTTTCAGAAGTTATTCTGCACTAACATAGATGAGGATACAATCCAAAGACAGACTCTTCAAATTTCAAAAGGGGATGCTAAGTTTGTTTTCCTGATACTCTTGAGATTCTTTGTACAGAATCTTCTCTGTTTAGAGCAGGTGGAATGGGAAATTATTTATACTGGATATATATTCTTTATTTCAATAAATAGCAAAATTTGTATATTTATTTTGCTCTTGAAATGTAATTCAACCCAAACAATTGCCTTATATATTCAAGTGTTTATCAGTTTGCTTCCTTGGTACATCACAGTGGTATAATAACTTGCATAAAACAAGAAGACAAATGATGTTTAAAAAATGCTGTTTTGACTGGTTTGCATTTACACATTTTCTTTTAATGTTTAAATTTGTAAAACAGTATAATTTAAAGTCTATTCTTCAGGTATAACATTAACTTTTTTAATTGGTTAATGCATTTATTCTCTTAAAATATTAATTCTTTTAGTAATGCTAAGAATTATTTAGTAATACTTAGTAATATTTAAAACATAGTGACTACTGATATTACATGTTTTTTAATTTAATTGATGAAGATTTGTCACTGAAAAAAACTTGCTTTCTCCACTCTAGGAGAATGGATAAACCAACAAAAAAGGTTGTTTACTCATGGGCCATGTCATGGTTCTACATCAGATTTTAATGTGTGTTGTTGCCTGATCTGCCTTTCTTAAAATACAGAAAAGTGATCTGCATTGCAATTTCATTTTCTCTTCTAGATGGCTAAAGGTTCAGACTGAGGGTCTGACTTGTTTTCCTATGAGTACTTTCTCACCTCAGTAGTTCTTCTGTCTTAGTTGAGTATTTATACAAATAAAGGATGTTTCACTTAGGCATAAAGTGTGTAATTCAACTTTCATGGCTTATGCTGGGATTACTGTATTTTCACTTATAACTGTGGTGTCTTTGTCTTTTTTTCCTTTATCAATGTCAGAAGTAGTAGCTTAATTTTTTTTTAAGTGGTCTGGGGGAAATATTGCTGAGTACATAGCTTAATGTTGCACCATTTTAGTGCAGTATTGATGGAATGCTTTAAAAGGTCAAGCTCAATTATTCCACTCTGTCACTGAAGACAGACGAGAATTTTGTTTCGCAGTGAGCTGACCCTGGCTGCACACCAGGTTCCCACCAAAGCCACTCTATCACTCCCCCTCCTCAACTGGACAGGGTGAGAAAATATGATGAAAGACTCATGATGAGTTGAGATAAGGACATGAGGACATCACTCACCAACTACCATCATCCGCAAAACAGACTTGACTTGGGGAAATAAGTTTTATTTATTACCAATCAAATCAGACTATGACAATGACAAATAAAACCAAATCTCAAAACACCTGCCCTCCCATCCCTCTTTTCCTCCTGGGCTCAACTCAGTCACTCCTGATGTTCTCTACCTTCTCCCCCTCAGTCACAGGGGGATGGGGAATGGAAGTTGCAGTCAGTTTATCACATAGCGTCTTTGCTGCTTCCTTCTCATGCTCTTTCTCTCCTCCAGTGTGCAGTATCTCCATGGGAGAGAGTCCTCCATGAACTTCTCCAATGTGAGTCCTTCCCATTCCCTTCTTCACGAACTGCTCCAGGATGTGGCCCTTCCATGGGTGCAGTCCTTCAGGAACAGACTGCTTCGGCATGGGTCCCCCATGGTGTCACCAGTCCTGCAGCAAACCTTCTCCAGCCTTGGCTCTGCTATCCACAGGACCGTAAGTCCTGCACCAGTATGCGCTTCCTATGGGGTCACAGCCTCCTTTGGGTATCCCCCTGCTCCAGTGTGGGGTCTTCCATGGGCTGCAGGTGGAGATCTGCTCCTCCATGGAACTCCATGTGCTGCAGGGGCACAGCCTACCTCACCAAGGTCTGCATCACAGGCTGCAGGGGATTCTCTGCTACAGCACCTGGAGCACCACTTTCCATCCATTTTCACTGACCCTTGTGTCTGTACACTTGTTATTCTCATATATTGTCTCTCTTTTCTCCCAGCTGCTGTGGTGCAGCAGTTTTTTCTCCTTCTCATATATGTTATCCTAGCAGCACTACCACTGTCACTGATGGGCCGAGCCTTGGCAGTGGTGGGTCCACCCTGGAGCTGGCTGGCACTGGCTCTGTTAGACATAGGGGAAGCTTCTAGCAGCTTCTCACAGAAGACACCCCTTAAGCTCTCCTGCTACCAGTGCTTTGCCTTGCAAAAAAAAAGTACAGAGGTCAAACCTCTAAAGCATGCCAGATGTTGTAGAATGAGCTATGTAAGAACTGAAATAGATGTTTAGGTGTGTTCCTCAGAAAAGATGTCCTTTAACCAATTACTATCATCTGTCCATTTCAGCATGAATTGGCTTTTTATTATAGGGTGCCTTTCTTCCTTCCTGTCAAGTACAAAAAAGTTTTATTACTCAGACCATGAAATAAGTACTCCATATAATAATTCTGCTTCAAAAAATAATACGTTACAGGCAACATATGGTTTCATTTACACAAGACATTACCTGATACAGTGGAGAAAGTCTTAGCAATTCTTTATCTCTTCCTAGTATTTATGATATCTTTGAAAACTTTGTTTCACTGTGTCCTTTTGTTTATTGATAACTCCCCATTCAAATTAGGAAAACAGTAACTTTTTCAGTTGGCTGTTTTGAAATGCGTTTGATCTTGGACTTAAAAAATGTAGCCAGAACTCTTTTCCAATTAATATTACCTTGCTCATTAGGCTTAAAATGGGTTTCTTATTAACCAGCATTGGTTTGACCTCTTTTTGCCAACACTTGACAATATTCTGTCAGCATTTTAAAATAATCTGAAAATGGGACAACTTTCCAAACAAAGCCTCATGGGAACCAGAGCTTGCTTGTGAGAACCAAGCTGGTGAGAAGTCAGGCTGAGAAAACTACAGAGCTGCCTTCTTCATGAGGTCTTCTTTGCTGCATGGTTATCCAGACTCAGGAGTTTTTAGTGGTCAGCCCCTGCAAATTCTGTAACTTGCCCACAGCTACGGAACAGAAGTACAATAGTGAGAGCCATGAGGTCTAACATCACTGCTAATGATGATCTCTAATGATCTGTCCTCTTTGTATGTCTTCTAGAAAGTACTAACAGGCCTTCATTCTACAGATAAAAAGCAGTAAACTTGCAAAGAAACATTCCAAGAAAATGTGATGTTAGACACCATATTTTCAGTTTGGCAGACCGAAGTTTTGTCAGCTAAGTAGAAAGGCCTTTCAAACGCATAGGTATTCAGTATATATACTTAACCTGTACCTGCAACATAATTTCTCTCTTATATGCTTACTCTATCAGGTAGTATTACTGGATGCTGTTACAGATCAGAAAAATATATGAAAGTGCTATCTTTCAGTTGTTCCACAACTGATGTATTAGTGCAGTGGCATGTTATTTCTGTTGGCCAATATGATGGATGTGACAACCAGACTTCCTGATAGAATCAATCACATATACTGTATTTAATGAATTACATCAATGCAAAATATGAAGGCTTATGTGTTGTTTTGGTTGGTTGATTGGTTGCTTGGGTTGGTTTTTTTTTGATTCAACATGGAAGGAATGCAAATAGGCATTTAGCAAATAGTGGACAGATGTTTCTCTTTCTATATTGTGCTATGTAAATGTATTTTAAAACTTCCAAACTTTTCTAGCTTGTATTAGGCATTAACCAAACAGTTCTTATTGTTTTGAATGGAAATAGTATGATAATATTTCGGAAACGTTGAAAATTGACACGATACATAAATATAGATCATATGAAATTCAAACTATCATTTATTTCTGTCTCAGACCAGCTGTTTTAATTTTAGATCTCATGCAAGGAATTTCTATATTGATATTATATGATATACATTGTATTTGAAATACTAATAATATAATGTATATGATAAATAATTAAAATCAGTATATATTCAACTGAGTATGTGACAACTGTATTTGAAATCAGAAGGGAAAGGCACAGATCACACACAGAGCTATAAATTATCTATTTCTTCATGGCTGGAATTCCAAAGTAATAATTGTTTCAGATTCACATTTTAAACCTATTTACCTCTAAGCTCTGCAAATGCCACTCTTCAACAGTTTTTCCTGTCTTGGCTTTAGGATCCTTTCAGATAATCCAGAATATTTATCCTGAAGTCTAATATTCTTTAAAGGGAAAAGTGCAATGCTCTCCTGGCATTCAAGTCTTGAAAATGTATATTCTACAGGGTAAATGACAATATCAGTGAGAATTTAGGGTATATTGCTTACTAAGTCACTGGGTGTAATGAGAGACATGGATTCACAAAATACTCAATAGGACATAGGGACTTCCATACATAGCCTCCTAAGTGCCTTGACAGTTCCTTCTAGTGCAAGCTTGTATCACTCGGGAGATTCCACGTAGGAGGTGTCCTGTAAACACAGAAGTAGGTAGGATGGAAGCTGTAGTGGAATGGATGCTTCAGCCAACGTTAGCTGCTGGGTTGTGCTGCTGTGGTGGAAAGTAGTCTTGGTGTTCAGGGCATCCCCCTTCTGTTACACAAAAATCCCCCATGTGGGTGGTGGTGCTACGAGGTCAGAAGACGACTAGTAAGGGTGACGAAAGGATGATACTATCTAACAGGGGAAGAAGTGCAGGCAGGCTACGTGTCTTCTCTGTGGTTTTCTGATGGATGTGTTCAGATGAAAATGCATAGGATCCTGATTTAGTCAATTTAGGGCCAATACCACGTTATCTTAACTGGAGAACTAGAAGAACTTGTGCAGACAGCTTTCCTTTGGCTTTGAGATTAGCAATAGCTTTGAAGTCATTTACTGAAGAATGAACTGCAAAGCTTTTCTCTATAATAGGGGGCATTCATAATGCTCCCTTTATAAATGTGCTGGTGCCTAATAATGTAGTTTAGTTAATGTTGCAGGCTTTCCCTCATTTGGGGGCCTAATACGGTCTCTCAGACCTTCCCTGACCTCTCAAAATTCATCCAGCCTTAAGCCTCTGCCCCAAGAGATACAGGAATTAACATAATTTAATGGTATTTTTCGAATATATCCCCGCAGAGACTAGAGGCCTGGAAGCCAGTATGCTACAGTCTGGAAATGCCTGTTTTGACATGTAACAAAAGAGAAGGAATAGAAGACAAACAAGAAATAGAAGAATGTCATTCTTAAAAACCACAAAAGTATCCTAAATCATGTGGTTAAATCTTCAGATCCTGTCATTCACTGTAGGTAAATATATGCACTGTGGTCTTGAAATGCATGAACAGACTTACTAGGCTTCTTCCACTAGACAAACATACCGTAGACATACAAATCAGTTGAAGACTTCTTAGATACAACTATCTGTAAGCCTTTTTTCCTTAAGGAGTATTTTTAAAGAAACATTTTCTTCTAAATGCTGTCATTCAGATAAAAAAATTATTAACTTTAATAACTATTATAACTAAAGTTTACTAAAAGTAAACTGGCTTTAGAAAAGAAAGGTCTGTATGCAAGAGAAAATGTTTACATGAGATACAGAATTCTAGAACTACTAACAGAGAGACCTACAACTTCAACTATGAAGAAGAAAAAATATTTTAAATTGCCAGGATATCCTCTTTTATTCAGATTATGCAAAAAATATTATTGGGTGCTGGGAAACACTTTCAGAAATGAACTTAAAATAATGACTATTCAGTTGTTTGGAAAACAAAAAAAAAAAAAACAAACAAAAAAAAACACAACAAAAACTAAGGAAAAAACCCAGAAAAAATAACATTATACAGGAAAAAAAAAAAAAGACATGGACCTTTCTTATCATACTTACCACTTGTTTTGATTATAAAGCCATTTAGTACAGTTGAGTGGAAACACAGAAGAATACAGAGTGATTTACCTATTGGAACCAGAAATTAGGATTTCATTATCTGCCTATGACTTCATATTCTTCATACAGTACACATAGTAAAGTTGCGAAAGATTATAGGAAATAGAGCTTTTTTTTTTTTTCAGCAATGAAGATATAAATTAAAACACTGTAAGTCATAGGCACAGTGTTGTGGCTTAAAACAGCAAAGGATGACAGATACCTTCTAACACGTATAGATAATAAACTTAGGTATTTTGGCACTAGTGTTCCAAAGTAGGAGGACCTGTTTCAATGAAATATGGAATGGCAATTACTTACTCTGATTTAAATGTGAAAATATTATTGCCAGTGAAATGATCCAGTGAATTCCAGGGCTTTAGTGTCCATTTTTCTTGAAACTCTCTTAATCCACAGAAGAACCTCAAAGAACTCTACAAAAATTGTTTAAAAACTCTTAAAGGTTAAACTGTAAGGTAGTATGCAAAATAGAACAAGTGAAACAATACTGTGGCAAGACAAACCAGGGCAGTGCTTCCTCAGAATTCCTTAAGGAAATCTTCAGAAACAGCGATGAAATAGAGTTTACTGACCTTGATCCTGTAATGTAGCTCAGCCAAAACCTTCAGTATAAAAATTATGGCAAGCATGAAAGAGTTGCTGGAATTTAAAAGCACAAGTGGCAGTATATGGCACTTAGGGCAATTTAAAATTAGCCAATATAAATATAATATATGGATACATACACATACACATTTACATATATAAAGAAAGAGGAAGAGGAGAAAGATGTTTTCACTGAGACAAAATAAAAATTGCACAAGTCTTGAAACAAGGGTATTTATTCTGAGCATTCAACCTTATATAATATTTATAATAGATGTATTTAAAGACAACTGTGATAGTTGTTTAAAAGCAGACCTTTCTAAAAAATCCCCTAGCACGCTGATAAAGCTATTTACCTTATGCAATTTCATACAGAAATATGAAACTTGCAAAGGCAATGGAAACTGTTTTGCAATATATTATTTCAAGGATGTGCTTTTAACGAACAAAAGTCTGAAAATTCATGAAGTGTGGATTGCAGATACGAACAAACAGCAAAAGATTAGAATGAGGCAATGCAGTTCACAACTGTTACCTCAAATTAACCAGATAGCACAGGTTCAGTACTATCTGTTTCATGGAACATTTTAATCTTTATATAATTAGACAGTACTGTTGTCCAGGATACCAATGAATGTAAAATTACACAGGTCCTACTTTTATACAGGATGTGATGGAAAAGGGAGAGTTCATGTAGAGCTACAAAACTGATGTGGAAATGAATTTTGCAACCGCATTCAGGGAAGATATGAGCAGTGAAGAATGAATTAGTTTGTTACAGTAAATGAGATACAAGATCATGAAAGTCTTGCTGAAGGGTTTTTGCTGTTGGGGCGGATAAGAAAGGGGGTCACTGTGACTGCATATTGCTAACATTTTTACTTCACTTTATGTTTCACTGCAAATGCTTGGCAGAACCTAGCTTATCTTTTGGATAAAACATCTAGGTGAAACTGCATTGCTTTTTAACATTTCTCAGATAGTTACTATGCAGATGGAGTGCTTATTCTCTTGTTGCACTTTTTATGTAAATGTTCATATGAATTAAGTACCAGATAAGTTATTTTGCTGACTGCACTTTCTCAGAATTTCTACAATGCTCCAAGAGATGCACTTTTACAAAAATAGGAGCAGTATTGTCTAGTTGCTAAGTATTTCTTGAATGTTATATGCATCTCACAGCACATAGAATCATAGAATCATAGAATAGTTAGGGTTGTAAAGGACCTCAAGATCATCGAGTTCCAACCCCCCTGCCATGGGCAGGGACACCTCACACTAAACCATGCCATCCAAGGCTATGTCCAACCCCACCTTGAACGCCGCCAGGGATGAAGCATCCACAACCTCTGTGGGCAACCCATTCCAGGGCCTCACCACCCTCACAGTAAAGAATTTCTTCCTCAGATCCAATCTAAACCTCCCCTGTTTAAGTTTAAACCCATTACCCCTTGTCCTCTCACCACAGTCCCTAATGAAGAATCCCTCCCCAGCATCCCTATAGGCTCCCTTCAGGTATTGGAAGGCTGCTATGAGGTCTCCACGCAGCCTTCTCTTCTCCAGGCTGAACAGCCCCAATTTTCTCAGCCTATCTTCATACGAGAGGTGCTCCAGTCCCCTGATCATCCTCGTGGCCCTCCTCTGCACTTGTTCTAACAGTTTCATGTCCTTTTTATGTTGAGGACACCAGAACTGCACACAGATATGGGCTTGAAGCAGAAAGTATACAATGTTACTATGAACATTGCAAACTGAAGAATAGATGTTTTACAATGCAATTACACTTTAGAAGAGAAATCAGTATTCTTGATTCAAAATTTTGCTCTTTGTGTTCTGTACCACATTTGGGTTATATATTATTCAAATTTTCACTGACGCTAAATATGGATTTTCTTCTGATTCATACAGCATGAAAAAATTAAGCAATTTGGAGTTACAGTTGTAGTTTGTGTCAAAAAATAGAAACTCCTTCGAGTCTAAGAATATACTTCTCTATACATTTTCTAAAATCTAAAAGCATAGAAAAATTCCCCATTCTTTGAAAGCTGGTCTAAGTCTGGAAAGCAGAAAAATAGCAAATATGGAACCTTTTTATTACTATTTCACAGTAGATCCAGACTTTACAGTGGCACTACCAACTGTTTTAAACATCCTGTAGGATGGTACATTTCTATGGTGTGAATGGAAGTCTGTTTCTAAAGGAATGGAGTTGCACACCTACCAATATTAGTAAAAAAAATTAAGTCTTCACTTTGCTGTTTTGTGGATATAATTAGAAGGAAGAGGGGGAATAAAATCTGAGAAAAGTGATGAAGACAGATTTCTTAGCATAAGTGGCATTTGACAGACATGTTGGAATAACTACTTGGTCAAAAACTGAAAGAACATTTGCTTATTTACAAAAACCTCACAGACCTACTCCATGTGTAAAACTGCTTATTAGCTAGTTCTTCTGTAACATAACATATGCAAGAGCCATTCATCTCTGTGAAAGCAAGCAATTACTTTCATAATCTTGTGTTTATGTAGTGAGTCTCATCTTTACTCTCAATGTCCAGCATATAACCACACTTCTTCCCTAGAATCAGGGTGCTAGGAATTCAGCTTTCACCTGCTATTTTTAAACAGTATTTGCTCTCAGGCATTTGAAGAACACCAGCAGGAGTTGTTGCTTACATATTTAGGTCTTAATTCCATGAAATTTTTCCCCAACAGTACCTTCTGACTGATAACGGCTTTCTCAGATCTCTGTAGAGTTGTTCTACCATGAAAGTTAGACTTTTTGAGGAAAGAAATCAACACACACCTGCTTGACAGATCCAAGGAAATTCAACAAAGATTATAATTATTAAATATTGTGAAAAACAAATGTCAAGGTTGTCTGCTATCATGTTTCATTTCCTAAAACCTTCCTGAGCCCAAAAGAACTCAAAACACACTGAGACTGAGATATCTCTCTGGGTCCTGTTTTCTCCTTCTTGGAAGGTATTTTGGCAACTTTAAATGGGAGGCAAATGACCCAGCAAGATCTTGCTGCACTGACTGCAGGACACCAATAGCTTATGCTGGAAGCAAAGATAACCAGTCCAGCCAGGGTAGTGCTGGAATCCTGGGTTAAGCAACGGGATCTCCCCAGAAAACTGAGAAAACTGATCCGAGTTTTGTCGGTGGTAAAGGGACAGGGGCAGCTAGCTCTTCCACTCCAGGGGGGATCCTGGTGCTCAAGCAGCATGTAGGGCCCTGCCTAGGGTGCAAAAAGAATGACCCAAAGCAAGTGCCCATATTCTCACATGAGTAGAATAAACCAGAACAACCATCATTAAAATAACAAACTCCTCTATGCTTAGCAATCGCTATGCAGTAATATAATCATCAAGTTTGTTTAACAGGGTGGTACCATGTTTCAAAGTGAGCTTCTTTACGCTGATTGGATCATATACCTTCAGGTGACATTTTTTTTTTAATTGAGCTTAGGTAAAGTGACATCTCATCTATCAAACCAGACGCACCTGTCAATGCTAACATAAAGAAATAGAGAAGAGGTTAGTTTTCAAAGCAAATGCCCTTTGAGAATAAAAATAATAGTTTATTATCCCATCTTTTGGTAGCCATTTAGAGTACTTAAGCCATGCTGCTACTCTGTAGATACTGATAGTCTCGAATATTGATAGTACACTAGTAGATGAAAAATTAATTCCTCATTTCTGCTAAAAAGACCCATGAGACTTATCAAAGAGTAATATCTAGCACTTTGTAATACCTGGTTATGAACTGCACTCCAGCACTTTCAGTGGTGGAGAGGTTTACATTTATTTCAGCATTCTATTACAGATACATAAATTAGTCTTTACTAAAGGACAGACTGAATTTTCAAAGGGGAGAAACTTGATATGCATTGATTCACAGTATTCTGATGGTACACATGTACCTCTATTTTTTTTTCTTTTCAATGAGCACACAATATTTGGCTGGAGCAGATCACTCTGCATGCATCATAGCTCCACCACATAGCAATAATACCATACAATATTTGAAATGGTTTGGCAACCCAGTTTAATAGATCTGCACTAAGTGTATACTCTATCCATCGTTTTTTAGTCCACGTAAGTGTTATCAGTATTCTCTGCTTCATCTGCAATGCTTATTGAAATACTGAAACAAGAATATCCTTGCCAAAACATTAACTTCGGCAGTGGCCAATCTCTTTCACCAAAGACCTGCATGTTTTCTCCCCAACACTTCAGATCTCCATTTACTGAAATAATTTACAACTTCTAGGTTATTCACAGAATCATAGAACACTAGGTTGAAGGGAACACAAGGATCATCTGGCTCAACCTTTCTTGGCCAAAGCACAGTCTAGACAAGGTGGCCCAGCAGCCTGTCCAACTGAACCTTGAAAGTAGCCAGTGTTGGGGAGTACACCACTTCCCTGGCAAGATGATTCCAATGGCTGATTGTTCTCACAGTGAAAGATGTTCCTCTTCTGTCCAACTGGAATATTCCTGGAGGTAACTTGTACTCATTACCCCTGTCTCTCGCATATGTGTCCTTATAAAAAAGGAGTCTCCACCTTCTTTGTAACCATCCTTTAATTATTGGAATGCTGACAAGGTCCCCGCTGAGCCTTTTCTTTAGGCTAAACAAACCCAGTTCTCTCACTGTTTCCTCATACAGCAGGCTGCCCAGCCCTTTGATCATCTTACGGCCTTTCTCTGGACCTTCTCCAGCCTGTCCACATCTCTTTTGTATAGCGGGAACCAAAACTGAACACAGTATTCCAGGTGTGACTTCACAAGAGCCACAGTGGCGTAATGACGTCTTTATGTCTGCTGGTGATGCCCTTGTTTAAGTAACGCAGCATCCCGTTGGCTTTCTTTGCCACAGCTTCACACTGTTCACTCATATTGAGCTTGTTGCCCAGCAGGATCCCAGGTCCCTTCCCACAGAGCTGCTCCCCAGCTGGGTAGATCCCAGGCTGTGCTACACTCCTGGATTATGTTCTCCCAGGTTCAAGACCTCAAACTTTTCCTTGTTGAAGTTCATAAGGTTCTTGTTAGCCCACTGTTCCATTCTATCCAGGTCATCCTACAGGGTGGCTCTCCCTTCCAAAGTGTCTGCTTCTCCACTCAGTTTGGTATCGTCAGCAAACTTGGTCAGAGTACACTTGATCCCATCTTCCAGATCATTTGTGAAGATATTGAACAGCACTGGGCCCAATATTGATCCCTACAGGACCCCACTGAGAGATTGACAGTTTGAAAATGAGCTATTTAGCACCACCACCCCACCCACCACTTGTCTAGACCATAATGCACCAGTTTCTTAAGATGGAGGCTGTGGGAAACTGTGTCCACTGCTTGTCCCATGTGAACCAAGTAGGTTGCTTTATCATAGAAGGCAATCCTGTTTGTCAAGCACAATTTGCCCTTGGTACATTTTCTAAGCACATGCTTCATTTGACTTGTGATAGCTCCCAGGAGGACTTGTTCCATAACTTCTGGAATGTTCCTGAATTTCCATGACTTTCCAGACTGTGGAAGCAGCCTCACAATAATGTCACCAACTCTTTTAACACCCTGAGGTGGACATTGTCAGGGCCCATTCATTTGTAGGGGTCAAGTTCTGTAATAATTCATATACCAGCTCTTCTTTCACTGGTGGTGGGTCTGTGTTTGCATCAACCCAGATTTCTGTTCCCAAGGCCTGGAGCCCAACAGCGCTAGTAAAGAAGGAGGTGAAGAGAGTGTTAGGAATCTCTCCCTTTTCAGTGTTATTGGTGACTAATTCACCTCTCCTGCTTAACAGTGGACCAAAATTCTTTTCTGTTTCTGCTTGCTGTTTATGTACCTGAGAATGTTTTCTTGTAGCTTTTGACACCTCTAGCCAATTTCAATTAAAGCTGAGCTTTTGCTTTTCTAACTGCATCTCTGCACTCCCTGGCAATGCTCTTGTAGTTCTCAGTGGGTATTTGTCCACTTTTCCATTTCTGGTATACTTCTCTGTTGGTTTTTAGCAGATTCAGATGCTCAGTTAAACCAAGAGAGTCTTTTGCTCTGCCTGCTTCTCTTACCTTTAAAGGGAATGAAATGGTTTTGTGCTTCTAAGAGTGTGTTCTTGAAAACCTCCCAGCACTTACTAGCTCATTTATGGAAGCTTCCCATGAAACACCTCCTCGTCGAGCTCTGAGAAAGCTGAAGTTTGCTCTTCTAAACTCTAAAATACTTGTCTTTGGTACTAACCTTCAGGGTGCTCAGCCAGATCCCACACTCCACAATATAGGGACCCCTGCAGCCAAGGCTATCACTATTAGAGATATTACAAAGCAGATTTTCTTGGTCTGTGAGTAGCAAGTCGATCAGTGTCTTATTCCTGGTTGGCACATCTAACACTTGTGTAAGGAAGCAGTCCTCTAGGCATACCAGGAACTTGATGGATGACATGTGAGCTGCTGTATTGTTCTTCCAACAAATGGCTGGGTAGTTGAATTCACCCATAAGAAACAGGTTCTGTTAACCTGAAGCTTGCTTAAATGACCTAAATATTGCTTCATTGGCCTTATCATCTTGGTTTGGAGGTCAGTAGCAGATGCTTACTGTAGATCTTTCTTGGAGATGACCCCTCTGATCTTGACCCAGAGGCATTCGATAGGACTTCCACCATCACTGTAGTTGACTTCTATATGTTCAAGGTTCTGCTTAACACAGAGTGTGACTTCTTTTCTTCTCTGCTTGTTTTTATGAAACAGCCTATAGCCATCCATTACAATCCTCCAGTCATGTGAGTTGTTCCACCATGTTTCAGTTATTCCTGTGATACAACTTTCTGACTGGGCATGGAGCTCCAGTTTCTCCTATCTGTTCCCCAGGCTGTGTGGATTGGTACACATATATATTTGAGGTGGCTGGTCTTCTGGTTCTCATCTTGGGAGGCAGCTAAGGAACAATCATCTCTGCTCTGGTTGACCTGACTTATTCTGTGCTTGGCTGCAATAGTATGAACACTGACACTTTGGATCCTGTCTCTGACTCCTTCAGCTTAAATGCACAGCACCAAGCTGGCCAGCCTGCTGCCAAAGATTCCCATGCTTCCTCTAAACAGGTGAATCCATGCTTCTCTAGCAGGCTATAGCCATTGAAGAATGTCCTTTTGTCACTAAAACCAAACCCCTCACAATGGCCACCAATGTGTCAATGCCACAAAGACAGCAGTGGATTTGCAATATATGCTTATTTATGCCTGAACCCATTCCTCTAACTGGTAAAATGGAGGAGATAACTTGGGCACCAATATTTTTCACTTGTACCCCCACGGCTACAGTCTTCCTTGATTGTGCTCAGATTCTAGCTTGCTATGTCATTTGTGCACACACGAAAGAGTAGCAGCGGAAAGTAGTCTTTTTCTTGACAAGTTTAGCACCCTCTAGGCAACATCTTGGACCTTAGCTCCCAGGAGGCAGCATATGTCTCATGAGTCTCTGTCAGGCCAGCAGATGGGCACCTCAGTGCTTATTCTGAGCTTTTAATTTTCAAGTATCTGGTAGAGCTTGCTGCACACTTGTGTTCAGGTATTTCAAAGGGAATATTGATTTGATTTTAGCATGCTTACCATTAGCAGTTAAGAATTGGCATCACTGTCTTAAAAGCCAAGCACTCAAATGAAGTCCTAGATTTCTTTAGCTATTTGGTTTTATGTATTTTTAAAGATTATCAGTATATAAAACTATTTTGTGATGTAATTTTTCATTATCATCCACATAAAAGGCTAATAAATGGTCAAGAAAGGCGAGGGGTCAGAATGAAGATTAACAGACATACTTGGCTGATTCTGCAATTTAATTTGAAGAGCTACTTTTGAAACTACAGAAAAAGCAGGTATCTTTTTTAAATGCGGAACCAGACCCTAATAAGAAGTTTTTTGCTTATGAATTGCAGACTTTCTTAGCATAGAAAATCCCAAATAACTTTAAACTTTTGAGCTAATAATGCAGTTTTGATTTGCTTTTATGCAATGCCTCAGAGATCCAGAATTTTTTTCCAAGACATGAAGAAATGTGGGGGTTTTCCACCACTTCTGGTATGTTTCCAGTGAGGCTTAATTCAACCATTGAATGAACTAACTTTAGGTAAGTGTTAACATTTAAAAGATTATAATTACAATACCCTTGTAAACAACAGATCAGGGTCACAATAAAATGACTAATCTAGTTCTCTTCTTGTATATCTTTCCAGCAATCAGATTTAATGATATGACTGCTTTCTGTTCTCCCACTATCACACTTTTTAAAAACATATCTGTCCTAATAAGAAAGCAATACAAAATGGAATCAATGCTGAAATCCTTTCCTCCGGAGATCTGTATTGATTTAAGAAACAATACTTTTTGAATTGAAAGCATGCAGTGTTATTAGAAAAGAGGGATCAATTACCGTATTTTTAAGACAAAATCCTTATTTTCTAATTGACTTCAAATATGAACACACACAAGTTTAACAAACATTTCATTTCTGTTTCTTCTTCTTCAGAGGAAGCCTAATCTGCACACTGAAATCTGTGATTTTCATATCCGTAATTTGTCATTTCTAAAAATAAGCCTTTCAAAATAATGAGTGGGTAGGTTTTTTTTAGTTCTGCCAAGATGTTTTTCCTTTTCAGGATCTGATTAATAAGTTGTTATGATTGTCAAAGGGCAAATTCAAATGAAAGATTTATTTAAAAAAATGAATATATTTTTTAATATCAACTGTGTGCAATAAATGGTTCTCATTTCAAACTATTCTGTCTCTATGGCTCTGTGCATGAGTAGCCATGAGAAACTTCCAGAGCTTTTTTATTGTGTCCATCTGCATAGCTTACTCAGTTCCCTCCCCTTTTCTGCACATCTTTTCAGGTGTGCAAGTAAAATGCAAAAGACTTTTAAAATACCAGCCCTTAAATGGATGTGCTCTCCTAAACCCCACGTACAACTCCCATGAGAATGTAAACTCCTGAAAAGGAGAACACAAATTCCACATTATATACGTCATCAGCAACAGACTAACATCTGTTTTGCTGTCTTTTTCTTCACAAAAGGAAGATTTGTGGAGACTCCTGAAAGCTGTTGTTCCTATGGATTAGGATCAAGGCGAAAATGGATGACCCAGGGAACTACAGACCAGTCAGTCTCACCTCGTGCCTGGCAAAAACTTGAAGCAGATTCTCCTGGAAGGCATGCTAAGGCACATGAAAAACAATAAGGTGCTTGGTGACAGCCAGCATGGTTTCAGTAAGGGGAAATCCTGCCTGACCAATCTGGTGGCCTTCTATGATGGGGCTATGCAATTGATGAACCGTAGAGCAGCCGGCATCACCTACCTGGACTTGTGCAAAGCGTTTGAGACTGTCCCACATGACATCCTTGTCTCTAAATTGGGGAGACATCAAGTTGATAGGTGGACCACTCGGTGGATAAAGAACTGGCTGGATGGCTGCACACAAATTGTTGTGCTCAATGGCTCAACATCCAGCTGGAGACCAGTAACGAGTGGTGTCCCACAGCGATCAGTGTTGGGACCGGTCTTGTTCAACATCTTTGTCGGTGACATGGACAGTGGAATTGAGTGCGCCCTCAGCAAGTTTGCCGATGACACCAAGCTGTGTGATTCAGCTGATACGTTGGAAGGAAGGGATGCCATCCAGATGGACTTTGACACGCTTGTGTGGCGGGCCGATGCCAACCTGATGAAGTTTAACCATGCCAAGTGCAAGGTCCTACACCTGGGTAGGAGCAATCCCAGGCACAGCTACAGGATGGGCAGAGAAGCGATTCAGAGCAGCCCTGCGGAGAAGGACTTGGGGGTGTTGTTGATGAAAAAAGGAACATGAGCTGGCTTCAGTGTGCGCTTGCAGCCCAGAAAGCCAACTGGATCCTGGGCTGTGTGAAAAGGCGCGTGCCCAGCAGGTCGAGGGAGGTGATCCTGCCCCTCTCCTCTGCTCTTGTGAGACCTCACTTGGAGTATTGTGTGCAGTTCTGGTGTCCTCAACATAAAAAGGACATGGAACTGTTGGAACAAGTGCAGAGGAGGGCCACGAGGATGATGAGGGGACTGGAGCACCTCCCGTATGAAGATAGGCTGAGAAAGTTGGTGCTGTTCAGCCTGGAGAAGGGAAGGCTGCGTGGAGACCTCATAGCAGCCTTCCAGTACCTGAAGGGAGCCTATAGGGATGCTGGGGAGGGACTCTTCATGAGGGACTGTGGTGAGAGGACAAGGGGTAATGGGTTTAAACTTAAACAGGGGAAGTTTGTATTGGATATGAGGAAGAAATTCTTTACTGTAAGGGTGGTGAGGCACTGGAATGGGTTGCCCAGGGAAGCTGTGAATTCTCCATCGCTGGTGGTGTTCAAGGCTGGGTTGGACAGAGCCTTGGGTGACATAGCTTAGTGTGAGGTGTCGCTGGCCATGGCAGGGGGGTTGGAACTAGATGATCTTGAGGTCCTTTGCAACCCTAACTATCTTATGATTCTATGATTCTATGGTTACTTTATAAAAGGATGCCATATAATAGGCTACATATGCTCTGCTTTAGGTCATGTGCTTACTACATGTGATAGGCCACTGTTTCTTGCTCTGTCATTGCCCTAGAAAAATTGTCAGGAGTAAAGTTTGAGCAAAGAAAAACAGGAAAAAGCCTGCACGGCATTAAAAAAAGATAGTCCAAACTGGGCTATCTGGTTACTTAACTTACGATTTACTGTCATCTCTGTTCCTGCCACTTGCTGACATATTTGGTAATCACTCCTTTTTCATCTTTATGTAAAAAGCAGACTAACACATAAGAATCATGGCTATCCAAGTTAAACCAAAATCTGCCTTATTTTCTTTTAGCACCATATTGTTCCTATATAATGTTTCGATTAAATAATCCTTCTGTCAGCTTTACTTCATGACTGCTATTGCAGCCTTCAGAATACCTCCACCACACCGTATCTCCCAGCAGTGTGATAATCTGCAAGACTAATTTCACCAGCCAATCCTTACATTTACTATTGGAATTACCGTTACTTACACCTGAGATTTAGCTTCAGACTGCAGGAGACTGCCTTATATTTCCCTTGTTGTCTTCCAGCTGTGGTCCACGTGTGTGGCTGTGCGTTGTCATATTACCTTGGAGTACAGGTTTCACAAAGTTCAGACAGAAGGGCACTTTTCCAACATGGCTGTTCACTAACAAGACCTAATGGTAGAGTTTTCTGGACAGTGAGAAGCCTGATGCTCTGAAGCCTGCAGTCGTTCACTTGTCCAACTTCTTTCCCTGTGAGACTCCCTGTGGACTGGCCTCTTTGGAAGAGCTGGCATTCTGTTTATAATATCAGACTTCCTCTACATTGCTTGCCAGAAAAAAGTCTCCTTAGAGCACTGCTTCACTGCCAGGACACTATTCAGCACTGCAAAAGCAATACTTTTTTTTTTTTTTATCTTGAGTGAACAGTGACTACAGCAGCAGACACATGAATTCTTGACTGATTACAGCTGTACATATCCCGATGCAGCTGTATTGATCCTCTGTGCCAGGCATGAGCTCTCTTGTCCACCAATGGTCACATACAGGGAGAACAGGTATATGTAGAGGTGGAATAACACCAGGCCAGGATTCCCCAAGTCTAAACATTTCTTAATATGTTGTTTGTCTTTGTGTGAAGATTAGTGATTACTTGCACCTGCACATCTGGATGAGGACAGTCAAACTGTAAAGGATCTGCTCTGAGCTATTTTATGCAAAATCCCACATTTGTTTTGCAAAGCTGTGTATAGCTGAATTGAAACCAAGAAACCATCATTCCTCACACCTTTTATTCTCAATAATTTTTCCTTATTTGTTGCAGAACAGAACTCCCAACATTTGAGGACCACAGTTTTGAAACACTCACTCCTTACATGTATATAGATTCCTCCCTGAATCGTTTCCTAGATCCCAGAATTGCAATTCAATAGCTTTCCAATTAGAATTTAATTGCTTAAAAATTACGACTATATAATCACTTGAGGAAGAAAATACAAGTGATTAAAAAGCAATGCAAAATAAAAAATAATCAAAATGCAGACAACTATTTACGTTCACTAATTCACATACATTTTTAAATTGGAAAGGATGAGGGGCACCCTGAAAAGTTATTTACCAGAATTATTTGGCTGGAAGGGATCATAGGACAAGTCCTGATACTGTCTAAACTATTCCCACTGAAAACAACCAGTGTACCTCTTCTTGAGGGGTACAGATATGAGAAGAGACTGGGGTGCTGTAAGGGCTGCAGAAGCCAAGCATCTGTGTTATAATACAGCAAGTGATAATACAGTGGGAGAAGGAGGCAGGTGCATCTGAGGTCTGCTTTTGCCTGAACCAGCTCTTTTATCACCTGCCTTAGATTCTGCTCTTCCTCACACTCTTGAGTTGGTACAGGAACAAATGCAAGCAGCACAGACTGCAAGTGTCACTTGGCTTCACTCCACAGCTGCCTAGAATGCTTTCCCCACTCCCAAATAGCATGTGTTCATTTTGCAGTATCTTCCCTCATGACTGAAGCTTACTATTCATTGCTCCCACGCATTGGCTCCCACAGTAGGTTAGCCATTCTCTTAAAGGCAGTGTTTATGGCACTGACTTCATTCACAGGCGTCATGACTCTTTAGACAAGAGGAGCGAAATTGCCACTGTTCCGTCCCCAGCTAGATAGATACACAAGTCTTCTTCCAGCATGAAGAATACACAGAATCATAGAAACATAGAATCATAGAATAGTTAGGGTTCGAAACGACCTTAAGATCATCTAGTTCCAACCCCCCTGCCATGGCCAGCGACACCTCACACTAAACCATGCCACCCAAGGCTTTGTCCAACCCAGCCTTGAACACCACCAGCGATGGAGAATTCACAACTTCTCTGGGCAACCCGTTCCAGGGCCTCACCACCCTTACAGTAAAGAATTTCTTCCTCATATCCAATACAAACTTCCCCTGTTTAAGTTTAAACCTATTACCCCTTGTCCTCTCACCACAGTCCCTCATGAAGAGTCCCTCCCCAGCATCCCTATAGGCCCCCTTCAGCTATTGGAAGGCTGCTATGAGGTCTCCACGCAGCCTTCTCTTCTCCAGGCTGAACAGCACCAACTTTCTCAGCCTGTCTTCATACGGGAGGTGCTCTAGTCCCCTCATCATCCTCGTGGCCCTCCTTTGGATTTGTTCCAACAGTTCCATGTCCTTTTTATGTTGAGGACACCAGAACTGCACACAATACTCCAAGTGAGGTCTCACAAGAGCAGAGGAGAGGGGCAGGATCACCTCCCTCGACCTGCTGGTCATGCTCCTTTTGATGCAGCCCAGGATCCCATTGGCTTTCTGGGCTGCAAGCGCACACTGAAGCCAGCTCATGTTCCTTTTTTCATCAACAACACCCCCAAGTCCTTCTCCGCAGGGCTGCTCTGAATCGCTTCTCTGCCCATCCTGTAGCTGTGCCTGGGATTGCTCCAACCCAGATGCAGGACCTTGCACTTGGCATGGTTAAACTTCATCAGGTTGGCATCGGCCCACCTCACAAGCGTGTCAAGGTCCCTCTGGATGGCATTCCTTCCCTCCAACACATCAACCGAACCACACAGCTTGGTGTCATCGGCAAACTTGCTGAGGGTGCACTCAATCCCACTGTCCATGTCACCGGCAAAGATGTTGAACAAGACCGGTCCCAACACTGATCCCTGAGGGCGTGCTCTCTTGGCCAGTGCTAATGATTGCTGGGCTCTGTAAAAGTGCTTATGCTAACCTCTGCTGCCTGTGGGATGGGAAACAGGCAGACAAGTTCAGTCTGGGAGAAAAATGAAGACACCTTGCTTGTGATAGCTATGCTGTGCTTGCACATTCCTAAAATCCCCCGCTATGGGAGAAGGGCTCTGCTTCTTGGACAAAGACCAGCAACTAGTCCAGAGGTCAAAGAAGCACAGGGAAGGATGTTTCGCTGATGATCTACTCTTTGTAGAGTCTTAGAATAGATGGAGCACAATAGGACTAAGGGGAATATGAAGAGCAGCAGAAACTAATGGTTCCACTGGGAACAGCTTTTACTTTTCTCATCTAACCTTCATTTTGAATGACATGACATTGATCAATGTCATTCTAGGTCAGCAAAAATGATTCTTTGCTCTAGCCAAGAATGATCTAATTTTATTATTACACACCATGCCCATTGAGCACCTGGAAATTAGAGAAATCTGTTACTCAAAGTAGCAAAATGAGATGTTGGTTCTCTGCTGTGAACTCAAGTTCAGTTCTGATTCTTGAGGGGCATGAAGAACAGTGGCTAGATGTGCATGTCGTTACATCAGTACGGGTGTGGGGTAGAGCATACAGGTCAGGGTCAGTTACAGCAAGAAAGCTGGGTAGAGCATGGGCATGTAGGGTATGAGATCACTGGCAGTAGTAGACTGCCTTTGGCAAAATGACAACTTGGCTAGGCATCAGTTACCTATTCCCTGCTGCAATTCAGCTATTGCCATGGGAATCCTTCTCCTACCGCCAAAAAGGTGAGCTATCCACAAAGAGGAACTCCAAATATCCTGCTACAGTTCTGGAACACGATGGAAAACCCAAGTGTGGAGCTTCAGAAAGTAGTCAGAGTTCTCATTAAAATGTCACACACCACCTTCTGTAATCTGGCTATGCTGGTTCTACTCAGAAAAGGGGGCAAGTGTACCTTCTGGTAGTAGAACTGGCAAGGCTGCTCCACTCCCTGAAAAAGACAAAAGACTTCTCTTCAGACTATTAAAACAAGTTTATATTAGCTCAACACTTTGCATGATGGAAACAGATTTTGATCCAGCAATTAGCACACTAAAACTGCATTATCTTGGGGAATCTGGGCTTCATTTATTTTCATTTGAGACAGAATATTTTGGGGAATATTGCAGCTCTTGACCTTCAAGTATTATACTGAAATACCTGTTCATCACATTTCTCTTCCCCCTCTCCTAAGTTAAAATCTATTCAATGTTTTGCAAGTCAATCTCTCTGCTGTGAAACTTAGGAAAAGGCTCTTGCTATTTTAAGTTGTTCCAAGAGCTGTTATTGAATAACACTTCAGGTTAGGTTTTACCTAACAGACTAGCAGTAGTCTGCCTCAACATTCATCAACTTTAAAATTGATATCTGCACATGACCTAATTTGGCTCTGCTAGGGCTTACTTGTTACAGCTTTATTTTTTGAAGGTCCATTCTGTGTAAAACTGTGATCTCCACTGGGAGCGAGAGCTGTTCAAAGGAGATCACTTGGTTCTCAGCATTTGAACATTTTGGATTGAAAGAAAACTGATGGATTTTCCTCTCAGTTGATCTGAGCGCTCCTTACCACCATCTGTGGCTGGCATAAACATTGTGAATTCTATAACTGACAGAAAATTGAGAGAATCACAATTGGAGGCAATAATATTGTCAGTCCTTTACAGAAGATTTCTTAAACGCAGCATACAAGTACAGTACTCACACAAGCAGTTCAAATGTACTGCTTCTTGATGTTTAAACTCTTCTTTCTGAGGAAAAGGCCAATTCAATCTAGGGTTATTTTGTTTGCAAAGTAAGCAACGATTTTGGTATTACTGAAAAACCACTGAATAAAACCAATTGCAGGAGGCTGTGGGATTTTTAGTTCAGAGATACAGTTTTATCTAAACAATGTCAGTGATTCTCTACTAGACCTTATTTTTCAATTAATTTACTAGCATATTAAAAATCAGATTGATGCATTTTTGAGTTGTATCTTGTAGCTGAATTAGAAACAGTTGATTGCAAGTAGATAATTCTACTATTTGGAAAACACGGTGTAGAGAGCACTTGCTGAGGGGCATCCTTGCCTAATCATGTCTCTTTTCTAATTCTGAAACTCCTTTGGAAGGCGGCAAAAATAAATGACAATGTCAACCCTCCGCATCAAATGACCACCATTTATATTGCCTGTATTGTTTATGTATAGCACGAACTACTCAATTAGTTGAAATAATGAATTCTCATTTTCTATTAGCTTGCAGACAATTGGTACCTCCCAAAGTTAGCACTTTCTGTAGCAAGCAAAGATGCACTACCACAGTGCCATCATTTAATAGTAAAATATTTATTACCCTTTCCAAAAACATCCTAATGCAGCTTCATTATTGCCTTGAAACTCAGATGAGATGACAGATTATTCCCCTTTAACTGTGCACAAATTATTATCAAAGAAATATTGTGATGTCCATGTTTCGAAGTACCAGCAACACACAGGAAAATATACTCTTTTCAGCCAAATCTTAATTCATGCATGCATTCATTCATTCCTGCTCAGCTGAAAGAGGAGCAAGTACAGTGGCCAATGCACACAGCTTTTGAACTATCAACACATACCATTGAGCTCTGATACACTGAGTCATGGGCAAATATTGGAAAACAAAATGATTTGCTGTCACTGTGAGCTATCTGAATTATTGTGACTAATACTGTAACATTCTTTTGTTGACCATAAAACAGCTGCCTTTGTGTTTTTTGAAGTGTGAAGTGTTTTATAGTTCATAGAAACAAAAAAGTTTAAAGTGTTTTGTTGTTCAGAAGCTACACTTTAATGATTTGTCCCATTTTCATGCCATCTTATATCTGACAGTCCTACAGGAACAATTGAGAAACTTGTGCATAAATTTGAACAAGCCTTAAAACAATTACTGCTTTCTTTACTGATCTGTGCAAAATCAATTCTTGTGTACACATACACTTTTTCCTGACTTGTTGACAGAACGCCACCATTGTAATGACTGCCAGTGTCAGGGTAAGAGTAATGATATGTGTAGAACCAGTTAAGTACATGAAAGTGTTAACATGCTGAGTCAGCCTTCAAAAAAAGCCCTGGACAGTGTGTTAGTCTATGATTATTTCATGTGGGGAAAAAAAATCATACTTGAATACCAGAAAGTTAAAAGGCCAGTTTCACTCTGATAGCAATTTCTTTTTTGTCTGACCTAAGAAACCTTTTTTCCTTTTTATTTTAAACTAAAATCAAAATTTAAATATTTACATAGAAAGCATGTAAAGCAAGTCAGGATTCACTGGTTTTAATAGCGCTGTATCAACACAGACTGTTTGGTATCAAGTAGATGGCATTTCAGATTTCAACTGAAGTTCTTCAGTCCTTCAAACAGCTGCTCTCATTTATTTGCATGATTCGGACCTGGTTCTTCAAAGTGCAGTGTCAATGTTTCTGATGAAGCATTTGAAAAAGTTGAACACTTCCAAGAAGCCCTTTTGATGTGTCTACCCATGGAAGCAGGATTTTGTGACCGCTGTTCGAAGCCTACCTACAGCCCTCCTTAAGCCATACGCTTGGCAAGCTATTTATCATGCCAACAGAATAGGACAAGAAAGTAAGTTTGCATTTTACCAAATAACCCTCAAGTTTGAAGGCTTCCTATCTGCCATCATTTCACTGTCCATACGAGACAGGCTGAGGCAGGAAGGGGTGGAGGAAAGCAGAACGCTCGCACCTCCTCTGTTGGCTATCGCCCACATGGCACCGAGACACGGTCACCAAGTCAGGGCTCACCGGTCGAACCGCCACCAAGGGACTGCCGGCCCGGGCGCAGCTCTCTGAGGTGACGCATCCCTCCCGCCATGGCCGTTGGTAACGTCCGCACGCCTCTGCCAGCGATCGCGCCGGGCTGGGCCTGGCCTGTCCCGCTTCTGCACGCCCGGCCCTTCTTCCCCCGCGGCTGATGCTGACAACACAGGGCGGCGAAACAAAGCCCCCATCATTCCCCATCAGCGCAGCTGGAGCGGCGACGAGCGCCCAACAGCCCCGACCACAGTAATCCTTCAACCTCCACCCACCCGGGGTATGGCCCGTCCCAAGCCTCCCGTCCGGCCCGGCTCGGCTCGGCTCGGCTCGGCTCGGCTCGGCTCGGCTCGGCCCACCCCGGCCCGGCCCGGCTCGTAGAACCTGCTTCCCCGTGACCTGCCCCAGTCCGGCCCCCTCGGCATCGGGAATGGAAACTCTCCTCCCCTATAGGGCCGTCCCGCCCCACACCTCACTTCCGGGGCGGCCATTTTGGGAGGTCGGCTGTCGGTGGCTGGTCGGTAGCGGGGGCGGGGTAGGTCCCGGACTGTAGCGACAGCGGTGGCGGGGGGCGGCCTGCGAGCTGGCGAGTGTTGGGGGCGCTGCAGGGCTAGAGCCGCCACCCAGTGATAACAGCGCCCGTCTGCCCCCACCATGTCGGACTTCGACAGCAACCCGTTCGCCGACCCGGACCTTAACAACCCCTTCAAGGTGAGGCTGCGGGCGAGGAGCGGGCGACGTAAGCCTTCCTGGGTGTCGCGGTGGGGGGAGAGCGAGCTGCGCCGAGCCGCGGGCAGCCCAGGGGGAGGGAGAGGCCCCGGCCTTTCTTCGCGGCTTGCGGAGCGGGGGGGCTCCCGCTGCGGGAGGTCGGGAAGGGCCGGCGGCGGTCGTGCTGTGGCCTTGGGGAACTGACGGGCCCTGACCGGCAGCGGTTAGGGGGGGTGCTCTCCGCGCGTTTGGAAGAGGGCGGCGAGGAGGGCTCGTAGGATAGAAGCAGGTTCGGAAGCCCTAGAAACGGGCACAGCCTTTTCACAAGTTCAGGTTTGCGCGTTTGCTGCTGTTGATAACACGGATCACGTTTCAGACGCATTATTTTGATGGAAAAAAAAAATACAGGTTTCTTGATTTTGGCGGTAACTTTGTGTATATGATACTAATACGGTCTTTTTTCTCCGTTTTAACTGACCCAAATAGTTAAACATACTGAATTCGCCCTGGTTTTCCTCTAGCGTCCTCCAAGCCCCTAGGAAGCTTACTTGCAGTTTTGCATTATTTCATAAACGTGCAGGGTACTGATGGCCAGGTGTAAGTTCCACTCTGCATCTCAGAATGCTGCGTTGTAATGTGCACTAAAGCTTTTAGTTTTTGCACTATGGGCTTGTCATACAGCTGAGAATTGTTTCTTCACTCACTGTGCTGGCTTCAGCTGTCAAAGTGAGCTAACCTCGTTGGATGCTTCCCCTCCTTATGTCTTCTTTCCTTGTTATTTGAAGCCAACTCAATTAATTTATTGAGCTACTTACTTTAATAATCTTTCTGAGCTTTTTTTTTTTTTTTCTGCATTTTATTTCATGCTGACACTTTAAAGTGCGCCGATAGTGTATGGCTGCGAGTTTAGGATGTCAGCTGGAATAATTAGGCTTTTTAAAAATTGAGCTGTCACATTTCAAGGATACTTCTGTGCAGTTAGCTGCTGAAAGCATTGCATTACTGACATTTATTAATTGGAGCATTGTCTGAATCATTAGTTTAGTTTTTATGGTCTTAAAATTTAGTTGATTGTATTCGTTAAGCTAGACACTGTGTTTTTGCGCCATATTGTACACAGTGCAGTGGCCTTCTGGATGAACAGCAGCCCTGGTGTTGAGGTTGCTGCCAACTGTTCTTTTAAGTACCTTTTGGCACTGAGCACTGAAAAAGTGTCATTGTTCTAGAATGTGTCTTCAGCAACAAAAGCACGTGATGCTTTTCCTCACATTTTGTAATTGCTGCAAAAATAACATTAGCAAAATCTATTTTGTATAGATACACAGAGTGGTTACGGGTATTGGAAGAAGTATAGTTGCTCCTGAATCACTCATTGGCCCAGGTAATTTGTCCCATGTAGTGTTTTTAAGACCTAAGCTATGGACCTACATTAACCATGCTTCCAGTTTGAAGACACAGCTTAAAATGAAATAGTTTATTCCAGTTTCTCTTCAGGGAAAGACTTTTGTCGGGCAGAATCCACGCTCTACTCATCTAGAATGTGTCATGATGAAAGGAGTCTACAAGAACTTCTCTGTAACTTGAAGCTCACTGTCAGATGCGCTTCTGGATTCCTTTTATTTGCAGACATTGGTTTAGGAAAGTTGTACGCTTTTCCTTTTTCAGAGGCTTTTTTTTAATTTTATTCAGTTTTTGCCAACTTCTGTCACATTCGTTGCCACAAAAAGTGATCTTGCATACCTTTACTCATCCACACATTTAACTTGAAGGGGCAGAGGCCTCATGTAAGCCAAACCTCTGCTGCTGTCTCCTTTCAGCTTAAAATTAGTGAGTATGAATGCATGTCTGCATTTAAGTTTTGTTTATGTGTTTTAACATACCTTATACACTGAACTGGTATTTCCAGATGGACCCTGACAACCTAAGTTATGTTGACTGAACACCTCATTCCAATGTACTCATATTTTTATTTGTCTATGCTTGATAATTTTATGTTAGACATGATTAGTCGTTTTCTTTACTTTCGAAGTCACTTCGTGTGCTAATGTAGAATCACAAAGTAGTATGGCAGAGAAGAGGGGGGACTGCACATGTCACATGGAAGAGTTGTTGCAAGGGTCTAAAGATAGATCCTTCTTTTTCTTAAATATTTTGGTTTTACTAGTTGTCTGTGAACTGCTTGTGAAGTTTCCTGTAACTATTCTCGTGCATTTTAATAAAAAGATTTCAGCTCAGATTCTTGCTTGATGTTGAATCAAATAAATATGTTCCCTGGGAAAATAAAGCTAAAGTGGAAACTTACAGTTCGCTTAGTATTTTGGGTAGTTAATTGTTTTGGAAACCTAGAATTAAGTTATGTTTCTGTTTTGATTCTACTAGAAGTAATAAAATTTGTAAAATAGAATTTTTGTTTCAAATATTAGCTTACTTTGCTTGTTTGTATATTATTGTTGATTTTGAGATGGTGGCTACTTAACTCTTAAAAAAAAAGAAAAACCAGAACTTGAACTGAACCCAAAGGCTGATACGCCTTTGAAGTCATAGTATTCCTCTGTAAATAGCTGTCCTTCACATGCTGTACCAACAAAACCAAGAGATGGTTTGGTTTGAAAGACAAGAGGTAATGAAACAAAGATAAGTAACATAACATTAAAAAGCCTTTGATCATATTAAAGTTGTGCAGAAGAAAATGCATCCATGTACCATACAAATGAAGATGCGATAATCCTGCTATGATATATCAGCCTTGTGCAAAAATACTCATTTGGTGTGATCTCAAGTATCATAAATGAAAGCAGACTTGTAATGGAAGCTATTTAATTTCACTGAGTAGTTGTCATAGCTTGTGAGTATGAATTCACACTTGGCCAAGTTATTACTGAGAAACAGTTCTACAGCACCCACACAGGGTGAACAGAGCAGATTGGGTGATGGTAACTGCATCCATCACAGAGTCTAGAGTGCTAGACAAGTCCATAGAGAGGAATCAGATCTTAGCTCAAGTTTGAAAGTCAGCTCAGGGTCAGGATGAGGCACAGTGAAAATAACCAGGGTCAGACAATAGTCCCATGATGACTGCACCAGCCCTTAGCGATGAGGTGGGTCTGACCAGCTTGGAGCAGTTTGGGCATCCTCAAGGTGCTGACAGGTTATTTTTTTTTCTAATAGTCTAAACCAGCGGAAATAAGTTTCGTATGACAAAGGCAAATTTCTAATGTAGCTGTCTCCTTGTGCTTTTTTCTTCTTTCTTTTTAAAATGTCATAAGATTGGGAATAGTTGTAATCTTGGGTGGTGATACAGTTACAAAGGTTCTGAAACAGCAGTCTCTTGAAATCCAGTGTAAGTTTCGTATGATCTGAAACAATTCAACAATTCTTCTACAATAAAAATGTGTTGGTTCTGCTCTTGGTTGTTATTTTTTAAATTATTTTTTAGCATAAGCAAATGATACTACTACTAAGAGAAGAAATTCTTTTTAAGCAGAGCTATGAATTTCACAGGCGTTTGCGGCTTGGCTGACAGACTGTAGAAGGTTTGAGGGCTGGTTAGTCATTCAAACATGAAACAGTTACTTATAAGTGACTGTAGAAACTGAGTTCTGTTAGGTTGATTCATCTGATGTGTTCAGAGCTCTGAGCAGGTACAGATATTTGATACTATAGAAATTAATGATAGGACTGAAAACTAACATATATTTTTGTTTAAATGTGGATGCTGACCTTCAGGTAAAAACCGAACCTCTGTGTGATATGCATGAAGATTTAAACAGAGTGGCCTATGTCTTATTCAGTTTTAGTGTGGAAGGACACAATCATGAAAACCTCAGATGTGTGTAATGTTAATTATATGAGTCGTTTCTTTGGGTGGGATTATGTAACCAAACTGTGGTTAGTTTCAAGTTGTTTCTCTGAAAAGACATGGATTGTTTGTAGTTCTGTCATGACTGCCATTCTTGTGTGGATGTCAGAGATGCTCTAAGATACCTAAAATGGCGTTAGACATCTGACTTGCTCCCACTGAGGTCACAGGATTACTTGAGTCAGTAGAGCTAAATATATGTTAAGAGTTTAAATTTACTACAGAGGTAATTCCAGTTATAAATTGAATATTACATTCAATCTGACTCACGTGAGCACAAATTAATCTAGCTGGTTTGGCAGGAAGTGCAGGCTGGAGGTTTTATGCTGGAGCTAATGATTCAGATGACTGCTACCTTGTTTGGCGGCAGAATCTGTACGGTTAACAAGTTGCTTCCTCAAGTGACGTTAAAATGATAGAAACTTACTGGAAGCAAGAGAAGTGTTAATTATTTTTGAAGGATCGAGTGTTTCTGCAGCATTTGTACTTTAGCATTCAAAAGTTTGGTAGTATGCCTATATGCGTAACTGAGTTTTCGTTCTTTTATATGACTATGAAATATACCCAGCTAAGTTGTCTGGCTTTAAATTAGCCAAGAACATAAAATATTTTTCTGACTTTATTACCGGGTTTCCCTTCATGTCTTCAAAATTTATAAATTTCTCTAAATCTTGCATAATTTAATGCTGCACATCATGGTATTGGAAGTGTCCTTTAGCTAGGCTGCATAGTAGTTAGCTTCAAGAGTACACTTCATCAGTGCTGTAACCTTCACTGTAATCTATTAAAACCATGAGGTGTTTTAATAGATACTCAGTATCAGTTATAGTTGCATTTTCTCTCCAGATTTTTGTTGAAGTGTTAGCACAGACACACAGTAGTAGTATTATTGCACTATATGCTGAGATTCAACGTTACAAAGAGGAACACGTTTCAGAGCAAAGGAAGGAGAAAGATTTGAGAATAGCCGTGAGATGGAGATTATATTTTTTTAGATGTCCAGCTCTCCGTTGCAGGGTGGGGCTGAGTGACCCTGATTTCTCTCCAACTATCATCCCAGTGTTGAGGTAGTCGGAGAGCTGGATCTGGGGAAGGAAGAGGGCATGTGTGTTAAGGCACTCCATAGCCAAACCACTGCTCCACCACTCACCAGGGAAATACCCCCCACCCCCAGTGCACCCTTAGGGTTTTTCGATGGACGAGGTGTTAAAACAGCCAGATGGCACAGTCTTCTTGATGTCTTCCAGGTTGCTGATGTCCTTCAGGATCTCTTCAGTGTCCCTGTTGTAAGCCTGTATTGTATCGTCTTGCTTCCTGGCTTCTCTCTCAAGAAAAGACGCTTTCTGGTCCAGGTCACTATCTTTCATCTGGTATTTGGCACTATTCAGGGTACCCTCAATTTCATTCAGTTTTTTCAAGTCCATCGTCTCCAGTTGCCCTAACTGGTCCAGCAGGTCATTAATGACAGAAAGAAAACTGTTCACAGAGTTCTTCGCTTTTCTTGCATTGTCCTCTGCCTCTTGGGCAGCCTGTGAGGCCATGCCTGCCATCATCATATCCTGCTTAGCATCATCCTGCTTCTGCTTCAGCTCTTTTTCTGCATCCTGTAGTTGCTTCATCATGTCACCCACTTCCCTGGCCAGCCCTGTCACATCAGCAAAAGTCTTGTCAGCTCCGCCTTTGGTAGCAGCAGCATTCTTCTGAACAGTACTGGCAATTTTCTCAGCATCATCTGCTTTAGCCTTGGCTTTGAGGGCGTCAGCAGCAGCACTGCCAAGCGCCAGCTCTAACTGGCGTGTTTTATTGTTGGCTTTTGGTAAATGTGCATCCCAGTGTTTGAAGGTCCCACCACCCATTGCTCTCAGTGTAGTTTTTAACAACCCATTTGTACTGTTCAATTTTCCCAGAGTCTGGTGCATGGTAGGGGGTGTGATATACCCACTCAGTGCCATACTGTTTGGCCAAAGTGTCTGTAAGGTTGTTCTAAAAATGAGTCCCGTTGTCTGATTCAGTTCTCTCTGGGGTGCCATGTCACCACAAAATTTGTTTCTCAAGGCCCAGGATAGTGTTCCTGGCAGTGGCGTGGGGCATAGCATATGTTTCCAGCAATCCAGTGGTTGCAACCACTATGGTAAGCAGATGGTGCTTGCCTTGGTGGGTTGGTGGTAGTGTGATATAGTCAATCCGCCAGGCCTCCCCACATCTGTACTTCATCCATCGTCCTCCATACCAAAGAGGCTTGTACAGTTTGGCTTGCTTAATTGCAGCGCATGTTTCACACTCATGAATAACCTGGGCAATAGTGTCCATTGTTAAGTCTGCTCCTCGATCATGAGCCCATCTCTATGTTGTATCTCTGCCCTGATGGCCTGAAGTGTCATGGGCCCACTGGGCCAAAAATAATTCACCTCTCTGTTGCCAATTTAAGTCCATCTGAGCCACTTCAATCTTAGCAGCTTTATCTACTTCTTGGTTGTCCTGGGTTCAGCAGTAGCAGTCCTTTTTCTCCTTCTTAGAAACTGGTGCAGCTGTGCAGCAAACTGTTTCGATTCACCCTGTCCTTCAGCAGTTTCTGCAACTTGTTGCTGGGGCTCCATTCAGCTGCCTTCCCTCTCCGATGCTTTCCCACAATACGGCAGGACCCATCAGTAAACAAGGCGTATTGTTTTTCACTTTCTGACAGTTTATTATATGGTGGGGTCTCTTCAGGACACATCACCTCCTACTCTGATGACATTCCAAAATCTTTGCCCTCTGACCAGTCCATGATGACTTCTAGAATTCCTGGATGCCTGGGATTTCCTATTAGAGCTTGTTGTGTAATTTGTGCAGCCCACTTACTCCATGTAGCCTTGGTTGCATGATGTGTAGAGGAGACCCTGCCTTTGAACATCCAGCCCAGCACGGCAACCGGGGTGCCAGGAGGAGCTGTGCTTCAGTGCCAGTCTCTTCTGAAGTAGCTCGAACCCCTTCATAGGCTGCCAGGATCTCTTTTTCAGTTGGGGTATAGCTGACCTCAGATGGTCTGTATCCCTGACTGCAAAAGCTGAGGGGTCGACCTCGAGTCTCCCCTGAAGCTTTCTGCCAGAGGCTCCAGGTGGGACCATTCTCCCCGGCTGCAATGTAGAGTACATCTTTTTTTACGTCTGGCCCGGTCCAGACTCGTCCAAGGGCTACTGCATGAACTATCTTTTGATGGGAAATAACATAATGAAAAATACAAGACTATATTTCTGGGGAGTTCTGGGTTTGTGTGGCTGTAGGCTTTAAAAGCTTTAGGACAAATTTGGCCTTGTGAGCCTCTGAAGTTCTTTTTGGTTTCAGAGGTGAGGAATTGAATTGTCTTGCTCAGTGGCTCAGCACCCTTTTAGCTCTGCTTCTGTGAGATACTGTGGTGTAAAACAGGCACTGCTTGAGAGCCAAGTATAAGAAAGCCCAGCTGGCTACTTTTACACTATTTAACAGAATTTAACAATTATGTTTGGTCAGTGCTAGAGTGAAAATTTTTTGAGCATCATTCTGTGAGGGGAGTGGGAAATGGCTGATCAGTGAATGAGATGTTAAATGTGAAGTTGTGAAAGAACTATTGTAGTGGTTACTCAGAATTTTATTTTTTTATTAGAAGTACGAAATAGTCTATATTTTGCCTATAAGTTACGAATTCCTGTAGGTGTAAGCTTTGAGGACATATTTTTTTTTTTTTTTAGTAGTGGCTTTTAGCAATCATTTAGAATATATTATAAGGTTTCCTTCACACTGTTAAATGTAAACTGTTTATACTGCTAGCATACTATTAGGATACTGAAACAGGAGATCTCAATTTACTTGCTTTTGTGAAGTTTCTGTACCTTGACTTGTTCTTGGGCATGGGGTGATGAAGAAAGAAACAAAGCATGACGAATCAGCAATGTTTGACACTGCATTAAAACATTAGTAGTTTCTTGAAACTTAACTTTTCCTTATGCAGCTTGCTGTGGCATGAAAAAGGAGGAAGTCTTTGGGGAATTTAGCTGTTTGATTTATATGAAGTGTTTACTGAACATGTGCAAATTGCAGTTTCAGAGGCTTAATCTGGTGGGATGTAGTGTGCTATGATACTGCAAAATACATCCTTCACGTGCAGGCTTTTGTCGTTTCAAAGCATCAGGTCCTGATCTAAAAAACTGAAACCTAACAGTTAACAGGAAGAAAAAAAAGCTATTTTTTTAAAAGATATTAATTGCTGACCAAATACTTTTTTCTTTACCCTCCCAGTTTTGTTCTCAAAAGGTAGGCTTTGTCAGAAATCTCTCCCCAAATAATGCTCATGAGGACATATTGAAAGCAAAATATATTGTATGGAGAGTTTAAATTGAAACAGCAGTAGCTTCAATTCCTCTCCAGAACTCATTTATGAAAAGTGGAGTGGGTAGTGTGATCAAGAAATCAAAAAAACTCAGATCAACAAACGTACTTTTTGGCATTTTTTATTGTGCGTTTTTGCTTAATTTTCTGAGCCAGTTGGGTCATCTTAGGAAATACTTAGCAGTGAGTAGGAAGTACAACTCTTACCATTAAAAAATCCCACAAACAACAAAACAAACCAAAACCAAACAACAAACTAAACCAACCGAGCAAACAAAACAGCCCCAGACCTCAGGATGAATTCTTACTGAAAAGGGTACAGTTAGTGTTACTCGTATTTAGAAAAGGCTAATATGAAGTGGGTATTGGGAATAAGTTGTGATAGTCAATGGAGAGCTTAACTTGAGATGAAAAGTTTATCCTTTTCATAAAAGAAAACAAAGCCTTTTATTAGGAGAGGTAGGGGTAAGAGATCCTAGTTGGTTAAGATTGCCTTTGCTAGATTTGTGGATCTGATCTTCTGGCTTCCCCAGGGTGGATATACAAGTCTGGATTCACTCCTGGTAGACCTCTGGCTTCTGCTTTTGTTCTATATACAGTCAGAGTTATTTTAAGGAAGTTAGGAGGATAAGGTTGGGGTTGTGCTTCTCTTGCTTTCTGGGAAATTCCCTCCAAGCACAAAAAGCAACAGGGAAAATGCATAGCTAGGTGTTTATGGGACGGTAAATGCTGAAGATATTTGCAAAGTGAAGGCTGGTTGGTGTCAGTGACTGATAAAGCAGTAAGGTTGGATAAACTTATTTGTGGGGATCTTGAAATAAAAAAGGATTGTATGGTGGCAGAGCTGAAGGGGGGTAAGCCAATGACTGATGTGAGAGGTGGTAGGATTGGCAATATAAAGAGGCTTCATCTGCTAAGATGCTTTGTGATGAGAACTGTTTTCTCAGTTTGGATTTCAAGTACTCCAGTAATTAAGAGTTCTTAACATAAAACTTAATACAGAACTAAAGTAAAAAACAAAGATTTCTGCAGTCATCTTTAGTAGGTTAATCTTACAGAGCTACATAATTAATGCAGTATTTCCATGCTTTTTCTGATTTCATTCACTACAAATGCTTAAAAGTCTTCTTTTTAAAATCCTTTTTTTGTATTTCTCCTTAGTCTCTTTTTCTTAGGACTAACCAGGTGTACCTATCAGTTTACTCAGATTTTTGGTGCTGTTCTGTAAATTCCATGGAAATCTGAAAGAAAAATAAAGTCGCTTCTAAGTGCAGCGTTTCAATTTTATGCTTTTTCCAAACAACAAGATTGTTGTATTTGTTTAATGTGCAATACTCCAAGTACCCAACTCTTAGAGGATACTTAATTGTTGTTCTTACTTGCTCTTGTCAATCAGCGTTAAAAATTTACCTTATTATCCCATTTCCTTACAGTTAGCTTTGTTTTCAATCTTCTTTTTATGGTAAAAGTATCTTACGATTTTTTTCCCTGTTCCTTTTTCCAACAGGTTGTTTTTGTTCTGTTTAGGTTATGTGATTTTTATTTGAAATTCTTACTTTCAGCTGCTAACGTGTTGTAAAACCGTTATAATCTCTATACAAATCAGTGTTTAGAGTGTTTATAAACTCTGTTTCTTGACCTCTGCAATAAGATGTTGCTTTTACTTCCCTACTAGTCATTGAGAGCAAACTGAGAAATACTGAAGTAAATTCAATGTTCTGTGCAGAGCACTGATGTCACCTAGTTCCACTTCGGGGAAAAACACAAGCTCATATTGTTACATTTTTTAGCCTTTTTTTTTTTTCTCTCATTACATGTTATTTGTGCAAATGATAAATGCTTTTGCCTTTTTGATAGAAGAAAGGATGTACCTCAAAAGTGAAAAATTTTCAGCAACTTGGACAACCATTTGGAGGGGGTAATTCCTAGTTCACTACTTTCTCTTTGTTTATATCAGTCAGAACTAATAATGTAAATGTAGCCAAAGGTGTTTTAAAGAATACTGCTGGGTTCTGTATGCTATCAAAGCATCTCAGTCACGGTGGAACAATGCTGGACCTGTTCCTGGTGAGCAGTAATAAAAAGAATTGCTACGGATGTATCTACTTCTTCAGTCTTTAATTTGCTAATCTCTTGTGTGTTAATGAAACCTGGTAGCTTATGACTAGTTTTGGTCTCCTAGACAACAGAGGTCTCTGTTCCCTTTAGTTTGTTTTTCAAAAAGCTGTAAAACCTTGCATAGAATGGATTCTTCTGCTCCATTTTAAACATGTAATTAATTGTGTTCGAACACCCTCTGTGATGATGACTGGGTATTCAGTTAATTTTGTCTATGTCTGAGTGATGTGAGCATAATTTGTTAATTTGGCACAGGAGACATTTTTAATGGTTCTGTAGATGTTTTTGGCAATGTGAGATAAAATGTGTTGTGTTTTCTGGTTTTGTTTTGTTTGTGTGTGGTGTTGGTGTTTTTTTTTCCAGCTGACTTTTTTTCTATTCTTGATGTTAATACTGCAGTGCTTGCACCTGACTCTTAGTGATTCCGAGTGTGATGCTTATCTTTGCTTTTGAGATTGACATTATCAGAGAGAGACTAAAAGAAACAGTTAAAATGAAAGTTTAGAAGGAAATCAGTTAATTAAGTTTTGCTGGTTTCTTGAAACTCCAGTTTCCTGAACTAATTCAGATCTTGAAAATGTCATCTGAAGTGAACGTGTGTGCCTTAAATACATCAATAGCTACAGTAGCTGGGCATGAATAATGGCCTGTTTTTAAATTCTGTTCTGAGGTTGCCATCACTAATAGTATTAAATAAAAAGATAAGAAACTCAGGGTCTGAAGTGGCAGGGGTTTGGGTGAGATAAAGCTGGAGAAGGAAGTGTGAATTGGAGGGAGAGAACAAGGAGCTGGACAAGATGGGAATTACAGGGATCAGCACTCAAAGTAGCAAGAACTGGGACTGGCCGGGTGACTAAGGAAAAATTAGGTTGTGACAAAGAGTTAGTGCAAAGGCAGCTCCAATTTGGGCAGAAGTACTGGTCCACCAGAACATAGCGTTCCTCAGCCTGAAGGGGGGACTAGACCTTTTCGCAGTTGCTACATTCGGTGACTGACTTTAGAATATTTAAAGCATGTCCCAGAAATTCCCAGTCTTCAGTATTTGCAGAGGGTAACCTGATTGGTAATAACGGAAATCGTGCAGCGAGTTGAGGTCTTTGGATATTTGATGGTTCCAGCCATGCTGCTACTCTGTGTTGGTGTCTGTGTATTATCACCTATTAGAACTTGTCTTCGTGGCTTCCCCCCCCCCCCGCTACTTAATATTAACCCTCCCCTGCATCCCCAAACTAAAAAATAGTGCATTTTAATTTCATTATCTGAGTGGAATATCAAATATGGAAAAATAAGTTATGCCAGCCTAGATTTAATTATTCTTGTAGAATATTAAAGGTTTTACTCACTAAAATATGCCCTGTCATGCAACACAGAAATTTGATAGCATTTATTTAAATGCCACTTTTTCTCTGGGTATGTGGTCTTGCACAACATTTATTGTATGTGTTCATTATTCAAGCCCTGATTAAATTCAGTGGTTTATTATTCAGCAGTGAGTATGAGTCCTGCAGTTTTGCCTCGCTGTATTTAGGTTAGTTGGCATTTGCCCTGTTTTTCAAATGAGATGCAGTCAGTGTAAGGTAAATGATTCTAAGTAATTCTTTGTATTCCTTGGGGTGTCAGGTCTATTCAGAAATGCTGTAAGAAGTGTTTTGAAATACGAAGTGCAGCTCCTGTTGGCGTCAGTTGTTCAACGCTCTGTACAGTTTGAAGTCTAGCAGCCTACTCCTGGGTACCCAGACTATGAAGAGCTTGTTTCTTGCTAAGCTGAGGATAGTTCTAGCATTAGAGAAGATCACAGTGAGTGAGTATAAGAGAGATACTGATCTCTAGACTAATACTTGCCTCCTTCAGCTATGAGATTACACTTCTTGTCTTGTGTCCTCCGGTGTACTTTTCCATGAGTCTCTCTGAATGTGGAAGAAATCAGGCCATGAACTTCTGTTAAGTGCTGTGTAACTGAGGTTTTGTTAGAGCAGAATTTGAATGCTACTTGCCATGGTGGAGTTCAGTTTGTGTGTTTTAGTGTTTGAGGTTTTTTTAGGTAATGAATTTTTTTTTAAATAGAGTTGTTGTTGAATATACTTCGAGTCGTTCAGGTTTTTTTGTTTGTTTGTTTGTTTGTTTTTTTTTTTGTCAGAGTTTTGGCAAACAGTAGCAATGTTTGACAGAAGTATAGTACTTGTAATTCAAAATAGGATGGACTTCTTGTAGAGGGCTTCTCACTCACTGTATGTGTTTAAGCATTCAGCTTATTTCTAGTACTAAGACTTTTGATGTAGTCAGCTTGTTTGGCTCAGCATATGTTTCCTGTTATTTGTCAGTGTTAGAATATCACAATAGCTGTGTGAAGAGATCTGAGAAACTTTCCCTCCCCGTCTGCCCCTCCCCTCTCGTTCTTCTCTAAAACATTTAGAGAATAAAGGCTTTCTTTCATCAGGTATTTATTGTTGTTTGCATATTGTATTTCTAAATATAGACTGTACTTCTGAATTTGACTTAACCACTCTTTCCTGCTTTTTGGAAATCTGCTACTGTTCAGTGGCTGTCCTATGAGTCTGATATTCTGGTTATTCAAATAATTGCATTTATTGTTCTTCATAGACACAGTTGAGCTGAGTTATTTGGTTAGTACAGCACTCTACAAACAGAAGTTTATTGTTGAAATGTGCTTTTAAAGGAGCTAATTTAAGTTAAAGTAGTTGCTATTTGAGTGCTATTTGAGTTTCAGTAATCTAGGCATGTTGTTCTACTAAGTGGCTGGTGGTTAGCTATCACTAATTTCATATGTGTCTGTACTTGAGCATTTCTGTATGTGGCAGAGTGAATGATATGGCAGCATTTGTGAAGTGGGTACCACACTGAAAGCGTAAACAAAAAACTGGAGTATTTTGTACACTGCCAATTCACACTCACATGTGAAGGCTAGAATAAGTGTACTGGGTATGGCAAGGATGGAGTTAATTTTTTTTATATAACAGTCCGTGTGGCTCTGTGTTTCAGATTTGTGACCAAAACACTGCTGATAAGGCAGAGTATTTCAGCTGTTACTGAATTGTGCTTGCACAGCATCAAGGCCTTCTCTTTTTTGAACTCTGCTTCCCCCTGGGAGTAGGCTGGGATTGGGCAAGAGGTAGGGAGGAGACACAGGCAGGACAGCTGATTTATGCTTCTCTCCCCCATTCAACTGTAGAGGATAGTGAAAAAAGCAGACGTTAAGAAAATCCCATTCCTGCGTCTGTAGGTTGAGTTACTGCTTCCAACACTAAGCTAATACTGTAATAGATGCTGATTCTGAGGATCTAGATTTTAACTTTCAGTATCTTAATAATTTGTATATTTGCTGAAGTGTAGATTAAATCACCTTATTTTTTTATTAGACAAATATTTCATGTAGAGTTTTTAAAGGAAATATGGATGTTAATGTATATAAATGTAAACATTTATTTTCTTCCCAGTCTTTATCAACCCCAGTGTCTTTCTAATACTGAACTAGACTGCTGAAATTAAGAATATGTGTATATCTATACATAACAGCCTGCATAGGTCACTGTAGGAAAAAAAATTACACTTATTTTCTTCATTTTACCAATTCAGTAAAAGCTGAACTATAGGTGCTTTTGGTACTCTGGGACACTGTTTCCTCAACTTCATCTTTCTGAAATGCTTTTCCTGTTCCTGAAGGTGTTGGAGGTTTTTCTGGGTAAGGAAAACCAAGATGTACAGAAAGCTCTTTTCTTCTGTTGTGCTTTTTGGACGTATAGTTGTGGCGTCCAGTGGTAAACATAGGATAGTTTTCTTCCTTTCTCTATTGAGAGTTTTTTTCCTTATAAATCAAACGTATCTCAGGTGGTTTCTTTTAGATGGTGTTAATCTAGGTTTATGAGAAATTTAGAATAAACCGATGTCATCTTGAAGACAAGAGAAAAAGAGGTGGATGTTTACAGGCTTCTTCACTGAAAACAAACCTTCTTTTAGAGTGAAACAAATGCTGAATTTTATATGATATAATGATGCAAGTGTTGACTTGTTGCTTATATATGTGTGCATACATTTACATAACTGTTTTCTCTTCTAGGATCCTTCTGTTACACAAGTGACAAGAAATGTTCCTCCAGGGCTAGATGAGTACAATCCTTTTTCTGATTCAAGAACAGTAAGCACATTTATTTATTAATCAAGCTGTTAACATTTTTAGATAAGATTTGTGAAGTATTGTTTTCAGAGTTTTGGACTGACATTGTGAAACCTGTGATGGGCTAGGTAGAGGTGATGGAAGATGTGTAAGGATAGATAGTCCTGTGAAGTATTTGGAGGATTAAATGGGTAAGTTGATTTAAGTGAGCTTTGACCGACTAAGGAGCACTGGCTCTCAGAAAGGGGGGCAAAACAGAACTGATTTTTTTACCCTGTTGAGTAAGACTTCTGAAAGTCTATCCTTATGCTTTTCTGAATCCTTCTTGCTTTAAAGCTCGTGAGTGTAGCACACCTCCTCAATGTCTTGCTTTTGATTTCCTTTTCAATTATTGAAAGAAGGTGGTGTTCAGAATGAGAAAAAAATTGCATTTAAGTAGCAGTCCACAAGCTATGTGCAGTTGTGCTGTAGAAAAAGGAGTAATTTATGTTCAAGCAGCATAGTTGGGTTTTGGCTCTTATTTGTATAGATTTAGTTTACCTTGTGCTTATTTTCATCCATGGAAGAGGGGGGTTGGGGTCAGGGTGCAGGAGGGACATAGGGAATAGGGTATAACAGCATTTTTCAGTAGTTACTTCTGTTAGTGAAGATCTTGTGCAAGTGTATGGATGATTTTGTCTATCAGTATAATTTATAAACATTCAAATACAGTTTTTTCAAATGTAGGCTTATTTCCTATGGCAAATCTGATAGAGCTGGTAGGAAATGTTGGTATTTGAAACTTTCCAAT
Organism: Amazona ochrocephala; assembly: GCA_039720435.1. Taxonomy (NCBI): domain Eukaryota; kingdom Metazoa; phylum Chordata; class Aves; order Psittaciformes; family Psittacidae; genus Amazona; species Amazona ochrocephala. The sequence goes on from CM077909.1 coordinate 91,349,874, forward strand.
TGTCACAGATGGCATGGCACACTTCACTCTAAAGAGAGAAGCAGCAGTGTGTTTGTAAAACCGCGATTAAACATTTGATAGTAAATGTGACAGTGATATAGCAAAATACAGTAGCAAGATAAACGTAATTATTTACTGCATAGAGGTCAGGATTAGACAAAACAGTCAGGGAGTCCCTTCTGTTGAGTCCTGAGGTTCAGAAGGGACCCGCTTGCTTTCTGTATTCCTTCCGGAGGAGCGTTTAGGTGTGGATGCATCCAGGCTTTGTCCCAGATATCATCAGTGGTTTATATCTAAAGGTTTCTATATGCACAGTCAATCCTTAATATCACTTAGCTAAGATTTCAAAGTTTAGCATGCTGTTAATTACTCAGCACAAATCTGTTGCGGGAAGGAATCTCTCAACCCAGAGGAGTAACCTTGTGATGTGTCTCTACTCAAAGGGAGATCCTGGCCTGCAGCCTGCTGCCATGCAGGAAGGCTCTACAGGCCCTGGGCTGTCCACTATTTATGGATTGAGCTAATTGATTCATACACTTTTGCATGCCAACTACTGAAGTTAGTTTCTTCCAAACTTGAGCTGGACCTAAACCAGCACTGTGGTTAGCTGGTTTCACTGCTTAAATTAGCCCTTGGCTATTGTGTTATCTATCTCCCCAAAATCCAATTTGAGTTATGCAGCTGTCGCGTTACGACTGCCACTGGAGGTTATCACTCAAGCAGGATCACAGGAAACAAAGGTCAGGTTGGGGCAACAGGTGTAGAGCACACAGTCACAACAATGCAACAGTAGGGGTTCATACAGTGTTAAAATGCTACACTGGAACAAGTTTGGTTTTGATGAGTCGTGGATTAGCTGTTTAAGGCAGAGTATTTTCAGCTAGCAAGAATATTAAATAAGTCTTAAATTATTTTTTTTCTCTGAACTCACAATATCAGAAATTATCTTTCTGAAGCTTGAAGAGTTTAAAAAATGCTTTGTGTTGACCTAAGTTAGAAAGACAGTAGATCTTGTTTAAAAAAAAGAAAATAAAAATGGCACAACAATCTAGAACTACTCTGACATTTTTTAATTACTTACGTACTTATTTTAACATGCAGCTCTGTGGAAAGAGGAAAATTGAGTACTGGCTTTGAACAGTCAGTTGTGCATGTATAAAACGTTCTAATTGCTCATTACAGATGTCACTCTTACAGAAAAATTGGGAAGATGAAGAAAGTCTTTTAAGTCAGTGTTCAGATCTACTGAATATGTGCTATATTCATGCAGTGTAATTCAGTTAATAATCTATGAGGGGTTACTGAATCAATAAAAACTGTCTACTGAATGAGTTCTCTGTAGAGGAGAAGAGCTTCCACAGGTTTTCCTGCAGAAGGCAAGACTGAAAGAGTAAATAAAGTATGTGTTCAGCTAAGAGTGCAGTAATCATCTAACTGTTAGATGATGCTCGTCCTGTGTTTCTTGTGGATGCTGAATATGTAAATATTTATTCTGTAATTATATGTATTTGCAGCAGTCTGCTTAGGTACCTGAGGATGTGCTCACAATTCCATGTAATCAGCTCTCTTTTCCTACCAGCTTTGTTTGTAAGAGAAGGACATACTATGCACGTAGAAATAAATGTATGTGACAGAACTAAGGGAAGAGACAGTGGAAGTGAATGCCTTTAAGGGCTGGATAAACAGAAATAGAAACAGGGTCTGTGAATTTTAGAGTTGGAGGATTGCAATGTCTGTCAGTGTAGGAATGGAAATTACTCTACATTTTGTGTCCTGCTCAGAGCAAAAGCATCCTAATAGTTTCTGGGCGCTTTGATGTGCTGCTGTTCCTTTTTCTACATTTGTTGGGAAGCTGAGTCATCTGGAACAATTTTGTGCAGGAAATCCCACTTCAAATATTTGGAAACCGCAGTGGTGTGAGTGAGCAGAAAGGATGCAAGCTGGTGGTAGCAAAATATGTCTTGAAGACTTTTATGCTCTTTAGTTTGAGAATTACTGGTCTGTAAGACTTCAAATTATATTTGTTTCACTATGAGTAATAATGTGTAGTTGTAGTTCTTAAAGAAACTGAGAATGGTATGCTTCAATTGGAAATCCAAATTTCTAGTGGTAGTGGTAAGATGGTATGTTGCATTCTATAGCATTAATGCAGCAATAACCTTCTTTCCACCTTCCTTTCAAATTCAAGTTGCTAAAGCATGCTGGACTGCAAAAATATTTCTTCTTTGAGAAACTGACTTCAAACTCTAAACACTGACATTTGTTAGCTTAGTTGTGGTTTGCTTTTGCCAAGGGAGATGCTTCCTACCAGTTCTTGGTTAGATAGGACAGGGAAAAAAAAAAATATTATTTCTACTTTTTCTTAGTACTCCTGATTCGAGTACTGAGAAATTATTTCAGTGTATTCACCTTTTATCAGTTAAACTGTATCCTTCACATCTGCACTGGGAAATTTGATAGGAAAATAACATGTAAGATGTAATGGGGAGAGTGAATGGATGTAGGAGATAATAGGTGTCAAGCATTGCGACCTTGACATCTAACAAGAGAAATGAGGAGGATTCTTGGTATAAATGTCAGATTAAATATCACTGCCGGCATCTTCAGTGTTTTTGTCTCCAGCTCTAACAGTCGCCATGGAGATTACTTTATGTCTTTTTTCATGTTTCTGAAATTAAGAAGGAACAGATGGGATTAGACAATTAATATTTCTGCTTCATCGTTTAATGAAAATACAGTTAAAAAAGGCTTTTACTCTCTTCCTGGTTCTGCAAGTTTTGCTAATGCATGTTGAATTTCTTCGAGCAGTCTGTGTATATATGTGTAACATGACTAGACACAATAATGCATATAGCAGTCGTTTTCAAATTGCTGCATTAAAAATTTGGAAAATATTATTAGTAGAGTTGAGGTGGATTTAAGAGAGATTTAAATGTTGGGGGTTTTTTGTGGTTTTTGTTTATTTGTTTGTTTGTTTTTTCTATTGAATTCCTGGGTAGCTCCTCTCCTTCTGTCTTGAATCCAAACACAGTGAAGTGCTTATAAGAAACCAGATTGATCATCCACACCTGGCTTCTTGATGGAAATGGGTAGTTAGCTGAGTGTTAAGAAAAGTAAGATGGAAAATTATTAAAGCATGAACTGGAACGTATCTCAGCTGGCTTCATAACAGAGGAAGGAAAAGTGACAGCTCTCACACTCACTGGGAAGGAGCAGTGGGGTATGACTCTCTGTATCTATGTTCTGTGTAAATCTGACAGGTTTATGTTGGGATATTGTTAAAGGCAATGCCTGGTCTGTGGCAGCTCGTGTAGCTGGCAATTCTAGTGCCCTTGTATGTGTAGGTGTGTGTGTATTTGTGTGCATCCCTGGGATACACACTAAACATGCTGCTAGGTGAACCTGGAAACAGGAAAGCTATAGCTGTCTTCAGCAACCTGAAGTGGATAGCCCTCAAAGAGTCTCAGGAGAGCTGGTCTGGGCTCCAGCAATTGGAAGGGAGGAGTCCGCAGGTCTCAGAGCATCCCTGAAGTGGTAGGCTTTGTAATATACCTTAACAGCTTTTGCACCCCAGCCCCTCTTTCTTAGGATTCCAGAATTCACAGCCTCTGCTACAAATACTTCCAGGGGCACAGGCTTCTATGTAGGCAGCAGATCTTTTACACAACTATCATTAGGCTGAGAAAATTGGGGCTGTTCAGCCTGGAGAAGAGAAGGCTGCGTGGAGACCTCATAGCAGCCTTCCAATACCTGAAGGGGGCCTATAGGGATGCTGGGGAGGGACTCTTCATTAGGGACTGTGGTGAGAGGACAAGGGCTAATGGGTTTAAACTTAAACAGGGGAAGTTTGGATTGGATCTGAGGAAGAAATTCTTTACTTTAAGGGTGATGAGGCCCTGGAATGGGTTGCCCAGGGAAGTTGTGAATGCTTCATCCCTGGCGGCGTTCAGGGTGGGGTTGGACATAGCCTTGGATGGCATGGTTTAGTGGGAGGTGTCGCTGGCCATGGCAGGGGGGTTGGAACTCAATGATCTTGAAGTCCTTTCCAACCCTAACTATTCTATGATTCTATGATTATATGCACAGTAGACAGCAAGTCTTAACACTGTATGGATGATCAGTTAGCATATAGTGGAACATAATGTAGAAATCTGAATCAGAAGAATCTTATACGTAATTAGTACCTTATATTAATGATGTGTGCTGTTGGTTGGCATCTTCGTTTCTGTAGGTCGTGAGCTTTCTGATTGGTTTCTTTTTTCATAAGCATATATACATGTATCAGTTATTAGCAGCACTGTAGGCTGTTCAGAGAAAGCATCTTTCAAAGATACTTTGAATTCATTGTTCAGATATTTTCTAGTCTGATAATCCACCTTTTTACACCATTACAAGTAGTATTACTTTTTTTACAGTATTATGGAGGGCTGCTGTAGTCCTTGTGGGAAACCATGAACAGTCTTGGTTATTAGTCTGGCAGGCAGCTGCTTATCAGTTATGCTTTCAAAGCTATTGTTACCTTTTTTTTTTTTCCTTTCTTTTTGGCTTTTTTAGGATTGCTGTGGCCTACAATGCATAATGCGTTACAGGTTTTATTCGGTAGCTTTTTGTTATTGTGGTGCAGTTTTTCTGTCTTATGCTTGAAGTAGAACATGGTTGTCTAGTTTTTGTAGGAGTTCTTGTACAGGCCTTTTTCATTACCACAGTATACTCCAACATAAGGAATTAATTGTCTTTATTAACTGTCTTTAACCAGCTTCAGAGAGTCATAGAATCATTTAGGTTGAAAAGACCTTAAGAATTATGAAGTCCACTTAACAGTTAACCTAGCAGTGTCAAGTCCACCACGAAATCATGTTCCTAAGTGCCACATCTACAGGTCTTTTAAATACCTCAGGGGTGGTGACTCAGCTTCTTCCCTGGGCAGCCTGTTTCAGTTCTTGACCACCCTTTTGGTGAAGAAATTTTTCCTAACAACCAATCAAAACCTCCCCTGGTGTAATTCCTCTGGCCCTGCCACTTAAGAAAAGAGACTGACCCCCACCTCACTACAACTTCCTCTGAAGTAGTTGTTGAGAGTGATAAGGTCCCTTCTTAGCCTCCTTTTTTCTCCATGCTAAGCCACCCCATTTCCATCAGCCGTTCCTCATCAGACGTGTGCTTCAGGCCCTTCACAAGCTCCTCAGTGTCTGTCTTGTTCTGAGGGGCCCAGAACTGAACGCAGGATTTGAGATGCAGCTTCACTGTGCCGAGTACAGGGGGATGATCACTGCACTGGCCCTGATGGCCACACTCATGCTGATACAGACCAGGATGCTGTTGGCATTCTGGGCTAGCTGGGCTTAAGCTGGCTCATGTTCAACTGGCTGTTAACCAAGACACACAGGTCCTTTTTTGTCCACTCTTCCCCAAGCCTGTAATGTTGCAATGGGGTTGTTGTGACCCAAGAGCAGGACTTTGCATTTAACCTTCAGTTGTCTTCATTCCATAGTACGAAGTAATCTTTCTCAGGATGAAAACCTTAAATCATCGAGCATTTGAGAAATGAGATCTCTCTGGTATCTCCGTATTCTGTTATGAATTGGTGTACAAAGTGGAAAGATGATTTTGAAATGCTGGAATCAGCTGATGTTGCTGAGATGTGCTGTAATATATCACACAGAGATGGAGTTTACTCAAGCACATGTTTTCTCCTCAGTGTACTGCATTCATGCACTGGTGAGGCACTGGAATGGGTTGCGCAGGGAAGTTGTGAATGCTCCATCCCCGGCGAAGTTCAGGGTGGGGTTGGACATAGCCTTGGATGACATGGTTTAGTGGGAGGTGTCCCTGTCCATGGCAGGGGAGTTGGAACTAGATGATCTTAAAGTCCTTTCCAACCCTAACTATTCTGTGATTCTATGATTTCAAAAGATGATTAGAAAATGTGCAGGTAACGTGCACCAAGTCATAATTTGCCAAGTGAGTGGTATTTAGTTACTCCTTTGTTTTAAGGTGTTCTAGTATTGAAAGTATCACATTTCTCACTGTATTTTTGTTCTTGATTTCAGTCTTACTGAGAACAAATGTCTCTGCCTTAAAAAATCACAGAAATGGGGAAATCTTGCATGTTGCAAGTTCTACACAGAGAAAGAATTGTAGTTTCCCCAAATGTATTTAAGAATAAAATAACATCATAGTAGTGCTATACAGATCTGCTTTGGTAAAGTTCAGTTGATAACTTCAATCCAGGTAATATTTTCTTCCTTGGTTTGGTAGCTACTGGTTAGCATTGTGTATGATAGAGAGATGTGGGAAAAGTCAGAGATAATGACAATAAGGGACGGGAATAAGGAGAGAATTAAAAAAAAAAAAAAGGGGGGGGGGGGGAAGAGGAAGAGCCCAAGCTTCTTGTAAGCTGTATTCTTATAGGTGGTAACCAAGTGAATGAATTGCCAGTGGTACTTGAAACTGAGTATGAGGGTACATGCTGGCAGAGTAGTTGAGCAGTACATTACGGATCTTGAATTGGAACATTTAATATGATACATTGTTTCTCCAGTTAGCTAGGTGATATATGCCTTTGTTAAGTAGAAAGCCCTGGAAGACACTGGTAGAAAGCTCTGAAAGACATTACTAATAAATGGCATCATGTTTAGAATATGAATAAATCACTGTTAAGTCGTGCAGCTCTCTTAAACAGTAACTGTCCTTTCATATTCACGTCTGAACAAAGTTAAAATTCTGTTTGCTTTCTACCGATCCATAAGATTCCATATGTGTTTATAACAAGTCATGCAGTGTAAAACCAAATAAGTAGGACACTGCACCAGAGAATAGAGTTAACTTCTTTTTCCTAAAGGTTATAATATTGCAGGCAGCACACCAGGTTTTCGGTTTGTCAGTAACGCTTCCTTTAAAACAGTTATATTGGTTCTTACAGAGTTAATGAAAAGATGTTTATTAGACTAGAAAACTATCTCCTGATAATTGTCTCTTGTTTTCTTAGCCTCCTCCAGGAAATGTGAAAATGCCTAATGAACCCAGTACCCAGCCAGCAATAATGAAACCAACAGAAGAACCACCTGCTTACACACAAATTGCAAAGGTTTGTCTGCAACTTCAGGCACTAGGTTCCATTTAATTATAAGTATTTAAATACACTTGTGAAATAATGTATTTATTTCTGGAATAAGGTATTCCTAATGATTTATGAAAATTAATACTGCCTTTAAGTAATCAGTTAATGCACAAATTTGTGCAATATTAGGCCACTTTTCATCCATAGCTGGAGATGCTTAATTATAGAAAACAGACTTGGAATTTTTATTTTGTGTTTGTATTTTTAATTGATATCTAACAATGCTTGTTTTGTTCAGGAGCATGCCTTGGCCCAGGCAGAACTGCTAAAGCGTCAAGAAGAACTGGAAAGAAAAGCAGCTGAATTAGATCGCAGAGAAAGGGAAATGCAGAGTCTCAATCAGCAGGGGGGTATGCATGAAAAAAATATTTCTTTAAATTGCAGATACTTAATATTTTCTTAGAAACTGTTTTAATATTACAGTAACATTTTGAAACAGGTCAAAGAGGAGGGTTTATAATCTTTTCAGGAAAAGAAAGTTTATCTCCCTTGAGACAGTGCATACAGTGAATAAAGCCTGTCTTGTTCTGTGTAGATTTTCAGTGTTAAAATTTTAAGTTTGGCTTTAAGGTGTTATTCTCTTACTATCAGCTATCTTTATTCTAGGTTAATATCTGAGTATAAAATTAAATAGAAATGGAGCGTTTAGAGAAGTAGTAAAAGTAACTTCATAAGTAAAATCTCTATTATTTCTGTAAGTATTTATAGATGTAGGAGAACTTATCTGTTTTAAAACATTTTCTTTTTATCATCTCTTGCTATGTTACAGACAATATTCTATGCAAATGGCAGAAAGATCTCTTATTAGTTTTCTATTTTTCAAACCACTTTGGAACCTGTAGTCAAGATCAGTGATCTCACTTTGCTGCAAATTATGTGCTGTGCAAAGCCATCAGGTTTTGTACAGCAGTTTCACAAATGAGAAAATTTACATCTCCTTAACTGAAGATACTTTGGTAAAAGTAGATCTGTGGGAATATTCCTTTTCAAAAGGAAGAACTTCAGTCTAAAGTTAGGAAAAAGCTAAAACAGCACTGCGTGCAAGGTTGACTTTGTGTGGTCTTTTCATTTGTGTTTAGAATACTGACTGTTTTATTTCCACGTGTGCTGGTGTTTTTTAAATGCGCATTGGTGGATAAAGAACTGGCTGGATGGCCGCACGCAAAGAGTTGTGCTCAATGGCTCAGTGTCCAGCTGGAGACCAGTAACGAGTGGTGTCCCTCAGGGATCGGTGTTGGGACCGGTCTTGTTCAACATCTTTGTGGGTGACATGGACAGTGGGACTGAGTGCACCCTCAGCAAGTTTGCCGATGACACCAAGCTGTGTGGTTCGGTTGATACGTTGGAGGGAAGGAATGCCATCCAGAGGGACCTTGACACACTTGTGAGGTGGGCTGATGCCAACCTGATGAAGTTTAACCATGCCAAGTGCAAGGTCCTACATCTGGGTCGGAGCAATCCCAGGCACAGCTACAGGTTGGGCAGAGAAGAGATTCAGAGCAGCCCTGCGGAGAAGGACTTGGGGGTGTTGTCGATGAAAAAATGAACATGAGCTGGCTTCAGTGTGCACTTGCAGCCCAGAAAGCCAACCGTATCCTGGGCTGCATCAAAAGGAGCGTGGCCAGCAGGTCGAGGGAGGTGCTCCTGCCCTTTCTACTCTGCTCTTGTGAGACCTCACTTGGAGTATTGTGTGCAGTTCTGGTGTCCTCAACATAAAAAGGACATGGAACTGTTGGAACAAGTGCAGAGGAGGGCCACGAGGACCATCAGGGGACTGGAGCACCTCCCGTATGAAGACAGGCTGAGAAAATTGGGGCTGTTGAGCCTGGAGAAGAGAAGGCTGCATGGAGACCTCATAGCAGCCTTTCAATACGTGAAGGGGGGCTATAGGGATGGTGGGGAGGGACTCTTCATTAGGGACTGTAGTGAGAGGACAAGGGGTAATGGGTTCAAGCTTAAAGAGGGGAAATTTAGATTGGAAATGAGGAAGAAATCTTTACTGTGAGGGTGGTGAGGCACTGGAATGGGTTGCCCAGGGAAGTTGTGAATGCTCCATCACTGGTGGTGTTCAAGGCGGGGCTGGACATAGCCTTGGATGGCATGGTTTAGTGGGAGGTGTCGCTGGCCATGGCAGGGGGATTGGAACTAGATGATCTTAAGGTTCTTTCCAGCCCTAACTATTCTATGATTCTGTGATTCTATGAATTCCAGATAACATAATTGCTTAGTAATTCAAAGTCTAGTGAATTTTTATAAGCAGAGTATTTCAGTTGGAAGGGGCCTACAGGGATCATCTAGCCCATCTGCCTGACCACTTCAAGGCTGACCAAAAGTTACGGCATGTTATTAAGGGCATTGTCCAAATGCCTCTTAAACACCAGGAGGCTTGGGTCATTGACCACCTCTCTAGGAAGCCTGTTCCAGGGTTTGACCACCCTCTTAGTAAAGAAATGCTTCTCAGTGCTCCATCTGAACCTCCCATAGTGCGGCACTGAACCGTTTCCATGCATCCTATCACTGGATACCTGGGAGAAATGCTCAGCACTTCCCTCTCCACTTTCCCTCCCCAGGAAGCTGTAGAGAGCAGTCATATATGCACGTCATTTGCTAGGATCTGGGAATGGGAAATTGTTATTCTTCTTCTGAGGAAAAGAGTCACAGTGGTTTTGTTCCTTCATTAAGACATTTCTATTTTCTTCATATTTGTTCTTTCCAATATCTCTATTAAATCTCTGTACCTCTTCTCCCAGATAGTGGATATTTTTGTTGTGTATTTTTTGTGGTTTTTGGTGGTGGTGAGGTTTTTTTTTTGTGTTTTTCTTTTTTTTTTTTGTGTGTTTTGTTTTGTTTTGTTTTTGGTTTTGTGTTTTTTTTTTTTGGGGGGGGAGCATGTTCCCTAATTTCCTTCTCCATCTGTTGCCTTTCATCTAATTTCACTAATTTATAATGATGGTCTGGATTGATTGCTTTTCTCTTCCTGGCTTTAGGGACAGTTTTGTTCATCTGTATCTTAGAGAACCTGTACCCAATGCATGTTTCAGGTCATTTCTAAAATGGGTATTTGTTATTAGATTGCAATTGTTCACATCAGAATGCTTGGAGAATCCATGGAAAATCTAAAGGATTCTTTAGGAAGGCTGAGCAGAAAAAAGAGGGATTTAAAAGTATTAAAGAAGATGCTATTTGTTTTACCAAATGACTGTGTAAAAGATGCTGCAAATCAGGAATCGTCTGTTGCGGCTGAGAAGAAAAACACTTTAGAATTGTCTTGATTGGAGGACAGTGTCTTTTGCAATACTCTAGCTATTTGTATTCAATTAAAGATACTGGTTACCATCTAGGAAACTGTCATGCATAACTAACTACAATGCAAAGATCTTCAGGCTGATAGGTCATCTCAGCCTTTGATCTTTCTGTTCCGGTCCTGTGCAGCATTGCATTTGAGCTTGTTAAGGTGTGCTGCTTCCTAATTCAGCTAGTTCATTTGGGCATGCCTGAAAATCCATTTCTGTGCTTGCATGAAGCTTGAGTGGGGTTGTCTGCATATATAGTGTAGACATGACATTAAAGTTATGTTAATAGGCCTTCCGGTGGTAATGTGTGTTGAATGAAATAACTCTGAGCTAGCTTGTTGCTCATGAAGGTGCAGTCTTCAAATATGAATATCCAGAATGTATTTAGACAAAAACTTCTTGATTTTTGATCTCAGACTGTCTCACCAAGCTGTCTTAGTTGAAAATTTTGAAACCTGTGCCACAGCAGTGGGAAAGCACTTAAAATAAAATTCTTAAATAACATCTTGAATTATTACAAGATACCTGAATTTTTCCATAACTCTGTCTTTGAGCTATTAGTACTGACAGAAAGAGCCATATGCTGTGGGAATGAAGATCTGAATTATTATCAGGTATTTTTCGCTTGAGAAGTCCCAAAATACTTTGTAATATGAATGGGAATATTACTTGATTACCTTCAGGATGCTTCCTTTCCCAGTCCTCTGCTCTGAAAAGCCTGGTAAAAATTTCAGTAGAAGTGACAGAAAAGTAGTACTTTGGACCTGTTTGGACAGAACTACCAGCTTCATCTTGTCTGGGTGCGGAAGCAAAGCATATGTAAGCTTTGCAAGTTTTCTATTCTGATCAGATGAACTGCTAATAAAGATAAGGTTCAAGATAACTGTTGCAAGCAAAACTTGTCAGAATTTCATGTAAAAGTTAGCCTTTAGGTTAGTCTCTAGTTCAGCTCCACTTTTTGAACATGGCGATTAATGTATTTCTTGCATTCAGAATTTGACATGGTAGGGTAAAGGTATGTTGCAGTTATCTCAGTTGAATCTCCGAGTCTGCTTCTATTTGGCAGATTGCATATTCTAGCCTGTGAGCAGATCAGCATACAGGAAATACAAGTGCCTGATACCACATCTTTTATGGTGTCCTTATTCTGTCACACAAGTGTATACAGTTGTAATAAATACAGTGATGCTGTAGGGCATCTTCTTGAAATGAAGAGTAGTTTAGACCATTTCAATAGCTGCCTTTCTGGAGGCTTTTAGATAAAGTTTTGACTGTAAGCTACTTTGAGACCTAGTTCAAAGTGTTAGAAAGGGACTGTAGTGATAGGACAAGGGGTAATGGGTTCAAACATAAACAAGGGAAGTTTAGGTTAGATACAAGGAAGAAGTTCTTTACTGTGAGGGTGGTGAGGCACTGGAATGTGTTGCCCAGGGAAGTTGTGAATGCTCCATCCCTGGCAGTGTTCAAGGCGGGGTTGGATGGAGTCTTAGGTGATGTGGTTTAGTGGGAGGTGTCCCTGCCCATGGCGGGGGGGGGGTTAGAACTAGATGGTCTTAAGGCCCTTTCCAACCTAAACTATTCTATGATTCTAAAGAGCCTGGTGTTAAAAATACAAAGATTCTGAGAATGAAGAATGGTTTTCAGTCCCCAGTCTTTGTGTTCAACAAAGAATTGTGGGTATTGTAGAAGTGGAGAGAAATGTGTATTGAGACAAGGAGGGGTTTGGTAGTCCAAGTTATCCAAATGCTTGTGAACTTGTGCGTGAAACAATTTGAACAAGTTCACATGTGTATCTCTAGTATACAAAAATTAAAACTGTATTATAAGGCTCTTTGGGTTTTTTTCTGTTTTGCAGGTAGAAAAAATAACTGGCCACCTCTTCCTGAGAATTTTCCAGTAGGTCCTTGTTTCTACCAGGACTTTTCTGTAGACATTCCTGTAGAATTCCAGAAGACAGTAAAGGTTATGTACTATTTGTGGATGTGTAAGTATTTTCTAAGCAAATTTTTTTAAATTTTTTTTTAACTCCAGAAAACCAAAAGTGCCTATTCGAACTTGATGATACATACCTTCTGCTTTGGCTTTTGTAATGTCTGTAGTGAGAACTTATTTTAAATTCAGAAGTCAAATGTTGAAATAGAATATTTTTGTTAGTTTCAATTTTACAAGTATTGAATTATTTAATAGAAAGTTCCACAAAGAAAAAAAGGAGGAGATTATCCTAAGGCATTTTAGTTCCAGTGTATTGCAGTTTTCTGGTTTAAGTATCTCTGTTATTGTAAAATGAGCTTTGACCGTTTATTAGCTTTGAAATAATTCTACTAATTCTAACAATTCTAAGTTTTTAAATTCAGCTTATATAGTAAGAAATATAATTCACTATCAGCGTTAACAGACTTGTGACTTTAAGTATTATAATATCCATTTGCTTTAATATGTGTAGTTGTGTATCGTTTAATATAGTTTTTAGTCTGTATTGGACACTTAGTATCATTTTAGTCTATTTAAAAAAAATAGTGCAAAATAAATTAGCTGAGCAATCAGTCCATGTTAAAACTATCCTTTGTACACCAGGAATGCTCTACATCATCTTTGTGGGGTTTTGTCCTCATTCAGGTGCTGTGTTTTGACTGGGGAAATGCTGGATGAACCAAACGTACAAATGCCACAATATTTATTTCTTTTGCCTTGTCCACGGTGATGAGAGCCTAATAATTACTCTGAGACTGAGGAAATTCCAAAGATTTAGGTGTTTTGATATGTTTAATATATTATTATAGTGCAAAGGAAATATGAATTTAAGAATTTTTCTGTATTTTTTTCAAGGCTTCAGATTTAGTTAAATGTTCATGAATTTATCTGGGAATCTGGTAATCTTATTACTGTGATGGAACCACATAATTGATACACCAAAATGAGCAGTCAGCACTGAATTAAGTTAATTCCACTTCATCATAATCCATAGCTGTCTATATTCATTGCTGGGTCGTTAATCTTGAAATAAGCAACTGAATCCACGGTAGAATATATGACTAGTCAGTGTCATAAATCTGACAGACATGGAAGTCTTATATGAAATCTAAGATCAGATACTCCAAAATTTTAGGGTAGTTATGAATTCTGGTCATTTGCAGGACTGAGTTCTGAAAGCGCTGTATGTTTCAAATACAAGGTGAAGTTGGGCGTGAGAATTGGAATATTAATACTGTTTTTCTTTCTCCTTCTTATGGCAATAAATAGAGGAAGCAGCAACATTAGAATATTTCAACATATGTAGGAGTTGTGCTTTTATAATAATGTGACACATTTTCTTCTAGATAGCCTGAGATTTTTAACTGAGTCCTCTTGGTCTTTTCCTCCTTTAGCTCTACTACTCTCTGATTTGGGATTACTCAGGAATGAAGGAGAAGGACATAATGAAGGAAAAGAAAGACAAAATCTTCAGGCTAAAAAAATATTCAGTACAGGATTCCATGTGTTAGGGCTGGGTGTTAAATCAGTCCTTGTGAGTTAACTTTTCCAGGATTGTACCTATTTGGCTTGCTTCATTTTTCATTAGAGTGGCTATGCTTCCTCAGTGGAGGCTCTTACTACCAGCCTGTTCCTGCTTGCTGCTCTGTCCTGTATTTTATTTTCTCCCCCAGAACTTCATAGGTCTTGTAAAGCCTAGGGGTTCTGTGAACGTAAACACATTTGCGTAAATCTAGTACTGAGTGTGCTCAGCACTTTGTAAAGTAGGTTAGTTTTCCTCTTTCTTTTTAGCAATCAGAGAAGCAAACCTCTCTGTTTCAGTATTCTGTGTGTTTTCATATTAGCAGCAGTTTTTGTGTTTTTATTATTGGTCTTTGTGTCTCTGAGGAAACTTTTTTGCCTGTTTCATTTCTATATGCTCTTCATCTCATGAGAAAACAATTTATGTGTCAGTATCCCACGAGTTCATCCATCTTTTCTCTACTTGTATCGGAAATCAGACTTTTCTGGTTCCTTGATGTAGTTTTATCTTTGCACTCTACCATTATTGTTTCCTTCCCTGGGAGAACTTTTTTTTTTGTTGTTTTTGTCATTTTACTTTCTGAGTGATCTCATGTTGAATTTGTAAACTGCAGCAATCAATTAGCAATAGATTTTCTCAGCTGCTATGGAGCTTTTCCATTCTATCTTTAGTGACCCTTGCTGTTTAAGTGGCTTGCAGATTGAATGACTGTTTTCGTGGCTCTTTAGCACTGAGCACTACTTTTTAGATGTTCCTGTGCTGTTAATAGTGTCTCTTGATCCGTATCTAATACCAAATTTTTTTTTTGCTCAAAAGCTTGTATTCTCTAGCTACTTTGCCTGCAGGTTGATAGCATCTATAAAATGAGCAGTACAGGTTCTGGAAGAATATTTCTTATTTGAAGTTACAAGCTGAAGAGCTGCTTAATCTCATGAAAGCTTTGCGGTATTTGGGTTTGTCACTTTATATAGGTATGAATGTTTCCATTTTCTATGAAGAAAGCTTTTGAAAAGTTTTCAAAGACCAGTGACTTAAAACTGTGGATTCTGGTAGAAAACCAATACCATGAAGTGCCAACTTTTATGGTATTGTTTTCTGTTTAGGACACTTTCATCTTCTCTCTCCTTCTGACTGAGGATACGATCAATAGCACATGTATCAATCTGTGCTGATGTTTGTTCTGCCTGTTCTTGACAACTTCCAAGGATGGATACTTTCCTTCCAAGCCCGTTCTAGTGTGTTTCTGTCTTTTATTGTTAAAAGCTGTTTCCCAGTATATAATTTATTTCTCCTTTCTGTGTTTGATCTTCCCTGTGGTGTCCACTGTTGTTATGGAGAATGCATGCATCCCCATTAATCCTCTCCTTTTGGCTAAATTAGCATAGTTTACTCAACCTTTCTTTGTAGGTTATGTTTTCTGGAGGTCTGATTGCTTGATTGATGTCTTAGAAATTCATTCCATATTATTATGGATCTTTTAGTGTGTAGCATCAAGAAATGCGGACCTTGTAGAGTATTTTAGCTGAAGTCCTAATGTACTGTATAGAGAAGAAAAAACACCTTCATATTTTTGATAGCATGTGTTTATGTTATGGGTTGAGCTAAGCCGAATATTTTTTTTTCTTATGGAAAATACTTACGTTGTTTGTAAGGTGTGTTTGCACATGTTCTGCACGCCCCAACTGCAAAAAGAGCACAACAGACAAGGAACTACATTTGAAGGCATTCTGTGCTCCAAGGTTGTATGTAATCAGACTTCACCAACTTTGTCCACATTTGCTGGTTGCCTTGTGGCTTCAAAACCCTTCATTTTGTAGGCATCCCATTCGCCTTACTGCAGTCCATTACAGAGTGATAGTCCAGCTGATTCCTGGGAAGAAGCACATTCTGTTGTCATGTGTCATAGTGAGGACTTTGGTTTCCCTGGAATATGACCAGTAAAACATTACTGAAATGCAACCTATTAGTAAAAGTCTGTTTTCATAGAGTCCCAAATGGGACTGCAAAATAATAAACTCAAGAGCATAGATGATGAATAGCATCTACATACATATATGTATGTGTGTAGATAAAGACCGTGTATGGTTTGATATGTTTGATAGAGTTTAGTTAATTAAGACAGGAAATGTATATCCAAGTATAATTGTTCTGTACAAGGAAGTTTAATAAAAGTAGAGTTGAATCTGAATATGTATTAAAATAATGTAATTTACCATTGTTGACTCTTACACTGGCATGATGAATGCCCTTTTCTCATTTTTGACCTCAGCTGCTTCAACAGCTAAACAAGGAGAAGGATTTCTTAGGTCACTTAACACTACGTACTGTGTTGGTATAGCTGTGAAGTTTTTGTCATGTAGACATCACATGTTGCAGACTTCTGCAAAGCCTTAGGTCATTTCAGCCCCCAGGTGGTCATTGTCTTAAAATAGCCTGTGTCATAGTTTAATGATACAGGTAGGTGGAAGGTACTTAAAACCATTACCCTGAACATAAAAACACCTGTCTGTTCATACAGCAGCAGAGCTTGTCTAGGTCACTTAGTGAAGGTGCTGGCTCAAAGAACAAATGCATTTCTCCACTTTGCAGCAGGCAGAGATTAAGGGCAAGTAGAGCGAAGAGAGAATTGTCAGTGAAGTCCCATGTCTTCCTATGCAGCTTGCTAATACTTGTGTTTTACAGCTGAGATTCTCTGTGACAGAAGTAAAGTAGACCCTGTGTTGCTCGTTTTAGTATGCTAAGAGGTATCAGTAGCAGGTGTGACACTTCAACCCTCTTCTGCATCGATGGTTGTTTTTTTAAAGCTTGTCCTGTAACCACAATTGCAATTACCAAAAAAAAAAATAATATGTAGTAATTTCGGAAAGTTCAAACTCTACCAGAGTGTGGATGTTTCTGGTAGTCTCAGGGGTCTTCCTGTTTTTCAGTATGGACTAGAAAACAAAAAAATACCCCTTAGGAAGCTTTCTCATATTTATCAAAGGAAGGCAGGAATTTGGATTTATATCCTTTGTTGTGCTTTATGGGGCATACACACAAGTTCTGAAATGAGTGGTTTTGCTGACCTTGTGTAATAGTGCTAAGATATGTAGATGCATTAAATGCTTTTTACTTAAAAGTACTGTTTTATGTTCCCGGTGATTCTTAGAGGAAAATATGATTTGTCTGAAGGAAATGTTTTGAGTTTCATCAGCCTTTTATGCAACAATGTGAGCATTTTGCTTTATGAATTTTCCTGCTTAAGTTGATTTAGGGCTTATTTAAGTACTAGTTAAGAGGGCAGCAAAGAGTTTGAGGAGTCTTTTATTCAGAATGTTTATAATCTTCCAGTTCTTCCATTAACCTTACCTACTAGTAGAATAAGATGTTTCCCTGAACATAAATAAAAAAATCATTGCTGCAAGGAGCAGCTTGTGCACTCTGCTGTACGTACTCATACTTTATCATGGTACACAAGGACAGAAAATGTCCTCTGAGGTGGCAGAATCACTGCTGAACCACTGGTTATTGCTGAACAAAGGAAGAAATTTATGTTAATTTTTAAGTCTGGCAGAGCTAACTTCTGTGCCAGATAGTATGAAGGTAGTAGGTGTAATGTTTCTTAATACTACTGTATCTTTGCTGATCTAAGAACTAAATATATTTGGAGTTATCTGTGAAGTTGTAATGCCAGTGCATTTTTTTTGGTAGAAATTCAGTAGTTAACCTGTAACAAAGTCCGCCACTGAGGATATGCTAGTATTGAGCTAAGAATGGAGCACCAAAAAGGCAGATGTTTAAGACATCTGCCAGTACCCATTGTAATAAATATTTGAATATGCAGTATGTATGAAAGCATCTATGACAGCTTCTTGCATATCTGTTTTTGCTGAGAAACACTTTTACTGAGTGGGGTTTTATTTTTGCTTTATTGCATGGAAGACAAAAGAGCTTTCCATTTAAAGATTTTTTTTGTTTGTTTGTTTTCAAATTAGAATGCGTGCAGTGCTAAATACGTGATGCATTTTATATAATTTATAAGCTTTCTCTCAAAAAATATTCAGTAGTCTGTTAAATATATGTATCCCATTATTGCTGTAGGAAAAGTATCAACTGCTGCAGCTGTGGAAACATCTTATTTCCTTTTGAGTCTGAAAATGTTTTATTTTTATGACATGGTTTCTTCATTCACCATATGCCTGTTAGTACTTGAATTTTCATGTTCAGTGCTTTCACTTGTGAATACAGGGTTTACCTGAAAGTTAGAAAACTATATAAAAGCTTATTGATGGGGGTATTGAGAGGGTATAGATTTATTGTTTAAATCTGATGATGATTTGTTTAAAAATGCTCAGTTTAGGTATTACTTTAACAGTTGCAAAAATTTATTGTATAAACATAACTAAATTAAGATTAATTTGCTTTTGCTTCCACAGTCCATACAGTGACACTGTTTCTTAATATCTTTGGATGTTTGGCCTGGTTTTATGTTGATTCTACGCGAGGAGTTGATTTTGGATTGAGTATTCTCTGGTTCTTGCTTTTTACCCCTTGTTCTTTTGTCTGCTGGTACAGACCACTTTATGGAGCTTTCAGGTAACAACTTTAGCTTGACTTAGAATACTTAAAAACTTCGTAACATGCATTAGCATTCCAGAATTTGTTTGATGCTCATTTTGATAATACTTTAATATGCTTTCGTTAGAAGCAAGTAATGTGTTTGCCATTAATTCAGTTGTTCTATTTGAAACATAGATGGCAATAGTTAAGAATATAATGGAATATCCTTTAAAGTATTTATAGCTTCTACCATTGACAAAATATTTGTAGGAAATAGTTAACTTTGTATTGGGGTGGTAACAGTTTTAGGGAAAATTCTCATTAAATCCCTTACCATTTCACACCAAGAATTTGAGTAGGTTAATAGTTAAGAGGGTCAGAAATTTTTGGATTTCTGAGGAAATTTCATAAACCTTTACACTTAAAAATCTTACATTAAGTGACCTACAGTGTCTGTAACTGAAGTAGACTGAGATTCCTAAGAACGAGTAGAGCAGGTGTAATCAAACTACTAATACTATTTTTTCCTAGCTTTTAGCAGTCTTTACAGGCTTCACAAGTGTGAGGTTTTGTAGCTTTATGTTTAAGAAAAGAATGGTGGTTTTGCATGCAAAATTAAAGTTTTTTTTTTTCCTTTGGTGAATATAAGCATGTAGAGATTCTAAATTCTATGCTCTTGGATTTTTTTTTTTTTCCAACCCAGTTGCTCAGATGAAAATTGAAATAGTTATTGAACTTAAGTGGTTGAATAAATAGAAATTAACAGGAAGAGCTGTTAATGGCAAAACTTGATTCTGTGACTTAACTGAGCGATTTCTTAGAATTCTAGTAGCAAGCAGGCTGGACTTCGGATAATTTTAACAACAAACCTATTTTGTATATTTTGCTTTTGAGCAGCAGCTGCTTCAGTATTCTGGTCTGCACTGTGTTGCAGTAATTCCATATTAGATTTAATTTTCTTTTTCAAGAAAAATATTCTCATCCTGCCAGCGATGTGAACTTCAGAAGTGGAGAAGAATTCTGTTCTTCATGCACTGTAGCAAAATTTCTATAGCTAGTACAAGAGGCTCTCCTGTGTGCTGGACAGAATACTAAGTAAGGAGTAGTATGTTGCTGCTATTGTCATCTCTGTTAGAGGTGCAGATGGCAAAAATCCTATCTTAAAGGAGTAGCTCTTGTAAATAAACACTCTGCAAAACCACAGAATTACTCGTACTTCAAGTCACTGCCAATAAATGAAAGCCCTTTTCCTGTAGTTAATACAGAATAAAATTTTAGATTTGTACAACAGTATTTGCAAAAGGTCATTAATTTACTGGCTGGTTTAATCTTTCCTCTTTCAGGAGTGACAGTTCATTCAGGTTCTTTGTGTTCTTCTTTGTATATATCTGTCAGTTTGCTGTACATGTACTTCAAGCTGCAGGATTTCAAAGATGGGGGAACTGGTGAGTATTCTATTTGCTAAATTGTTGTACTGCCTGTAAGACAAACACTCATATTTGATACAGCAACTGTGATGGAGTCTCTGTGGGTTGGTTGTGGGTTTTTTGTTTGTTTTTTTCTTTTAAATGTTGTGCTTATTGGGCTTGCTACATTTAGCATTCACAAAAAGCATTTTTTGAGTTTTCTTAACTAGGAAAAGTGGATGAACCATATTCTAAGCAAGTGAGGTACTTCTGTTATTAGGCTGGTCAAAATTTTATCCTTCAATGTAATACATTTATACATTTCTTCCCCTATTTTGGTGGTGTGTAGAGATACTACTACTCTATATTAAAGATAAAAACATAAGCAAAACTTAGAAAATGAAAATAATTTAGACAATATACTGTTTGCATATCATTATTTTGTAGCTTTAAATACTTCTAGTTATATTAATATACTTACTATTTACAAAGGAAATTTATTGCTAAAATTTGAAGAATGAGACAACAGTGTACCTGGGTGAATACAGTGGTATATCTTTGATAGTTACTGAAAAGCTCATTTGTTTGAGTCAGCTCCTTATTCTGAAATAGTTGATTTTTTTTCTTGATGCTTGTAATTGTATAAGCTTTTACATGAATATTTTTTATATATTATCTATCTATATCGGTATATCTTCTATATGAGTCTTCGAGGTCTGCTATTTAGACCTTACAAGGAAAAGCTGTTGGAAATTGGTCACAGTCCTTGGGGGAAAAAATCCAATCAAACAACACTTGAATTAACTAAAGACATGGTTGTAGTAGCCAGCTGGTAGCATGGAGAGCTACAACTGGCATTAGTGTCACAGGGTAATACGTCTTTGCTAACCTCCAAGCATACATAAGGCAGAAAAATAGCATTGCTTTAGAACTGTAGTGTAAGGAAAGATACTGGTTTATTATTTTTGCTCTCAAATCCACTATTTTGCTTTTTATGGATGCATTGATTGGCATTAACAAAACAAGAAAACATTTTAGAGAGCCAGCTCTCCATGTATGTGGAGTGTGCTTTTAAGGATACAAGGGGAATGGGAAGTAGCGGTATCATCAAAAAATGCTAGCTGCAGTTTGGATTTGAAGTTTTGTGGTAGAGACCAGTTGGACATAGGGGATATCAAAGCAGTTTCAAACAGGTAGAGGGAAGTTTTAAGGTTGAGTTTACAGAAATTCATCTTTTTTATTTCTTTTTGTTTGCGTGTGTGTAAGAATCTTTTCCATATTAATGTTTTATTTTTCTCAAGACAGCCTATTTGTTGGGGTTTCAAGTTTGATACTGTATTTTTTCTGTTGGGGTTTCAATTTTGAAGAATGAGGAAATGTTTGAAGTAGATACTGATAGAGGAATCTTTTCTATTAGTTAAGCCACTGCTGTCTACTTCAGAAAATTATCATATTAATCTCAATTGAGAGAGCATCACTGTGTGGATACAATTAATTGGGTCTTTCTACATAGAAGCTCTGTGTGTCATGTTTTTGTTTTATGTTTAAAGAACTTAGAAGCTATCTTTTTAGGGACATTTTCACTTCCACATAATCTTGTAGTCTTAAATCTGTGAAATGACAATCTGACAAAAAAATGCTGAAATGTTGGTGAACAGCTCTTAATTTTTTTTGCAATTCTGCTCAAGGATAATCTCTTTACTATAATTTTTCATGTAGTTGGGAAAAATGGAAACTAAGCCTTAAAAGCATATTACAGAACTGATCCCCATGACTTTTTCTTCACGAATATTCAAAGTTGATCAGAACCAGGAGGCTACAAAGCTTCCTTTGATGTCAATACCTGTGGCTGAGTGGATCATGTCTATACTAGTAAAGTTTATGCTTCCTTTTTTTTCTTCAGTGGGTGGATTTCATCTCTTACTGGTCTGAATAAGAGTATTCCTGTTGGCATTATGATGATAATCATAGCTGCACTTTTCACAGCATCTGCTGTTATCTCATTAGTTATGTTTAAAAAGGTAAGTTATGTATTATTACCCTCTTCTGTTTCCTGTGTTTGATCTGGATTTTGTTTTCCTGCAAATCCTGAGAGATTCTCTGTCACAAAGTAATGGGGATGAAATTATATTCTTGGGGTGTGCCTTACCTATTAACAGCTGCATTTTTTTGCGTATGTTGTTGTGGAGTTATGAAATACTGTTTGTACAATACAGTACGCTGTATTTTCTGCAAACTAAAATGGGGAAGGGTAGCTCTAAATAGGAGAAGCTCAGAGGGAGTTCTGAGTTCCCCTTCGTGTGGGAGGCAGGCCCACAATAAAGGGGTAGATGAATGCACTGAACGCTCCAGTTGTACCTGTAGAGGTCAAGTTGTGATTTCCGAATTTGTGGTAATTCATTAGGCTGAGTGAAGTGTGACTCCAGTGATTGCTAAATTTCAGATCTGGCCAAATTAATTCCCATTAAAATCAATAGAAGAGGGAGATGCCTTGTACCTCAGAAAATTATTTTTATTTCTCTGCTTTTATTATTTTAAAATTTGTTGCCAGTTAATGATTGCAAAGAATGAAAGCTCAAAGATTCTTTTTTCCATGGTTGCTTTTTGAGAATTTGCATTCAGAAGCCTTAAGTTTAGATAGCCTTAAGTTTTGATGTTGTTTACATAAAATGTAACAGAATTCGCCTGGTGATGTTCTGGCAATTCTAATTTTTCAACCTCTGTAACAGTTACACTTAAAGATTTTCATATAGCCAAGCTCTTTGGCCTGTTTACTGCAAGCTGGAAATTTTAAGCATTACTTGGAGATGCCCCTTCTCCTTACTTATTTTCTGCATAAATACTCAAGTTCAGCAGGAAGAAACAAGTGAGAAAAATGTATGGTGGAGTTTTTTGTTTTTTTTTTTTAACATGCTTCCTACCATATGCATGTGGATTCTTCTAAAAAACCTGCATACTCAGACGTTACAGCTTCTGGTATATAGCATCCTGGTATAGCTTTATGGATGGGAAACAGTCATATTTATAACAAAGATAAAAGTTGCAGCTTTAATTTTCATAGAATCATAGAATAGTTAGGGTTGGAAAGGATCATCTAGTTCCAGCCCCCTGCCATGGGCAGGGACACCTCTCACTAAACCATGCCATCCAAGGCTATGTCCAACCCCGCCTTGAACGCCGCCAGGGATGAAGCATTCACAACTTCCCTGGGCAACCCATTCCAGTGCCTCACCACCCTTACAGTAAAGAATTTCTTCCTCATATCCAATCTGAACTTTTCCCTGTTTAAGTTTGAACCCGTTACCCCTTGTTTCCTGCTACAGTTGAATGAAAATGTCTTTGCAGTCTTGTTCAACAGCTTTATTGTGACTTGGTTGAATATGAATTAGAAATAGCATTTTAATTTTAATACTCCAATAATTGGAAATCACTCAGGATTTATTTATGTTTTTTTTGTTGCGCTGAAGGTTATACACCATATTGTTCAGAGTATTTGAAAGTCATTGTTTAATACCTCTGCTTATTATGCAGAGTTATTGGTTATCACACTAGCTTAGCAGATACGTGTCTGCATTATTAGGATATTCTGTACAGCTTGATGTTCAGTCATAGCTTGGCTTCTTCTTGTCACTGTATCAGTCAGAGAAATGAAGATGTTTTTTAAAAATTTACCAAAATATTATCGACATCGTGGATTGAAAACAACTTTTTTGGTTTTGATTCCTCCTGTTTTTTTAATGTGCACACTTACTCTTTTAATGAGTACAAGTTGTATACAAATTGAGACAGAGTACAGTTTTGCCAGCTGTGAACCCTGTGTTACACAAAGGATACAGCTTGTTTGTGTATCTAAATATGTTATTTCAAACAGGAGATACCACACACATTTTAGTAAATACCTATAAGACCACTCTGAACTTGCAAAAAGTTACAGGTATTCCTGCAGTCAAACTGTGAGTGCAGTGGGGCAGTTGGTTGTAGGATTTGTAAGGAAAAGGTCAGTTTACTCATTTCCAGATCCTCCCAAATGCCTGAGCAAACCAGCTTTCCCGAACACATGGGTCTGCTTTGTGTTTAAGAATTTGCTGTCAGTCTACCAGGAAGTGGAAGGCTAGGCATTGTTTTTTCACTGTATTTCTACCTCCCTAGGTGCACGGTCTCTACCGCACAACCGGTGCCAGTTTTGAGAAAGCACAGCAAGAGTTTGCCACAGGAGTGATGTCCAACAAAACTGTACAGAGTGCTGCAGCCAACGCCGCATCGACAGCAGCAACCAGTGCAGCTCAGAACGCGTTCAAGGGTAACCGGATGTAGGGAAACAGAAGAAGTCATTGCAGTTGTCTTTGATTGTACTTTATTTTCCAGTCACTTAATATATTCCCTAAAAGCCTAGGTCAAAATTCACACAGCATGTTTGCCTCTTTTGCAGCTGTGCATGGATAAAATGGGAAATGTTTGGTTTATCTTAGTCTAAATTTATTTCTTTGAAATAGATAACCATTCTTTGCCCTTCTTTAAGGTGTTGTATTCTAGAATATAAGGCCTTCCATATTTTCTGGAGAATGAATAATTTCAACAATTGGCCTGAGAATGAATAACTATCAAATAACTATCAAATAACTATTAAGAATTTGGAAGGTTTTTTTGATGGTTCACTCTGGTATTTTTTTTTTACCTTCAGGAAAGCACTTTGGATCAATTATTTTACTTTGTCAGAACTGTTTTCCCTATTTCTACTGTTAAGAAGTGAGGTAGACTGAAAGATGCAGGAAGTGATGTTTGCCTACTGTTTTTGCAGTTTCAGCAGCTGCTGGAGGACAAATTCAAGTAGGATAGATACTACAAATTCTTTCTTGGGGATCTTTTAGGATAAGTCTTTTGATATAAACCTGTACGTTTGCATGAATACTGTTGAGTTTTATCTGATCTTGTTTGAATAGTGTTTTGGTCCAGAATTTACCTGCACCACTTTATAATTACAGCATTTGTTTGTATCTATTTTCATGGAGTATTCTCTACCTGTGAGAAATGGCTGTGGTGCAGAAACATTCTCTGTAATAGAATGTGTAATGCAGTGTACAGTTTAAGGAAGTTGACTGATAGTTTCAATCACAGAGCTAAATGAGTATATATTTGCTATCTTTAATTTCAGTATTCATGTCTTGGGGTAATAATCTTGCTGGAAAATAAACAAGCATTGACTTTTAGAACACTAGTTTCTTACCCCTTTTTGCTCTTCTACATGCAGTTGTAATTTTGTTGGATTGGGGATTTTTTCGGTTTATTTTGGTTTTGTTAAAGTGTATTTGTGTTTAACAGTGGTACTAAATCTCTAGCCTAGCCATTCTTATTTACTGCTTGTCCAAAACCCTAACCCTACAGTATTTAATATTCTAAAAGGAATTGTGTCTAAACCCAACCTTTTTGAGCAATGGCATTTAACAGATACTTGAATCATTTTAACATTATCTCAGCCATCTCTGTGATGTGATTTAAGCTGGGAGAAGATAACTTTTAAAGTATTTCGAGTTGGAAAAGTGAAAAATACTCATCTTCAACAAAGTTAAATTTTAAATCACTGAACTGGAGGTCTACAAGGTTAAATTGGTGCTGTGGAACTGAACAATCCATAATGGTACATGCCATGATCTTATTCTAGAATATAACCAGGTCTTAGTATAATGTCATGTTTCTCTCCTTTGAAGATTATTTATTGTACTCATTGCTTCATGAGTCTTATGCACAAGATTTGGGCTGTTTTTTCAAACTTTGTTTTAGAAAATGGAAACAGGAAGGACCACATCCCACAACCTGTGTAAGTATCCACTGTGGCTGAAATGAATTCAGCTCTGAATGTGAATCACCTTTAGTAAGATGGCATAAAATTCTGAGGCCTTGCCAGAACGTGGACTGACTTCCACAGATGCTTTTTCACTGCACTGTATTCACAATAACAGAAAAGCATTACAAAATAAAAAACCGAGCTTAATCCCTGGATCAGTATTGTACTGTGAGCATGAAGTCCCTATTAGTTTCCTTTCTTCTAATTTCTTTAAATCCAACTTGAATTTGGATGAATATCCTAGTTTCTCCGTGCTGAAATTTATATTAATGAATATACTTGCTTCTAAATGTTCTGTGCATCGTGAAGTTAAAAGCAATTTAAATATTCTGTGTAATAGGGGCTCTAAAATTTCATATCACTGGACATGCTAGCATTGAACTTCAGTTTGTGTGGAATGTTATTAAAAGCTTTCCAGATGAAAGTCACCATTTTCCTTTGAGATCAGGCATTATCGTTCTAGCAGCTGCATATCAAGATTGTTCTTTTCATAATCTTTTAAATTTAACTTGAACCTTGTATCTCAGAACCTCTACAATGGATTACTTTAAAATCTAAATTTAAACAATTCTTTTTGTATCTCTTGGATAGTAATTCCAGGGACATAATTCTTGCAATTTAACTTGGTTGAAGATTGCATAGTAACATACATTACCAGAATATATTCTGGAAAAAAAAAAAAATAACACCCCACATTAGGAATAAAACCTAAATTTGGCAGGTAGACTTTTCCCCAAATGTTTAAAGGCTCTTTGAGAAAACTTATTAATATTCTATGTGTATGGAGTGTTGGTTTGTAGTGTCATGGGTTGAATGTACAGATTTTAATGTCCTAAGTGAAATTTAAGGTTCAGTTACACATGAATTGTTTAAACCAGAAATCACTGACATTTTGTGGCCGAAAAGGGAAGGAGAAGTTTGAGTTTACCCTTGACAACAGAAGGCTGAGACTTGTTAAAATGTTTTGTACCTAATGAAACTAGATTTTACAGTCTCTTATTATCAGAGTATGGCACCCACATAAGTTGTAACTTTGTAATATTGTGACAAATTTGAGTACAAAGTATTAAGTTTAAACACTGGAATGTCAGTAGTCATTAATCTGTAATTTAGGAGTTGGTTTTATTTATCTGAGGGCTGTTTGTATATTTTGTAAATTACTAACAACGCTCTGCCATCCTGGTGAATGTCATGGTTCTGTACAAATGCACCACTTCTGTCCCTCTGTTGCATGTCTGAGTAGCTCAGAAGTTTTGTATATTTATTGTATTAAAACAGTGTCACAGAATAAAAAAGGAGTTTTTCCTGGGTATTTGCTCTGTGTAGTTTTGACCAGTGTAGGGAGTTTTCTTCTAATGGCCAGCGTAATGTGCAGGATGGATGATCTGTGTGAAAGTCTCATTTGGTTTTATAATCCAGTACATAAATGCTGTAATTCTGCTAAAATGGGAAAGCAAGATGTCCATTATTAAAATAATAAGTTAGGGTATTGAGAACCAGTGTACTCGACTGTTAAGACAAAAATTCTTGAACAGTTGCAGCCACTTCCTTGTGCTGTAAACTCACAAGGACTAAAATACAAACATGTTCTGTCATTACTGAATGAAATTCTACAGGTATTAAGTGATTAAAACCCTATTGAAAGTAAAATGGAAGTTGCTGAAAACAGCACTGCTTTGGTAGTGTTTATTTTCCCAGTGTCTGCCTATGAATTGACATTTCTGCATCACCACTGTTACTTTTTCTTTTTTTCTTAGGCACTGTCACAGTCTGTTGATTTCTTTTCAACTGTAGCGCATGCCTCGAGTACTGAATTTATTACTGGGTTTTCTTTGAAGGGCAAACTGCTAGTCCACTGTGACATAGCTACATTTGGAAATGCACAATACAAAGAACAGTGCTTTGAGGTACAGTCAGGATTATTTCAGGAAACAGCAGACGTGTGGTTTTGAAGACACTTGTATGTGCATGAATCAGTAGTGAAATTCTTTGTCAGATTGGTCTGTTTCTTTGTAAATTGCAGATGTAGGACAACAGTGGCAGCAGCCTAAAGGAACAGGTTTTGTACTGTATTGGTAAGCATGATTGTGCAGCATGATCCAGTCATGTTTTATGGTTAGAATTATTACACAGTTTAAGAGCTGTTGTGGAGAGAGATATCTGTCTGGTTTGCTGAAGCTAATTTTCCTCAAGAAGTTGCAAGCACGAAGTTGGGAAGGTATACATACCTAAAGAAACCAGCACAGGGAAGAGAACTGTGGTTAATACCACTCAGAGGTACTTCTGGAAGGGCATTTCTCTCAAGGAAAAAGGCACGCAGCTAGAGCATTCTGATTATGAATCAGAAGTAAGGCATAGTGAATCAGATAATGAAAACAAATGTGTGTTAGGTTTCACTCAGTTACACAAATGTGTAGGAATTAGTTTGTACTTTTTTTTCCTACAAATTAATTTTATGTCCACAAGTACCTTTTGTGCTCATCAGCAGAAAAATCAGAAAGGTGCCCATTTCTCACCTCAGCAGTAGCATATTAGTTTCACTTTATGATAGAATAAAGCTAGATACCACATCACACTCCACTGGGGGGAGGGGGAAGAGTACTGATGGGAAATACAACTTGTGGATCACTCTGCTCTGTAGTTTGTTCTAGAAAAAAATAATATTCATTGTCCACCTGTTTAATGGCAGCATATACAGCATGTTTAAAATGTGCTTTTTGCTGGATGGATAGTGATTACAGCAAACAACAGTGCTCACACTTGGTGCTGCGAAGTGACTATGTAATGTGTGTGTGTGTATAGACATATCTATATAAGTCTGTATAGTCCTGCTTCAGTGAGTGTTCCTACACATTGCTGTTCCATTTCTTGGAGGTGATGGAGAAGACTGCAGCACAGGGGAGCTGCTGTACAAAACGCTGAAAAAAACAGATTTTACTTCTTTGTCGCGATTTGGAAGGGAAACTTTTCAGCTAGTGAGATGGGAAATTTGAGAGACTGATTTTTGTTAATGAAGTTGGGGCTTACGTTAGTAATTGGCAACATGTTTGGAACAGGGCTAATGTATGCTGGGAAAAAACCTGCTACCTGTGATCAATGTGATGATGCATTAGATTGCTAATGTGGTAGTGCGCTGGGTGGCACCTGTCCTCTAACTTCTTCTAGACTGCAGGTTTCTAAATGTTCCAAGTTTTCACCAAGAGCTAATTCCTGGAAGTCTAGAAACTGTTAGAAGTGGGAATAAATTCTATATAAATTTAATAGAAGGGAAATGTAGCAACTGTGACACAAAAGTGACATGTTAACTTCTATGAGATACTGAAAGCTTTATTTTTGCTTAGAGAACAGTAGGTAACCTCCCTGGAGTGTTTGTTAAGTCACAAGTGAAAGGCAAGAAACAATGTGGCAAACAGCATTTAAAATGTCTGTGTAATTAAGCAGCATTTCGTTTACAACCTTTACTACCCTGTTTCATGAGACTGGAACCGCAGTGCTTAGTTGCTAAATGAAAAACATTGGTCAGGCATACAATCAATTAGAAAGTCTCTTTAATGCAACTGTATTGTATTACACGTAGCTACAATTTCAGATCACATACTTTTGATCAGTAAGTGGTAATAACTGTTAAAATCAGATGGAAATCTGAACTACTAACAATATCAGTGAGCTGGGATCTTACATGCTATTAATGCTACAATTAAACTACCTTGCTGTGGTTCAATTTGTCCAATATGCTTGAATTAAGGTAGTCAGACTCTTGTTAAAGACTGAAAACTCACATTTTAATTGAAATTTAGATTAAAAGTAACACATCAGGTACATCATTCATGCTAATAAATGTACATAGTGGTGACTCAAGAACAGGAAAATAGTACCACAAATAAACCATGGCTCAAAATCTACTCCAGGTGGACTGTAGTGGACTGCTGCAGCTGCTGTTCTTTAGAGAGTAGGTGTGCTGTACATGGTGCTGCCATGATCTGCTGCTGTTGGGCTCTGTCCTTTCCTTGAGGTGGGCACCAGTGCCCACTGCTTTTGAGAAAGACTTGAGCTCCTCTTTGTTTGCCACTAGGACATGAGATACTCTGGGGTGGGATAACACTGTAAAAAGGAAATGATTTGGCTGGAAAAAAATAGCAGAATCCAGAGAACTTTATTGAATAAGATAGATACAAAGGTGATACAGGCAGCCCAGGAATTAGCTCAGTAGCAGTGTTTTCTGCAGTGCCATGTTACAATTGAAGCACATTAAGAAACCTTGCTGAGCCTTTTCATCGCCAGGGATGGACATAGTTCACAGTTGAACTGTCTGTAGTATATGGATCTGAGCATTTTAAATCAATCTAGAAGATATTTTTGGTAAATCTTTAACCAGCTCTTACTACTGTTGTATTAATCATCAGAATTAGCGATTCTGTTGCATTATGCCATGCTTTAGTTTGTCCACACCACCAAACCTCAGCCACTTCTTCCATGGGAACTCCCTTTCAAATATGTTGTTTAAAAGCAAAAACTAAGGAAAAAAAACCCAAACCCCAAACACAACAAAATCCATTCCTGGTATTGCACATCTCACACATGTTTGTGTATATCTATATGTATATATATATATATATTTAAATATGCTACAATTAAAAAAAGGTCTATAGCACTTTAGAGAATACAAGTTTAATTTATGAAGTCTATCTAACCACAGATGTCTGAAGAATTCTTCAATACCACAAAGTTAAACTGAAGTAATTGGCACACAGGTTTTAAAGAATCCACAGCAAATTCTTCTAGCTCCTATGCAGTGCTTGTACATTAAGAAGCAGTTAACACTCCGCAGCCCTCTCATGGAATTAATTAAATTAGCTTTAAGCTGATATCTGGGGGGGAGGGGGGTTGTTCTTGTTTGTTTGTTTGTTTGTTTTTTAACATTTTTGAAAGCTACTGCCGGGGTGAGCTTCAGGAACAACTTCAAATGGCTGTCAAAGCTCATGAGTGCACCCTGCACCTGAAACCCCCATGCAGGAAAAAGGAATCTGCAATACAGACCATCTTAACACTTGCTAGAAAAACAGAACCCTGAGAAAAGAAATTCTGATTGGTTATTTTCTGTATTTCTTCCCAGCCTGTCTTCTATCTGTGCTATGTGATGAACGTGGATATTGCAAGTTAGTTGATTATGTTATTGCAGAGCAAGTTGATAGTACACCAGCAACAAGGTGAAGAGCTGGTTCTTCTTGGTTGCAAATGCAAACAAAAGCAAAACTGCCACTGAAAAACATCATCTTTGTACTTAAAAACTGCACTATTAAAATTTTCAAGCATTCTGTAGCTCACAGCAGAGGTCAGCTGGTAATGTAAATGAAGGTTGGTCATTGTTTACTTCTAAGACAAAGCAGTATATGCCCTCTAAACCTTTTGGAAGAACTGACCTTATTCTGACTAAACAAGTGTTTAAGCCAAAGCAGCATTTGTCACTCTTATATAGTGTCAAGATGTGTGGTGACATGGTTGTTGGATTGCTACCCACCTAAGAAAAGCTAAAACTGAAGATCTCTTTCACAATCAGGTTTTAGCTGAGTTACACGCTACCCTCATACTTCCTTGAGCCCTTGTGCAGAACCCAGAGGATCACTGCTGAGCTCATGGCCTGGCACATGCCCCAGCAGCAGGATCAGGAGGAGCATTAGGAGTGCAGCTGCGTGGAGTAAGGGACAGCCAAGTGCCTGTTCAGATCATACATGTCTATGTCTGTGTGCCAGAGAAAGACAGGGAGAAACGTGTTAACAGGACGTGCTGGCTGTGAGTTCTGTCCTTGGACACCACTCTGGTAGTAATTTTGATTTGTTACAATCTTGCTTTGTGCAGGCACTTGGCAAAAATGGTTCCAGACCGTAACTTTTGTTTTATTAAATTCCATACTTAAAAGATAATTAACCATTTTAAAGTGGAAAGATGTGGGTTGCAGGAGCAGGTGAATGCAAGAAGCAACTAGATTAAAACAATCTCTTTTAATATCAGAAGTTGATTGTGTTGCGCAGTGGTTCAGAGATCACCCCTGTACCCATCCAGTGTGTGGCTTGAAGGTGCTCTGGGCATGGACACATGCAGGTCCAGTGCTGGTGCTGGGTTGCTCTGTAGGTCAGCTAGGGCAAGCCTGTGCTGCACACAGGCACTGGAGGAAATGCTTTGTCACCATGACTCCTGCTGTATGCCCCTGCCTGAGCCCAGCCCTGGGCCTGTGTCATGACTGCTAAACAGCTCTTGTACTGAGATCAGCTACCTACCTACGCTAACAACGATTTCTTAATACCTACAAATGACTAATGGCAGACTGTAAGGAACTGACCAGGCATGAACAAGAATCTGGCTGCATATTGTACAGTGAAGTGATAGAAAGCAATGCTGTCATTGTATGATGTTAAAATACCAAGAAGTAAGAAAAGGAGTCTAAAATTCATGAATTATTTAATTAGAACTACTACTCAGCTGTATTATCCCCAATGCTCCTATTGCACAGTTACACCATTCCTTTGTTTTTAAAGATACTAGAACTACTGAAAACAAATTTAAAAGGTAAGTGATGCAACACCACAAGTAATACAACCACCTGTCTTTGAGAAAGGAGTGTCATTTGTGCATGATCTCTTCTATTTCTCCTGACTGAATTGGAAAAGGGCCATACTACAAGCAGGCTAAAAAAAAAAAAAAAAAAAAAAAGGAAAAGATCTTTCCAGGCATGTGGAATTAGGCAAGACTTCCTGAAAAAATGTATATTTCTTGAGGACTCGTGTGGCTTGAATCATGAGACACTGATCTGTAAACTAGGAATGAGTTCTCGCTGGCAAGAGAAAGAATAGTACTGTTGAAGTCCAGCATGTGATCTACATTGGTAGGAGAGGCTACAGCCCAGGCCAGGCTGTTGGCATTCATAAGACAATGCTCAGATATGCTGTGGGGAGTTGTCATCATCTTGGGATGTCAAGAGTTTATTAATAAAGGCTGTAGAAATATTTCTAACAATGGTTACTTCAGACAATTTTATCAGAGTCAGGTGAAAGCCAGTATAACAGCAGCTTCTCTGTCTAGCCAATGGAAACACAATCATGTACCTGCTACATAACAAGTGGCACACACTTTGCACTCTAAGTTTTAAGACAAATGAACCTGGCAGGGACTCAACTTTATAAATGTTTAAAGGTCATTGTAAACTGTGTCACATCAGCTTTCCTCTCTCCAACATGTACTTACTATCTGAGAAGGCACTGTACTTTAAGTGAGTTTAATATCGAAAAGCACCTCAGTGAAAAGGATGGTACCAAACAAGGTGGTGGTGAAATATTCACAGGTGAGGAGAGCCCTTGGAAACAAAGCCTAATTAAAATAGGCTTCTCTTTTCTGTATAAGAAAAAATAATGTGCTGGCTTTTATTATTTTCAATCCAAATTCCTCGAAGTGGACAAGGTGGGTAAGGCAATCTGATCAATCAGAATTTGTTAGAACAGCAACATTCCTGCTATATACATGATTCCTCACCTCCCAGTTAGACTACTCATATTCCACTGTGTCCTGATCATAGAATGAAACTAAAAAAATCCCCAAATATTTACTTTCTGCTTTCTTGGGATTCTTTCTCTGATCCTCATTGCCGAGCAAGAGAGAAAAACCATTTCAGTAGTTCGGGGCTGGAATGCATGGGGCTCAATCACACAGATGGTAGAAATAAGTAAGCAGATCTGCTTGACCAGTCAATGGAAAGCAGATTAAGATCCAGGCACTGGCATTTTTTCCCAATGGAGTTAAAGGAGGCAGATAAGATTCTTTCCTTCTTCTATTTCTTCTTGCACTTTGTCACTGGACGTGGCTATTTCAGCTTGCGCCGAGAAGACTGCACAGATGAACGTCAGAATAGTGCCACCGATAGCTGTGTAGAAAGCCCAGCCCACGGAGCAGTCTCCTAGTTTGTAAGCAGAAGCATAAGGTCCACAATAGCTTATTGCTTTCTGGCATCCCCAACCTGCAGGGTAAATTATCAAGCCTAAAATAAGGAAGAGGCCTAGAAATAAAAACAGAAAGACAGAAGTTTAACAAATGACCAGTTTAACACCAAACGCAACACATGTTGTAATGGTTATGATGGTCAGTACTCACTCCTAAGTTCCAGGATTAGCAAAAGGCTACTCTTTCTCATCCATCCAACGTTTCTTTACTGATTGTTCCCTAGTACACACCATGCAGTGTTTTATCTAAACTTGGAGCCGTCCTGTGGTTTTCCTTGTGAAAGGCTTATTTCAGATTACAATGGCCTAGTCCTAATTTTAGTCTCTGTTTCTGCTGCATCCTCTGATTTCACACATTACTGCTAGGTATACAGAGCTTGCAAAACATTCTAGCATCTCTACCTATGGTTCATACTTGCACTTTTCAAATACTTATGAACGTCTGCATCTGGTTTTGAGTTTGTGTTTAGCTAGCCCTCACTCAGCTTTATTTAGGCATCATCATAAACATTCTGGACTTTTTTTCCTCTGGAGTTTTCCTACATTGATTTTCTTGCCTGGAAAAAGAAAAAACAAACAAACAAAACCCCAACAACAACAACAACAACAAAACCCTCACACCGCATCTGCTTATTTGGCCACATTAGGACAATAGAAAAAATACCACTGCCAGTTCAGTAAGCTGCTATTGCAATGAAAGGATCCTGGAGTCAGCCCAGTGCTTAGGCAGACAGTGGGATCCTCAAAACAGGCGATCCACTGCTGCAGGGGGAAAACACATTTCTAGTGATGCAGGAGCAAAAGCCACAGCTTCCCATCCTGCTAAACTACCTGAACATCCTGCTGTGCCTCAGCCAAGAAAGAGAAAGCTCAGACTAGGTGTTTTACTGATCTAGAGTCCCTGAACACATGATTTGTCTTTGCACAAAGATGAGAAATGTAATCAAAATGCCTAATATGCTAGTGGCTACATTCTGTTTTCTTTAAAATTGTAATCAGAAGAACAGGAAGAATTGAAAAATAGTTTTTCCTTAAACACAACCAGTTCATCCGGAAAATGAGCACAGTCTTTCAGATCCCATAAATATTACTGGTTTATTTGTCCTGCACTGTAAAGCCCTTTATTCAACCTGGCTCCTTTATGAAAATAGATAGTAGAGGTGCTTTCAACCCTTCTAGAAGTGGGCTGAAAGTTGTACTTTTTATGTATGGTGCTGATTTATCTATTAGATTTCAACTAATCCCCAAATTTCTACCAAGCAGTAAGACAGAAATCAGTTCCCTTTTTTCCCATATAGTAAATGATTACAAAGAACAGCTGGAAAGACGTTTTTGCATCTTCCTCAGTTAGACTAGCCTATTTTGCAGTATGTTAGCCTTCTTTATTTGCTTGTTTAAAGAAATACAGCCAAATGCAAGAAAACTTGCTCACTTGAGAAAAAAAAGCTGGGTCCTAGATAGTAAGCAGTTCATATACACAAAATGCAAACCCCATCATCCATCTGTCTAAAGTCAATGTCTATGAATGCCAGACATTTCACAAAAGAAAGTCCTTCCTCCAGCATTTTTCTAACGGTGACACAACATCATGAGCATGAATGAACTAAATGTCGTTATTCTCTGGGGCAGCAAAATCCATTAGTGAGTGATATCCATTCTCTGTAAAGGGATTTCATCACTGCCTACATTTAAGAACCAATGACAAATTTTATGCAGCGTTTCCTGGCTGATCAGCCAAACTACGTTAAGTATAAAATACTGCTTTATCTTGGACAGACCTGGATAAGCTGTGCTCTCATCCTGCTGAGCCCCGCAGCTGTTCCAGACTAAACACCACAGTTCCTTTTCCTCTATTCATCACTAGTTTCCTGTTCTGTGTAACCAGCATGACCACAGTATGTATTTTTCTGACTGTACAGTGGTTGCCATTTTCTCCGATGATCACAAGCCCTTTGGTAGTTAAAAATCACTGAGTTAAGAAGCCAGATCTGAAATGCTAACATAGTTGCTGCCAACAAGGAAGTGTTTCAAGTTCACCACCCCTTCACTCACAAACCAGAGAGCCGGTGTTTGACAGCAAACCTGCCTTATGGGTGAGTCACAACCAGCACCAAGAAGCTATATCCTTCTCCACCAAAACTAAAACAACTCTTGAAAGCTACTGCTTGTGTGGTGTATGCCGAAAGCTGATAAACTCAGCCCCCAAAAAGGCTGCAGCACTGCTGTCAAGTGCAGTCATCAGGAGTTCACTGAATTTCTTTTTTATAAGAGTACAGAGTATTCCTGGAGAAACACTGACTACAGCCCATAGCTTGGTAAACCACAGCGGCTTTCTCACAGATGAAGACAAAATTTGGAGAAAAGTCTTAACTATGGATTTAAGTATGGTCAGAGTCTCACCTGATTTCTCCTTCAGATAGCAAAATTTGTGAAGCATATATAGGTCTAGCATAAAAAAAGAAAAAAAAGGTCATGTTTTCACTAACAAACCTACCTTTTACTGCTCCATTTCAGCGCAGACAGAAAGCTTATCAGGACATGCACCTCTCATTTGATGACTACCTGATTCCTACTTGCTAGAAACAGTAAATAAAGATGACTCAATTAAGCCAGATCAGCATGCCCACCATGGAAACGACACTCCCTGGATTTCATGCTAGCTAATAGCAAGTGGAGAGGCACAGGCTCCTCAGCAAGTTTTCAGCTCACAGCTCCAGTACCAGCAGCAATGGCTGAGCTGCGCAGAGATCCCTTCTTGCCTCTCCCTACCTACCTAAAAAGGGGCGCTCAAGTAAAACCATCAAGAGGAGCTTTGCCTTCTGCTTCCCAGTAACTACTCAAGAGGTCCTCACAGGCTATAGAGCTCATTTCAATGGCTCCTGCAGCTTGAACAACATAGAAGGCGTTTTACCACCCACCAACAGAGCAAACCATGGGCTAAAGCAGAAGCCAGCAATCCAAAGCACTTAACTGTCCAACTACCTGTAACCAGAGCAGCAGTTTCCAGAGATCCCCAAGAAGAGCAACCTCTCTGCTTCTGGGAAAATAAATCCAAGGGAGGGGAAGGAAAAATGACCATATGCAAAGAACAAGGTAGGAGAGGTTGTGATGCTGCTTGGAAAGTCACAGTCTGCTTCTCAACAGGCAAAAGGGTTAAATGCAACACAAACAGCTCATCAGTCTCTGTGCTCTTCCAACTTTAATCTACAGAGAACTCCACAACCATTTTATACAACACAAAAAAGGCAGACTGCACTTTCTACAGCCAACAGCATAGCCTTGATCTACATCTAACACATGTGCAAGCTGTTGCAATTGAGCACTTAAAGACCAGGCTGTGACAAGACAAGCCACAAAGGGAAAAAACATATAAAGTCTCATCCCTGTTTTTTTATTACCAGTGTATGAGAAAGGGCAGAGCCTGGCCAGGTCCCTCACATCTCTTTGCTTCTTTGACAGAAGCTGTAACTGCCTCTATCCCTGCCTTTCTGTAGCTGCTGCTCAGCCCCTGGGGCTCGCCTGCCTGTAGCTCTCTAGTTCTGGTCATTTACTTGCATTACTACAGAGCCTGGCATCTCTGCTCACCATTTTGGCCTGCAATAGCTGACAATGTGCTTTTCAGACACGACACACAGAGATGGGGTGTGAGCTAACCCCAAACAGCACACTGGCAATAGCTTCATCCAGTCCATCACCTTTTCTGTTACAGCCTCTGCAGCAAGACAGTCTTGATAAACTGTCGAAGGGAGAGAAGTGTTTTTGCAGTTGTTTGTGGACAGCACAAAGCAGCACAGGGGCACGTGATGTTGTTTTCTGAAGAGTCCCTGCAGGGAAGGTGGAGGAGGGCGCTGGATGGGGGGCACTGAGCCAGAAGCAGAGGAGCACGTCACTGACTGAAACAAGGTGGAGAGCACAGCCTGCAGTTTTCAAGTGGCTGGAAAGGGGAGCTAGGCATCTTTATCCTTGTCATTCATTTATATTCGCTGCATACAAGAGCACCAGAGCAGCTTCGGATAAAATCTAGATTTGTATATAAAAGGTGCTGTCTGGATTAACTATTATCATTCCCATGTTTTGTGCATTTGATTCAGTTATTCTGACACTTATTCAAATATTACCCGTGTATTTAATCTGCACTGTGTGGCTTTCTAAGCTATTTAATACTGTAAATTAAGATACAGGCACTCAAGCTTTTGTTATCCATAAAAGTAGAAAGCTTGGGTTTGTGTTGTGCAATTTTATGTCAGCATAGTCTGATAAAGCAACAATTATCTCCTGTCAACAGTCTTCCTTGAGACAGATCTGGCAGTACAGAAAATATTAATGATAGAGATTTCTTTTACTTAATAAATCAGGTTTTGTTCTTGTCCCAGTGGCTTTGAAGAGAAGCCAATCTTCAAGAGAAAGAACAGAGAACAAATATATGCTGTCTGAATGAAGTTTCTGCAATGATCCTTCCAGTTCTCCATGGTGATGTACAATAAATGAGAGTTTTCATTTATGGCCAACCTACCTGTGGAACTACTGCTGTTTGTTCTCCCTGCTGGGAGGAACAAATTCATTTTGGAAACATTACAAACTGTTTTCTACAGGCTCACAGAGTTCGGGCTTGCTCTCTGCTCTAGATTTAACTGGGAGTGCAGCTTTTGCTGTACACATACCCTTGTTCCTACTTCTTAATTAGCTCTATCCCATTTCTTTAAATCAGTGTGATAATTTTTCCATAATGTTTTCTTTATTGTTAGTTGTTGCCAGCTCTCAGTTAGTTACCTCTCCTCTTAGGAGTCTTTAGAACACAGGTCTGAAAGATTGCTACACAGTGCTGCCAGATTACTAAGAATGACAACAGCAAACTATTCAAATTACTGTTTTATCCAAAGACCTCATCTAAAAATCTTTGGTATTAGTCTGTCAGCCGAGAACATTTTCCCATAATTCACTGAAGGCAATTTGCCCTCATAACATTTTATTATCAGTCCCTAATCACCTGCTTTCAAAAAGAAGCCCTAAGAAATACAGAATTTAGATGAGATTCAGAATTTATTGGGATTATTAAACTAAAATATATTTCCTGACTACAACAGACAACCTATTAGACATCAGCTGTTTTATATTCGCATGATGGAGATTCAACTCCTTTCTTCTAAAACACCAAAGCAAAACATTATAGCATACTGTGAAATATCAATGCAAATACAGCAGACTGCGCCACTGTGCAATGCTGTTTATGAAAGTGCTTTTGTTATAGGAAGCCTTTTTGCATTTGTGCATTGAGAACTCTCCCCTTTTAAGGGTCTAGAACTGCAGCAAGTAATTGTTCCTCCTGGGTTTTATACACTGCAGTAGTGCTGCCAGGCTAACATCACGGAAAACCAACAGACCCTTCTATCGTTACGGGCGTTTGTATGTCCTATTATGTGCTGGGGTCAGATCTGAGTAAAAGCTTTTTGATTCCACCCTTGGAAGCAACCCTTAAGACAGGGGTTAAGCAGATGGTTGTTTCCTAAGTGAAGGCATGCTATTTAGTTTTGACAGTCTCCTGTGCAGTTGCTGTTGTGCCATATTAAACAACAACATATACTAACAAAGCCAATTTCCATTGCAAAGTCTGAAACTATCTTCTCATTTCCTAGTGAAATAACAGAAAAAGCTTGTAAATGCTGCTGAAGAAACAGGAAATTAAGCAGCTGTGATCAATGAGGTGGCACTGCAACAGGCTCCCATGGAACAACACAACTGAGCAACAACAGTTTAAGAAAGGAAGAGAGGAAGGCTAAAGGCAGGGAGGGATCAGCCTTGCACAACACCACACGGGTCACTTCCTCAGTGGCAGTGATCCTGATCATTCTCATCTTCTGCACAACCACAGGAGATTAACACTCAGCCCAAGGGCTTTGCACCAGCCAGGCAAAATAACCCTGCCTTTGCTCCTCATACTTCCAAATGTGTCAGTAGGGTGAATACCTGAACAATTTAATGTGTAAAATTACAGATGTAATACCTTGGCTTAACTAGAGGGGGATTTCACATATGCAAACTGTCCCTAACAAACCAATACACAGCAGGAATAGAATCACAGAATCATAGAATAGTTAGGGTTGGAAAGAACCTTAAGATCATCAGGTTTCAACCCCCCTGCCATGGGCAGGGACACCTCACACTAATCCATGCCCTCAAAGGCTCAAATACCACAAGGTGCTTTTGCATGCTTTTGTCTTCTTCATCTACCAGCAGACAACCAAAAGTGATGGCCTCCTACTCACCAGCTGTACAGCAGGCACCATCAGCCCTGTGAAATAATTCAGTAATTCCTTTTTAATCAGATCAGAGTTAATGAGGTGGGCTCAGGCAGCTGATGTGGTGGGCTCAGCACACCACACTAGCAGTAGGAGAAGCTTAACCCCTGTGTCAAGATGCTGAAGGGAGCACCAGTTATGGTACATTCAGCACTGGGCCCCAGAAGTGCCTCTGCAGCTGCTCTCCATCCCCCTGGGTGACTGCCAGACCCACTGAATGCAAGCAGCTGACCAGAGACAAGAAGGTTTTTGCCCAAGAAGAAAGGGGAGACTCCGCAAGCCCTTACTGGCTTGGAGACAGCCTCTGTCCCACTTGGAAACACTGCACAACGAAAGAAAAATTCCTAACATTAAGAAGGTCAGTGCTTCAAAAAGCCTTCCAGGACTCCACACATAATGCAAGTTTGCACAAGCAGGAGGGATTTGGGGTAAGTCGGAAGAATGGCTGTTGAGGGTGAGGAGGGTTGACAGTGGGAAATGCATTGAGGCAAGATTTATACCTCTATACCTGCACTTACTGCAGAGGACAACAGTCATATACAGATTACAGTGTACCTAGGATACCCTGAGCTGAGGCAGAAGAATGAATTGCTTTAAAGTGCAACCAAGTGATGGCTCAAAATCCACACATGTATTTTTTTCCCTTTGAAACTGTCTCAGGGTAAGCATTTACCAGAAGGAAAAGCAGTTCCATAATCACTGCCTTCCCTAAGCTGAGGAAAAGGATAAGATTCCTACTCTTCAACAGTAAATTAACTATATCATTTGCTCATGCAGCTTTTCCCATTTTTTTAAGAAATCAAAGATGGTCATTCATAACCTAACCTATGCAAACATATATAAACTTCTTCTGGCGTTACTGATGTTGGGGTATGAAAACAGGGACAGGAATACAGTGTGGGGGATTACTGGTGGGAGACACAACTCTGAAGTATATTTTGTTATCCACAAAAAAATCCAAAAATAAGTCAGTTTATCAGCTTGATGTGGGTTGCTTTGGCAGGATGACATCATATGAGGGATCTGGGGTTTGT
This sequence comes from Amazona ochrocephala, assembly GCA_039720435.1. Lineage (NCBI taxonomy): Eukaryota > Metazoa > Chordata > Aves > Psittaciformes > Psittacidae > Amazona > Amazona ochrocephala. Next base: position 91,390,885 of record CM077909.1, read on the forward strand.
TTTTTTTTTGCTATTGGTATCATCTAACTCCTTGGGTTTCCCTGTAACAAAGCCTGAGCATGCAGACTCCTGTTTTCAGGAGAGCAAGGGCAAATTTGCTGTTAGCTTTTAATAATATTTATGTATGTGGTCAGAGTCCCTCTTAGGTAGGAGGGAAGGAAATGTGGAGACTCAAAGTAAGATCAGACCCAAGCCTTGCAGTGACACTGCTGACTCTATGCTGGCCACCAGCCATGTGGAGTCATGTCACCACACTACATGAGCTCACATACAGCAAATGCGAACCCAGCAATTAAGTGAAAATGAAGCATCTTACAGGGGAAAAGCCAAATGTTTTCAAGTGCAGCGGTAACCAAAGACCTCTCCACGCGGAGCACCACTGCTCAGTCACAGCTGTGAGAGCTGGTCACCTCTCACATTTTACCTTAAAAGCCAATGAAGCATTGAGTGTTTTTAATTTAGGATTGCCCAATAAAAGCCTTGAAGCTGCTAAATGAGAAACTGAATTGTGGTGGTAAATTCAGGAGGCTCCTGAGTTAGGGAAGGAAGTATCAGGCCATATTAATTATTCCATCCATGAAAGAAGCAGAGGAGAAGACCCAGCATGTTTCACACCACTCATCATAATCCTTACCATTGTCATTCAACCAGTCAGCACCATGACCTCCAAACCATCAATTGCTTATGCTGAATCAGCAGAAAGGGAATGAAACCCATCACGTCCTGATCACAGCTCTGTAAGGGAAGCTGAACCAACAGCTTGCCTCGACTTAAGCAAAGAGGTAAAACGGCTGTAGGTCACCTTTGTCATAGTGTTACATTTCCTCAGTACTGTGCAGTGGGATGTGCAGACCCCACTGCACAAACAAGACGGGGGAGCAGGCAGCAGGAGCTGCAGAGGAACTAAGGTTCAGCAAGAAGCAAAAGGCGAAGGAGGATGCAGCAAGGTGTGAATTTCAGGTAGCTTTATGGGTTGTACAGCAGTAGAGTGCGGATCATCTGTGTTGTGGAAGGAAGCAAAACTTAAACCCACTAATGTCCTTCACCATCACACCAGACACACTGAGGACTGGAGCTAAATGTAAGTTAGACCCTCATCCTGAAAGAGGTGCTTTCATCTTTTTTCTTGCATCTGAGTGATTACACAGCATTTGTTGACCTTAAATATTCCTCTGGTGTTTGCATCCTATATATAAACAGCAGCATCAGTCTTGGCTGTAAGGCCTGGAAGCAAAAATCTGACAGAAAGGGAGCCCAGCTCTCCCCCTGAGCTCTCGGGGGCAGCCAGCATGCTATTACCTCACATTGCCAGGGCAGAGGTGTAAAGAAGTTCTCAGATTCTCACCCACCCTAGTAGAGGTAAGGGATCAAGTTGTGTTTGTGCCACATTGAAACACTTCTCGGTGGGAAGCATGAGAATCTCATAGTGAGAACCATTTAATGGAAGAGATTTATGCTTCCAGGAAAATCAGCTGCCACTTGATCACTGAAAAGCTGGGGATGTTGTTTATTTTTCTATCATAATCTGTTAGGTGTCTACTATTCCCACGTGCCTGCCTTGGTAGCACAGGAGATGAGCCGACCACCAAATCTAACAAAACACTGAAATCTTCACTTTATTCCTTTGAAGTTACTCCCACACCGGCTCAACAGCAACTTAGCACTTGAACTCAATTTTTCTTCCCCGGCATATTCCAATATAGCAGTTCCCTTTGCTTGAACTTCCAGCAGCCAAGCGTGTATTAGATGTCGTGCTGGCATTTGGCCACATAGGTTACAGGAAGCACTATACTGCAGACAGCAAAAGCAGTTCAGACTGTCAGGATTTCCATTAGAAATCCCACCCCCTCCTTTTTCCTTTCTTTCTACCCCAAGAATTCAGAATTCTGGCATCAGAAAAGAAAAACTCTGAGCTGAATCCAAGAGGAAATATGCTTTTTGAAAAATGCATGCTCTGCATTTTAGAAAGACAAACAAGAAGTTTCCTTGCCTTCAAGGGCAAAACCATTCTCTGTGCTCTCCTACTGCCTGAGCAGGCAGCTGAGTAACAGCTTCCATTGCCCATAGGCAGCATCATGAGCTCACAAGGTGCTTTCTTCCTTGCTCACAAGTTCAGCCCTTTCTCAGACAAAATAATGCATTTTTACAGCATGCAGCTATCTACAACAGAACATTTTGCACTACTGTGCAACCACCATAATTTATCACATCATGCTCTAACCATCAAAGAGTATTAGCAGCTTCGTGCCCCCCCCCCCCCCCCCCAAGTTTTCTCTCCTCTCCAAGGAGAGTCCTGCCTGATCTCCTTCTTCCTTCTCAGCTTCCTCTTTTGCAACTCCCAGTGGCCTGCTTACCTTCCAGCAGCCCAGAGCCATGCAGCCCCACGCACCATGAGCCCACCCTGAGCAGCTGGTTCCTACTTCATATACCCCCACAAGCAGCTCCAATCCTTTTCCCCTGCAGATGGTTCCCATCACACACTGCTCAGGCCATCTTCCTAATCACACAACCGCCCAGATGGACATGATGACCAGTAAGTGTAGCATGCTGAACTGTTTCTTAGTGCAAAAGATGTAAAACAAACTCTTCCAGCAGCAAAGACAGACTGTTATAGACACAGCTGCCTTCCAATTGGGTTTCACGTCTTCATTTTAGAAAACTGTGGAGAAGTTTCCTTGCATTTGAGGGTAAAGTTGCTCTACTGGAACTGAGCTATTACTCAGGTGCTGCAGTAGTTTCTGATAGAAGAACCTTTAAAAGTGCCACAGCAGGGGACAGGAGAAGGCATGAACAAGAGAAGAAATCATGGAAAGGACAGAAGAATGAATACAGGGGAGCTTGTGAGATACCTAGAAAGAGAAAGCACTGCGGAAGAGACTCCACTGCTTGTGGCTGAGCACAACAAGCACCAGGGAAAAAGCCAGCTGAGCCATCCCCCAGTAATGCTGGAGGAGAAACTGCTGGAGGGTGACAGCAAGAAGCCTAAACTTGCAGCGTCTGGGCCCTAGCAGACACTGTGTCAAGGTGGCTCAGGAAATGTAATGCTCCAGGCCCGAGTGCAGCAGCCTTTGAGGACAGAAACCACTGCTTTGTCTGACTGGACATATACCTGTCAAAGGCATAACTGCCAGCAACACAGCCTGCTAAGCCTCACAACAGCAAAATGCAGCCGAATTAGAGACACCCCTCAGCACATGACTGGTACACAGCCATCTGACTAATGCAACCAGATTTCCATATGTTTGGGTTGTTGGGTTTTTTATGCTTCTGTCAGAAACCCATTTAGTCAAGCCCCATTTGAGCTAGGAGACAGTGGACTGTGAACGGAGAAAGTGGTGAGAAATGGGTGGCTCATGAGAGGCCTCCCAGATGAAGCCATCACCATTCTGGAAAGACTTTAGAGGAGAGAAGCTATTTTATCCCCTTCCAGCAAACCTGCCTGGCAATGCAACCCCACTCCAGCACAGCTGAGCAGGAGTAACAGAAACCAAGCTCCCAAACCCAGCTGCCTTCCTGACATACCAGCACTCTTTCAACTCTGCTCTCCCCAGAGCCTTTCCAGGTACATGGTAGTGTAGCTCCCCCCAGGGGAACAAACACAGGTGCCAGCTCTGCCCAGCCATGATCTTACAGGTTAAAAGAAGATGCCAACAAAAGCTGTTTATGATGAACTTCACAGAGCAAACTGTGTCAGAAACAGACGCTTAACCTGTTTCTGGCTCTGTCCTAAGCTTCCCACTCTAAGAACAGGCCCTTGTTTATACTATTTAGCACCAAAGTAAAGTACCCAAGACCAGTAAGGCTTGTAAACATATATAGAATCATAGAATCATAGAACAGTTAGAGTTGGAAAGAACCTTAAGATCATCTAGTTCCAACCCCCCTGCCACGGCCAGAGACAACTCACACTAAACCATGCCACCCAAGGCTCTGTCCAACCCAGCCTTGAACACCACCAGCGATGGAGCATTCACAACTTCCTTGGGCAACCCGTTCCAGTGCCTCACCACCCTCACAGTAAAGAATTTCTTCCTTATATCCAATCTAAACTTCCCCTGTTTAAGTTTAAACCCATTACCCCTTGTCCTCTCACTTCAGTGCCTCATGAAGAGTCCCTCCCCAGCATCTCTATAGGCCCCCTTCAGACACTGGAAGGCTGCTATGAGGTCTCCATGCAGCCTTCTCTCCTCCAGGCTCAACAGCACCAACTTTCTCAGCCTATCTTCATATGGGAGGTGCTCCAGTCCCCTCATCATCCTCGTGGCCCTCCTTTGGATTTGTTCCAACAGTTCCATGTCCTTTTTATGTTGAGGACACCAGAACTGCACACAATACTCCAAGTGAGGTCTCACAAAAGCAGAGGAGAGGGGCAGGATCACCTCCCTCGACCTGCTGGTCACGCTCCTTTTGATGCAGCCCAGGATACGGTTGGCTTTCTGGGCTGCAAGCACACACTGCCGGCTCATGTTAATTTTTGCATCGACCAACACCCCCAAGTCCTTCTCCACAGGGCTGCTCTGAATCTCTTCTCTGCCCAACCTGTAGCTGTGCCTGGGATTGCTCTGACCCAGGTGTAGGACCTTGCAGTTGTCATGGTTAAACTTCATCAGGTTGGCATCAGCCCACCTCACAAGCGTGTCAAGGTCCATCTGGGTGGCATTCCTTCCCTCCAGTGTATCAACTGAACCACACGGCTTGGGGTCATCATTCATAAAAGGTTTTCTTATATTCATCTGGAATTTCCTATGTACCAGTCAGACCTTATTTAAGGGAATTTACCCAGCAGAACTGACTTTTCATGTAATTTTCCCATTTAATTTTCACTATTTATGTTACCTGAAAGTACATCAAATGTATTCTCTGTTCATTTCATTTATGCTGTCTTGGAGTTTGTTTGGATTATGCAACTATCCTATATATACCAACACCAAGATAAGTCAATAGAGGATCACCACTTATTTACTACCGATAACTAGGTGATTCCTGTGAAAATTTACTTTTTCTTGATCCTCATCAGCTACCGTTTATAACATGCTGCCTCTTCCAGTCTCTGCATTTCAAGTGATTCACAGACTGTAAAAATAGAGTACTTTCCCCTGAAAGGCATTTAAATTAAAGTCTGCCTGGTCTTATTTCTGCTGGGTAGTAATTATCTATTTAATTACATGGCTCCATTCTTTGCACTCTCTACTGCAGCGAAAAAATGTTTTTTCAGATTACATGGTCCTCAGATACCTCAAAAACTAGGGCCACTCATAACAGTTTCTATAGCTTCAGAATGAATGGCACCGCAGTCTGAAAATGAGTAGTAAAAAGAATTACAGGAGTTTAAACAAGAGCCATATTTCTTCCTTTATGGCTTTGTATTTCTAATTTTCTCTCACAAATAACTGCTTAATGCACCAGATATATATATGGCTCCTTCCTGCTGACCAAAATGAGAGTTTGCACACTTGTCTGAGGACCTCAGTGGAAGAAATGTTGCTTTCTGGTCTGTAATTTCACTGTAGGCATTATGCGGGTCACAATCAGTGTTGCTAGACTGAAAAGATATATCCGGTGTTTGTTACTGCTTTTTCATTATGAATTCCTGGAATTAATTAACTTGTTGTATGTTTTTAATTATATTAAATCTCCCCTGCAAAGAATATAGAGATTTTAAATGAGATTAAGTCTGCAAGACCCTGAGTTCCTGTAGATGACTCTGCCATGGATGCATCTCATCTTTGAAAATTAGATGTTTGACATACTTGCAAATATTGTACTGATATAGGCCGATAAAATAATTTCATGAATTCTTCTCTACTCTTATTAAAAACATAATTGTTCATATTTGAAAGAATGATCTTATGCTTAACGTGACTAAGGCAGGGTTGCATCTAGTTCTTTTGATCAGGGCATTAGTCTGTCTATCATAAATGCCTGGATGGATTAACCATACTGTAAGAACTTTCCTTCCTGAACAACTCCCTTAAGCATTTTCCAAAACTTGGGAACTGAGAAAGTTGAAATTAACAGCTGTGATAATCAACTGCTGGAAAATAATTTCAACAAAGTATGCAGATGCTGTAGTGCTACTGACACAAAGGTACCAGTGGACCCACTAAAACTCATCTTGAGAAAATGAGTTGCTAGCCACAAGACACCTGGCTGCAAATACAGGCAGGCGTACTTCCCATAGCAACAGTTTCAGTAACATGACTTTTGTATTACCCAGTTTCATGCTGCGTCATTTATCTGAATTGAAGGCAAGTACTCCTATCCTCAGTACAGCTCAAAAAGGACCAGTCCATTCCCTGACATGTAAGAAATGCTTTATGGACCATGTTGTTCATTCTTGAGGTCACAAGCCTCATTACAGATAGAGCTGGTTTGATACCAAACCAGAATTTGCATACATATTCTCACCAATACGTGCTCTTGCGAACAGGAACCTACTTTCTGCTAATCTTGATGTTAGACCACATATTTTGAGATCGTGCCAGAGTTTAAGTAAAGTTATCTTTTCAGTAGACCCAACTCCGTCATCCCAAACATATACTGATGCTGGTAGCCAATATCTCCCTTTCAACAGAAAAGAAGTAATGTCATCTCCTGAAAAATAGGATTCATGGATTATTTCTGAAGTACAGGGCAAATAAAGCAATAAGCTAAAATCTTCGCCTGGCTAAATCTGCACTTCAAGCTGCTTCCTTGTTGCACTGGTTCTGGCAAATTCTGTGAACCAGTCATGACTACAGCAAAACGGGTAATTTTTATCTAAAGAATATTCATCTGCTAATTGTGTGCCATCATGCAAGCAAATTTAGGGATTTACTTCTTCTGCCCCAGAAGCACAAACCTTTCATTGTGGGTGGCACAAAATAAGCAGTACACTTTTATACTGAAGAAGCATGAAGCGGAGAATGGTGACAGCCACTGTGCTAGTGTTTCAGGAGCCAGTGTCAGTTGGTCCCTAGCCCATGCTGCTGGCTCTGGAGGGCTGCAGCAAGCAGCAAATTCAGTTTTAGCCTACATCCCCCTGTGTGCTTAGATGAATTTAGGTTTCAACTATGAAAATGAAACCAACCAGCTTCATAGAGGTTTTAACACGTCATTACCTCCTGACTAGCCACCACAGACATGTTTGACCACCTCAGTGGAGATCAGGAGGGAAAAAGCCGGATTCACATTTTGAGCAAACAAGTTAAATCTCCTACTTTTTGTTGCAACAAAATGATTTTCATGAATTGAAAACATCTGCTTAAAAGCACAACCAAGAGGGAAAGAGAACGCAGTCCTGGCCATTCCCTTCCTCCTCATAAGTCTCTGAGGGCTGTCAGAGGTAGATCAGAAAGAAGACCACTCTCCTCCTCTGGATGATCACACATGGACAGCACAAAAGGGGAAAACCTGCATATGGGACAGGCTCTCCCTGCGGCTTGCTGGCATGTACAGAAAGCCAAGTACTTCTCTAACTTGGGCTGTCCAGCATGGGTTTACTAAGTCATTTAATCTCTGTTAAATCCATGGGTTTAAGCAGAAACACCAAATCTCTAGAACCAATTCATCTTTTTTGGCAAAGCGCAGCTGATTCTTGGACAGTGAGAAGAGAAGCTCACTGGGCTGTGTAACTGCAGCTGAACAATAAGCTGGCTACAGGAAGAGTTTATCATTAAGGTATTGCTTGTCAAGCTCACAGCTTTGAAGGACGCTGTTAAGAGGAAAATGCTGGAGAACTGGGTGTGTGGCTGCAGGCTGTTCTAATCCCTGGGGTGCTATTTGCGCTGACCACAGCCACAAAGCCTCTGAGACCCTGAAAGAACTGCCTTCAGCCCATGGAAAAAGTACTAAAGTAGCAAGAGGGAAACAGACTGCCTCAATGTTTTAACTTTGTTCTCTGCTGGTAACAAAGGAGAGAAGTTTTTTGTTACTGAAAAAAATTCAAACAGGGGATAAAACTAAGAAGCAAACAATAGCAACACTGGTCAGTTAATTTTGGCACACATCAGGCTGCAACAGTGCTGCCAATGTCGATGTATTACATGCTGTGTAGCTATAAATTTCAGTTGTGTTTGAATAAACTACCAGCATATAGAGCTGCTCTGGGTCTCTCTTATGCAGTCTATCTGTAGACAGGGCAGAACCACTACATTTCTTCAGCTGAATGGCCCCAAAATTAAAAACTTCGGTTTCTCTCAACGTACACGTACCTGCAATCCCTTGTAGCAGCCCACAGACATTAAAAATGCTTTTCTTCATAATACTCTGCACACACATAGTAAAGACAGACACAAATGCCACGGCACAGAGAATCATGATTCCCACGGCTAGGAAAATAGCAGTTGCCTGCCAGAACCCACTGGCAATCTCACTGAAGTTTTCGGCGTAAGGACCACAAAGCGTGTCTCGTCTAGAAAACTGCATGTGGGAGATTCTGGTGCAGCGCCCGTAGATGCCCAGCGTCGGACGGTAAGGTTCCTGTGACCCCCCTGTTCTGTTGTCCACATCCTCAGAGCTTGAAGGCTTCGCTTTGCCGATCAGCCAGTCTGCACTCATGAAAGCTATGAGCTCTGCAAAAGCCACCACAATACTCAGGAGAGTCCACAGCATTGATCGACACGTTACAATGACATGACACATATTGATGTCCAATGCCTGTGATCAGTGCAGCTGATGGTCTTAAAATCCAGGCACAAGGGGAGGAAAAATTTAAGTTAAAAGGAAAAAAAGAACCCTAAGAAAATCCCAGTAGCTGTTCTGCCTGCTTTTTCAGCTGTCTCAGAGATGCCAAGATGATACTTCTCAGAAGAAAAAGTAAACAGCTCCAAGTTTTGCAAGCCGTGCAGTTATTTGCTCTCTCTGTTCCTCCTTTTTTCTTTCTGGGATGCTGAGCTCTGAAGTACACTCTTCTTTCTTAATATTCATACTGGCACATGATGTTGCAGGCTGGCAGGGGAGGCTGCAAGGACTGCCCACTGTTTGACATCACGCACCTACAGGAAAAAAAAAAGACAACACAGCAGCAGTGAGAAAAAGTCTTCATTTCCACCCCCACAAGGAACCAAGATGTAGTGCAGATCCACATCAAAATGCAAGCGCTCTAACAAGGGCCTGTTAAGGAGAGCCTGCTGGAAACCTCCGGGGTTTGTCCCAGCAGAGTGATTAACCTCTGGCTGCTCAGCAGTACTTACTGTATCTGCTCTGCCCCATCCCACTGCCGGTATTTGCCAAGCACTTCTCAAGCAAAGGTCTCAGTCACACCCAGTGGTCCCACCCACTCCTACCAGCACACCCTCATCTTCCTCTGGTAGAAATCACTGAGGTTGCTGGCAGTTACACTCAGCAAAATACTTGAACATGTTTAAGCATTTTCACAGACACACAGCTCCTGCCTTCAGTTTGGGAAGGCAGCACGTCATGCCTTCAGGACGGAGACCAGGCACAGTTCCATGGGCCGTGGGCACCTGGGTGCAAAGGGCAATGAAGGAACTTTGTTCCAACCTTCCAACCTTCTACTGACTGCAGCTGAGCCAGTGCTGTCCTCAAGAGAAGGCAAACAGGACTACAGCTGGGACAGCCCACCCTGCTATGTGGTGACACAGCCCATCAGTTTGAAGCCTGAGTTTTGCAGGAACTTTCCTGAGTTTTGCAGGAACTTCACTGAGTTCTGTATTCAGGTTTGCAACACTGATTCAGAAAAGCATTTTGCCTGCAGGTATGTCACACACTCTTCTTGAACTGATGCTACCAGCAGCAGCCTCTGGCTACTTAACACCACCGTAAACAGGAATTTTCGATAAAACACCGCAGTTGCTGCCAAGTGGCCAACAGCCCCAGTAAGAGGGGCTGCCAGTCAGCCTTGAGCTTCCTGACTCCTCTAAATTCCCCCCTTCCCAGGGCTTTACCTGAGACCTTATGCTGCCTTTGAACAGTAGCTGGTGATATTCCCAGAGTTACACTTATCTTAATGGAAGAGGCAATCAGAGATGACCGTACTTCCAACTTGTACCCACATATTGGCCTCAAAATAACAAATGGGCCATCACACACACCTCTGTGCTTGAACTGAAACTCTGTCACCTGAAAGCAAGAGTGGGAGCAGGAAATGCCCTCACGTTACTCCCTCTGTGATGAGAACGTAGCACTTCCAAGTTTTCCTTACAAAAAACAAAATACCGACATTGAACTGGAGACAAGAGAGTCGAGAACCGGACCTGGACCTCACTGCTGCACTGCTGCCAAGCACAGAGGGGTCAGCAGATGCCAGGAAAACAGGCATTCCCAATTTTTTTTCAGCTTTGTCATGGGTTTGGTATTTAATTTCTTAGGAGTCTAGAGCCCAGTGGCTGAATCCTAATCCCACTGAATGTGAAACAAAACACACACCCACAACTTCAACACATTCAGAATTTCATCCAGCAATTTCTACTCCCTCCTGTAGTAGCTGTAGTGAATCATCATCCTCAAGATTTTATGCATTTGTCTTCCTTGTCTAGATCTGCAGACTCCTTTGGTATTAGCAAACACACAGACTTTGCTGCTCTGCAACAACTGAATTTTGTCACTCTTAGTTCAATATAATGGCATTGCCTTGAAAAAGGCAAAACATATTTAGTTGTGCTTGTAGCCATACTGAGAGAACAGTTCAGCTCAGTTTCCATTTTGGGGAGGGAAATGTGAAGATTTCAAGCAACCTGACATACTGCTGACTTGAATACAGCCTTTGTAATAACAGAGAGATGAAGCATCAACCTGCCAAAAAAAGTTAATTCTCTCAGTATTTCCACTTTAAATAATAACTGGAATGTAGGAAATGTCCACTGCAAACTTACATTCTTCTAATGTCATCTGCACAGTTGAAGAGAATTTAATAGAAAATGTCTTCAATTTTTTAAGAGAAATTCCAAATCTGCAGAGTCGGAATCTGTATTTCTGTGTGAGTACTGCACCTATGTGAACTCCTCACTTTTGTACTTCAAGGATTTTAATTAAGGTGCAAGAGACATAGGACTCGAACACACATCATAGCTATTACTGCTTACTCTGTATCTGCTGAACAGAAAACACTCTTTATTGAATACAGATGAGAACAAAGTTTATATTTACCTAAGTAGGTGGAAACTGCACATGAACACTGGCAGCCATAAAGGCATGGCACTGATAACAAATATGGGATGCTATATTAGAATCAGAAGAAAAGACCAAACCACGGGCTTCTTTTCCATATGAAATGCAAGCCCATGAATAAATTATAGTAACAGTTTAAAACAGAGTATCTTCAGAAAACTCACTTATAAGCAAAGGGGCCTATAGGGATGCTGGGGAGGGAATCTTCATTAGGGACTGTAGTGATAGGACAAGGGGCAATGGGTTCAAACTTAAACAGGGGAAGTTTAGATTGGATATAAGGAAGAAATTCTTTACTGTGAGGGTGGTGAGGCACTGGAATGGGTTGCCCAAGGAAGTTGTGAATGCTCCATCCCTGGCGGTGTTCAAGGCTGGGTTGGACATAGCCTTGGGTGGCATGGTTTAGTGTGAGGTGTCGCTGGCTATGGCAGGGGGGGTGGAACTAGATGATCTTAAGGTCCTTTCCAACCCTAACTGTTCTATGATTCTACAAAATAGCCTGTCCAAAGATGATATAGAGGTCATGTCAAATCTCAGGACTTCACTGTAACACATACTTCCCTGTTTTGCAACACAGGGAAAATTCACAGCACTAAAAAGTTAGTCAATGTTATCAATAACTACATTTCAACAGATTATATCTCGCTTTCCAATGAAACCTTCACAATTCAGCTTTTGCCAGGTAACCAGTAATTTATGATACAAAATGTAACTCCAGAGCAATGTACCTTTATTAATGGGTGAACTGCTTAAATTTATTCTTGGGCTTGTGATGCCTTTGCATGGGAGTGCGACTCACCTACAACTCCTTTTTGTGAGCAGATGATAGACAGAAACATGTGAAGTAGGATGGCAAGACCAGAAGAGGGGCAGGGGCTACACAAATACAACTCCTTTTCATAAGCAGACAGGCAGAAGCAGAAAAAGTAGTATGGCTCATGGATGAGAGGAGGGGCAGGGCCAATCCTTATTTGTCAGACTTAGCAAGGAAAGATCACAGATAAAGTACCGAAGATAAGTTACAGTTCAGTTGCACTTGTGTAGTTACTCTTTTCTTTCCAACACACTCCACACCTTGAGTTTCCAAATGAACCTATCCAGCTCTCAAGCAGCTCTGACAGCATGTTTGTGCATGGAAACCTTTCCAGCTAGATAACTGCACTTCATGAAGCTTCCCTTCAGCACTCTGCTAGCCCTGTTTCCTCCATTTTTGCTCAACAGAGAAACTCAAGCTAGGCCCTTGCAAGCTTGAAAACCCTTAACAAGTTTCTTCCATGATAGAACTGTATGTTCTTCACAGCATGACACTCAATATACACTTCTGACTGTCAAAATATTTGCTTCGACAGCCCAAATTCAAAATATACAATGGTTCTTTAACCTCTTTGGTATTAACTCATTCAAAATAATTCTCTCTGAGGAAGCAGACTACAAAAAGTAAGCTTGCCCCCTAGTCATTGGAGCCTCCCCCTATTCAATTCAATTGTACAGGTGTGGAAGGTCATTTGTGCTGTGGAAGTGCTTGCCCCAAGAGAAAAACAGCCCCGCATACACGCACTCACATAAGCTGCACACCACAGCAGCTCCCCAGCACGAGGGTCTCAGACGTACCATCCTACCCCGCTATCGTTCCCCAGCTGCACAGCTTTTGTACAGGTCAAAACTACATATTCAGCCTTATTTACTCTTCTCCCTGAATCATGCTCATGGGCAGGCTCTGCCTCAAGTGAAGACTAACACAGTGAAAAGATGTCAGTGAGAACATCAGATCCCCACTGCATTCAGAGAGAATGAAACTGAGTCCCTGAATGCAAAAATCTTTTGGTTATTTACTCTAAGAAGACAAACAATCTTAAAATATCAGCAAAACTTTCTTGCTCTTTGACAAAAGAATTTTGACAGGCAGATACTCTGTCCCAAGTTATATTTTCACATTTCTAGCTAATACTATTCAGCTGTTATCTTTTCCTACACAACACTGGTATATGCTAAGTAAATAAATAATATCTATTTTTCTGAACTAGATAAAGAAACGTACTTGCCTCCATTTTGCTTACACTGCCAAACCCAGGGAGTTTGAAGCTGAATAAAATTATAATATTTAAATTAACATTTTGATATCAGAGATGTTGAGCTGCAGGGTTTTCCTTTGGCATACCAGGCAGATAAGAAGGAACAGCTGCAAAGTTCAAATCTGAGTCAGTCACATACCACAGCTGTTTGTTTAAAAAAGGTGTCCTACAAGCAACGTGCAAGAAACCCACAAGTACTTTCCAGAACAATGTTAGAGCCAGTCCTTCATGCTCCCCTCATGGTTTGACTGAAGATGGGCTCAGGCTAAACCCTATAATTCAGTTTTCGCCCTTCCCAGCCTTGTTCTGTCAGCTCAAGACCAAGAATAAATCATCTTTCGATAAGTGGCTTTTGGCTTCTCTTAAACAAACAGTTGAATAGAAGGCCACACAGACTGCTGAAACGGTCCCAATTTGTAAAATACATCCAGGCACAATTAGACATCTTCTTCTAAAGCTTGCTACAGTCCAAAGTACAACTACACAGAGGAGTTTCCAAACCTTGCTTACAATACACAAGCTTGAGCATCTCATAACCCAAAATGTGCAAATCTTAGAGGCCTGAGTTCTGCTTTCTCTGAAACATTGTTCGTTAGCAGTTATAAACACTGCGAAAATGCTTTGAACTGTAAAAGTGGAAGTGGTTCCTACTTATGTTGATGCTTGCAGACTCACTGTTTAAAACAAACAGAAAGAGGCTCACACACTAAGACTCAATTACCTCAAGCTGACTCCCACCCAGGTTGACATGAGCTCCCACTTTATGCATCCTCCATCCCGAGGTATTGCTGGACAAGCAAGCAAGTTAACTGTAGCTCACCCTGCCTATCATAGTAAAGCAGCCACCAAACCATGGAGGCAGAAGGAAGATCGCTTGGACAGTGTGGGGTGGCCATTTTCTGGGGGAGTGATAACTGTGAGTAAACAAACTTCTCCTCGCACTTGGTCCCCTCACAGGAGGTGCATTCTTCCAGAAGCTGCTGTCCAGAAGGGGAGGGCAGGCTACTGCTGACTTCCACACAATCTTCAAAGTAGTGGACCAGACACCAAGCAGCATTTCTCAGGAGATGGCATCAACCCATCTTGCTGAAGGTTCACCTCTGCGTTTCTATCCCCAACACTTACAGGTGACTTGTAAGTGTAAGTAAAGGTATGTTAATCACATTTCCCTGTCACAACAGAACAGGGACAAGGATTAGTACTTAAAGAAAGACAAGTTGTCCTAAAAGATTTGGAGTAAGCTTTCTCTTAGACTGCAAGGTGCTCTGCTGGCACTAGTTTCTGGTTTCTGAGTACATACTCACCACAGGAAGCACCTGGACTGAGAAGAGAGAAGGACACTTGGATACTTCAGTGTGTCTTTGTTTTGTTTTTTAAATGCAACACATTTCAAAGTCATTAAAAATATTGAAGGTCAGAAAACAAAAGAGGAGAAGTTGCTTTAAAGCTAAAGTGATTGTACAGATTCAAACAAACATCAGGGAATAAGCAAAAGATACCCTCTCCCTCCATCCACCTTCATATTTTCATCAAATTATTTCCTACTGAATCAATATTCCAGAGCAGAGCTTTTTACTTAAAGAACAGAAAGCAAAGCTTTGATTAGTCATCACTTTTGAATTAAAGGAGAGCAAACGCTTGCTTATCTCATAAATATTTAAATGGTATAAACCTGCACAGGCATATTAATGAGTGCATTATTGTGACAAGCTGTTGAAAACATGCCATACTCTGCTCATAGACAGATGCATTTCACTTATAAAAGGAATGTACAGTTACAGTGCATCATGTCTTGTTCCTGTTGGCACAATGTAAAATGTGAGATATACTTGAAACATTTTGCGAAATAGTTAAAGCTCACTGAATTATTTGAATCAGATCCCTATTTCCTTGCCATTTCCATTTGCCATTTCCATTCCTATTTCCATTCATTTGAATTATGTTTACTTCAGCCTTTTTCTATCAAAGGCAGAGCTTTTAAATGTACAATATTAAATTAAACTATCCCTCATGTGTCCAAATGCCCAATTTCTATGTATGCCAACAGATAAAAAAATAAATAAACACACCACACCCCCCCCCCATGCTGACAGTCACTGTTTCCCTGAGGTTGTGTGAGATTGTTATTCCATCCTATCTTGCAAGTGGGCTTTTTATATCACACTATGGAAAATGTCATCTAACTACAGGTGGATTTGTTTCTTGAATACATCACTGTGAATGAAAGGAATATAAAACTTCTTTCCAAGTTTTAAAAAAAAAGCAGTTGAAATGCACTGTTCTCTTTCTGACCTCATTAAAAGCCATGGCAAAACTCCCACTGACTTTAACGGGGCCAATACATCACTGAAATATCACTAAAAGAATGAGTTTCCAAATTTTTAGACCAACTGCAGGGGAGGTTTAAACACATGATTCATTTCCCTCTTTCTTCATCCAGACAAAACTTTACTTATTCCCCCCCCACTAAGAGGAGATCAAGCTAACTTGGATTTCCAGCATCTCCTCTGAACTGCAAATTCTCAAGCAGGAGATTTGTTCCATTGCTCTGTATTTATTGACTTACAAAATTCTTTAAACTTACAGCCATTATGTTGTGTTTTGAAAACTTACTTGAGATCTTTTGCAATTCCAAAATTTATTAAAACCTACAAGGCTCAGAAAAGCTAATGTGTAGTATTTCTATTGTTGCTATCTCAAGAGAAAATTACACATCACATCAAAAATCGTCACTAAGGGAGCAATCTTGGCTACAATTAGTGATAGCCTAACGGCTCAGGAATTTACCAACTGGGAGTGGAATAATGAGTTTCCTTTCCTACTTCAATTCCTCACTAGCTCACAGAAGTCTCAGTGTTCAAGAGTCTCACCTGAAGCCCTCTTTCTTGGAGACCTACTATATCACCTCTGTCAAGAGGACACAAATGTTCGTTGCGTTGCAATTACTTCTAATAACAAAGCTACAGCTTCTAAAGGACTTTGGTGAGAGAGAAAGAGTGGTAGGAGGAAAATGGGAAGTCAGAAGGAAAGTACTACTAATATTTGGTAGCAAACAAATCCTTGCTATTTTTATACTAAGGCTTTTTACTTTAAAAGGAAGCTCAACTTTAGCTGTTTAAATAGTTAATGTGTGCTTGAGCTGGAGCATCAGCCCAGAAAATCTTGGAATCTGATCTTGCTGTAAACAGCAATTCACTCCCATGATTTCATCATGACAGATTTGGAACTGCTTTTAATAATTTATGAATATTGTGTTAAGACATTTATTATACTAATATATTGGTTATTGTTTAATATGAGGCTGGTGAGAAAAATAGGCAGGAAAGGAAAGAATTAGTTACGCCACTTCTCAGCAAACTCTGCAGAATTGCTTACTAAAAAGACAATACTAACACAGGAAAAGCCTCACAAACACAGCAGATCAAAGATGCAAGGACTGTTAGGAAGGAGCAGTCCCTCAAAGTGAAGGGAAGAGAAGCTATTTTTGACAAAAAAACTTAAGAAAGAGCACTTATTGCAGGTGCCTGTTGAAGTTAGGTCAACATAGGACATCCTACTCTGACCCTCATTTGCCTTCGGCAAAGCATACACCCTGGCAAACAGCCTTGGCTCCTTGTGCAAAGAAAACACTGCTTAGTTAATTCTCAAAATGAAACTGTGCTATATCTCCTTTCACAGTTGTGTCTGCATTAGCAGAGCAACCACAAAGGTTACGGACCTGCAGCCTGTCTGAACACCCAGGTATTCATTTTTCTCCTGAGGCAAGTCCTAAGGCTGTGCACCTGAGGACTGCCCCGTGTGAACAGGAAGGACCCAGTGATATTTGCACTGTTGCTCACTGCATATGTCTGTAAACAACCTTCTACATCAGTCATTCCCTCCAGAGAGCCACCAGTTAGCAAGTCACCTGGCAAGTATTGACTGCTCCCCAGCTACATGATTTGTAACATTCCCATAGCACAGAAAGGACACAATTTCAGCAGAACAGGATGCACTTTGGATCCTGGCCAGAAAGCTCAAGAAGCTATCCAGCGACAAGATCAGTGACGAATATGATTGAGAACCTATCATATTTCAGAACATATGTATTCATTTCTGTTCCTCTTAATTGAAACTGAAAGTGAAACATCCTTCAAAAATAATCAATACAGATGAGCAGCTCAGCACAGTAACACACACAAACATGTACTTGACAGGAACACCTTTATGAAACAAACACTGACTTTTCATTGTATTGGAGCTAAGGAGAACAGAGAGTGACTCAAGGTAACTGAAAATGGTTGTGATGGATCAGAGCTGCCATGTTCCCATACTGGAAAGGTGTGTAGATATTGGAAATATCTGGGCACAATGTACAACAGTAAATTTGAAAAAAAAGTGCAATATCTCTATGAACATCTAACGAACATGAGCTTTAACTGTGATTAATGGCTAACCATCTAATCATGGCCATGAGAAAAGAACAGAACTGAGATGTTTCTTATACTGTATATTTCATTCACGATAAGTACAGGTATGCTATGTTCAGTCAGGATCCCTAAACTTTAAAATGGAAGCTCACTGCAAAGAGCTTGGAAAAATCCAGAGTAATAATTCAAATTCTGGAAACCCCATTTAGACTAAGAAACAAAAAGAGGCAGATGATTAATTTTAGCAACTGGACTCAATTCTAAAGGTGAGATTGGACATACTTCTACAAGCTGAGCCACATACAAAATTCTGGCTTGTTTTATGCATTTTGACTTGCTTGACTAGGTATTGCTAGCAGTAGTTTTCTATTCTTTAAATGTATGCAACTGTGAAAATGAATAACTAATACAAATTTTTAAAAGCTGAAAAGAGCTAGAGGCAAAAACCATCTGCAGTTTTCTCAGCTTCACTTTCTCTGAAAATGCTCTATCATCTTTCCGCTACTAATGTCCTGCAATTTGTGTCACAGCAGTGCTTAATGGTGCAAACTAAAACTCGACCTGTGCCAACTGCTTTTCTTGTCATCCTTCAAACACAAACCTCAGCTATCCTCTACCACTTTCACTCTCCAGTCCCAACACACTGCCTGCAAAGGTACTTCTTCTCTACCAAGTATGACCATAGACAAATGATACTAAATGAAATGATCATATTTCCAAAAGTTACTTTGAATTTCTGGTCACTGAGGGAAAAAATTGTTATTAAACTGTAATTTTTTCCTACAATATTCACTGTTGAAAATGGTAATTCCCATAACATCATGTCACAGCAGCTTGTCCACTGTATCAGGAAATACAAATTCACCTGCAAAGAAACAAAGCCACCTCTAGAACTAGTCTTCTGTACTTGTACTTCAGAGAAGAACATAACTTCAGTCATGACACCTACAGAGGACGATTCTGCCCACATGCACACCTTATTGAAAAGAATGAAGCATTAAGACAATAACAGCTATTCAGCTGGTCTCACAAGGCTATAGAGAGTGGATTTACCTCAGGACAGACAGATGGCCTTTTCAGGTCTTGGGTTGGTACATTTTCTTTTAAGCTTTCACTGACATTAATCCTTTGAAAGCAAATGCAGTCTACAAACTAGCATATACGTGGCATCTGATTGTACCAAAAGGTACAATCAGATCTGTCAATCTGTTGTGCCAAAAGGTAGAAAGTTCTTGATTATGTTTTCCCCATTGGGAAAGACAAATAAATCAAAAGCAAACTTATGTATCTGAAGATCTCACAATAGCTAGATAGAAATCTATTACTAAGGAAAAGTCCCTGTATACTACTAGCTTTAAGAAAATCTATCTGCTTTGTAGGATCCAAACATAATTGGATTTTAAATATGATACTTAAATATATGATTACTTATTACAACCCCTTGTCACATTTCATGCTTTATATAAATGGAACTTCATTATAATAGAACTTCAATGCAGAATTAAAAATATAGCGTACATACACAGTACAAGAAACAGTTTCATTAACTGTCTATCATGCAGCTTGCTGTTTCACAGAATCATAGAAGGGCTAGGGTTGGAAAGGATCTCAAGATCATCTAGTTCCAATTCTCCCACCATGGGCAAGGACACCTCCCACTAGACCAGGTTGCTCAAGGCCCTGGCCTTGAACACTACCAGGGGTGGAGCATTCACAACTTCCTTGGGCAGCCTAATCCAGTGCCTCACCATCCTCACAGTAAAGAACTTCCTCCTTATGCCAAATATAAACTTCCCCTGTTTAAGTTTGAACCCATTACCCCTTGTCTTCTCACTACAGTCCCTAATGAAGAGTCCCTCCCCAGCATCCCTATAGGCCCCCTTCAGACGCTGGAAGGCTGCCATGAGGTCCCCATGCAGCCTTCTCTTCTCCAGGCTGAAAAGCTCCAACTTTCTCGGCCTATCTTCTTATGGGAGATGCTCCAGCTCCCTGATCATCCTCATGGAATTGTTTCAAAACAATTCTAAACAGTGTGCTGCATTTTGTAAATTGATAATGGCAGTTGTTAGCATTAGTTGGTTCTTTAACATATGTGGTTTCATATTATAAATTTTATCTTCCATTCCTTAATAAATTCTATCCTAGAAACCCAACTCATCTCAAAATTTAACAGATCTGCATAAATCATCAACAGCATTAGAAAATGAAAAGAAAATATGGTCATGCAGACGAGGTATTATTTATTTAAACATTTAGCAGAAGTTTACTCAGAATCTCATGAATTCTACAAAGGTCTTCTAGTTTAACAACTTAAGATGCACACAGTGCCACCATTCATGTGCATTCCTGTTTACAGTACCTTCCTCAAACATATAATCATAGAATCAACGAGGCTGGAAAAAACAGAACAGGAAAAACTTCCTAGTTTATGTAGCTGCACACTTATCTCTACTTCAAGTGGTGAGAACTTGTTCCTCTGCCAGTCTCTGGCTACGTGGTAATGTTAAGACTACAGAATTAGTAAGTCAGCAAAGTAATCAAATACTGGAACTGTTGGAATAAGTCCAGAGGAGGGCTACAAGGATGATCAGGGGACTGGAGCACCTCCCATATGAAGATAGGATGAGAAAGTTGGGGCTGTTCAGCCTGCAGAAGAGAAGGCTGCATGGATACCTCATAGCAGCCTTCCAGTGTCTGAAGGGGGGCTATAGGGATGCTGGGGAATGATTCTTCATTAGGGACTGTAGTGATAGGACAAGGGGTAATGGGCTCAAACTTAAACAGGGGAAGTTTAGATTGGATCTGAGGAAGAAATTCTTTACTGTAAGGGTGGTGAGGCAGTGGAATGGGTTGCCCAAGGAAGTTGTGAATGCTCCATCGCTGGCGGTGCTCAAGGCTGGGTTCGACATAGCCTTGGGTGGCATGGTTTAGTGTGAGGTGTCACTGGCTATGGCAGGGGGGGTGGAACTAGATGATCTTAAGGTCGTTTCCAACGCTGACTATTCTATGATTCTATGATTTGAGCCTAAAATGGAATATACCGAGCAAACCAGTATTTTCTGTTTGCTTGGGGTTTTTTTTGTGGTTTTTTTTTTGTGTGTTTGGTTGGGTTTTTTTTTTGGGGGGGGGGGTTATAGTGGTGAGTTTTTTGGTTGGTTGGTTTTGGGGGCATTGTGGTTTGTTTGTTTTGTTCTGTTTTGTTTTGTTTGCTTGGTTGGGGTTTTTTTTGTTTGTTTTTTTTTCGCCTTTTTCAAAATGCTCTCTCACTGTTGGGTGGTTATGAGACTGGTCCAAAGCATCAAGGGAGAGGAAAGAAAGAAAGAAAAAAATCAAACCAGACTACCTTAACGTGAAGACAAAAACATGCAGGTAGAGAGCAAAACGCCAGCTCTGGAATCTTTTCAGCTAGTTTCATTTGCCCACAGAGTTTTGTTTTTAATGAAGCACTTCTTAATACTTTCCAATGACTCCTACTACCCATTTCTATGCTTCAGATCTCTGATAATGCATTAAAGTCTTGCTATTTGACACAGTTAAAATTTCATCTTGTGAGGATGATCAGAGGACTGGAGCATCTCCCGTATGAAGATAGGCTGAGAAAATTGGGGCTGTTCAGCCTGGAGAAGAGAAGGCTGCGTGGAGACCTCCTAGCAGCCTTCCAATACCTGAAGGGGGCCTATAGCGATGCTGGGGAGGGACTCTTCATTAGGGACTGTGGTGAGCGGACAAGGGGCAATGGGTTCAAACTTAAACAGGGGAAGTTTAGATTGGATATGAGGAAGAAATTCTTTACTATAAGGGAGGTGAGGCCCTGGAATGGGTTGCCCAAGGAAGTTGTGGATGCTTCATCCCTGGCAGCGTTCAAGGTGGGGTTGGACATAGCCTTGGATGGCATGGTTTAGTGGGAGGTGTCGCTGGCTACGGCAGGGGGGTTGGAACTCGATGATCTTGAGGTCCTTTCCAACCCTAACTATTCTATGATTCTATGATTCTATGAGATATATATATATATATAAAATACAAAACACTTGGAAACATTCTCTCCTTACAAAATAACTTCCTATTCTTCCCAAATAAAAGTTGAATCAGGACATTTATCCATTTCTCATTATATCAGAGAAAAGATTAAGGGAGCCTAGAATTTTTTTTCATTTAGAGTTAACCAGTAAAGTTACCTATATAAAAAGCTGAACTTCAAAAATTATCATCACCTCACAGCACTACGTTAAAAAAAAAAAAGTCTGTTACAAATTCAACAATCCACCAAACAAATCAAAGTGGAATCAAATCAGCTTCAATGCACATCCAGTACTCTGACACTCTCCAGGCACTGCTGGATGAGTAGAGTCTGAAACACACGCATGACATCATCAATTTAGCACCTATTGCAAATTGGCACGGCAGGCTCCCATTTCTTATCTGACAGGGAATACAATTCTACACGAAACTGGGCATAAAATCCATCACTTTACGTTCAGTGAATACATCTTTAAAAAAGTAAGGGGGCATTACTTTTGTGGTATTGTTTTCCTTTTAAAGTTTAATTCATTGTCTACAGCAACACCTGACAGATCAGTTTAATGTTTTGTGCAAGACAAATTCCAAAATTACACAGGTTGGTGTACACTGCAGTTTCTGCACTAGGATAAACCAGAGCTTTCCATGGCAGAAAAAAGAACACAAACAGGTTGAATGGGCCATTTGAGTCTTTGCTCCTGGAATATCTTTTTTCTGTGTATTCTCTGAGCTGTCAAGATGGCACAGGAGTAACAGACATTCAAAAAGCTTTCAAAGGTTTCTGTTGGAGTCCAGTCCACTTGCAGCACAGACAGAACATGCCAAAAGATATAACTGGACTGACTCATCATTTGGATAATGATCTTATCTGAACTGAAGCTGTGAAAATACCAAGTGACTTGAGATAACAGAATTTCTATTGCAAATTCTAGATTCCTCTGTAGTTCTCCTAGAATGAGGGCTTTGATCCATTCTGTCCTCCAGGACAGAAATTAGAGACTCTCAAAGCAGACGCTCCTGGGGGCCCAGAGGCCTGTTGGTACACATGTGCAGCTATGTCAGAGCTGTTGGCAGTGCTGTGGCAACATCTTGGCAGCAGGCTGTCCTCTCCAAAATGTAATTTGTGCCCTGTGCCCTTACTGGTTCTGCCCTTGTAGGGCCAAGATCCACCTCAGTTGCTCACTTTCATACTTGGAAAAACTTAGCATGTAACACTTTAATAGTGGAAGTGTTGCTACTGGCTTCATTGCTGGTGGCGTCTCCACTGCTGGTGATCCCTGCTTTGCTATTGAGTCTTTTTGCAGCAATATTTTCAGGTGCTGTCTGAGTAGTTCTGAATAGAGCACTAGAAAACACATCTTTCGTCAAAATACATAGGCTTACCTTCTCTGGACTGGAAGACACCTACACAAATTGGTGCAGGAGATGAACGGCAGTTATGCTTTCTCATGCTCTTCCATCCCTGGCAGTGTTCAAGGCCAGGTTGGACAGAGCCTTGGGGGGCATGTTTTACTGGGAGGTGTCCCTGCCCATGGCGGGGGGGCTGGAACTAGATGATCTTGAGGTCCTTTCCAACCCTAACTATTCTATGATTCTACGATTCTATGTTCAAGGAGTGTGTCACTGACGACAAGGACATTCCCATTTGTTTACTGCACATGTTTTTTCCAAGAAAGCGAGAAGCACTTTTGTTCCTTTTTCACTGAAATCCAAATCTGCTATCCTATTCAAAGAAGGAAATATAAAAGGCAGAAGATACTAGATGGACAAGTCATCCTTGTTTTCTCAGTATGGTGCTGCTGAACAGTTATATTTGAATGGTTTCAAAACCAAACTTCAGATAATTCCTCCATGCTAAGCAATTTTCGAGATTGCTCATCATGATCATAAGGGTATGAGTCTGCTGTGTGGTGTAAGAGTTCTGTGAATCCAGTCCAGCATTGTACTGAACTCTTGAATGCTTTTCAAAATGTATAGTTAAAAAGGAGCTTTTCAAAATACATAGTTAAAAAGGAGGAACATCAGTAGTCACTTTAGAGGGTTAATATACGACTACCAGAAAAACTCTAAAGCATTTTGAGGAGTATGAGAAGAGTCTGTCTACCTGTGACACACACAATATCTTGTTTCCCAACTGCAGACTGAAATAAGAAACTGCAGGAGATATGCAGCAATGTGACTGCGCAGTAACATTGCACTCGCTTGCCATATGCTAGAGCCAAATACTGCTTGTAGCATATGCGCAGACCCAATTTTCTTTGCTATTGCACAGGCACTGTCTTGTACACATGAGAGCTTAAAAGCAGTTCAAACTGCAATGAAATATGCTGCAAGAAAAACAAGAATAATATAGCTCCTTTCCACAAATGTGGAAAAACTTTTGCATACCAGATTTTGGGTTCTTTATGAGCTGTTACTATAAGAATGTATTAAATGGTTCTTGGCAAGTTGGTTAGTTTGTAGAAAAAAAACCCAAACAAACATGACAGGTTACTTTAGATTAGGCGTGTGTCTGAAATGTGAAACTAACATGCTGGTCACAGTTATACTCAGCAAAACAATCCTCTCCCTTGTTTTCAAACCTATATTCGTGTTTAAGGATTTTTTCTTTACAGGAAGCTATAAAAAGAAACAATAAGCAGAAAGTTCTTAAACCACAAGCAAATGCAAGGAAGAGATAAGGTGAAATTCTAAAAATAAATCTGGAGCAGTTGCAAGTTGGTGAGGAAGGAAAATAACAGTAAAACATCCATATCTTTATGCAAATATGGTTAAAAAGAAAACAAAGAAATAAGAATCAGCTGGTGAGAGGAAGAGCATGGTGGAACAAAGCACGCTATGGGAATGCAAAACGCAGGCTGTTACAATAACTGGCACAGGGAAGCTGCATGTATTAAGAGAAGGTCAATGTACTACTACTAAACTCAAAGACAATGACAGTGTGTGAAAATATGAAGAGGAACAATAGAAATTATGGAAATTCAGTTGCACCTGTGTGGAGACTGATGCACTCATTCATATTCCAAGAGCCAGCTTGCAAAGCCTGTGCCATTCTTCGCAGAAACCCAGCAGGGCAGCTCAGCAACACCACTGCTTCCTGACAATACTGGAAAAAAATAAGCTCTGCCTGTCCTGGGGCAGGTTTCACACAAGGTGTTCTGGCTCCAGGTGCTTCAGAGCTGCAGATGCTTTATACCACTTAACAGTACAAAAAATGACATAATACAAATTATAATTATTAATAATAATTATAATTAATAATACTATGAATTTATAATAATATAGAATTATAATAATATAATTTGTCTTATAATACAAATGTTTAACGATGAGCTTGGAAAAGTGATACTGAATTTTGTAAGAAGCTGTAGAACAGTGGCAGATACTTGAAATATGTGCAAAAGTAAAGAATGTAGTGCTGGGTGGGGAAGGGGTCAACCCAGCCTCAACTAAGACCAAGAAACAGGATACCTATGAACTCTTGTAGGCAATTCCCTTAAACCCAAGAAGAACTTGACATTATAGAAATAAGCCTAACTCTTCCACAGTAAGCTCCTTAAGAATGACAAGCTAAACTCCAAAGCTTAAACTATTATTTCTTTGGGAGAAGAAGATCAAGAAGGATCTTGGGACAAGCAGGTAGTTATCCCTCTACACAATTTAAACCATTTTTGTCTCCTGAAAATAGTAGGAAGGCATGCACAGAAGAATGCTGCTGAAGACAACATGAGTTAAGCAAAACCTGGATACATTACTCTATCAAAACCCAAACAACACAATTTCTTACATGTAGGCTTCCATTGAAACTCTTGTAAGAGAAAGAGCAAAGCGTTCAAGAGTTCAATACAGCTGATGGAATTCGTAGAAGTTTCATATCACACAGCAGAATCATGCCTTTACGATCCTGATGAGTGAATACGAATATTGCTAAGAAGGCAAGAATTATCCAAAACTTGATTTTGAAACCATTCAAAAATAACTGTTTAGCAGCACCATACTGAGAAAAACGAGGATGACTTGTTTATTTTCTTTTCTGTTTTCTGAGACAGAAGAGGAAAAACGCATTCGTTTAGGTTTGTTGATACTGTACTTGTAGGGTAGTTAATCGCTCAAGAACAAGCAATGCCTTTGTAAGACAAATGAGGCATGGAAACAATTAACAGCGAAAACCTCTATTTGCCTTTTTTCCCTCCCTGCTTTGGTAGACATAAGCTGTATTTGCCTAGTGAAAAAGATGGTATAAGGCAACACTTCCATTATTACACCTTTCTTAAGAGCACCTATGCTGATTTCAAAAAATACACTATAAACTCAGCTGATTAAGTAAGGTAGCATATAAAAAGTGTGTCTATTTTTATTTTTTTAGATTATTTAACTTGATAAAATGAAGCATTAGCACAGAGCAGATATTTAAGTCTGACTACATCTACATCTAAACTAATTCAAACTCGCGCTCCACCACAGTATCTCAGGGAGGCAAGTGTTGTTCCAGCACTGATAAGCTGTTATGCATGCTGTCAGACATGCACTGTAAAATCCAGACAGACAGAAAATAGAGAACACATCCCACCCACTTTTGTTACCCTAGCAATGAAAGCAAGAAACTGAAGCTCATATGATTCCATCAGCAAAATCCAGGCAATGTTCAGTGTGGAGGAGAAATGGGGGGGCACGTTTTGTTTTATTTTGAGAAGGTTTGCTAGATATATTCTGCAGTAACTTGTCAAGCATAATATAATTTACTTTCTAGTTAAAATGTGGCTTTAAACCAAAAAAAAAGCACAAAACAGGCAAGAATACTGATCTTTCAGCGGTAAAATGCTTTCATGTACCCACCAAAATATTAAGAACACAAATTTCTTTGGTTAGTGACATTGGTTGAATTCAGTTCCCAGAAGAAACTAAAACACAGTATCAAGGCTGCAGATACATCAGACTTTTCAACTACAACAAAATTTCTGAAATGGTAAATATGTTTGCATTGATTCTTTCTTTTTTTTTTTTTTTCTTTTCTTTTCTGAGCAGAAAGATTTCATAGGATATATTTAGAAATGCTCAGTATCATTTAAAAATTCTAACTTCACTGCCAACAATTTATGAACTCATTGTTTCCATGAGGCTTGCCTTGCTATTTGATCACAGGAATATAAGCTTCTTTTGAGCATTAACATGCATCTACAACTGTAATCTTGGAAACGAAACAACAAACTGACTCAGTTACTATGTTTTCACTTAGATCAGCTGGTATTCAGGAAGTGAGACTGATTACTAATCATCTGAGAGAGCCCTTGAAATGATGAGTGACCTTTTAAAAGTTCATAAGAATAAACACGTATCATGAAATCACTGGGAAACAGCTTCTTAGAGAAAACAGATAATGGAGAAACTGAGTTGAGGTTGAACGTATCACTGCATGTCTGTCACATCCTGACTTTGATGCTTTGAGTATGACAAGGCTGAGCACCAGCCCTTTCCAAAAAAACAGAGATGGTTGTTTTTCACTCTTCACCATTACAAGCAATGCTTACATTATATTCATATTGCCCATATATGCCATAACAGTAGAAGACTACCTATGTCAAAAAATTTTTTCTGCTGTGTTGCATACTGTGAGCTCAGACAGTGGTTTGTACTAAGTCCACCAAGCAGCTATCGGAAGGTACAAACAGTTCGGGGCTTATCAAGACTGCATTTCAAAGAGACAGACACATATGAAAAGACAATGAAAAAATACAGTAAGCTAAAATTGATTAAATCAAAGGTAATCCTTACGACCTCTCACTGTAAGGCAGACATGATCTTCAATACAGGAATTCAAGAGGTATCTCATTGAAATAAAAGTCAGTAATTGGACCTGCCTATAACAATTACATATCATAAGCACAATGAACTTCAAGTTTTGGTACATACTAGGGACTATGAATTAATTGAAACCAATGAGATTAAAGGAGAAAAAGAAAAAGTGCAATAATAGAATACTGATGTGTTTTGCAGCAGATTTGCTGCTTTCAAGGTACATAAGAAGGCGATAATCTTCTCAAGCTGCATCTCCAGAACGTATGCATTTGCTCATATGTCCAGAGAACTGCAGACAGATAGATATGGTATGTTTCTGGTAAAGGGAAAAAAAAAGGTGGGATGGACAGACAGACAAACACACCAGAATAAGCCCGCCTTCAAAATTGTTCCATTCTCCCCTTGTCAATCAGATGTTGAATGAAGTTTTGTTTTTACTTTTTAAACATAACTGAAGCATTCAAGAATATCCTGGATCATAGTGGTAACACAGAACATTACTTAGTTACTTCTAGAAAGTACAACATAAAATAGCATGAAATGAAAAAGAAAACATCGAATGAGGGCAAGTAGCAAGAAAGAGAAATCAAATCTGTAAATACAGAGTGAAGAACAGCTAGTAGTACTACAGAAAAGGATCAGACTGTAAAATGGGTCACAAATGAGTAGGAGTCAAAAACATGACAAAATGACAGAAGCAAAACTAAAAACTTTTGATTCACAGATGTATTGATACTCTGGCCAGGGCACAGAAGGCAGTGATTCCATGCATTTTCAATGCATCCAGCTTTTTTGCTTTACACATCGAAAGATGCAGACAAAACAATAGAGACCAGAAAACAGTAACAATAATAGCCACAGATCTCAAATATATGAGGGAAGATTCGAAGAGCTTTAATTCATATGAAGGAATGGTTCTATAGTATGTTATTAACTGAGGTAAGTCATACAACTAGGACTCTAGAAACAAAGCTCACAAACAGCACATAAACTGCTATTAGATGGATGTTTTATCCAACAAATTTGTCCTCAAATATGAGACACAAGCGAACTAGGGTACTTGCAAAAACAACTACACTGCTGAATAGTCATAAGAAAACAGAATGAAACTGAAAAAAATCTTGTGTGTTGTTAACATTCAGAAAGCTGCACACTAACTTTCCATACCTTTCTCCTAGTCTCAAGTTTCATCTAGAGCTACGAATGCGGCTGTGACCAGGCTAAGCTCACATGGCTGGGCAGAAGTGCAGTAAGAATTTCAGGGTAATCTGAAAAGAGCTTTATTTTACAGTGCAATTAGTTGAACTCAAGATTCATGCTTTTCATATGGCCAGTCTATAAACTGCAGGACAATAAATCAAGAAAATCAAAACAGGATGTACAGGGCAGTCACAGTGTTTCTAGAACACCTCCTCTGGGATGCAGAGGCAAGACACCCAAGGGGTTTTGCATTAACTTCCAGCCCAGGTGATGCACATGCTCAGAATGGACCAGAACTAATTATAAGACCGAATCCCATAACACTATCCGCTGCTTGGCTTCCTGGCGGCATTAGCAGCATGCTGTGGGAACTCACAAGAAAAGCTTTGTATGCTATCACAACCAAAAAGATTTTCTTCCTGAAGTTTCAGTTATGCTAGCACACAACTTCTCCACATTTCACTTGCTAGTGCAGAAAATATCTACAGTAAGTGTTAGAAAAATGTTCACCTGACAGTCGCTTGAGAATTTGAAGTTGGGTAAAGGCTTCCCCTTTCAGGAAAGAGGAATGCAAGTTTTTGCACTTCATCCTGAAACTCCAGCATAGGTTTCCTTTACCCACCAAAATGTAAGTTCTGCTTTAGTGCAGAGATTGTTCAACACTTTCCACTCTTAAACACATTTTCATTGCTAAAAACTTTGCCAAAACAGCAGTTTGGGCTGAAACTTTCCACACCAGCTGCCTGCCTGAGGCTGATTTTTTTTTCTTTTTTTTTTTGCATACATTTCAGCCAAATGGTTCAAATGTTTTAGAAACTGAAGCTAAATTTTTCAGCATTAAAAGCTTCTTCTGACCTTTTCTTCAAAAGGAAAAATTTGTAATAGGGAATAAAATCTCCTATTCAATTAGATGACATGTGACATTGAGGGGTGCACCTTTACCCTGATTTGACAGCTGTAGGCCTTTCCTAAGTTTGTCTAGAGACTCAAACCTTCACAGACTGAACTCTCACTTTGCACACCTTTCCTCAAGCTGGAGCCCTGACCAGACCAGCAGAGCAGTCACCATCTCCAGAGGACAACATGTGATTTCAATCCACTGTGTACCATGACAGACTAGAGCTGGAATCAGAACTGAAGACAGGGTGTGCTTTTCTTTCTCTTGCCAGTGACTGGGCTACGCAGAAGGCCAGGCTGGGAGGCTACTTTGGAAGGAAACAGTGAAAAAGCTTTAAAAAATAAACCCCAGAAAACAACCACCAAACAAACCCACACAAATAGTAACAACCACACCATGGCTGGAGACTGGGTGGGCTGGAGGGAATTAAGTGAGCTGGAAGCACATGGAGAATTTGGATCAGGGAGACAGGACTCACACTGCTGAAGAAACAGAAAGGGCCTGTCCAGGGGCACCCCAGACAACTTAACTCAGGGAAAGCAATCCGATGTTGATGCTAAGAGGTGAAAAGCACCTAGAAGGGTACAGAGTTTATTTTGCACAAGCAACCTCAAATCCGGCATTTCTTTACTTTTTAAAACTTCATGACAGCATTCTTAAGCCTCCCGCATTCTGCTTCTGAAATTCTACTTTAAAATGCCCACATGCACTATTGTGAAGAGCTAACTTAGGTGCTATAGCTGAGCCAGCCTAGCAGGGAGTCCTTAGAGGCTAAACCTGACCTTTTGCTTCCCATTCACAGATACATTTTCCTTCTGCTTCCTTCTATCATTCCAGTAGCCACTGGACCATTCCGCAGCCCCATGTGGGACCACCAATCCACTAACCCAGCACAAGTTTAGACCAGGAGAGAAGGGGAGGAAAGGAAAACCAGGAAGCCATCACACAGGCATCTTCTCAATGAGCAAGCTGAACTGGCTCCCAGTGAAGAACAGAAACACTCCTGCTGGCAGTAGGAGGTGACAAGACCACGAAGCAGGGAGTGAATGGGCAGGAGAGCAAGATCTCCTTCCTTTCAGATAATGGCCTTCAGCATCGCAAGTTGAAAGATATTACAAAAATTACAGCGTGACATACCGAAGTTTAAAAAGTAAGGACATAGTTGGCTCACCTAAAGCTAAGCCATTATCTCTGTTTATAGAAAAACAATGTTCGACAACAATTCTTTAAACCTGCTCCCTGATCATGGCCCCTAGAAGCAGAAGCTTCTTCCAGAAAACATGACAAAACTATTTATATTTCTTCATTCAGTCACAACTCTGGAGTCATGCGTTGAAATTACTTCAGCAATGTTTCAGTGACTCACATGCTGGTGTGCAGTATATTCCCTGCAAAGAGCTCAATTTAATTTATCTCATATCTATATTGCTTAAAAAAAAATAAACAGTTTTATTCACTCTCTTATTTTTCTGTAGCTCAGTCACACTGGTCCAATTGTACCCAGTGGGCACCCCATCCACTTCAAGATTAAAACTAGAAAAATAATCCTGTTTTCATTAAAAAGTTCTTCCCCCTTTACCCATGTTACAACTGAACTTGTTACACAGTTCCAAAGTTTTGGACAGAGTTTTCCACCATTTTTTTTCTAAACAGCCTGCCGACCCCCTCCCAATCCCTGACAATTCTAAAATATGTCTTTAAATCCATCTTAAAAAAAGGATCGGTGATTCAATGCCCAGTTGTAATACTTGCATTCGAAAATAACAGCAGCAAGGTGCTCAGCCAGAGAAGAAGTGCTTCTGGCTCCGTATGAGAGCAGCTCAAGCCTTCATTTGGCTTCAACTTTCAGCAGAAGGGTTGCTGTGACCAGAGCCAGTGACCCTCATGCTGGCACACCAGAAGCCTCATGGTCTCACCAGCACAAAGGTGCCCACTGGAAAACCTTGGGTAGGCAGGAGAGCAAGATCTCCTCTTGTCCTGGGTGAGATCCCCCCAACATTTCAGAGAGACATGGGGAGGGCAGATCCCCCCTCCCATGGGCTCGGTGCAAGAATGCTAATTGCAAACGTGAAGTTACTGACCATCCTGGACCATACAGAAACACATGCACAACTCAACTTCCCATATGGCTCCCTGTAGTTCAGTCCTTATGTCATAGTCATACCGACACAGCTGTGGCCTCTTTCCTCTCCATGATCCTCCCAGACAGAACTGAGTCTGCAGCACAGATCTGCAGCATGAAGTGGTGGAGAAAGGAAGAGATTGCCACATGGCTCTCCAGCTACAGACTAGCATCATTCATCACACAAGCTGGCAGATTAGACTTGTGTGCCGAAGGGGGAAAGGAAAAACAACAAAAACACACCACACACTGAGCAGTCTGCAGCAAGAACGAAATATTCTTGCATCACATTCTTATGCTGCATTCAGGGCCTTTTTGGCCCAAACTCTCTTCCTGACTTCATCTACCATGACTATCCTCCAAGTCCTGTCTCAAAGCTAATTTCCTCAAGGGAGCTCAACAGTTAGAGGCTGCAGCTACTCATGCACATTAAAAAAAATAAATATGCACAGACTGTCCAAGCAAGTTCTCAAAGAATGAGCTCCCAGTTGGTTTAGTCACCTAGTTCCAGCAATCTACTTTGTTCCAGCCTGTTCCTATCTTCAAGACATTAATTTTATTGCAGGATACTTTCCGGGGACAGAGCAATTTTGGAATTGGAACATCAGATGCTAGCTAAATACTGATATGGTATTAGTGAGAGGAGGCCTTCTTTGGAGCCTTCTCTGTGCTCTCAGAAGGTAAAATAAATATACTTGTTGAGAACTTGAATCTTTTTCTAGACTATCAAGTGCTGAGTGCTTTTATTATTATATATGTAATTGAAAATACCTTTACTCTCAGTCATGTGAATTGGGTACACTAATGTAATGTGCAAAATGTGTCCTCTCAGAGTTTCAAAGCATCAGTGTGAATACCTATATCTGAAAGTTCATTGTGCAATAAATATTAGTAAATAACAAGAAAAATAAAGTACTTTTATAGGTGTCTGTAAGTACACATAGCAAAGAAAGCAACAAGACTCAGCTTCCAGCAAAAAATAAGAGCATTAGTAACTTTGTGTTAAAAAAATATATAAAAAAAAAAAAAAAAGAAAATAACTTTTTATTTTTTCCTTTCAGGAAGAGCTGATACTAAGTTAAGCAATTTGCTTTTTAGATAGCAGACAAGAAAGAATTTCTCTGAAAGAGATGAAAGGATTTAGGTAATAGTGCATATGCAATTGGAATTCCCAAATGTTTGCATCACTGGTAGTTCCTGTGGGTGACGGGGTAAAGATTAAGCTTGATTAAATTGCAGATTGTGCAAATTTATTTATGGACACAGCTGTGAAACAGAGAATAAAAATCTATTTGAAACGTAGCTAATACCCTTTAATCTGTTGGTAAAATACCTGCAGTCAGTTTCCAATTATTTCCAACCCAAACCCCATTGTTTTAATGTGAGCTGAGAAATAACTGACGTCTAGTGAAAGCGCCAGACAGGGAAGGAAAGGGAACATGCAAAATTATTTCAGTCTAATACTCTGAAGTAGAGATTTCACTGCCTATCTGGCCAAAAGACACAGTTCAGATGTGATTGTCACATGGTTCTAATTCATGTAATGACCTATTCAACTTTACTGCCATTTATTTTCAGCACTAATTACCCACTAGCATATGCATTTTGTCATGATCAGATTTTGCTAACATGAAAATATTTTATGGATAGTTTGGAAGCTCTGCCATAGTCTAAACCAGGCATCCAGAAGATTGATTCAAAATCTGAAACCCTAAGAAATTACCCCCCCAATAATGCCTTTCAACCAAGAAATTCGAGGTCAGAAAGGGAAGGACATAGAAATTCATCAGATTATTCCTTATAGTCCACTTCTAACTCAGGACCATCAGACCACTAGCTGTATTCCTGTTCTTCATGGGGCACCTGAATGTATTCATTACTGACGAAACAGGTTTCAACCTTAATCTAATAATACTGCACATAGACTTAAAAGATGTGTAAGAGTTTACTCTCAGTTCCAGCAGAGGCAGGATTTAACCTGTTCAACCCACTTCCCAAAATACTTTATAGGGAGGAGCACATTCAGCCATTTTTAAGATTTCAAAGCTGAAAGACAAATATCTGAGGTTTGACCGCCTTATTGCACCACTCCACTGAGATAAAAAAGTTGCTTCTGTTCCTAGAAGAATTCAGACAGTCCAAAAGCAAGAACTTCTTTTCAAGAAGCTGGATTTAGGGGCATGACAAAAGATCACCAAATTAACTCGAAATGTAGCTAAAGGAAGGGCTGCAGCTTTTGCTGCTAACTTGGCATGCAAGAACAACAAAAGCCCCAAAACAATTAAAATTACAAGTCAGAGCATGAAATATTTCAGCCTTTGATTTTTTTTTTTCCTTTGGTATTATCTCAGTTTCTCTAGGCTTTTAAAATGTCATAAATTGCCCCTGTGCCAGAGAAGTTCCTTCCCAACTCACAACTCTAAGCACTTGTTCATGTGAAATACACTGCTGAGCTAGACTTTACCCCTCTGGTCTAATCATAAATTATACTGCCAGGAAGATTTCGTAAAGATTTTAGTACTGATTTAGTCACAGAGACTGAAAAAAAAAAAATAAATCTACTATTGATGGAATATTCTCTTACTTACGACATGCGTTAAGAAATCCACTAAAACAAATCCTGCTTCAGTCATCCAAGTGAAAGACAGAAGTCATCCCTTCAGGGCCTTTCACAATTTAGCACAGGCTGAAGGATTAAATTTGCAAAAAAAATCTTGAAAACAAGAAATAGCCTGTGCAGAGTACTGCTAACTGGCAAGAAGTGATCTTTGTATATAGTATATGACAACACGGGAATTGCTCTGGAGTGTTTAAGCTTCCATTTGATGCCAAAAGTTGCAGGTTAGTGGCCTTTGTATCTCAACATTAATTCACTTCTTTGTTGGTAGCTGGCTTTCTAAAAAAAAAATAAAAACTGAGCTTATATACAGATTGAATTAATTTTACTATTCTGTTTTATCGCCGTTTTAACAGATACTTTTCAATTTCTGCCTAAACAGCTTCTTTCTACAGAATTATAATATCTGAGAAGGAGAAAAATAGGGATACTTCTAGCTACCTACTCCTACCCTGTCATTCACCTCTTCCCCAGACAGCGTAAGCTACAGGTTCTTCTTTTATGAATGTTGTTGGCATTATCCTAAGAGCAAGAGAAAGCTCTATCTTTCAAGGTAATCTTCTGGTAAGCCAAGGATAGTTCCTTACACAGAAATCTGATGCCTGAAGTCAGATTTCTCTTTCAAGTAGGAAGGATGCAATGTTAGATTTTCCTCATGCTGTTGCATGAGTTAATGAAAATCGCATTTAAACCCAAGAACTGAGTTCTGAGAATAGGACAAACTTTGTTCATGAAAACTTTAAACTGCTTCTTTCAATAGCTAATATGACAACATTTTCACAGATAAATAGAGCAGAAAAAAGCAGATCCCATTCGCAGGTACTTAAAAAATAGACTACATAAGTCATTATACGCTTCTGCAGGAATGTATTTGACCCTGGCCAGCCAGTATGAACATAACATGGACCACTAAACCACAATGTCAGCCAGACAAGACAAGTAGTTGAAGTTTTGCCAGTGGATGCTCTTAACACTTTGTCTCACAGATACTCAACTTACCTGTGTACCAACATGTCTCTGTAACATATCCTTAGGAGCAAACAAAATTCCACTTCAAGACCTCTTTGCTCAAAATGATGCTGCATTAACTTTTGGAAAACCAGTAATAAAACTTTTCAATCTCTAAGCAAATGTGTCAGTTCTTTGTAATCATATACCTTTCCCGCCAAAGAAAAGCTCTGCTGCTGCTGGCTGACTCATCACATGAGTTCTCTAAGGAGCAACTGCCAAAGCTCACCTTATCACTCAGCCTGCCTGTCCTATTGTCCATTATTTCATTGTTGAGATTATTTAGCTATGGATAAAATAAGCAAATGTCTCCAGTTAAGCTGGCATTGTAAGAACAAAGGAAAATTATGATAAACTAATGGAGAAAGAAAGACGAATTGAGAAAAACATGATATGCTTAACTGAAGATGGCAGAAAGCATGGTGAAAACAGAAAGCACACAAGTGGATGAAATAAAGAAATACGAAGACATTAATGGCCTGGAAAACATCATGCAGATACTTCATGTATGCATGACACACAACTGCCTAACCTTACGAATTTTCTAATTTTTTTAAAAGAGGTAATAGTTGTGATTTTATGTTTGGGAACTACAATTTCACAGAATAATGCTCTACATAATCATTTTTCTGCACAAATATTTACATTGTATCAGTGGAACAGTAACCCATACTCTTCCCTCCATGGATTAAAGCATCACCACCAAGTTATACAAGGAGTCATGGCTAATGGGAAACAGCTGCTAAGCCTCTTGTATCTCTGTTGCTTTGTAATATCCACTAATAATTCAGAAGGATCATATCTTACATCTGCTTCTCTTCTCTTCCACATCAAAGTCTTAACAGATAGTTTGTAAGTGAAGTTGTCATAGAAGCTAGGTCTCCAGGAAAGGCATAGAAAGCCATTCTGTTGTTGCTTGCAGATGTTCCTCTCTGTACGTTTACTAATAGCTGCCTGCTGAGTT
This sequence comes from Amazona ochrocephala, assembly GCA_039720435.1. Lineage (NCBI taxonomy): Eukaryota > Metazoa > Chordata > Aves > Psittaciformes > Psittacidae > Amazona > Amazona ochrocephala. The sequence goes on from CM077909.1 coordinate 91,427,097, forward strand.
TCAACATTCTTGGAGCCAGGGTTTCCAGATGTCTCCTCCAAAATTAACACAAACAACCGGGAAGTTTGCAGAAGTGAGACGATTAAAAATTTCTCTTTCCTCACATCTTTTTTCCCGCAACCACTAACATCCACAGCAGAATTGCACACAACAACACAGATTTGCTGCCCTAATGTAAACATGTCCAACAACAGCATACCCAGTAAAAGTGTCGCAGAAGACCCCATATCATAAATCACCACTTTCACATACCAGAGAGAGCCCTGGATGCTCACCAGCAGTGGTCAATCCACTTGACTGCACTGCTTCTGCTTAGTGCTAAGCATTCTGTTCATGCACTATCAGCCCGACAAAATAGGGAGCTGAGGCTTGGTTTGACATTAATACCCATCACCTCGCAGGAGACATTACCCGCATGGTCTGACAGCACAAAATGAGATACAGAACTCAGCTCACTAAAATTTAAATGAAAATTCCCCCCAGTGTAGACTTAACCAATGTTTTTCTGGCCATCCTATCCTACACTGTCCTTTGAGCAAAGGCATTTACTTTATTTTCCAAAGAAGTCGTTAGAACACCAAAGAGAAACTAAGATACACAATTCACACAGCCAAACTTTCAAATCATGTTTTATTATAAAATGAAAACCTGCCAAGTCCCTTTATCAAATTCATCAAATATTTTCCTGTTTCTATTGAAGAATGAACACAGCCACTCTTACTGGGGAGGGGGAAAAGATATCAAACGAAACACATTGTACTGAGGAACCCAGCTTCAGTAATTGCTGTCTTTTATTCAAGGGCTGAAACTGCTTTCTGCCAGCAACCCACAACAAAGGCCTCTTAGTATGCATACAAGAATTTATTTTTCAGTGACAATTTTACGAAGATGCACACACACAAAACAGGTCCCATGCAGTCAGTATTTACAGCCTTGTCTCCTGCCTGACTTTTTTCTTCTTTAAACAAAGAACTACTGCTTTTCCTAATGGAATCAACATTTCTAAAGCCCTGAAATCTAGATGCAATTAAGCAATATAAATCAAACCACAGTAATGAAGCACACAGACAACCCAGTTTTCTAACAAACATAGCAGGAAGGTTTTTTGGAAGTATTTCTAGCAATTTTTAGCATTAACATACATTGTATTTTTGCCTATCAGTCAGCAATTCTCCTTTTCTATAAATAAATAAATAAATAAATATCTTGAATTCTGCCTTGTAAAACAAACAAAAAGCCCCCATCAGAAAACCCAACAAAAACCTCCAACCCACAACTGAAAAATACGTAAGATTAAACAAAACAACTCCCCACTGTACACTACAGCTAAAAGCAATAGTCTATATGGGAAACAGAAATCATCCAAACTTTCCTTCAAGAGCCAGCATCACAAGAGTTAAGAACAATCAATTCAAACACAGACAAGACTTCCACGATCTTGACCTAATATCGGAGAACAAGGGCACAACTCAGAGCTTTTGGCTGAAATGGGGACCAGCTACTTGCCCGTTGGCTGCTTAAGAGCAAACAAATCTGACTCTTTCTTGCGCCAGCAATTTCATTCTTGTCAAAGTCTATAGTACATACCTATGAAACATATTGATTTTATACAGCTTCAGGTTTAAAGAAAGTTTATGGAAAATCTTTCATCAGCTTGATACCAGGCGGTGTCAGCTGGTAAATGGCAAGTTGAAACAGTTACAATCTACTCTGCAGAACACTTCATGCAAGTTAGAAGAAGACTAGATGAAAGCACATTTCAAAACAGTTTTGGGCCCAATATCTTTCTCCAAACAAGAATCATGTACTTGCTATTGACTGAAATTCAAACTGTTGCTATAGGAGCTTATCCATCAGCCTGCCATCTTCTCAGCACCTCTCTATTTTCCTTCCCTTTTCACCTAAGAGTCACCTTTAAAATGTGAGGAGGATAGCACTAAAACTTAAAACCTGAGACAAGAGCTCTTCCAAGAACTATTGTTTTCTTATTAATCTTGGAATAAGAAAAATAACAAACCCATCACTCACTTTCAGGAAGAACGTCTTTTAACATATAGATCTAGCTTTGCTGTCCCCTCTCCAGTCCTATGCCACCACAGAATAAAAGCAGTTGCTCTCACTAAATTCACTGTAGTACTCTCTTTTTAGAGAAAGAATCACATATTGTTCCTCAGACCTAAAATTAAAGTATCGTACTAATTATTTTTTGTAACATATAAATGTCAGCTTAAAACAGAACAACAAAGAACTGCATGAAGTAAGTCTTCATTTCAAAGGCGGCAGCTATGGATAAATAAAACACTCTGTTAGAATACTGCACTGACAGAAGCTGCATAATTTATAGTTTCTACAACACTACAAACTCCAGAGGATATTCCTATTACGGCTGAAAAGAAGCAGAAACCAAGCAGCGTTGCTTTTCTCTGAATGTTGCTGCAGGAAGGCTTCCCACTCAGCAAAGAAAAAGCTGGAATCTGCTCGATTCAGTAGTATCCAATATGCTGCGCATAAATTCCAAAATGTCTGTGTAATTCAGAGTCCCAAGTTTTTCTTTTTGCCTTCTGCAAAACCAAAATTCTCCACAGCTTTTTTGCTTTAGAAAGAACCAGTCACCTACCATGGATTATGCTGTATCAAAACCTGAGCTCCCCCATGGGACAAAGCAGCACAATTTAATTTACCTTTTAAAAGGAGTATGCAGGCAAGTCTGTCTGACTATAGCTAACAGTAGTACTAGATAACAATAATGCTAACGTTAGAGAATTAAAGATGATGATAATGTTCCTGGACAATGTCTCTCATTTTGCTGAAAAGTATAAAGGCAGTACGTTAATCAGCATAGCTGCCATCAACTGTATGCACCTTATTGTGCAACTGTAAGTCATCATGCACAAGTCAGCAAAATGCTTTAACAGCTGGAAAGCTCAGTGTAGATCTTTATCAAAACATGATGAGAATAATAAGATCACAAAGACTTGTGCATCCATTTAATTAGAATAATGTATTCTTCACTACAGTATGTACTTCAGCACACATCAGCAAACATCAAACCAACTCCATTCCATCACTGTTTAAATAACTTTTCCACGGCAAAAATATCTATTCTGTTATCATAAGCTTAAGTCAAATGATAAACACTTTACTTAGACTTTGTTTTAGACTATGCCGTAGAAACACCAGACTGTTACGGCTTTGAGAGATATATTTGAGTCTGACTAGCTCTTTGTTTTCTTCCTCAAATAGCAGAATTTAAACAAATGAAGTTGTAAGCTGTAAGCTACCCAAGATATTTCAAAATTACAAAGCAGGAGAATCGGAGCAATTCACAATTCAACAGACTCTTCCATCTAAATACACTTATGTCACAAGAAGAACACTTCTTTTGTTCTGAAAATAATTAGGGCAATGGCAAAAGGTCCAATGTTTTATCGACTGTTTTCTGTATCTGCTCTCTTCTTATTCAAGACTTCTGGAACATATGAGGCTAATATTTGTTACATTTCTCTCTGGTCCTCTTTTAACCCTGTGATTTATAGACTCTAGAAGTGAAAAAAAACACCTCAAATATAATGAGGTGAAAGAAATAAAACTACTTAATAGCGTTCTAGTAACAACCTTTTTGCAGGCTTTTTCAAACAACATGGCAAATTCTGTGAAGTTCTGGAAGACCCTTTTAGAATGAGGTGTGTTTTAACATATAACTCCACTGTTCAGGTTATAGTCCCTGCTCACTGAAGCCAACTGGATTTTTTCACCTACCTGCAGTGGACTCTGGACAGAAGTATATCAGTGTTACCACAGATACAGAGATACCCTTCTTTCATTGAAACTTAATTGCATGAACACAAACGTCATAGGAACAGCTCTTGAAAAAGCCACAGCTGTTTCTTACTTCAAGCATTAAATCCAGGTGGATCATGTAACAACTCTTACAGTTGTGCTTATTATTCCAAGGTTGAACGCAGCCAACATTTTAAAATTGCCTAAAAAACTAGGGTGGATTAGGCCACCCTGGTTGGAAAATCTGACAAAAGACATAACTTCATATAATTCTCACTGATTTAGGCATGCTGCAAATGACTGGACCCTTACTGGACACTGAATCATTGCATCCTGTTAGGAAACAGGACTAACACACACAAACAGCTTAGATTATGGAATTGATCTATAGATTAAACTCCAGTAGAAAATGGACTAATTTTCCCTTCATCTAAGAGCCTGATATTCTGACTCATTTTTTGTGGACAAGAGTGGAAATAATCATGTGAATATCCAAAGCCCAGTTATATGAACCTCTTTGTGAAAAGTGATCCTTTTATTAAATACATGCTATTTTACAATGCACTAGCTTCTAATGAATCCGACTGTAAAGATCTGTGTCATTTTATTTAATAGCTTATGTTTAACCAATATGAAGTCAAACTTATATTGTCCCTTAGTGAAGGATGGATACAATTACCTAAATCAATACTTATAATTTCATCCCGTGGTGCAGAAAACAGAATTCCATTGTCAAAATAGAACTGCACAGTTCCCAGTATTATTAATTTCTTTTTTATTAGTATGGGTAACACCACAAAAATATGTTGCTAGGTGAATCTACAAGCATGATCCTGTAAAGAAATGCGCAACTATAGCCAATACCAATCGAAACTAAGTGAGCTCAGATGATTTCCATCTCTTGTGATTTTATCATGAGTCATATCTGCTGTTTTCCTTGAGTCATACATTTAGGAACCTCAGCACTGGTGCCCATAATTACATTTTACGATTTCATTATTGCAGTGAGAAAGGAATCTGCCTTTTTAAATATATGCATACAGACATGAAGTAGGCAGGTGACACCCTTGGTCACATGCCAGACTACTGCGTATCAGATTTTGTTGAATGAAAAGCAAGAGATTGTTACAGAAGTGCTTTTCTTCTCTTAATGGTTATTTCTTTGTGCCAGGGCACTAAGACCAACATACATGAATTCCAACATGTCTTCTTTGTTGTGTGCTTCCACTAATGAGAGAACTCCCATTTCTTTACCTTTCAGAGAAAAATAAGTATTTATTTATTTCTTGGACAAGTTACAATTGCATTGATATGACATTCTACCCACAATGAACTGGAACAAGTAAAAAACTACAAAACTGTAGATGAAGATAAATTTTTTGCCTTTTCACCCTAACCCCCTCTTCCAAATAAATTTGAAAAGTAGTATCAGTTAGAAAACAACATTGGCCAGGCTGTTGTCAATAACTGTTACTCTGTTGGATTATTTCAACACCATTCAAATACTATTCAAGATGTAAGTATAAACATTATTTATATCAGAAACAAAGAGGGAAGGCAATACAAACATACTGACACATTTTACAATTCACTTTTTCTGAATATCCTCAATACTGTTACTTAGTTTTTTAAAAGCAATTCCTGCAAATAAATTGCCTTTCAATGTTCACACAAACCTTTGTAAATCCTAACCATCCTCTGAAGTATATAGTGCTATTCTGGCAATGACCTAAACAGTTTAGATCAGTAAAAGAACAAGAAAAGAAAAGAAAAAACTTTCTCCTGTCCAACACTGAAAGTATTACATCTTTCCCTCAGGTTGCACCCATTAGGAAGAAATTCCACTTCAGCAATGGATTAAGTAGGTGCACTCACAGATCTCTGTCACATCAAATTTTAATGATGTTCCACATGTTAATAAGCTTGTAACTTATTAAGGAAAACAAAAAGGCCCCAAAGTAAATTCTTTCCACAAGGCAGATTTAAGCAAGCACGAATTTAAAGGTTCAATGGAGTTGAATGAAGTAAGGTAAACAAAAAACAAAGTATGAGCATCTGGAGTATGCTGTTATTCACTAAAATAAATAAGATTGTGCTCTGGTTGCTATTCTTACAAACATCCCCATCTGGCCGTAGCAAGTGGGAGAAAAGTGATGCTATTTTAATGGTACCCACATCCTCAAAGCCAGACACTCATCACCTAGGTGTCAGCAAGCCCTTACACAAGTTTTCTCAAATTACTGCTCCACACCAAGACCTGTAACTGTCTCCTTTTAACATCTGTTAATCTAATTGGTTTCTATGACCCTGCAACAATTAAACCTGTTGTTGCAAGGAGCAATGGGGAAAGGGGATTTTACATCTCCACAGCTGGCCTGTTAGCAGAACAAATGGACTGCATCTGGCTCAATGGCTTTCACCAAAATCCAGTTATTAAGCTGTGAGAACAAGCCCTAAATGAAGCTGGTGGCCTCAGCAACTGGGCTGAGCTCAAAGCACTTATCAGCTGCTCCATCGCAACCATGATCATAATAAGGAGGGTCCAAAGGCTTCATGATTTCTCTAGCCAGTAAATTTAACAATCGTGAGGAAAGGTATGACTACAATCATACCTTATGTGGAGTGAATCACTCATACAAAGTGAAAATGGAATTTCTGCATGATGTGTTTCGAAGTTGGCACTTTCCAGTTGGCCTGTATTAAGAAGGAAAAAACTGGTATCAAAGTCGCTGTTTAGATTCAAAATATTTTTACAAAAGGGGAAGTATTGCAACAGCTGAGCAAACTCAGGCCTTTACTTATGCAAAATACTTCGGTGGATTTTAATTTTAAGTATTTTTTTTTTCCCAAAAAAGGAAAACTGAAAATGGAATAAAGTGATACCCTGCCCAGCATCAGTCCTGGTCCCATTTCCACAGACACTGATGTCTCTCTTTCTGTGTACCCAATGAGATTCTCACCTTCAGAAGGAATTCTCATATATTTAAGCAATGTGCATAAGTGTTTGCAGAGCAGGAGCTCTAGCTCATCAGCATCTAGCACAGGGAACTAACACTTTGTCATAAGTTTAGTAGATCTCTAAAGCCTGAATATCTCATATTCTAAGAAAGCAAGTGAACCCGGCAATTTTCTTCCAGTGCACCACATCAGTCTCTCATACAGCTAATTTTTTTTCCTTTCTACAGCCTAGTTTTAAAAAAATTTAGTGAAACACTTTTGGAAGTATTTTTCCTCTGTGGTCTCTTTTATGCTTTCTACCCCAACATTATGCTACCTTAGCAGCTGGACACAAGGCTGTGCCGAGGTCAGTACTGTACTGGTCATCACCATGACCCTTGGAAGCTCCTAAGAAGCTCTTGCAACACTCTAGCAGAATATGTGCCTCATACTTGGACACCTGATAGTTTAGGAGCTCCCATCTTAGGGTGTGGGAAGAACAAGATTCATTTACCTTAAGGGAGCCAGGGAATAAACTTCCAATGCTTAGTAGTTTTCAAGAATGCTCTAGCCACTGTTTTTTATTTTTTAAACTCCTTTTTTTTTCCTATTCATATCTTTCTTAATCTAATTTTCACCAACCTTTGTGAAATTCCACAAAAGTCAACTTTTGTAACAGAAATGTTTCTAACAAGCAGATAGTTTGAGACTTTGGTACCCCTAAGAGAATGCAGAAACTTTTCACTCTTCCAGAGTATCACTGAAGAAGGCCTATGTATCTGAAATTGCTTTTTTTTTCCCCTTTCTGGATGTTTCATTAGACCATCACAATTGTGGACACCTATTGCTACATTCCATAATGTCCGCCAACAATTCATCAGATAAATAATTTCTTTTCTTTGATGTCTCCAAAACAGTTCAAGCATGTTAATTACATTTTGTAAACATTCTGAATCAAATTCAGACAGCATTAGGTTACTCATGGTATGTAGAGCTATTTGATGCTCTAAACATGGAAATTTATTAAAATAAAACAGGTAAAATAATTGAAAGTGTGCCAGAGTAAGCAGCTTTTTTTTTAAAGGCTACTCAAATACCTGGAAACATGCAAGATCTCCAGCAGGCTTTCTGTAGGTATGAAATCCTGAGCTGTGCCTTCAGGCACATTTGAAAATACCTCTAAGGAGCTATCCCTGTTCTTTGGGCTCAGAAATAGCTTTAAGTCACAGCCTTGCTAGACCATCATCTCATAAAATGTCATTTCACATCATTTCAGGTTAATAAAGCTGATAATTTCTAGTGCCTTCAATGTTTTACTAAGTCTATTTCCTCTAAGCTTTTATTTACTTTCCTCTAAGCTTTTATGTACTTCACTTTTATTTCTGCTCATCCTAGAGTGAACTCCTCCATAGCACAGCCAAGACGGAACACAGAAAGATCTTCATTCACCCTGAACACCCTCTTCCCCACTAGCACAATATATACATATGCAGTAGCTCGTAAAAATGATAGGTGAGCTCCTATAGGCACAGCAGATAATGCAGACCACTGTGAAAGTGTTGGAATATAGGATAGACATGAATGCAAACAAGCTACATTCAGACCTAGAACAACACAGCAATCTCTCAGACTGTCACAAAATGTTAAAAATTATGATTTTGTACTGCTAATCCTAATTCCCATCTCACTGTTGTTGGCTGAATACCCTCCTAAATCTGCAGTGATTATATTTTTTTAATCATTTGCTGAAAGGTAGCTGAAATTAAAGTATGCTATTACCGTTCACTGATTTCCTCTAATAAGAAAGAACATACACACAGATTGATGATTAATAGTAGCCAAACTAAAAGGGGTAAGGACTTTTCAAGCAGAATAACGGCATTTGGTTGACCTCTCTTTTGTTAACTCAGATATTGCACACGTAGACTAAGCAGCATCCATCTAGATACAAAAGCACTAGTATGCTAGCAGAATCTCTGAGGTGGTGTCACTCCACGTACCAGAAAAACAATCATCAAAACCCAAAAGTCAGTAACAAAGAAAACCAACTTGATAACCAGCTATCAGAGGACAGACTGATGCGAATGCCAGGGAGGCAGAACTAGAAAATCTTCAATTGCATTAAATAAGTTGTCTTGACGTACATGCATGCAAGAGTACTTTATTATCATACACCTAATGTGTTTGACAAATTCAGGAAGAAATATGAATGATATCCCATCTCCAGAGAAAAATATGGCCAATGCAATCTGGAAAACTGGTCGAATTTCAAGGGATGTTTTCAAGTTCCCTGATACAAAATGTCTTTCTGTTCTTCTCAATTTTTCCAATACACACACAGAAAAGAATTATCTGCCAGGAAGGACTTTGTGTTCATTTAATAAAATCTACAAATCTTTAGAGACTATTATCTTTTTTATTTTTTTACTGCATTAAATTTCACTCCCCAAAGAATTTTTATGAAAATATTTATCTTTATTATTTCAGGGATAGATTTAAAAATGATCCAATAAAGGACTACTGCAACTTTCTATCAACCAGACAGACAAAAAAAAAAAAAAAAAAAAAAAAAAAAAAAAGAGTGTGATATAAAAAGTGCAGAATGAAAGAAAATAATCAGCTTACATTTGATATAGTGATTTTTTTCAATTCCAGCACTATTTCATTTTGTCAGAAAATCAGACTGTTTCAATAGATTACCATTCTAATACTTCACAATAATAAGATACTAATTTTCAATATGTTTTTCATGGGCATTCTCATGTATTTTAGGAGGTATGTATAGCACAAGACAACATTTACCTTTGGGGCGGATGTTACCTTACCTCCACCCATCCATTCCTCCCATATATTCTACTGCACTGAAAGACAGTGATATTCTCTCACTGTTGTTGACTTGTCTTAAGCTCTCCTGCATTGCCTTGCAGCCGGCTATGATTACTGGACTGAGGGAAGCACTGCTTCTATGGATAACAGTTGCAGCATGAGCAGACTAAAAGAACATAGGCATCAAGGATTTCTGACTTCCTGTACCAGTAGATGACCTTTATTAATTTACATCTCTATTGAGCTCATATAGTTTTAAAAAATCAATGAAGTAGGAATTTTGGTGGTTCCCTGGTATTCAGAAGAAGTTCAACTTAGTAAGATTTGCTCACCAAGCCGCCCAGTTCTAAGTTCGTAACTCCCATTGAATACCTTTTCTGCATAAATTATTGCTAAATAAAAATCAATATTGTTTTCTTATGCTTCAATTCCACAATGTATTCAGACACGTGGGTTTGAGCAGGCATCAACAGGTTACTTGCAAGCTTGCTTAGAGGCCCTAATACCTCTTTGGAAAAGTTATCTAACAGCTTTAATAGCTTAAGCTAGAGAGGGCCAGAATAATATAAGAGAAGAAATCCTCTGTGGGACAGAGAAAAAGAGTAAGTCAGCCTCAAGAAATGAAAGAGGAGCTATTTCTTTCAAGCAGTTCAGTTCTATCTGGACACAAAAGTACTTGGCTCTGCTATTGAGCTCTGTGCACTTCTCTACTTTATGCATACGGTAACCCTAGTCACAGGCAGGGTAGACAGCAGGTTTCAACAATAATATTCGTGACTCCTGACAATCAGTCCTTCTCAATCTATATATAGATTTCTTCTTTCACTGACAGTTTATTTTTAAGAATATATATTTTCCAGAGTTTATGATGGCTGTTTCTAAGAAATTATTTATATGCACAGGCTAACACATCTGCTTATCTTCAGAAATATCTAGAACACAGTATTCACAGATACTGCATCTCACAGATACTGCACTTCTGAAATAAGTCAGTCTGCTGTATGTAGTAGAAAGAAGGAGGAAAGAACAAAGGTAAAACATAGTCTGTTTAGCACATCTGAAAATGAGCTCCAGCTCTTTCTAGTTCCAGCAGCTGCCTATAATGGAAAAAATAAAGATCGGCTGTTGCCAGAAAAGCAGGCAGTAAGAAATAATAGATGTTAAATTTCAGCAACATCACTGGCTAGGTCAGTTGTACAGACAGTTTTAGGACTGGGACCCCCATTAGGCTGCAGCATTCTCAGAGGAATGCTTGCTTTTTGAGCTGCCCGTTGCTTAGCTGAACTTACTCAGCAGCCTCACCCATGAATGTGATCAAAGGGAAATATTCACATCCTCACAATCAAGTAGGCTGTGTGTAAAAACTCCTCAATTAAAATTAGTCACTACATTTTCCAACACCATTTTAACATTTCACTTCTTTCTTCCTCCATCCTGCTCACCTGTCTATTTCGTGGACACTTAGACAAGTGGGGAAGAAGAGAAGTCCTTCAACACTACATCTTATTACATGAGGCTCACGATGAAAGTAAGATCTAAGAAACCAATCTAATCTAGTGTGTACATTTATAAAATAAAGGGCAGTGGGTGAAAATACCCATCAAAGAGCCAACTCCAATTATAGAAAAATTTTCAAAGAAGAATAAAGATTCCTGAGGGAGTTTGAAGGGGAAATTATGAATACAATGTCTGTAGAACATATCATATCAAGAGTAACTTCTGTCAGCTCAATTTGCAAGATTAACTGGACTTCAATATAAACTAAAATTAAATAAAATCAAAGTTATATTTAAGCATTAGAAATATGTCTTGAAATTGTAATGTGGATCACAAAAATTATTACTACTTGAGAAAAAAATATTATAAGCTCTATTAGAAAAAATACTCCCAGTGAAGAATATTTAACATCAGCAACTAACATTAGCAGAATTAAAGTTGGGCTGGCACATCCGTTGCAAGACATATGCTCAAAATCTGGTTGTAAAATGCCTTAATAAGCCTAGGTTTTCATGCTATATCTCATCTGGTGTATTTATTACCTGTTGCTGAAAGAAACAATACCACTCTCCCCACCTACTTCCAGGTGCTTATTTCTTCTTTGTCCCTTATGTTACACCTAGTAATTTCTCAGCCATGGGATAAGTCAGGCCAGTGTATTTTTCTGATGTAGTTTTCCTTCCAGGCAGCCAGCTTTTTTATTGACTCAGCTGCTTATCTTAAACTCACCTTCAGGCTGGGGGCTAATGCAAGAGAAGGGAATAGGTCAAAGGAGTACTGTCCCTTTTGGCATCATCCTCAGTTGCACCAGACCAAACGCAATATTAATCCCTGCTCTGAATAGCTTTACTAGCTTTCTTCTTGCAGAATGAATATTGAGGGGCCTTCAAGATTTCACGTCAAACAGTGAAAAGTTGGAAAAGTTAACGTCACAACATGAGAGAAACTCTGCAAGTAAAAATAGTAATACCATAGCAACTGAAGGACTCCGCAAGCACCAAAGCACAGTAAGCTGAACCGAGGAGCAGTATCTGGACAAAAGGCCTTGCAATCTAAACAGACAAAAAGAGAAGAAATTAATTAACTTTCCTAATATCTTAGCAGATTAATAACAGAGGCAGAAATCAAATGCATGAGTCAGGACAGCCAGCTTTATCCATTAAACCACTCCTTCCTGTGGCTGCAAATGCTATTTACTTTCTGTTTGTGGCATGGCATCTCCATGTCAAGAACTGCACTTGGTTCCAGAAATAACAAAATTAAAATTAGCCATTGTATTTGTTGCTCCATAAGCAAATTAACAGTTCAGTGTGGTTTACAGCATCTGAAAGTTTCCAGTGCCTTCCCAGGCAAAGAACTCTAACCCTTAGTATTTTCCTGACTTGGTAGCTCGTTCTGTTTTCCCTCTGATAATAGACAAAAGGAAAGAAAGTGAAAAAATGTCCATTGCTATTTTTGTTTCTATTAAATGTAAGTGGGGTGCAATTTTGGATTAGTGCTTTAAAATCATCTTACAGTTCTCCACAGAAGCAGTAAACAAAGATAAATTATATGGAAAAGAAAAAAAAAAAAAAAAAAAAAACAGAAACAGAAAAGAGATTGCTCATAGAGGAAAAGCATTACAAATATATAACTTCCTATTTACTCTGGCTGTTAACAAAAACTAGTAAAACCAGCAACACTGGTTACAGCTCTATCTTGGCTTCCAGAAGTAAAAGACCCTCCCTGTCTATGTGTTGTTATGTGCTGATATAAACAGAACCATATACCCGAAACCAAACATAAACCCCAAAAAATCAACTCCCTTTCCCCATTCTATAGTCTGCTGTGAACTACATGGAATTAACACTAAGGGATGTTTTAGTCCCTTCAAAACTATTACCAATTTTTCTATTTCGGGCTTAAGATATGTCAGAGCTTTTTCCAGGAACATAAAACATAATTCCTGAAGTCACAAAGTACTGTCATGAGGCAGACAAAGTTCAGCACATAGATAAGATGACAGCTAGAACACCTTGAGCAAACAACAGCCTTCCTTTCTCTATGGGTTGTCACGCCATGAAAAAAGACCTGCAGAAAGACACTCTGCTTGCTTTTCCTCACCTTGGTTAGTCCCAGTATTTCCTAAGGCCAGAAGCATAACCCTCATCCTCCAGTGCCAACCAGGACCCTACACATGAAAGTTAGGTAAGCATTATTACCTGAAGTGGAACCAGACTGGCTTGTCAAAACATTTATTTTCATGTAACACAGTATTTCTCACATCAGCTGGCATGTTCCAGAGTAAGCTGGGATACCAAGAGTCCATGGTCCAAGAAGTGCACCTTATATACCAAACTCTGACAAAAATCTAGCAAGTGGCTAATATTTTGCAAGAGGTGATCAAACCTCCAGATCTTCAGGGACTAGCCTCATTATCAATACCAGCTTCCCCAGGCTAACATTCTTCCACCACATTAACACTTGCTGCCTTCCAGAGATGTCCAACACCAGCACCTAGCGCAGCATCTGACCTTTACTGGGGCATCTCACTTTATATGGGTCACTGTCAGCTGTGATGTGCAGGTTCAGGAAGGAGCTTAGCACCCCTGCACTGAACAGTCAATTCTTGATTAATACTATTTTATTTTTAAATATAATAACTGGTGCTTTGTTGCCTAATAGAATCTTGGAGTCTATCGATCATGTTTATTAGAAAGGCATTATAAGCCTGCATCCTACTCCTATTGCAACAAAAGGAGCATACCTACAGTCAGAGAGTATGTGAATGCTCTTACAATTAAATTGAAGCCTTAGTCAGAAAAAAAAAAAAAAAAGAGTAAGCAAAATACCAAAGATTTCATCAGGAGTACATCAGGAGATGATTTCACCCTTATTTTTTTCTCTCAGTTGTTTATTTCTTGCTTTCAGTTGAAATTTTATTATTTCATTGCAACTTAAGTGAAGATTTTCATGGAAAAAAGTGCTAAACTATTTTCAAATATTTCCCCAAGAAAACTTTTGCAATGCCTATGAAATAAAATCAGGCAACTAGGCCTTTGCTGTGCTCATTAGAACATCTGGAGACAAACTAAACTATTTCCAAACTTTATTATGACAGCAAAGTTATAATTTCAATTTTCTTTCTACATATTATATCTACACATAGCTTATCTTATTAACTGTGCAATTTTACCATTACCACTACACTCAGTCCTCTACATTGGTTTCCCACCTACTGTTGCTGACAGTTGCTCAAGTCATTGTTTACATTAGCTTCACATTCTTAAGGCACTTGCTAGCGTTTTTGTTACATTGCTGATCATTATAGGACTCCCCTCTTCAGTGGTCCAAGGTACATCACTATAAAAGAGGTCTCTACGCAATCCAAAAGACATTTTTAGTCAATAAAAGGTCTCCTTAATTCTTAACTAGCAGCTTCTTAAAGGGCGTCAAACTTGAAAGAATAAATTCCTATATTTGTTGTTAGATAAAGTTTATAAACTCTCTATAATGTACCAGTGCAAGACAAAGTACCATGCACTCCACAGTTCAGTTGTCAGCCCTAGCAACTGCTGTCAGTTTGGCATGATATCTCACTATAATCTGTACTATGAGGAGCAAGGTTCTGGTTTAGCAAAAGCTGGCACATCAGATTTTTCCCTGATCAATAAAAACCTTAGACACCTCCTTAGTTTCTAAACAAATAGCATTTTAACAGCATTTCAACAGCTGTTATGCATATCTTATGATTCTCTGGTGAATCAGAGCCTCAGATCAGAGCATCCAACTGGCCACCATACTAATCATAGAATAACAAGTGTCACCACTCTGTAAAGAAGGAAATTATTTCATTTTGAAGTCATGCAGTTAAATGTCAGTAAAAAAACTAGAAGCTGCTTCTCTTGAATTACTAAGTTGTTTATAAGACTACTATTAAACACGAGTCACCAACAAGCAGAAGCCATAGCAAGATTTAGAGCTACTTTTAAAAAAACTTTCTAAAACAAAAAAAAATAGACTTCCTTTCAACAATAGGTATGTTTAGCTTGACAGAAGGATAGTTTTTATTTTGAGAACGTTTGGGACAAGCGACACCAGGCATATGGTTTTATCAGACCCTACAGATGAAGAGGCACAGAGCAGACTTGTCCATTATCACTTGCAAAGAAATTTTACAAGAAATAGCTTCAGGTTCTGTGGGATCCCTTAATGCATGCACTAGAGTGGTAACTGTTGGGTTAACACATCTGTTTCAACAAGGTGGCACACTTGCGTATTGTGGAACATTTAATTTACATAGCACCTAATACATGTGTCACCGGTACATAGGTAAATTAAACCACATAAATCCATATGCATGGAGGTATTTCAGCAAGGACAAAACCAGCTGATGAGGTTCAGTGTAATTTGGATTCCTTCCTGCACAGTTCTTTGTGATCCTGACATTTAACATGGCTCCTAGTAAGTCCACAGTTACGGGCAAGGGCAAAACGCGGATTTTTTCTATGGGAACCTGAATGTTGTTTGGGTTTTTTGGTATCCACTGCGACCAAAAATATCCTAGATAACTGAACACATTCAAAGTGGGCAAGGACCTGTAATGTTTATTCAAGAGTACTAGATGAATCAACATAAATACCAGAAAATGTAGCTCTTATTTTTGAGGACTCTTGAATGCACTGGCAAACACAGTACTTGGAAAGAACAAGTTTCATTTTTACCAAGAAGGAGGAATAAGGTGGATGGTAAGCGCACAGGAGCTATCAATTCATTCCACTTGTGCTCTGATGACGCATGAATAAGCAGTTTAGTTCTGAGAATCGTCAGAGGGTGGAGCACGGGGGCATGACAGTAGAGAAACAGTAGGCAAAAAGAAACTATCCAAAATTAACTGACAAATTCACTTTAAATTCACTTATTCACTTTTTCTTTTTAGTTCTTATTTTTGTATGCTATTGCTTCAACAAGTACAGATTCAACTGTTCTGCTTGAAATACTTAAAAGTTCAGTATTTTTCTAAGTCAAACTGGTGGGAGGAGGTTTCCCTTATCAAAAGCAGTCACTAAGACAACCTCCTCTTCACCTTCTTAAAATCTTTGCTTAAAATAGTCATACAAATGCTCTTAGAGGAACTTTGCACCTAGATGAAAATATTCAAGAGTTATAATCTACTCCACACCTTCCATCACTCAAGCAGCAGTCAAACTTCAGAGAGCATGTGAAAATACCACATATTATGATCTGTATTTCATTTACTCACCACTGATCCAAGTCCTTAGGTCTTGGTCAACTAATTCAGATGCTTGGCAATACCTGGAGAAATAATTGACATAAAATGTAAGAAATGTACAGAGCCAAAAAAAAAAAAAAAAAAAGCAATATTTATGATTAATATTGGTGGGAGGAATGGTACAACTCTTCTGGTGCACATGAGTAATATTTCACTACCAGGGCACTTCTGCTTTGCTAGAAATGCAGCATTCTAGGCATCACTCGAACCACTAAGCAAACAAAAATAAGAACATGGATTTCAGGAGATCAGAATTTGGCCTCTTCAGGGATCTGCTAGGTAGAGTATCATGGCATAAGCCCTGCAGGGAAGAGGACCCCAAGAAGGTGGGATAATATTTAAGGATCACCTCCTCCAAGCTCAGGAGCAATGTATCCTGACAAGAAGGAAGTCAGGCAGAAACTCCACTTGGCTCTCCTGAGACCCCACCTGGAGTACTACATCCAGCTCTGGGGCCCCAAACATAAAAAGGATGTGGACCTGTTGGAGCAAATCCAGAGAACGGATATGAAGATGATAAAAGGGATGGAGCTCTCCTGTAAAGACAGGCTAAGAGAGCTGGGATTGTTCGGCCTGGAGAAGGCTCTGGGAAGGCCTTAGAGCAGCCTTCCAGTACCTACAGGGGTCCTACTGGAGAGCGACTGTGTACAGGACAAGGGGGAATGAATGGCTTTAAACTGAAAGAGGGCATAGTTAGATTAGATGTTAAGAAAAAACTTCACAACAAGAGTGATGAGGCACTAGCACAGGTTGCCCAGAGAAGCTGTGGTTACCCCATCCCTGGCAGTGCTCAAGGTCAGGCTGGATGAGGCTTTGAGCATCCTGGTCTAGGGGAAGATGTATCTGCCCATGGCAGGTGGGGTGAAACTAGATGAGCTTTAAGATCCTTTCCAAACCAAACCATTCTATTATTCTGTGATTCTATGAAGGAATAACAACTAAACCACTAAGCACGCACAAAATTGCATCTTTTTCTGTATTTTACTAATAAAGGATGCCAAGATTTGAAAATACAGTTAAAATAATTTGCATATTCTATTCTGATTTATAACAACATTTTAAAATCAGATATAACTTAGGAGAAACACCAAGAGTTCATAAACTGCTGGAATAAAAACCTAAACTGCATAGAATGTTTACCCCACAAGCTTACGTAGGGTGAATGTTGCACCTCCAAACCCCTTCCACTGCCCCACACACAGATTTCACGGAATTCAGCAAGAGCAGGCATGAAGTCCTATACCTGAGATGGGCTAGCCCCTTGAACAGGCTGGGCACTGACTACCTAAGGCACAGCTCTCTGAACTGGAGCTGTGGGTCTGAACAGACAGTGGGCTAAACAGGCAGCAGTTAGACCTGGCAGCAAGCAAGACCAAGAATATCCTGGTGTGTATCTTCAGGTTTAGCTCTGCTAATAAATGATTATTTGCCTTTAGCCAACATTACAGGAATACACATCTGGAACAGCATATTCAGTTTTGGATCCCCACTACCAAAAGTAATCAAATAAGGCAATAAAGGTAAGGTTGATACAGTGAGGTTGAACTACAGAATTCCACACAGTAATAAAAAATTGTGCATTTTTATACATACATCAGGACAGGATATATGAAGAAACTTCCCCTACACAAAAGAGCAAGGTCAGTAGGCTCCAGCAAGGAGCCACAATTTGGCCTTGGTGAAGATGGTTTAACAGCAGAAAAATCATAACAGAGTGTACTTTGGAGGACAGAGGAAAACGTACTCAGAGCACTGGAAAATCAAGCACAGCTTAAAATGGCCTCTGAGTTCCTGGCATATGGAGTATTATTTCAGAAACAAAAAAAAGTAACAAAAAAAAAAAAAAAAAAAAAAAAAAAAAAAACAAAAAACCACCAAAAAAAACAAACTAAACCCCCCCAAAAATAACAAAGGGCTGGACTAAGTAGCTGTGATTATTCCAGTGTTCCTTTTCTGTCTCAGAAGCAGTTAAAACAGCAATGAAAATACAGCAGTATTATCAGGGATAGACTACCTTTCCTGAACAAGAAAGGCCAAATTGTTTTTTTTAGACACAAGCACTCAAAATCATGATCAATTCTAATTATGTGAAAATGACAGACTGCTCCAACAATTAGAATTAATTGGTGCTTTTAAGGAAAATTTCCTTGCCTGGAGTCTAGGCTTCTTAAGAAAGAAAAGAGGCTTGGGAAGGGTGAGACAGGATCAGCTCACATAGAGAAGGTTGTAGAAGAGTCTTCTCTCATAGATCCATCCACCTACCAAAGGCACAGCAATGACCATCCTCATCCACACAAGAAATAACACACACACAAAAAGGATAGCAAGTATTATAGTAAAAAGAAAGGCTCTCTTTTTTTGCCACATTTGTGACAAAGCTATCAAGAAGAAACTCCACGTTTTCCACTGCCCCATCCCCACACAGGCAGCATGCACTTTCCTTATGCCGCAGTTGGACAAAATGAAACCCAAATCCTCCCAAACAAATAAGAATGAGAAAAACACGTGTATGCTCTCACTTTCTCTCTCAGGAGCTTTTTCTTACAAATTTTGCAGTAACTCAGACGGATTTCTAGAACAGTTGGTGAAAATACATCAAAATACATTTCCTCATTTCTACTTAACTAGCTGGAAATTTGGCAGCCTCCCATGCCCCCCAAAGAAGGAAACATTGCATTCTTCATTTTTAGCTCCTTTCTCACTTGCAAAGGAGAAGTGTTTTAGTATAATTCAGTGAGAAAATGTCTATACCAAGCCATTCATTTAAAGGTTTTCTATTTACAGTCAACAAGAGAAGCAAATAGGCTGGACACTGTTAGGAAACTGTTGTTTTCATAACAGTCCTGTTCACGTACCCTGGCTTTATACACAACAGGAATTGGGTATACTTGGGCTCCCCAGCAAAAATAATATTAAAAAAAAATACAGATACATCCGCTGTATCTTAAAATATCCTTTTCAAGTCGCTTTTTCTTCAGATATACTACTGTGCAATGCTTCCGTGTATTATATAGCCGCAACTATCCAAATCAAAGAAATACTTCAGGAAGGTTTGTATGACTGATTATGTTACTATGAATAGAAATAATGCATTCAATTGGTTCTTTGTATTTTGCTATCAGTGCAGAACAGTATAAAACAAAACAGTATACAATAAAATTAAAAAAAAAAAACAAAACAAAACACAAAACTATTTCACAGGCATCGTTAGGGCTACCTTCAGATATAACAGCAAAACGAGAAGGAGAAAGCATTTTCTTCAGGGGTACACTGCTAGCAGGACAAGTAAAAATCACAAAATTAAAGGAATTACAATGCTAAACACCATAGGAAAATAACAGCTTGAGATGTACAATAGATTTTTTTACATTTCTCAGTCTGATTATTCTGTTTCACACAAACCTGACAAAAAAAAATAAAAAATCCAGTTTTCATTTTTGCATTATCTACCTAATTTGTTCAATCCAGAAGATCATGCTACCTATCTGTACGTATGTAATTTAAAGCAAATTCAAACGAGCATACCATAGAGACCAACATAATTTGCAAGGTATTTCAATAAGAACAAAAAAAATCTCACTTTTTTAAACTACAAGAAATATTTCACCCAAATGCACCTGCCCTGAAGTTTACACCTAATAAAAGCCAGATGTACTTCTAATACACTGCTGAGCCCTACACTTAATGCCTGTTTTCCCACTGCATCACCTTAACCAAGAAAGTGGTACAGCATAGTTTTACACATCATTAAAATGTTTAAACCAAATATTACGTTTTTATAATCCTAGTAATTCCCACAAAACTAAACAGAATAAATACAGAAGTATTTAAGAGACCTGTGCTGTGAATAAAAGATCCCTCTTAGCCTGTTACCTAATACAATAAGCACCTGAGTGATAAGTGAATCAAATTACTGCGTTTCTTAACAAGTCAGGCACTACTAGCTGAAGCAAAATCTATGCAGCTTTATTTTCAGTAAAGTTATTCACTAAAATTAGTTTTGTCTTCTACAGTCAGTTTTACCTAAGCATAAAACTTTATTTGAAGTTAGTAATACAGAATATCAGCCAGGACCCAATCCAGTGTTCACTGAAATCAGTGGGAACTCTTATCTTGATTTTACCCAGGAGGATAAAAGGACATGAACTGTTTACTTTAAAGGTGTAAAAGCACTTAGCAAGTTCACTTTACAACATGCTTCTTGAGTCAAGTCTCTGTGTCACAGGGACAATAATGCAAAAAGGCAAGTCACCTCCCACAGCAGCACCATGAATCACACCACAGCCATCACTTTAGTCTTGCTCCCTATAACCCATCACCTCTGCCAGCCCAAGCAGCTGCCAAACCCAGCAGCTTTGCAGCATTTCCAACAAGAACATCCACAGTTGCTGTAAAAGTTGGTGTGATATCTTGGGTGACATGGTTTAGTGTGAGGTGTCCCTGGCCATGGCAGGGGGTTGGAACTAGACGATCTTTAGGTCCTTTCCAACCCTAACTATTCTATGATTCTAAAAGTTCTTTGTCTCAATCTTATCCATAAATCTGCTCTAGGTGGCTGCAGCCTGGCCACCACCAAAGGGACCAGAAAAGAAGTGGCTCAGAAAGCAGCTTCACCCTGGGGCCAGCACTGCTCAGCTATCTGCTGCCTGGACATGGGTGGTGAGAGAAACAGGTCCCGTGGACAGCCCAGCAGTCACTGGGCAAAGGCAGGCTCCAGGTCAATCCCACAGAAGCAGGGACTGTAACACACACACTGGTAATACAGCTCCAACACGAACTGATGGCCCCAGGCTGGGCTGAAACAAGCTCCTGGGCCACCAGGCAACAGTATGGGCAGGACTCAGGGGAGGCTGAGCCCCCTTCATCCCCCAGGGGCCCTGAGGTTGTCTTGCTACTTATATGCTCCAAGCAGCAGCATCCTCCTCAGCAATGCACAGAATCACTAGACCAGCTTAGGCTCTTCTTCCTAAATGTCAGCTGGCTTAACAAATAACTTCTGATGAGTATTACTAGCAGTAATGCTACATTACTCTGGGGGTGATCTGCCCCCAGATTACCACACACTCTGGCCTGCAAAATGCTAAGTTTACAAATAAAGCTGTCTGCTGGCAGAAGTGAAACAGAAAGACTCCAAGGGAGAGCTCGTTATCTTCTCCCAAAGGCCTTGAGATGGCAAATGCGGAGTTTTGTTAAGGCATAACTAATTAATGCAATGTTTATTTGATCAGTAGACAGCTTGAGCCTGTTGCAAAAGGTTGCAGAGCTATCCCATTGCAACAGTCTGGAAAAAAAGACCTGTTATCTCATAGTCATACACACTTTTAAAATGAGCAGCAGCATTGTTTGTTCTGTTTTCAATCCAACAGCTCCTTCTCAGGCCAAAGATAGAGCCAGAGCATCATCCTAGTGACCCAAGCTGTGATTATTACAAATCAGTGAAAGAATCATTAAGACGTCCCAACTGCCGTATAAAATTTCTGAGTTTCACAGTACTCCTGCATCAGGACTGAATTGGGAACCTATTTGTTTTCTGGTTTCAACCTAAATAAAAAAATGCCTGAATCACAATCCTCCTCTCTACTCCTGGAAAAGCAGACTTGTTTTAACATTCAACTTGCTTTACATTTATGACAAGATATAAGCCACTGTCCATCATATTTGAAAAATCATGGCAGTCAGGTGAAGTTCCCAACGACTGGAAAAAGGGAAATATAACCCCCATTTTCAAGAAGGGGAAAATGGATGAGCCAGGGAATTACAGACCAGTCAGCCTCACTTCTGTGCCTGGCAAAATCTTGGAGCGGATTCTCCTGGAAGGCATGCTGAGGCACATGAAAGACAACAGTGTGCTTGGTGACAGCCAGCATGGCTTCACTAAGGAGAAATCCTGCCTGACCAATCTGGTTGCCTTCTATGATGGAGCTACGGAACTGATGGACAGGGGTAGAACAGCTGATGTCATCTACCTGGACTTGTGTAAAGCATTCGACACTGTCTCACATGACATCCTTGTCTCTAAGTTGGAGAGACATCAATTTGATAGGTGGACCCCTCGGTGGATAATGAACTGGCTGGATGGCCGCACGCAAAGAGTTGTGCTCAATGGCTCAATGTCCAGATGAAGACCACTAACAAGTGGTGTCCCTCAGGGATCGGTGTTGCGATCGGTCTTGTTCAACATCTTTGTGAGTGACATGGACAGTGGGATTGAGTGCGCCCTCAGCAAGTTTGCCGATGACACCAAGCTGTGTGGTTCGGTTGATGCATTGGCAGGAAGGAATGCCATCCAGAGGGACCTTGACATGCTTGTGAGGTGGGCTGATGCCAATCTGATGAAGTTTAACCATGACAACTGCAAGGTCCTACACCTGGGTCGGAGCAATCCCAGGCACAGCTACAGGTTGGGAGGGGAGGAGATTCAGAGCAGCCCAAGGAGAAGGACTTGGGGGTGTTGGTCGATGAGAAAATGAACATGAGCCGGCTGCAGTGTGTGCTTGCAGCCCAGAAAGCCAACCGTATCCTGGGCTGCATCAAAAGCAGCGTGACCAGCAGGTCGGGGGAGGTGATCCTGCCTCTCTACTCTGCTCTCGTGAGACCTCACTTGGAGTATTGTGTGCAGTTCTGGTGTCCTCAGCATAAAAAGGACATGGAACTGTTGGAACAAGTGCAGAGGAGGGCCGCGAGGATGATCAGGGGACTGGAGCACTTCCTGTATGAAGATAGGATGAGAAAGTTGAGACTGTTCAGCGTGAGGAAGAGAAGGCTGCGTGGAGACCTCATAGCAGCCTTCCAATACCTGAAGGTGGGCTTAAGGGATGCTGGGGAGGGACTCTTCATGAGGGACTGTAGTGATAGGACAAGTGGTAATGGGTTCAAACTTAAACAGGGGAAGTTTAGATTGGATCTGAGGAAGAAATTCTTTAGTGTAAGGGTGGTGAGGCACTGGAATGGATTGCTCAGGGAAGTTGTGAATGCTTCATCCCTGGCGGCGTTCAAGGCGAGGCTGGACATAGCCTTGGATGGCATGGTTTAGTGGGAGGTGTCCTTGCCCATGGCAGGAGAATTGGAACTAGATGATCTTAAGGTCCTTTCCAACCCTAACTATTCTATGATTCTATGAGTCTATCTAACAGAGCAACCAAACACAGAACTAGGGGTGTCTTACTAAAACACAAACAAGCTGTTAAGAACCCTCAAAACACAATTTCAAACTCCTCTGTGGTGTCAGGAAAACAACATTGTTTACCTTGAGCACAAATTCTATATCAGCCTAATTTTCGTGCCTTCCTTACAGCTTTCATTTTCATAAATGCAATTTAAAAATAGACATAAAAAGTAGCTCATCAAATTGAAGCACCCACAGGTACTACCTGTGACCTTCCACAAGCGAAGAGGCATTTTTTAATAATGAAACATTTCAGTGATTCATGTAATGATCTTGCTGAATGACAAAATCTGGAGCATAGGCCACTCAATTTGACCCAAAGTGAAGTTCCTTCTACAGAAAACAGTCTGTCTGCATATTATCCAACTAATATGCCTATCATGCACTCAGGACCTTAATTCCAAGCTAAAATTACTGCTTAGAGCACATCAGTTTGTTTATTTTCAGCTCTTCTCCAGTTTGTGTCTCAGAACTGATATTCAGTCTTGTAAAAAAACAAAAACCAAACCTCAAACCCAAGATAAAGAAAAATTATATGAAGATGAGACCTTCAGCAACATTCCATGTGCCTTTCTTGAGTGTTTTAGTAAAAGCATGTTACAGAAATCAAAATCTTTACTCAAGTCTTATCTGCCTGGGTTTTCCATTCTGGAGAACATCCTGCAGCTTCTACAGACATCTGAAAGTTCTGAGCCATCTCCATCCAGCCTGCATTTCCAGCAAGAGCTTACAAGCTTACAAAGAGGCTCTCTCCTTTGATGCTAACCCAAGGAAGGGAAAATGAGCTAGCTGCTGCTTGGTAAGAGTTAAACATTATATTCAAGTTTGCAGATGGAAGAATTAGTTAGCCCTGGGGATGGTGGGAATTGAACAGCAACTGAGAAATATATTAACTGTGGGTTTGTTTACCACAAATGGCTTTCCGTTGCCTTTGTAATTTTGTCATTTTAAGCTTTCTCTGGAACTGATTTGCTCAAACACTGCTATAGAGACAATCTTCTCAGAAAATGTCCTAGTAATACAAGATTGTGAAAGATTGTATCCATATATAGATGTTAAAAGAAAGAGGAGAAACTTATCTAAACGTGTAAAAAACAGGGCAAAACCAGATCTCAGTTTCTGCTTTTCTTTCTCATTTCAAGATTATCATAAGGTAATTCTTTAAAAAGACATACTAATTGTTCCCTTTACCATGTCTTATACAAACACACTTGCAAAGCTGAACTGGAGTGGAGTGCCACAGGCCAACTGTGGAGTGCCACAGGCCAACTTCAGATTCAAATAATGGGTTTGCACAATAATCCATGAAGGAGTCAATTCAAATAGGAATGGTGGAGGGTGGAAGGTTGTGGGAGGGGTGGGAGCAGATGGAAAAGGCTACCCAACTTTTTTTATCCCTCTTCCCCAGCTGAAGGTAAAACTGACCTTTGTCAGTCCTTTCCAACCTGGAAAATTTCAACTACAAATAAGTGAATATAAATTTCAGTCAGACATGTTTTCCTTGAATATGCATTTTTGGCTTCCTGCTTGCTTATCTTCTGTCACTAACCTTTACATTCCTAAAGGCAGTTAATCAATGTGCAAGGAAGTTTATGATAACATGATAAAACGCCCCCCTAAAATGCTTTACTGAAAATCCCAAGAGGATATTTACCTGACCCAAACTTTAAGTTTGATGTAAAAACTTTTAAAATTATTTGATGTCTTTTCCTTTAGCTTTTGTCAACTGTGGCAGTGAAGGAAGACTCCTTGCTTTCCTCATGTCTCCAATTGAGAAAACAAGATGGTGATTTAACTTGATTCAGTGAATTTGAGTTTGGTTTATAACTTAAAAAAATCCAAACCAACCAATGCACTTTCTCTTTAAATGATTATTTTCTAAACTAAAGCAATGACTTTAGAAAAAATAAAAAGAATCCTCTTACTTACAGTTCTGCTGGCAATCTCCACCAGATTCACAGTTTTAAAGTTTACTAGCAGCCTGAAATCCTAAAGAATGGTTATTTTAATACATACCTATAATTTGGAGAAGAGGAAGACATTCAGAAGCATGCTATAACTGATCTAGAGCCTTTCAGGCAATACCTTTAACTAGATATGGCGGTGATGAATGCCAGTATAATCTTAAAATACATCAAAAAATTTATTAGCCCACAGGAGAGCTGCCAATTGCTGAAGAATCCAGTGTAGTGAGGTATTACATTGAGCACTACAAAGAATTCTTATTATCCACAAGCAAGGGGCAGGGAAAGTCATCCAAGCTGGATAAGGAACATGGAAGGAACACTGTACTGATCAAGGAAAGAGAGAGAAGAAAAAATATGAGGTCTTGCCTTCTTTAGTCTAATAAAAAGGTCAAAAAATTATTATTGTTTCTTACAGTTACTGTAGGCAGCTAATTAGCAAGGAGAAAGAAGATATTTAAATTAAAAGCCAACACTGCAGCAGGAACAAATTAACTGTAAATAGACTCTGAATACACTTTAGATGCAGGTTGTAAACCGTATGAAAGAGCAGGATTCTGCAGCAGCCTTTCAACAACAAAAGCAGAGGCAAAAACCCCTTTTAGGTTTACACTGGAGGCTGATGACATGATGAAACAAATTGCGTACAACTGATTGCCCATAGCAATAAGGGAACTGACTCCTTTTCAAGGGTCTTCTCATCCAAAGGTCTGTATATTTTTTAATACACTAGGATATCTTCCAGTCACCTTTAAGAAGTATGTATTTAATAACTTAAGGCCACTCCAAACCCCACTGTTAAAAACACAACATGCATTCTAAGTCCATTTAAAATGCTCTTAAAATATTGCATGTTAAAAATTAAGTTTCTCATTTGAGATTTACCAGCCCCATGCAGAACTACTGTCTGATCCCATACTTTCAATTAGTAAAGGCAACAGACGACTGCATTTATTGAAAGTCTTGGTCACTCACAAAATATCTACATCAACTACATTCATGAAGTCATGTTTAAAGAACATGAAGTACTTAGCCATTTATGTCATTCTAGACAAAGGCTGAAAAACAAGACATGGGAGTATAAAGATGTTTATTTTGAATGTTATTATCTCTTTCTTTCTTTCAAAAAGTGTATAAAGAAATCAACATCCATGAAAGAAGATTATTTTGAAACAAAACATGGAAAACTAAGGTCAAGCAGACCTCCCCAAAAACAAAGAAAAGAAAGAAATTGGTCACTACACAGAGCACAAGCAAAACAGCCACAGGAAATCCATATGAAAGATTTTTTTTTTTAAAATACATAAACTCTACTATAACCTTTCTCTCCAGCAGTTCAGCTAAGAGACAACACCTCTCTGGAACATAACAAACATTTCTGAAAGTTCCTTCTGTTCATTCCATCTCCCAAAACATTGTATTTTGCTATTATATTGGCAATGAACATTTTAATTTACATTGGCTGTTTGATAAACATGCAAGGTGAGAAGTTAAAGAACAGCCAACAGGGCAGTGAGATGGAAGACTCCTATTCCTACTCCATGGAAGGCTGCAAAATGTATCACTACTAATCTCCTCATTCCCCAGTTCAAATTTGAGGGCTAGCTCTATTTTCCAGAGACAAACTATCTGCAACTGAGTTCACAGCCCACTTAACTTTCCAATATAATAAGTAAGATTAATTTTAAAACTTCCAAGGGTGTATAAAAGCTTCCAAGGAGCCACTATAAACTCTGAAACAAGACATAACCTTGTTTGTTTAATCAAGTTTGTCAAAATTAAAGAAGCAATAAATTCGTGAGGCTGCAGATTTCTATTAGTAGACACTCTTTCCATACCAATACATATATGAGAGAGAGCAATCACACTAGGAACAATAATCAGTAGCCCCACTTCTATGAGATTTCCTATTAATTGCAAAAAAAATAATTCCAAGAATGAGAATCTGACAATTCCTTAACTTTCGGTGACTGCCCGGTGACTGCCCAGTGACTGCCTAATGCCCTGATTCAAAATCGTAGTTCCATAAAGTCTGAAGCTGTAGAGTTCTAGAGAACCTAACTACTAACCTTTTTTCCCTCCAGACTAGATTTCTGAAGTAGCTGTACAGACTATCTTTTTAAGTGATTTTTCCAATGAAGGCTGAGGTTTAGAACATAACATAAGTAAGTTTTCTAACATAATTGCTTTCTCATGGTATTCCAGCAACTGAACACTGACTTTAAATCTCCTACAGGCAGAGCTGGCTGGTTTAAATCATTGCTTTTGAAAGCACACAGATTATATGCAGCTACTTTACTCCTCAATATCCTTTACAGCATCAAAAGAGATTTCAAATAAAGGAAGAAAATTACACATATATACACAATCTCTCTTTCATATTCATACACATAATATATCCCAGCTCAATTCAGGTGGTCCCCTGATGTTTGGCTCTCTAGATAGATTTAAATATCTGAAACAGACCCTTTTCTTAGTCCTCTATTAGTCTTGTTTTCAAAGGACTGTTTAGAGAATGAAGTCTAAGAAAAAGGCAAATTCTCCACTCTATGCTCAACTAACAAAGCACCCAATCAGTTCCCACTGAGCTCCAGTTCATTTTGTGTCCACATGTAAGTGATTAAGTGTACATTGTTTGAAACTTAATTCCACATCTGTTCTTCTGTGGGACTTGGAAAACAGATGAATTTTTCTGACAATTGTTTGCAGAGTGGATAATCATAAGCATGTGTAATAGTATCCCAAAGTGCAAAGGGAAAGCACCACGAGTCTAAAAAGCTTTTTTGCTGAATGTTTTTGTTTCTTTTCTAAGATAAAAAAATAAGATGCTGTCAGATGGAAATAATTAATAAATGCTTGAAAAGTCATCCACTATAACTAAAAAGTTGAAGCAAAACGCAGCTTTTCTTCCTAAAGATCATTATTTTGTCTCCCCGTACTTCACCAAGACTGTCAAAATCTATTTTTGTCCTGTCAGGTAACTTCTTGCAGAAGTGGCAAAATTCTGCAGAACTACAGCACAGTAAATACATGGCTTTGTCATGGAGCTCTGCAGTTGTGACAGAATGTTCCAGGCAGTGACAGTATGAGAGTCACCATCTTTTGGACAGATCGCACACAAAGATGTATTTTCTTTTGATCTCTGTGAAATGCTGATAAGCACAGAAAGGAAGAAAAGATAAAAACTCTTTACTGTATTTGCTAATGCAAGTGCTGACGGCATCAAAGCATACTGAGAAACATAAGGTTCAAGGAAGTGCTTTTTCCACGGAAGACTCAGTTATGGTAAGGAAATCTGCCACAATTTGCTGTGGATGCTAAGTTCCAAATTTGCTCAAGAAATAGTGAGACAAGTTAAGGACAGAAACATCCACTGATAGCCTTAAACACAGCAACTACCTCCTTTGACCCAGTGAGTCCTCAAGACGCAGAGCAGTGGAGACTAGGAAAGCATCAGTGTAAGATTCCTCTGTAGTTCAGACCACTGTCTATTACCAGATACTGGATGAAAAGAACCTCCAGTTAATTATTTATGGCTTTATGACATTACCTTGGACCTTTCTTTGACCTATGCATATAATCAGTGCAAGAGCGACATTATCTACAGCAATTGAGAAGAAAATTTAGAGGGAGATGTGGGGGTATTTTACTACACAGGTACAATTACTACGCAGGGAGTCATTCAGGGTCGATGAAAGACCCTTTAAAAAAAAAAAAATATATATATATATGTATATATAAAACCAAGCTTAATTCTGAGCTTAAAGTAACAATTAGTCATCTATATGGACCTGTCAAGGAGAGGCCAAAATGCAGTTCAGTCACACCAAACCGATGACTCAGTCAAAGAAATCAGATACTGCTGCCAACTCCTACAATGTTACTGTGGCCTTCACAATACTTGGTGTTTTCTTAAAACTGCAGATGGCCAAGATAACCTCTGATATTATAAGAGGTGTCTTTAAACTTTTTTCCGCAGTCATTAGAACTAGAAATGTGGACAAAAACAGAAGCTCAACATGGAAAAAAAACCCAAACCAATAAAAAATATAACCCACCCCTTCCTAAAAAAAAAACACTTTATTTGTAAAATATGAAGCACCATTATTTTTAGTTCTGTTTCCCCATCACTGCACTGGCACTGAAATCAGTGGAAACCAGGTTAAACTGGAGTAGTCCCATATGTAGCCTGTGGTGAAACACTGCATCACCCTGCATGAAAGAGACGAAGAACATGAATGAGAACCAGAGAGACTTCTGAGAGAGAAACTGGGGGGAAAGGTGAGGAAGAATCAAGCTCAAATAACAGAATGCTTGCAGTTCATGTAAAAAGAACTATCCAGATAAGGGAATAAAACCAATTCTGCCTTCTACAGCAATGGACAAAGGTGGGTTCTACAGATATTCTGCTCAGCAAAATTTCTACCTGACATTACTAATTAGGAGACCATTTAAAATGCATCGATAACCAGTTCTGCAAGTCAGAAGGCACAGAGATGACCTGCTGTGTATGACAACTATATATTTTCACTTTCATTATGTAACTTAAAGGATATCACAAAGGGAAGATTTATAATGCAGCATATGTGATCAGACAGCGCTGTGCCTTGGAAGAAATGTTTCTATCAAACCATAAAGCCACTGAAACTTTAAAAAGATAAGTAATATTGCTTGGCTAAGGATTAAGATACAACAAATACCCTTTTTTACACAAAAAGTAGGCAGGTTAGGCAGACATGTTTACTATACCTATCATCAAACTATAAACAATAATGACTTTGAGTTTTATTCTTTCCTTTAAAATTATTTCATGTAAAGAATGACTGAAGGTTCCCTGACAGAAAGGGAAGATTAGACAAGTCATTAACTGCAGAGAAAGACAAAGGAATGAACAAAATTGCCTCCTGCACATCCAACCCTGTTGGAGTGTTTCTTGTTGAGAGTGAACATGTGAGCAATCCAGCCTTTGACTTAGCCTCACTCGAGTAGTGAGCGGAGGGCTTCATAGGCTACTGAAAGGGTTAACAAAGGATGCCTACGTGCTGACATGAAGAGGATGTTGCCTTGGGGAGGCACTGAGCAGGCTTACCACAAAGGCACTGAGCACCCGCAATCAGGTTACCACAAAGGCACTGAGAAGGATGTCAGCGCCGGATCAGGTTACCACAAAGCAAACCTTGCTTGCAAAAAAGGAGCCTGTTGCTATGGACATTTCATAAGTTAACCAATCAGATGTTATTGACTGTTCCAGTACTTTGTAACTTTTCTATAAAAAGTGGTGCTTGCGTTTAATAAATTGTCAATGTTTGATCACATTGGTCGTTGCTGCGTTGTCCATGTTCTCCCGCCGCAAGTGGCGCCTGAACAGGGACCCTCTTGTCATCGCTTTCCAGAGCTTTGAAGATGGCTGGAATAGGAGGGGAGCAGGAAAGCCGACCGGAGATCCTTGCTGCCCCGGCAAGAAGAAGAAGCAGCAAGAAGTGAATCCTTGCTGCGCCGGCAAGAAGTGGAGCCTTGCTGAGCTGAAAGAGGCTGGAAGCGCACTGTGATGGAACCTCACCCTGATCAGGTGAGCGGTCGGAGAGGAGATGGGGTCTACATGCTCAAAGGAAGAAGAGGCAGTAGTTAAGCTCCTCAAACATATCCTTTCTAAGAGAGGGATTAAATATGAAGAGGGCACCCTGAGGGGGTTGTTAAACTGGAGCAAAGATAAAGGATTATTAGATGGTGTAAGCACTGCTCTTGAACTCTATACTTGGGAGGCCAAAGGGGTGCAGCTATGGGCCACTGTTAGCGATGGCGGCAAGGCTGGAGAGGAAGCACAGAAGCATTCCACATTATGGAAGCTTATTCGTGAGACTTTAAGGACGATGAAATCAGAGCGAGCTGCAGTAGCTTCTGCCGCAAGTGCTCTTTCACCTCCTATACCCCAGTGCGAAAATGAGCCTTTAGCGCTGCCTGCCGCCATTGCTGCGAATCCCTTTGAGCACCGTCTTGCTGCCCCAGGGCCTCGGAAATTAACTAAAACTGCAAAGAGTGCCTTTCACAACCCACCACAAGACAAAGGAAAGAATGAAAAGAGGAATAAAGATGTTATCGGAGCTATCAGTAGTAACGCCGAAAAGGAACAGGCTAGCCAACAGGACGCAGATTGCTGCCAGCCAAGGGAACCTGTTTGTTTTTCTCTTTCATCGTCTGAATCCTCCCTTAAAACTTCTGTTGCAACCACCCCGGGGGGAAAAACCCCCAGAGAGCCCAAGGAGGAGGATCAGACGAGGGTATTGTTACAGGAGGTGACTGAGAGGCTGGGTGCTTTTGGGCCAAGAGAGGGGTCTGGTCCAGGTTGTACTTTGTCTATGGAGACAGGCGGCGGGGCGCGGGGTGGCTCCACGACGGGGCCTGCTGCGTGTGCACGGACCCCAAGGCCCGAGATGGCGGCGCCCGGGCTGCAGCTGTGCGCGGCCCCACGCTGCTCCCGTGCTGCTCCCACTGCTCCTCCTGTGCCTGCCGCTGCGTGCCCGCGCCGACGAGCACGAGCACACATACCAAGATAAAGAGGAAGAAATGGATGATATGGACAGAGATCTAGGTGATGAGTATGGGTCAGAGGTAGCAGATATGATTGAATTGGCCAATCGTGCTGCCCAACGAGAAACACAGGAGGGTGCAGCTTTTGTTGCTGCTGCATTAAAGGAAGCTGTGTCTCCCTTTTTAAAACGACCAGTGAAAGAAAAATGTAAACGTTGTTATAATTGTGGAAAGGGGGGACACTTCCAAGCTCAATGCCGAGCTCCTAGAAAACAAAACTGGTATTTTTACAATTCCTAAAAAGAGTGGCAAGTGGCGATTGTTACACGATTTAAGAGCTATTAATAATGTTATGGAAGATATGGGAACTTTGCAACCTGGTCTGCCCTCACCTGTCATGTTGCCTGAAAACTGGGAAATTCTAATTATCGATTTAAAGGACTGTTTCTTTACAATTGCATTGCATCCAGA
The DNA here is from genome assembly GCA_039720435.1 of Amazona ochrocephala. Lineage (NCBI taxonomy): Eukaryota > Metazoa > Chordata > Aves > Psittaciformes > Psittacidae > Amazona > Amazona ochrocephala. Next base: position 91,459,537 of record CM077909.1, read on the forward strand.
GGATATGGAAAAGTTCGCCTTTTCTGTTCCCTCAATCAATAAGTCTGAGCTGGCAAAACGATATCATTGGGTTGTGTTGCCACAAGGCATGAAAAACCAATGATATGTCAACAGTTTGTTGCTTGGGCCTTGAAACCTTTTCAGCAAAAGTTTCCACAGTTGATTATTTATCATTATATGGATGATATATTAATTTGTGGAGAAACACTAGAAAAGCATGAGATTTTGGCCATCTTAAAATCTGACTTAGAATCAAGAGGTCTGAGAATTGCCCCTGAAAAAATTCAGGATTCTACACCATGGAAATATCTGGGTTGGGTTATTACCCACAGCGCAATTCAACCTCAGAAGATAAAAATTACCTCCACAGTTAGAACACTTAATGATGTGCAAAAACTGGTCGGGGATATTCAATGGGTCAGAAATATTTCTGGCATTACTAATGATGATTTGAAACCTTTGATGCAATTGTTAGGAACCTCTACAAAAGCTGATGAGTCCTGGTCTTTAGGCCCTGAACAACAAAAGGCGCTTGACATTATCAGTGAGAAAATTTGTCATAATCATGCTCCGCGAATTGTGTTATCACTTCCCATAATTCTAATGATTATCAATATTGACAATCAGTGCACATATCCTTTTGCGCTTATTATGCAGTGGGATAGTAGCGTTGCCTGTAGCCTTAGAATGTTAGAATGGATATTTACTCCTGTCACACCAAAGAAAACCATCACCACAAAACCGGAAATTTTGTCTCAGTTAATTATGAAAGGACGTAGTCGAGCGTTGGAAATATCTGGAAAAAGTCCTCAAAAAATTGTTATTCCCATTGTTCAAGAATATTTAGAGTGGTTGTTACGCACTTCTCTGCCCCTACAAAGTGCTTTAGCAGACTTTGAAGGTGAAATAAGCAATGTCTATCCTTCATATAAACTGTTGCCAATGTTGAGTAATCAGAAGTTTGAAACATTTCCAAAGCATTCAGAAACGCCTGTGTCAGGTACTACTGTTTTTACAGACGCTGGCAAGCGTTCTAAATTAGCTGCTTGTGTTTGGCAAAACAACCAGCAGTGGGAGAGACATTTGATTAATGGTACTATTGATGACTCCTTGCCGACGTTGGAGTTGCGAGCGGTTATTTGGGCCTTTGAAAAATGGAATGATACACCACTCAACATTGTCTCTGATTCATTGTATGTTGTTGGAGTTGTACACAGAATTGAAGGATCACTTCTAAAAGAAGTCAAAAACAACTGGTTATATAAATCGTTACTAATGTTATTGCGTTTATTGCAAAATCGTGAGTTTCCCTGTTTTATTACCCATCTTCGTAGCCACCAATCAAATTATGGATTAGCCATGGGTAATAATAGGGCTGATATATTAGTTTCTCCTGCTTGGGCTGGACCGCCCATTAGTAGTTTTGCACAAGCCCGCGAATCACATTCCTTTTTGCATCAGCCTGCAAAAATGCTTGCACGGCAGTTTGCCATTCCTCTAAGTGATGCACAAGGCATTGTGAAATCTTGTCCATCCTGTCAAAAAATTGGATTCGGTCTAGGAATTGGAGTTAATCCTAGAGGCTTGCAACCACTGCAACTGTGGCTAATGGATGTTACCCATTTTCCAGAATTCGGTCGACTTAAATATGTTCATGTTTGTATTGATACCTTTTCTATGGCACTGTGGGCAACTGCTCAGACAGGTGAAACAGTTAAACACGTACAACGCCATCTTTATATGTCTTTTGCAGTGCTTAGAGTTCCACAAAGTATTAAAACAGATAATGGTCCTGCTTATACATCACGACGATTTCTACAGCTTTGTACAACATGGGGAATTAAACATATTACAGGCATTGCTCATTCCCCTACTGGACAAGCTATAGTGGAACGGGCACACCAAACCCTAAAATCTCTTCTTTTAAAACAAAAAGGGGGAGAGGTACTCCCACCTGCAGAGAGACTGGCCAAAGCATTGTATGTATTGAACTTTTTGCGATTAGCAGGGGATAGCAATGAACCGCCTACGGCCATTCATGGGCTAGCCATGCAGTCAGGAGTAACAGATAATAAAACTGAGAAAATCCTAGTTCAGTACAAAGATTTAAATACAGGACAATGGAAAGGACCTGCAGAGGTTAAATTAGCAGGCAGAGGATATATGTGCTTACTTACAGATAGTGGATTCGTTGGGTGCCCGCCCGTTGGACTCGTCCATGGAAGACGCCACCCATTGTGGACACTGTAATGGATCATGACGAGTCTGACTAAGTTTGTTGGGTTAATCTTGTTAAATTTTGTTAATGTTATAACAAGTTTTATGCATGGAATAAATCCGCGAGTAAATCTGTGGATCACTTTGGCAAATGAAACTGGCAATGATGCACTTTGCCTTGCCATGCAGCCAGCCACAGACCCCTTTAAAACTTGTTTATTGGGAATTCCGCTCTTTGATGTTTTAGCTTTTCCGACATGCCTTGCTGCAAGGTTGTGCAGCCATTGATTTTTGCTGCTAGCACAGGGTCATGGTTGTGCTGACTTTGGGGAATGTGTTGTATGAATCTAAAATTTTTGTTATTGTGATTGTCATGTTGATTATGTGTAGAATTATATTTCGTTGTGTTAAAAGGTCATTATCTAAAGCTATGCAACACGTTTGGATTGCTCAAAAACAAAAAGAGGGAATTGTTGGAGTGTTTCTTGTTGAGAGTGAACATGTGAGCAATCCAGCCTTTGACTTAGCCTCACTCGAGTAGTGAGCGGAGGGCTTCATAGGCTACTGAAAGGGTTAACAAAGGATGCCTACGTGCTGACATGAAGAGGATGTTGCCTTGGGGAGGCACTGAGCAGGCTTACCACAAAGGCACTGAGCACCCGCAATCAGGTTACCACAAAGGCACTGAGCACCCGCAATCAGGTTACCACAAAGGCACTGAGCAGGATGTCGGCGCCGGATCAGGTTACCACGGAGCAGGCCTTGCTTGCAAGGCAGGAGCCTGTTGCTATGGACGTTTCATAAGTTAACCAATCAGATGTTATCGACTGTTCCAGTACTTTGTAACTTTTCTATAAAAAGTGGTGCTTGCATTCAATAAATTGTCAATGTTTGATCACATTGGTCGTTACTGCGTTGTCCATGTTCTCCCGCCGCACAACCCTACTGATGCCAGGAGAGCACTGAAGCCAAGCATCCATGCTGCTGAGTTATGCACCAGTCCCATGCAAGTTCACTTACTTCAAACATTGGGAAATGTCCCAGGGGAGAGACTTGACTTTTCTTCCATATGCTATGGGCTCTGGAAGACAGGTATTGCTCATTTTTTTATCTTGAGTGCCCTATGCCAATACCATGTCCTAGAATACTATAGCTTATACTCATATATACATGCATATACTCATATGTAAATACTTTAAAAAAGGGCAACACCCCCATATTAATACCCAAAAGACTACAAATACATATATTTCAGATACCTCTGTAGGTTTTTTCTGTGTGACCAAAAGGCTAAATGCAATTCAATACACACAGAAGTCCCATGGGTCTCTTCGAGTTTGTCCTTCTGCAGTTGAACTAAAAGCTTGTCTGGAGTCTCTTTCTCAAGGCATCTGGAGTTGACGTTTCTCTTACTTATCTAGCTGAAAAAGGTCCCCTGACTCTTCCCTGCCAATACCATGAAGAACTTAATGTATCAGTAGGGACTCAAAGCTTGAAACTCAACCCAATATTTTCATAAAACAATTTACAGAATTGTACTGACTTTTTTGAGTGAAGAGCAGAGGGTTTCTGTACAGCAGTTTGGGGCTTGATTAATCCACTCATGTTTCCAGCAGCGGGGGAGGGAGGAAGCGCACCATAACACGCAGCCACTGAGACAGAAAAGAAATCCCTATTAGTCCGTTCCTACCTTCTTAAAATATCACAGCAGGTATTTAATGTCTACTATGAAATGAGGAGGGATGGATGCCAAGACAGCCAATTAAAGAAAAGAAATGGGAACCAAGAAAAAAGAAGTTAACTGGTTTTCACTTTACGGGAGGGAGGAGAGTGGCTTGGAACTTAATCTTACTCTATACCAATTCCCTGGAAAACAAGCTAAAAAAAAATACCAGGAGAATATTTGGATCAAAAGAGTATTCATGTGCAAAGCTGAACTGATCCCCCCTTTTCCTAGCTGAGTAAGAAGACAGGTACTTAGCATAGAAGGAAATTCTATTCTACCACACATACTGAAGAATGTGTCAAGCACTCAACAACACTTCCACTTCTATTATGCCATCCAGTAAAATAAACATTAGCAAGGCTAGTTATTCTAAGTTTGTCTTTTTGAAAACAGACTATTTTGTGCTTGATACTACTCTAATTTTTAAAAATGGCTTGCTTGTGCAAAATGGCATCTCTGATTTCTTTGAAACCTGAAATGTCCTCCATTAAAACACATCAGCCAAGCATTCAAGTGTGTAAAACATACAATTTTTTTTTCAAATTAAAAATCCTCATCCCAGACTTGCTGAAACAGGTCAGAAGTTTGTAGTGATTTTTCTTCCAGTTATGTAACAATTCACAGTAAGAGAAAAAGATAGCTCTCAAAGATGAAAAGAAGTACTAGACGAGTAAAACCCAAGATTGAATAAAGTCATTTCTCTTATTTCTTCAGGGCTTTTCTTAGCTGCCAGATAACAGAGAGAACTGTTATTCTTCAAGTCTTAAATAATCTTTAATATCATTTTAATTCCCAAGACACCCACTGTTAAGATCCTAAAATCTGTTTCTATCCTCCAAATTTTGAGTCAAGGTCAAAAAAACGTATCTCAGAGAGTTGGGATTTATGAATTTCAGTTTTGATACATCAGAAATGAGCAAGAAACAAGCCATAGATAGTAACCCAAAAGCACAGCACTAAATGAATTCATCATATGACAAACCCTTGGCTTACATACAATCACGAATTGAGGAGTGACATCACAAATGTAACTTGCATGTAACAGGAGGCAGCTTCCTCTATCAGTAACAGAAAGTATGTATCTTCATAAGTCAAAGGTGGGATAGATTATTTCACAATGAAAAAAATGTTCAGCAAGGATACAAGTACACTAGGACAAACACTTAAGTTTCTGCAACTTTTTCTGGCTTTCTGGAAGCAAAGTTCATTCAGCAAAGGATATTCAGGATTATGCATCCAGGTACAGTGTTCCCATTTCAGCATATGACAAGTCATCTAGAAGAAATACTACTTTAAAAATTCAGTCAGTTAACAGTTTCTGTCCTTTGTATTCTGAATAATGTATACTCTTGTTAACTTCACAGGCTAACAGTGGTTTTAGGCAGAGTATCCTCCCAAGCATAGCAATGAAAGATTCCAATGATTAATTCAAAATCTGATTGAACTAAAAAAGAACCACAGAAACTAACACAAAATGCTATTAATTTCTGCGTCTATGTTCCAGGCATTTGCAACGTTCCTGTCAGATATTAATGTGAACGAATATATCTTTTGCCAGGCAACAGGTAATGCGATAGTAAATGTATAGTCATCTGTAAAGCATATTCTCAAGTTTAAAAATACTTCTAAAAGCCTATATGTTTATGACAAGAGTTCTGGTTTGGTTTTTGTTTGTTTTGATTTTTTGGTGGTGGTGGTGTTTTTGTGGGGAGGGGAGTTTTGTTTTCTCTGGTTTTTATTCCTACAGCCTAACAAGTTTGTTTTTAATGAAAGACAACCAGGTTTGTCAGCATACATCACTGTTAAGCTTGGCTCTCAAACCTTTGTGCTTAACAGTAGAACTTCCCACAAAGTCAACCAAAAGCACCTTGCTCCCAAAACAATTTTTTTTAATGACTAGAATCAAAGATGAATTAACTAGATGCTACTTAATTTTCTCTAATCATAATTTTCTTCCTAAATAATATGTAATATTTCCATGATCACAGTACAGCCAAACTCCAAAAATATTTATGTGTGGTTCTAAAAGCCCAATCAGTGAGGCTTCTTCCTGATCAGCTTAGTTGCCTGAATGATACTTTCTGACAATACTAAGGGCTACCTGGACTGGTGATCAGAAACCTGTAAGGCCAGGGACTTAGTTACACATACATGGCTTTTAGTCATATTTGTGGGTGTTCTTTTTTTCACACTGAGTAATATTAGGATGCATATCACATTTGGTTTGTTAACATGTGTTGCCTACAATTTTCAGCTAGAAAGAACGAAATTCAGAGGCAGCTGCTGCTATCAAAGAAAAGAGAAACCTTTCTGCATCTTCAAAATCAGAAGCTCTGTGGAGCTTTCGGAAAACTTACCTGCATTTAAAAACAAAGTTTTTAACAGAACGGAGGTTCTTCATTAAAATATGTATTTATGACTTTCAGGTTTATCATAGCATTGCAGACAAAATTCTTTGTAGTGAATTTCTTTAAGTTCATTTAAAGCATTAACTTACTCTTTTCAACTACCTACCGCTGAAAAATTAAATGATTAACATTCAAGAACCTGTTACTCTAGGTCTGCCTTTTTTGGTCAATGACTTCATTCCAGCACCAGGGTCTTACTGGCTAAGATGCAAAGTCCTGGTTATTAAGAACTTCTCACAGTTTTGTTTAATAACTTTTCACATTCAAAGAACTGCATGCCAAGAGAAGAAAACACTGAAAAGTGAAAAAAATGAAGAGCCCAGTAGGCACCATTTGAAGATGAGGGAAAAGTGTACCCTCTGTAACCACAGAACAACACATTTAACCCGGAAGCTATTCTGAATCTTCACAACCGAGCAGTGATCCAACACTACCAAACACACAAACTGAAGAGCTTTTCAATAGCAATGAACTGGCTGGATGTGAAGGCAAAGATGCCTTTCAGCCAGGTAAAATCTAAGTTTCAGTACTAAAGAGCCTGTGGCCAAACGACTCTTCACCTTCACACCAACAGTGTGGCCACAGACAGCAATTCTGGGGTTTTTTATTTTCACCTTTATGAAAAAGCTCCATTTCTTTGGGAATCTTGCCTTAGCCTCCTAGGGATGTAAATCCCATTTTTCTTCTTGTATGGAAGGACGAGCTTGTTCAACACTCCTTTTAAACAACAACCTTTGACTAATACTTCTCAATTTGTGGCACAGATGAGCAAAAGTGGAAATGTTCTAAGTTAGTATTTAGAAAATTGTAAAAAAAAAAAAAATCAGAAGAAAAAAAACAGTGGAGGTAGGAGAAGACATTTTAATTATGTACAAAGTGGACAGACAATCCTCTTTAATTCATTTTGTGAGTGCCTGTATAAAAAAATCTAATGCTTTTGTCTAGATTATAAAACAAAAGTCCTTGTTATAAAATTCATCACAAGATAGTGTTTATGCTTAATGATTTCAGCAGAAAAACAAAACAATTTTGAGATTTCCACACGAATGCTGAGATGCCAACCATGAGTCCAAAATATATTTTAAATATTCCTACAAAACAAAACCAAAGAAAAAAAAAAAGAAGAAAAATGTTCATGGCAACCTTGTATGCCATATTTACGCAGCAATCAAGTGTGAATTTAAAGCCAACATTAACATAAATAATAAACAGTAAAAACTGATAGACTATCGTCTAAGCTTAAGAAAACATGAAAATCCTACTTGTGCTTCTGGAATGTAGTAGAACACAGGTCTCTTTCTCAATGAAGCTCTGAACAGTTTAGGTATGAAAGACACTCCTTAAAAGAGGAAGGAATAAATAAAATATCTTTAGTCCCTAGAATTTACATTACTTTTTGTATTTATAGATTGTCTAAATTACTAGCACTTAAAGCAAAGCATTAATTCCTAAGGAAAAGCATGAAGGGCACATTTCCTTTGCTGTAAGTGTTTTGGGTAAGAAATATGTTTACATTGCCCCAAACAGCTTTTAAGTTTAATAATTCTACCCCCTTTCACAAAACAAATACATTCCTGTATTCAGTCAAAAGGATATCTGTAAATTTAGAGTATTTTCCTGGTTCAACACAATGTTAATGAGATTTCCATTTGTTTCCTGTTTGAATTTTAAGGAAGAGTTTTTCCGATAAATGCAACTTTGTTACTTCTGAGAATTACCACCCAAAAAGTTAAGAGTTATGCTTGCTAGACCCTCATCCATGTGAGTGACGGCTGCTCTATTCACAGATCTCCGCAGCACAAATACTCATCTGGCTAGGATGTTCTGATGTGCATATAGTTCATTTCCCGATATGCATATAGTTCATTTCCCGATATGCACATAGTTCATTTTCTGGGTTATGCAGTTTAACCTCACACCTAGTATTTTCATTTTCTTACTTCATTAATTCAGAGATACACAAACTGTATTGTAGCCACCAAAACCAATCACAACGAGCCACCACAGTGATTTCAAAAGCACGCTTTGCCCTAAAAAAATAGGATTGCAAAGTAAAACTGGTTTAAAAAGAGAATACTTCCAGCTAATGTATACCCTTTCAGGGACACACACATACCAGGTTAAATTAGTGATACTAGGTCAGCTTGCAGGTATTTCCTGTCCCTCATCCCCCTCCCCATGCAAATACAAAAACAAATGTTTAAATCGAGATGAGAACCACAGAGAGGTTTGCAACTGTTTACTGCTTAAGGGCATAAGAACAGTCTTTGGAACAGAGACGAAGATGAGATCTCCATACTCTTCTCCTTGAGCGCTATGAGTTAAATAATGAGGTCATGGCCAATGTCCCTTTCTCTGCCTCCCCTCCCCACAGAAAGAGGGCTGCATTCCCAGCTGTGCAGTAGTACAGCTTTGGCAGGACCAGACAGGGTGGCCCATGCTGGTGACCCACCAACTCAAGTCCCTGTGGCCAAGAGGGGTGGACAGTTTGAACCACTTTGCAGCAAATAGAGAAATACACAAGAGGAAAGCAGCCAAGTGCTCTAATGATTTGACTATCACACAGATTGGGATTAAAATAGGATTTTAATACTCCAGTAACTCCTTTCTAATTTTCCCCCTCTCCTTTGGAAAAAAATAAAAGCCTATACAGACAGCTTGCTGCCTCTGGCTCTTCCCATACTTGAATGCACCTGGGGATTGGATAAAGAAAAACATGCACAGCTAAGATGCCCCTCTTGCAAGTCATCGCTTGCTTTTCGGAAGTTTTCCTTTTGCCTTGCAACCCGTCTCCTGCGTTTGGTCCCTCAGCTACAACAGCTCTGGTCCCTCCATCCATTCTCTCTCCCCGTGCTGGCAACTCTCTCTCCATGACCCAGTCCACCACGAATATTAAAGGGACATACCAACAGCTATTGTCTTTGTTCCCATTTCCTGTGGAAATTAAAATTTCTTGAAACTTTATGTCTCCAAAGAGCAGCTAAGGAAACTGGTTTTATCTAGTGTGCAGTTCTCCCTAAGTTTTGCCTAATGTGAGCCACTGGATTCAGCAACTTGTGTTCACAGATAGGCCAGCTCATCCACTTCAGTTGCCTTGCAGAATCAACATGAGGGAAGAGGGCATAAAAATTGTAAAAAGGATACACAGAGCTTTAAAAAACATATGAGTTTTCTAACATAATCTTAAAATTGCACATAGATGAATTCTCTAAATCATTCCTATATAAGCATTACTGACCAATTTTAAATCCTTACTTAAATGTACTCAAGAGCTTGATAGTTTCAAGGTTACAATAGTAAGAGGGAGGATACTTCACTCTTTACTTTCATAGCACAGTTTTAACCCCTGTTCAAATAGATGTTCAGAAAACAAAGGGTTTGGTTAAAACATACATTTTCCAGAGTATCATTTTTAGCTTGCTTTACATTGAAGGAATTCCCCTACAAGCTCTCCATGGCACGGAACAACATTCCCACCAGTCTCTCTGTTACAAATTAATGAAAAGCTGGCTGCTCATTTTCTGCCTAAAGGCATTTTCTACCATGCATCATAAACTTCAGTCATGGGCACTGAGGAGCAGATCAGGGTACAGCCTTACCCAAATATTCCAAAGGAAGCTCTCTGCTTCACGTTGATTGCAGCAAGATGATAACTTCAGCCTTCTACACCATTAATTCTTGCCTCCTCTCCTTTTCTTTCATTAGCAGGCTTCTTCAAAAGTGTCACATGTTCAGACAAAATTGAGAAGTTCTCTGATCCCCTTTAAAGCACAGTATGCAGGACAATGACTTGCATCTTAACAGCTGTACTCCAATACTGAAATGTCATGTTGAGTTTTAAGAAAAGAACTAGAACCAAATATTTGCAAAATTTCATCAAAAAGACTCAGTGGTGATCTTTGCATTAAAAGCCCTGCTCTAAACAAAACCTAGAAAGCGTTTGAGCTGTGTACTTTGGAACAAGGCCTAGAAATAAGGCTACAAAGAACCCTCCACCCAAAACACTGCTCTCTGACTGGTATTTATAAGCAAAGCAAGTATAAAATTATAATATGAAACAGTTTGTCTACAAAAGGAAAAAAAATCACTAAAGAAATAGCAAAAACTTAATATATTCCAAGTGAACTTCAAAAAAGTGGTAAACACTGGTTTAACTCAACTGCTCTGCTTGTGTCAGTGAGAATAACTTTAAGCTATTACTGGCTACTATAGAACAACTTGATTTTTAAATACTAAAAATACTTACATACAGTTTTAATACTACACTAAATTTGATCTATTGGGCTCATAAACCTTGCCAGTCAGAATTCTCTGTTTCTAAAGAAAAGGGACATTTTCCAATTTAAAATAGAGAAGAGCCAAAGGATTATAATAATCTTACTTAAACATAGTGTGAGTTATTAGATAACAATAAAAGTGATTTAAAACAAACAAACCCACCAAAAAAAAAAAAAAAACAAACAAAAAAAAAAAAAAAACTGGGCTAGAAAGCATTAGCCTACCTGACTCAAAACCTGTGGTTTGCTTCTGACATCTGTAACTCAAACAACATTGATGAATGTGCAGAGGAAAGATCCATAAAGCTTTTTTCCATAATTTTAAGGTTGGTATTTCACAGCACACCATATATTGGCCCCACCTTTCACCTGCCAGCCTAGTTTTTGCTCTCCACCAGTCTCTCTTTTCCCCAGTTCAAGTTCTTCTAGCTAACACAGCTCTAAATAACACCTAGTAGCCAATGACATGGTCTAGCACAAACTTGCAGCTTCTAGTGCTGAGTTGCCAATTGCATATCTACAGTATCCTCCAAGAAACACAGCAAACAGTAAGGACAGATAAGTCATCCATCCCAATCTTCTCACCACTAAGGCTCTTAATACAATATGAGAAGAAATCACACAAAACAAAGAGAGTTACTTAATCAACCTTTGGAGGACCAAAGTCTTAATTATTTTAATTAAAATGCATAGTGCTTGTCTGCTAATGGAAAACTTGCATCTGAAATAAACCCTTATATGGCAAAGAACTCCTTCAGCTATGGAACACTAATTAAAGCAAGTAGTTCCATGAGGTCTGCTACTAATTCATCTTATTTTTGTCAGAATTGTGCTTCACAGTTGATCAAGACTTCTGACAGGATGTTTTACAGTCCCTCCTTCAACTGGTTACCTGTCTTTGTAAAATTAAGGTACCCTGCCATCTTTGACAAGTCTGCCTTTCTCTTGATGTCTCAAAACCAATTAGCTGAACAACAAAAAAATTACGTAGAGAAAGAAGGACCTACAGATCCTAGTCCAGAAATCTAACAGCTATAGGAAGACACCACCCGGTTACAAGGCTGAATTAGACAGCTGCTGGCAGGAATGGCTATGGGCTATGCATGCTTCTTCACACACACCACAGAATGACAGAACTTTGTCCTTATACTGGAGTGAACACCTGAAGAGGACTGCATAATTTTCTTTGTTGGGCTACACAAACATGATCCCACCAGCCCCTCTGCTGAACTTCTACCACCACCTATCACTTCATTATCAACACACACTCTCATTTAGCAATACCGCAATGCCCAGCCCTTACCACTATTCACTGCTCCCTAATCCTCTGCACCACATAGGATTACCATACCCACCGAAACTTCCACAATGCTATAGCTATACTGTCCTTTCCACCAGTGTATGCCAAATATACCCTCACTCCTTTCTGCCAGGCCATAAAGGTGCAGCATAGCCAGAAGGTGAGTAACAGAGTGTTTGATACACCATAGGCAGGTACAGGTAAACAGATGATTTTCTTTGCAGCAAAACCCAAGTGGTATGTTATTTTAAGTTCCAAAGTAATTTTGTTCCTATTTAACTGACATCTTATATAACATCTTGTTGCTCAGCCTAACAAGCTGTTCATCAACATGTTTCTCAAAAAATGTAAGAGGATATAATAATATTGCCTTCATTATTACCCACTCCTGGTAATACATGTGGGTGCTACTGATATAGATAGCAGTAGCCCGGAGACCATAAAGAAGGACTACAGAGCTCTGGGAGAGGTGTTAGGGGCTCTGGAGCTCAGATTGTCTTTTCGTCAATTCTCCAGGATACAGGGCAGGACCTTGAAAAGGCTAGGAGGATTAGGCAGGTTAATAAATGGTTAGAAGGGTGGTGCTATAGTCAGGGGTTTGGGTACCTTGAACATGGGACTCAATATAGTAGGCCAGGTCTACTAGGGACTGGTGGAGCTGGTCTGACAAAGAAGGGGAAGAGTGGATTTGGTAGGAGGCTTGCCAGGCTGGTCAAGGATGCTTTAAACTAGATGTGTTGGGGGAGGGGGGCATCATTCCATCCCAACACACCCAGTCGGTTGCCAGCACCTACAGTAAACGTTCAGAGCAATGTAGAGATATTCCAGCTGCTCCAGCCAATGACCCGACTTCAATTGGATCTCGGCTCAAATGCCTCTACACAAATGCCCGTAGTATGGGGAACAAACAAGAGGAATTAGAGATGTGTGCACATCTACGGGGATATGATATCATAGGCATCACAGAAACATGGTGGGATGGCACCTATGACTGGTGTGTTGGAATGGAAGGTTACCGGCTCTTTAGGAAAGACAGGCCCGGCAGACGGGCAGAGGGAGTTGCTATTTATGTTAGGGATAGGCTAGAGAGTATGGAACTCTGTCTGGGGACAGGTGAGCAGTCGACAGAGAGTTTGTGGGTCAGGGTTAAAGGGAGAACAGCAATAGGTGACATTATTGTGGGGATCTGTTACAGACCACCTGACCAAGGGGACTTGCTGGACAAAGCGCTCCATAGGCAGATAGGAGCAGCCTCACGCTTGCAGGCCCTTGTTCTCATGGGAGACTTCAACCACCCTGATATCTGTTGGAGGGATGGTACGGCCCGACACAAGCAATCCAGAAGGTTCCTCGATTGTGTGGAAGACAACTTCCTTCTGCAAGTAATAGAGGAGCTGACAAGGAGAGGTGCCATGCTTGACCTCGTCCTCACCAACAGGGAAGGGCTGGTTGGGAATGTGACGCTCCAGGGCAGCCTAGATTGCAGCGATCATGAGATGGTTGAGTTTGAGATCCTCAGGACAGTGAGAAGAGCGTGCAGCAAGCTCACTGCCCTAGACTTCAAGAGAGCAGACTTTGGCCTCTTCAGGAACCTGCTCAGTAAGGTTCCATGGGATACAGCCCTAGAGGGCAGGGGGGCCCAAGACTGTTGGTTGATATTCAAGGCTCACCTGCTGCAAGCTCAGGAGCGATGCATCCCAACTAGAAGGAAGTTTAGCAGGAGGGCCAGGAGACCTCCTTGGATGGATAAGGACCTGCTGAGCAAAATTCGAAGGAAAAAAGACGCTTATAAAAGGTGGAAGCAAGGTCAGGCAGCCTGGGAAGAATACAGGGATGTTGTCCGGGAAGCTAGGGACCAGGTTAGGAAAGCTAAGGCCCACTTAGAATTAAACTTGGCTAGGGATGTTAAGGATAACAGGACGGGATTTTATAGGTACACTGCCAATAAAAGACAGGTTAGGGACACCGTGGGCCCTCTCCAGAAGCTATCGGGAGAACTGGCTACCCTAGATTTGGAGAAGGCTGAGGTTCTTAATGACTTCTTTGCCTCAGTCTTTACGGGCAAATGCTCTGACCACACCACCCAAGCCTTGGAAGGCAGAAGCGGGGATGGTGATGGTGGGGACCCTGGGCCCACTGTGGGGGAGGATCTTGTTCGGGACCACCTTAGGAACCTGAATGTATACAAGTCCATGGGACCTGATGAAATCCATCCGCGGGTCCTGAAGGAGCTGGCAAATGAAGTTGCTAAGCCACTGTCCATCATATTTGAAAAATCATGGCAGTCAGGTGAAGTTCCCAATGACTGGAAAAAGGGAAATATAACCCCCATTTTTAAGAAGGGGAAAATGGATGAGCCAGGGAATTACAGACCAGTCAGTCTCACCTCTGTGCCTGGCAAAATCTTGGAGCGGATTCTCCTGGAAGGCATGCTAAGGCACATGAAAACCAAGAAGGTGCTTGGGGACAGCCAGCATGGCTTCACTAAGTGGAAATCCTGCCTGACCAATCTGGTGGCCTTCTATGATGGGGCTACGGAACTGATGGACAGGGGCAGAGCAGCTGATGTCATCTACCTAGACTTGTGTAAACCCTTTGACACTGTCTCACATGACATCCTTCTCTCTAAGTTGGAGAGACATCAATTTGATAGGTGGACCACTCGGTGGATAAAGAACTGGCTGGATGGCCGCACGCAAAGAGTAGTGCTCAATGGCTCAGTGTCCAGCTGGAGACCAGTAACGAGTGGTGTCCCCCAGGGATCGGTGTTGGGACCGGTCTTGTTCAACATCTTTGTCAGTGACATGGACAGTGGGATTGGGTGCGCCCTCAGCAAGTTTGCCGATGACACCAAGCTGTGTGGTTCGGTTGATACATTGGAGGGAAGGAATGCCATCCAGAGGGACCTTGACACGCTTGTGAGGTGGGCTGATGCCAACCTAATGAAGTTTAACCATGCTAAGTGCAAAGTCCTCCACCTGGGTCGGAGCAATGCCAGGCACAGCTACAGATTGGGTGGGGAGGAGATTCAGAGCAGCCCAAGGAGAGGGACTTGGGGGTGTGGGTTGATGAAAAAAGGAACATGAGCCGGCAGTGTGCGCTTGCAGCCCAGAAGGCCAACCGTATCCTGGGCTGCATCAAAAGGAGTGTGACCAGCAGGTCGAGGGAGGTGATCCTTCCCCTTTACTCTGCTCTCGTGAGACCTCACTTGGAGTATTGTGTGCAGTTCTGGTGTCCTCAACATAAAAAGGACATGGAACTGTTAGAACAAGTGCAGAGGAGGGCCACGAGGATGATCAGGGGACTGGAGCACCTCTCGTATGAAGACAGGCTGAGAAAATTGGGGCTGTTCAGCCTGGAGAAGAGAAGGCTGCGTGGAGACCTCATAGCAGCCTTCCAATACCTGAAGGGGGCCTATAGGGATGCTGGGGAGGGACTCTTCATTAGGGACTGTGGTGAGAGGACAAGGGGTAATGGGTTTAAACTTAAACAGGGGAGGTTTAGATTGGATCTGAGGAAGAAATTCTTTACTGTGAGGGTGGTGGGGCCCTGGAATGGGTTGCCCAGGGAAGTTGTGAATGCTTCATCCCTGGCGGCGTTCAAGGTGGGGTTGGACATAGCCTTGGATGGCATGGTTTAGTGGGAGGTGTCCCTGCCCACGACAGGGGGGTTGGAACTCAATGATCTTGAGGTCCTTTCCAACCCTAACTATTCTATGATTCTACGATTATTCTCAGTCTTTTGTACGAAAATAAAAGGAGAAACCATATAAATAGATTAATCACAGTGCTTTTAGCAACAAAATGCCTGCGGAAGTATTTTTCATCAAATAGGAATAGCCACCATTAATGGCTATGTACAGCACACAAACAGAAGAACTTCAGTGATACACTACTTGTGGAAGTTATCATTTTCACAACTACAATCTGATTCCTCCTTAATTTATGCATGTCATCTAACTCATAATAGGTGAACATATTATGAGACGTTAACCAGTCTTCACAGAACCTTGGTTAATTAAAAAAATCTTAACTTAGTTTTACCAGTAGCAAAGTCAAAAAAAAAAAAGACCAACCCAGCGCATTGGCCAAGTGGATGTGTAGAGCTTTCACAGTTCTGTGAGACTGACTCTTCCATCAACGCACTGTCAAACCCTCCAAGACCAAAATGACTGTAAGTCTTCAGTGAAGAAGAAAAATCACCAAGGAGAAGAGTACAGAGGCTGGCAGGATGACTGATGTGTGGAAAAATCAACAAGGAAGCATTTCTCACAATGAAAACTAGTGGGCAGATCACTAAGTGGAAAATCTGTAACAATTTAGGAAAACTTTTTCTTCACAATACATACCTGAGTTATGGAATCACTGTGTTGGACACACAGAAAACACAAAAGAACTCAAAAAAGAACTATATTCTTGAATGACAGAGTCACTGCTGATTATCTAAAACACAAATGCTTCAGTGCAACCTTTACCTAAGGAGGTTCCTAAACCACTAATTAAGTGACTTAACCATAGGAAAGAACCACCAGATATACCTTGTGCATTTCTTAAATTTTTCTCCCCAAGCATCTTTATTAGCTGCCTTTGGAGAGAGTATGGAATAAATGGACACTTGCCTGACCAGAATCTGGCTGTTTTGTTCTCATGAAATACTGGAAAACATGCCAAATACCAATGAAGACAGACAAACTCACAGGCACAGAATGTATGCAGACATTAGTGATTTATTCTTCTCCCTGTTCACAAACAGCGTTAATCACCATTTCTGCACACAGCATGATAAAATGTAAAACAAAACAGATTTGGACAGTCATATATAATTATTGTGAGAAACAAAAATTACAAATGAGAAAAATTATTTTGTCTTTCTCATGTGTGTGATTTCATTCACTACTGGGAAACAAGCCATGATCCATAGCCAACTCTCAAACGGGCAAACAAATTAGGTGCAACCAGATCTAAAAGCCAAGGCTGTATTCTGCAAAGAGGCTAAATGTTAGCTCACTTTCAGAAAGCCTTTCTAATTCTGTGGAAATCAAGGCTCAACAGGTGGACCTGAATCTGAGGAATACCCCAGAATAGCAAATAGATTGGGCCCAGTATAAAGAGTGAGAAGTCATTTAGACCAAATTTCTGTTCCTTTTGTGTCTTAAATGTTACTTTTCTTTTGGTTAACCACTAGATTTCCATCAGTATCTATAGTTCCTTCAAACTGATCTGGAAGCCTGTAAACTGGCCAATCAAGTCCAAGTCACAGAAATGAGGGGGGGGGGGGGGCGGATTTTAGTGGTGCAGTACTGATGGCATAGGTGATAACACAAGAAGAATTTGGTACACAGGACTTCTCACAACTTTTTCTAAAAAGTAGGGTAATATTAAATCTAATGCCCTTACTATGGGGAAAAAAAGCAAACCAACCAAGATTTAATTTTGTCATCACCTGTTTGTCATGAAATAGGATTCAGCTCTTTTGGACAGAACTTCATGGCCAAATTCTATTTGCTGCTATGCTCACTAGCCATCCGAAATGACAATAATATTTCAGCCTGGGAAACTAGCATAACTTGGATGTCTGCGGCAACTGAGATTCCCCAATTCCCAGTTAGGTGACATGTAAGAAACTATTCCTTCTAGCAAACTGAAACAAAATCAAGAAGACAATATTTTTGGCACAACTACTTCAGTTATTCAGGAGAGTTAAGGGGCAACAAAACTTACAGATTTGCCCAAACAGCTCTGTATTCTTAGCCAGAGTTAACTGTACTCTGATTACGAATGTAATGTTATTTCTACATGACTTCAAATATCTTCTGGTTGGTTCTGATCATAAGCAAATCACTCAAAAGTATAACACCTTACTGCTCGCTGGCCTAATGAACGCTCATTCTTGAGGAGCAACACTCTAAGAGTCAGTTAGTTTCCCTTAATTCAAATTGTTAGTATACTAGCAGAGCTATAGGAGGAGCTAGAAGTGACTTTGAAGGATCATCTTATCAAATTCTCACTGTGAGATACAAGGAAGAATAGTTCGATCCTCCTTTAGAATTTGTGTATGAACTTTCTGGAAACACCTAATCTCAAAAGCTACTCCCCAGCATCTACGATCATCTATTCCAGCGCCTAACTATACTCACAAATGAGTTACTCAGAACATGTAGAGGGTTAAACCACCGAACAGACACAGAGTATTAGGCAGCTGCCACAGAAACTTGCATACCTAATACAGTTCTTATTTCTCCACTATCCTATCTACTATAGTACTATCTACTATTACTGCAAGTAATACTACTTTTTTTCTGCCCTCCTCTAATGGAAGAGAGTCTCTCCAATAAAGCTTTTCACTACTCATGAGATGTCTTTACCACAACCCTTGTTTTTTTTCCTACGAGATGAAACTGCCTATTCCTTAAAAATTTTCTTGCAGGTCATACTGTCACTTTATTACAGCTGCTGTATACAGTCCTCTACCTGAGACCTCATCTGTGCCATAAAGAGAGTAACGGCTGTGTCCCCCTACGTGTAACATTCCTTGTTCATATATCTCAGATTATATTTGTCCTTCAACTAAGTTTTGACCCCAGGTTTTCCTTGACTAAGCTACTTCAGCTTTTTATTTCTCTTTCAACACATATGCAAAACACAGCAAGTTGTGCTTACCTTTTGGAATTTCAACTCACTGTGTTTGGACTGCCTCTCCAAATTTTCAAACAACTGCTTTCCAAGCAACCTTTTTCCCACATGAGAACCCCTTTAAATTTTCCAGTCGAGGCACAGAATCTTGTCTAGCGAATTTAGGCCTACTGATACTAGACTTTGCTTTTGCCAGTTACCCTTCATGACTCTTTATAACCAACTAGTTGATTCACAGGGTCTGCAGACCACAGCTTGAAAATCATTTATCATCACTCTGAACTCATCATGCTAACGCAACATCCCATCTTCCTGCTGTCCACAAATACACTCTGTATTCTACTAGCCAAGTGCCTAATAAAACTACAGAACAAAACAAAATTAAAAGATACACTGGACCTACCTGAAGTGCCTTCTCAGTTGTCAGTGAGCCATTAATGACACTTGGAAACCTTTTCTCAGCAACTTGCATGTTCACTTTACAACAACTTCATGTGGAGTTCCCTAGCCATTTTCCTTGAATGATGTGTGAGACAGAATAAAAAATATCACATGCAGTCACTGTATGAAAAAAATAATGAAGTCAAGATACCTCATCCATCTACCACTCACGTTTTATTCTACTAGGCTAGCTATACTACCAAGGAAAGAAACTAAAATTGTCTGATACAGTTTGATCTTGATAAATCTACTGACTGCTTATCAGTCTTATTATCCCAGAGGTGCTTACAAAACATCCTTTAATAACTTGTTAAAAAAAAATGTGTGGGGATTAAGGTTTTGTTGACCAGTGTATAATTCCTTACCTCTTTAAGGTTTTATTGATGGTCTTAAAATTCCCTTAATTTTCCACAGCACCTCTTAAATGAAGGGAAAGGAAGAGAGAGACTGTAGTTTCACATTTTTCCTTCCCCACTGCCCATGTCTAACCAGTAACATTGCTGCTTACCTTCAGAAGCCTGTTAAGGGACAATAAAACAGACTGGTTAGACTGATGTTCAACAATGCTCTTCTGAACATCTTAGTAAACCCCTTTGGCCAGATTTGGTAAGCAAGGGCCTGCCCAGGTATTGCCTTGAGCTGCACTGCTAGGAAA
This sequence comes from Amazona ochrocephala, assembly GCA_039720435.1. NCBI lineage: Eukaryota > Metazoa > Chordata > Aves > Psittaciformes > Psittacidae > Amazona > Amazona ochrocephala. The sequence goes on from CM077909.1 coordinate 91,479,193, forward strand.
GCCAGGAAGCCAGTGGCTCAGTTGTTCTGGCCTGAGGCACTCTTTATTGCTATAGCAGGAGGCTATTGTACTAATGGAAATCCCCTGTTACTTCTCAACTGCAGTCAGCACTGTCTCTTTCCTGCCAAGTTTCCTCAAAATGTGACTGCTTAAAAAAGCCTGTAGTAAAGAAATTCTCCATGAGACTTGCAGGCAGCTCACCCTGTCAGAGACAGGAGAAATACAAGCCATTCTGACAGCCTGTCAGGACATAGAGAACACAGCAGGAATAGCAAGGAGGAAAACTTTTTCCTGTACATGCCTCGAAAAGGAAATGTCAGGTTACCTAGAAGACAGGCTGAACACTGGATTCACCACATAAAGAAAACATTGCTCCACTAATATGCATAGTTATGCACTAATCAGTTGAAGCTGTCTGCCAGTACTGCCAGGAACAACCTGTTCATTAATGTGTGCATGAACTTAAATATTGGTCACACTAACTATTTAGTCTTCAAAGCATATTGAAAGTGCTTCTCTCTCCTTTTTTTTTTTTTGTTTTTTTTTTTTTTTTTTTGTTTTTTTGTTTTTTTGTTTTTCAATAGAAGATAAGCTACAGAGAAAGAAGTTTTTAAAAAGATGGTGATCAAAAACTCTGTCCCCAGTTTACTCAACACAGATAATTTCTGGCATTTATGCACTCTGGTTCCATTCTCCACCAATGCTAGCTACCACTACAGATGCTAAGTTGGCTTAACACATGCATTGTAGCTTCAAACCTCCTGTAGCCCAGAAAGTGTAATAGTAAAATCACTCCCTTTACCAGTACCCATTCATCAGTAAAATATTCATACTTACTCTTAACTTGATCAGCTTGGGGCCTCTGATATTACTTGCACAGTTACTGAACAATTTTAGTTTGCTGTGCTGAATGCATATATAGGACTCAGAAAATACAACACCTCACATCTTCTGTATTCTGACAATACAGTGATGTATCTCATCAGACAGTAGAGCACTAGAGTAATTAAAAGACTTACCCAAAACCCAGTTAGAAGAACTGAACTGCATACTAGTATACTCGAAAGAACCACCGTAACATATATGGATGGAGGAGAACTGGATCAGGACATTTCTTATACCTTACTCCTGAAATATGACTCCATATTTCATTAATTAAATTCAGAACTTGAAATATTTTCCCAGCAGTAACTATTTACACCTTATCATTCAACAAAGATTTGGCTGAAATCAACTATGCCTTTACATCTAAAGAGTCATTCAGAAACACAGCTGGTAAGAACTCCTGATCCACACCACAGACATCAACTTAGGTAAGCAGGAATCCTTCCATTGAGATTTAGATCAAAATTTTACGGAACAGGATCAAGATTATAATGCTTATAGTAGACTGCAAATACATGACATTGAATTGAAAAAGTCTTAAAGTTCTGTATTAGCAGAAAGAAATCACTTCTCACAGATTATGGCAGTTGAAGGAATTAGATTGGAGAGTTTCTTACTAGTTTAAGAAAAAGAAAGACACCTGACTGACTTCAATCCTTTGTTTGGGAGCAATGTGCTTCCACTGATAGGTCAGCACATATCCGTGCAACAGATACACATCACATTGCTTTGTCAGGTTCGTTCAGTTAGTCTGTACAGAACTAAAGGAAACACAGGGATGAGCTGTAACACACCTTGCTAAAGCACAGCATGAGGAAAGGCAAACCAAATAGTTAACAAAATCAATAGCTTGCTAGTAAGTTAAAAATATGCACCTACTATTCACATAACAACAAAACATCCCAGAAAAGAAAAATCGTGCCTTGACCCACAACCCATTCTGTGTTTTCCCCTTCTACTATATAAAGCTCCTCATTATGTATTTGTTTGTATAGGACTTACATAAACACTTTGTTTAAACAGATCCTTCAGTCTAGAAGGATCATTTATAGCTCCCAGTTTAAAAAATTACAGTGGTGCATACTTGACTAGTGGATTGCCTTAGCAGACCTTACCAATTCGTTAACTTGCAGAAGAAACATCAGAAGCAAAAATGCTCAGTGTTTGAACTAAACAACACCAAACTGAAGACTAAGCAGCGGCATCTAGCTCTACTTTGTAAGAGTGATCCCAATGAAATCAGTAGTACTTTTCCTACAGATGTTCCAAAAACAGTGCTAATTCCCTCTCATTTTTTAATGCTAGGATTACTTAGATCGAGACAAAACCACATTTATCTGAGCTGAATAAAGATGTGTGTTTTTAATAAGACTTTGCCAGACAAATCTTGTTTTCAGATACATAAAATATCTTTATTACCCCGATTAACGTACTTCAATATATGAAGTGAAGTGAACTCATGTCATTAGAAAACTGATTAACATGTTTCTAATGTCAATTCATGCTATTAGAAAACAACACAGATTTCTGAATTATACACCTTCCCCTCCCAACCAATAAATTCAGTCTCCTTCATCATTTTTTTCTGACTTCCAAGTTTTAGTACTACTTGTCTATGTGAGTGCTGCAGCATAGGACTGTAACTTGCTTTATCTAAGGCAAAGTAAACTATATACACACATATACATTGGATATCTTATATTCTTACAAAGATAAACCAAAAGCTCCTATTCAGAAAAATAGCCTATCTTTTTTCAAAAAGAAGAAAGAAATACAGTTTTGATGATTTCACAATACAGCCTGGCACCATGTGTTTCACTTGTGTTGGGTTTTTTAGCATTTTTTTCTTCCCTCTTGAAGGACTAGACCAAGCTCTATTATGCATGGATTCAGAAAGAACAAGTCAGCCAAAAGTCACAGATCTCTCAGGATGGACATGTCCATCTGTCATTTCACAGCAGGAGAACAATAGCAGCTTCAATACAGACACAACAAGCTCACACAGTCCTCACACAGCCAGACAGAAAATCTGCTCCAGTTGATATCTAGCTGCCTTTGAAACTCCGGACAGATGTTCCTGTATAACACCAGGATCAACTGCTGCTTTTTTGTTTCTGTATTTTCGAATGCCTCATTTGCTCACTGCAACCTAACTACAGTCAGTTTGCTGCCTGTAATCTCTACAGAACTTTGGAAAAATCAGATTTCAGAAGCAACAGAACTCAAGACATAGAAGCATAGAGTACGCTATTCTTTAATGTGCAATTTTTTCTACTCTTGGGGCCTATTTATAAAGTAGGTGATCTGTAAAGCTTGACAAAGACTGTACTTGTATTTATATAATGATTTTCTAGAGCTATGTTCAGCAGTGTTCAGTGATCTCCGTAAATCTGTTTAACAGACAGCACACTGCACTGTTTCTCTACCGTAGGAAAAAAAAATTAAATCTGATTTTTTTCATTATTTATTTTGTATCTGTAGATTTTGAAAACAAAAGTTCCAGGTGGAAGGATAATTATTTTTATATCATTGTAATTTAATCTTTAAACCTCTAAGCAGAAAAACTAGCAAAGCATTGGTTGCAGTTCAATGAAAAGAAAGTCTTACTGATAACACTCAACCAATGTACATGTCTTACAATCTCACCAGGCCCATCTGTAGAACTTTTGGTTCGGTAGTATATGTTGGAGGTTTTTTCATTACAATGAGTCTTACTGGGTTTTGATTGAAGGAAATTTACAACACTGGCTCCCTTCACTTACAGTTCTCATGTTTTCCAGAGGAAAACAAACAGCTCCTTTTAAACAACAGGGTTGTGCCAGTGTCATGTACTCTACTAAAATGATTGCTTCTTTGAGAGTAAGCTTCTAAAACTGCTAGTAATATATTCCCTGGAGTACCTTCAGAAGTCAATGTTGGCATATAAAACTAATCAAACTCCAATTTAAGTGAAAGAATCTAAACAATAACATAACTCTACATAGACTCATAGAATAGTTAGGGTTGGAAAGTACCTTAAGATCATCCAGTTCCAACCCCCCTGTTCAAGAACACTATCATCTGTATGTCATTTTTACAAGAACTACGAAGAAAGAGAATGGCAATGGGCAAGGAAAGGAAAGAACATAAAGAAGCTTGCTAATGGAGGAAGAATAAAATGCTCAAAAGACAAAGATGGAAGTGTGTGTATATTACTCACAGAAAGTATGCTTTATACTACATTTGAATTCCAAGGTTCCACTTCAAAAATTTATCTGTGCCTCTCATATATTTCTGGAAAATTTCCCAGCACTGGATGTAAAGTTCTCCTTACCACAATCACTCCCCTTTTTGAAACTATAAATCAAACTCGTTTTCTTTTGACATTCCACAAAGATATAGTTCAGTCCCACCTACCTAGCAAAACCAATCAATTATGCATTACCTCTTAGTCGTTTAAAGTTTGCTGGGTAGGAATAGTGTATAAAACTTGAATCAGAGTATTGCAAATGCCAAGACAGAGTACGTATGTCACAGCGGTGGAAAAAAAGGCAAGAAAAACTCTTTCAGAAGGTTTTTGTTTTTGTTTGGTTTTGGATGGCAGGGGTTGTTTGATTTCTCATCTGTGTTGAAGCCAGGAATACTCTGAAGCCACAGATAGCATAGATTGAGCAGCAGCAGGAGTGCAGCTGGAAAAGTCAAAAGGTAACAGTGAATCAAATTTCTCATCAGTAAGCAACGGAGCATGAGTTGAACCTGCCACAAACAAAAATTAAATCTGGAATACCTGCTTTTCGCTTGTATACAAATCTATTACTATGGTTGGTCACTTGCCTTTTACATCACTGTTTTTCATGAAGTCGTATCATACTACATAACCCCTGTATTTTCCAGTCAAAAGTGCTTTTCTAAATAGCAGATTATTCTAATCATATATAATCAACTTCCTATTCCGCAAAATAGGCTATGTTCTACCCAGTAACAAATTCAAACTCTAAAAGATCAATTTCCACTTTTTAGAAAGATGAAGTAACCTGACCTAATTGATGCAAACTTACCAGAAAGTAATAAGGAAAGAAAATGAGGTTTCAGGTAAACATTAGTGTTTTTCTTTTCATCAAGATCCACAGATCTGTTAGAATGGGGCCTGTGCCTCCTGGAAGCAGAGCAGAGAAATATCTTCCAGTCCAGATATACAGCACACTCTAAAAGAGAATCCCCCTCCTTTGTCTGCTCTTTTCCCTTCTGCTTTTCCCCTTCCCCTGTGCTTGCTTCCTCAGGAATTACATATATGGATGACATCCACAGTAAATGAGGACCAAGACTGAAAAAGAATAGGGCATAATACTAAACTAGCACTTGACAGACGCCCATGGCAGGGGGGTTGGAACTCGATGATCTTGAGGTACTTTCCAACCCTTACTATTCTATGATTCTATGATTCGATGATTAGATCCTTACTCAAATTGTACAAAGTTGAGGGCAGAAAGTTCCTAGATGGCTCAGTTGATATTAAAATGAAGGAGGAACAGTTTTCAAATTAATGCGAGTGAATGGCCATGACAGTTACAAGGAATGATTTCATGATTAAGAAACATTTATTTCTCAAATTTAAATAAAATCTCCCAGTGGAAATGCAGTACATCTCAAGATACAGCAAGATATTTTAATATAGCATGTGAAAAATGAAGTCACAATCTATAAACTGCAGTGCTGGGATATAACTTGTGCCTTAAGGAACCATTTTATGCTGGAATCCTTGCAAAAAATAAGTTTCTTGCATGTGTTAATATCATCAGTATAGTATCATAGAATCATAGAATCATAGAATCATAGAATAGTTAGGGTTGGAAAGGACCTCCAGATCATCGAGTTCCAACCCCCCCGCCATGGGCAGGGACACCTCCCACTAAACCATGCCATCCAAGGCTATGTCCAACCCCACCTTGAACGCCGCCAGGGATGAAGCATTCACAACTTCCCTGGGCAACCCATTCCAGGGCCCCACCACCCTCACAGTAAAGAATTTCTTCCTCAGATCCAATTTAAACCTCCCCTGTTTAAGTTTAAACCCATTACCCCTTTTCCTCTCACCACAGTCCCTCATGAACAGTCCCTCCCCAGCATCCCTATAGGCCCCCTTCAGGTATTGGAAGGCTGCTATGAGGTCTCCACGCAGCCTTCTCTTCTCCAGGCTCAACAGCCCCAATTTTCTCAGCCTATCTTCATACGAGAGGTGCTCCAGCCCCCTGATCATCCTCGTGGCCCTCCTCTGCACTTGTTCTAACAGTTCCATGTCCTTTTTATGTTGAGGACACCAGAACTGCACACAATACTCCAAGTGAGGTCTCACGAGAGCAGAGTAAAGGGGAAGGAGCACCTCCCTCGACATGCTGGTCATGCTCCTTTTGATGCAGCCCAGAATACGGTTGGCCTTCTGGGCTGCAAGCGCACACTGCCGGCTCATGTTCCTTTTTTCATCAACCCACACCCCCAAGTCCTTCTCCACAGGGCTGCTCTGAATCTCCTCCCTGCCCAATCTGCAGCTGTGCCTGGCATTGCTCTGACCCAGGTGGAGGACCTTGCACTTAGCATGGTTAAATTTCATCAGGTTGGCATCAGCCCACCTCACAAGCGTGTCAAGGTCCCTCTGGATGGCATTCCTTCCCTCCAATGTATCAACCGAACCACGCAGCTTGGTGTCATCGGCAAACTTGCTGAGGGCGCACTCAATCCCACTGTCCATGTCACTGACAAAGATGTTGAACAAGACCGGTCCCAACACCGATCCCTGGGGGACACCACTCGTTACTGGTCTCCAGCTGGGCATTGAGCCACTGAGCACTACTTTTTGCGTGCGGCCATCCCTCTGCCCAAAATTCTCCTAAAAAATTCATTAAAATTATGTTTCACATGTTTAACATGGTATTTAACTGCTGGACTTTACATAAACCAATATGACATTTATTGACATCTTTCTGAACCCTAGCTCAGCCATGTACCACACCATCCAAACACTCCTTTAATATCTGCACGAACCCATATGGAAGCATGCTATTCACCAGGAAACTCCCTCTAGCAGACTGCATTTGCAAAGCCTCTGTGTTTTGTTAAACAAACCAAAGAGCAACTAATTCTCCAGCCAGAAATGTATAAAAAGTGTCAAGGCCATTCTCTCAGTCCTATCTTTTGCTCCATTACACATAACTACTGAAATGAAGAGTAAATTTTTTAAAATCTTATTCAAATACAGCCTTAAAAAACAAAACAAAACAAAACAAAACAAAACAAAACAAAACAAAACAAACAAAAGAGAGGGCAAAATGTCCCCCCCAATTCTCACTGTGCCCTCACACACTGGCTGGCTGAATGAGATTTTCACTAGCAGTTTCGGGACGCAAAGAGACTGATTTCAAACTCATTGGCAGAACTCATGATGTGCTACAGCTACACGATGTGCACCCAGCTCTGAGAGCCACTCTGCCTGTTGGCACCTTCACACAAGCACCAGTCCATCTTTCTTCATGTAAACACAAAAAGTGTGTGGACCGTTCACAATGCAACAGGATACTGACTCCCTTGGCACAGGAGAATCGCTCTGCAGGTCAGGAGTAAATGCAGCTTTCATAACAAAGATTGATTCTCACCAGGACATGCCTGCTGTTTGTGTAGTGTAACACCTCAGTGAGTGACACATAAATGGAGCAGACCCCAGAATGCCCTACGCCTAAACTACATCAGGAATATCCCTTCAAACAGAAGTTGCTCTCTACTACCAACCAACGCAGAAGTGAATGATCCTTAGAGCAGATGAGGATGCGAAAGGGAGATATTCATAGTCACCAGATAAGTAACTCAAACACTGAATACGTCTCTGCAAGACAGCAAATATTTTGATAGGTCTCAGTAGCAGCTAGGCTTCGTTTCTGCAATATCACTTAATCCTTGCAGCCGACAACTGTGTCTTCCATTAACGTTTTTCTAGGGCACAGCCTTGTATCTGGAAACGTCTATCTTAGCATGCCCAGTGCCACATCCCCCAGTCACTCCTCAATCCAAAGTACTACACACAGGGGCCACAGCATCATGGCTCTCCTTGTTGCATAAAGCACTACTTTGATTTCCAGGATCAGACCAGCTTATTTTCCTCTTTCCAAAACTAACAACATTGCTACTATAATCCTGGAAAAAGAGATACCTGGGGGAGAATCAAACAACAATTACAGAATTTGTGAAAACAAAATGGCTTCCTTCCATCTGCGAAATGTAACTGCTGGGGAGGGTAAACAGAGAATGCTTTGAAGAGGAATCTCCACATTAACAATTTATTTAGATGTGTCAGACAGACCATGTCCTGCTGTGATTGTCCCCAGTTATCTGGAAGGAGAAGTAGATGGGGAGCAGATTGCAAAGCTTTGATCTGAAGCGAAGAAAGGCTGGTTTCATAGTATCAGTCATGTCATGGCCTTTACAGGCAGCAAAGGCTGAGATCTGTTCCCAAAACTCGCATACATCTTATAGTCTCCTGTGTCCACTGACCTCCTTTGATCAAAATGATGAGTAACCCATTCATACCCAAAAGGAAAGCATCTTGTAGAGGAAATAGGTCTGCATGCAACCCCAAGGCTTTGGTTTCAGGAGCAGCTGGACTAGTTGGAAGGTTTCTTCCCACCTGAAGAGGAACACGACAGAGGCCTTCCCCTTCCCACCCTTCCTTCCAACTGCCCTATGCCTGGCCACTCACTCCCATCTCCTTCCTCCCCTTATGCCAACACATGACAGAGCCCCGTAACAAGGCACTGCATTTAAAAGCCTGGATATTTTTATTCTTGAGTTAATCTGGGAGAGAGGAAGAGCAGGGCTAGTCACGAGCAGAGCCAGGGTACGCCCTCATTCAATTCTGGGGGATCTAGACACCAGGCTGTTCTCAAGACTGCCCTCTTCAAGTACCATTGAGAAGGGTTACTCCATCTACGGTTTTTTGACATCTGTAATTTGACCCATGTGTAATATTTTTCTTGTATAATTTGACAGGAGTCAGGCCCCTATTTTGTTTTTTTCTGATGACCTCAGACATCTCTGCTTTCTATTAGGACTGCCTGCAGTAGTGAACAAATGCTTGGCACTGGTAATAGTTCACGTTAAGGCTTTCTGCAATCATAGAATCATAGACTAGCTAGGGCTGGAAAGGACCTTAAGATCATCTAGTTCCACCTCCCCTGCCATGGGCAAGGAGACATGGAAGAAGATAAACAGAAACTCTTTCATATTTAGGAGGGACCTACCTAAAAATGTTATTAGCTTGCTTGTTTGTTTTAACTGACTGAAGGGTACAATAATTTAACATGTGCAAAACCATTTACTTATTAACACAGTTAAGTTTGTAGCATGCTATTTCATTAAAACATCCTTAAATTAAGTAATCAGGACATCCTAGCATTATGTGTCCTACGGATTTTAATACAGACATATTCACAGTATTTTTGCAGTAACCAACAAATGAATGTAGTCTACAAATGTGTGCGTGAAATTGTCTCATTTCAGGGATAAATGCACATTTCACAGTTTAGTTACAAAGTACAATGCTTCCATGGAATATTATACCTAGTGCCTGCAATTTCTCCAAATTTGTTTTCAAAAACTAAGTTTAAAGTATACAATAATACCTAATGATTTAGTGATCTACCTTTTTTAGGATACTTAATGCTACAACAAAACACAAACCTGCATCTTTTACTTCCACTATGCAAGCATTTAGGATCTCCTAGAAGAATACCACACATCATTTAAATAATGGTTTAGAACTACAATCTTTATTGAAGAACAGGAATTTAACTGGCCTAAACTTATCCATCAGTTAACAAACTAGTTTATCTATCCATATCCAAACACATATCTGTTCACTTAAAATATTCTTCAAGTAATAAAGAACTTTTGTCATGTGATTTTTGGATCTAGAGAGACCATCCTTTAAAAGATCTGCTCATTTACTGCTGTTTTGAACATCAGCAGATACTCTTCAATGGTCAAATGACAAAACCAGCAAACAACAAATTATTTGACTCATACCATCTGAATAATCCTACTTAAAAGCGAGGGCCAAAATGATGTCAGGGTAAACTTGATACCCAAGCTTCACTATTGCAATGGTGAATACACTTTACAGCTAAATTGTCTCCTGATAAGAAACATCAAGAACTGGCCATTATGGAAAACAGACCTTTATCCTTGTAAGTGATAGCAAAGTAAACTGTGACACTGGAGGAACCGCCTGTCCTAATCTAGATAAATAAATCTTTTTTCAGATAAGATTTCCTTTGCATCCTTCTTACAAGCAAGAGAATTGGCAAGCTCAGCTCTCAAGAGGTCTCAGATTTTACAAAAACAAAAAAAACCTACAGAAAAACAAGCCAACCAAAGAAAAAAAAATCCACCCTTTCTAAGCTTTGAAGAGCAACACCTAGTTATTATAAATTTACCCCAAGTTGGTAACATAAATACAACAGTTCTTGTAATAGGTGAAATAAAGACCTAAAGATTCCTGTAATTCTTAGAGTAACAGAAATGTATGAAGTCATACCGCACAGAAAAACAGGTATATTAACAAAAATGGTGCAAATAGGATAACAGCATAGGATGTAATAGGATAATGACAATAGTCCAGAAATGCAGACGGCACAAGCAAACCACTGGACACAACTCACCAAGGCACAGTTTGGTGGCACTATGTTGACTACACCAAGTTTCCTGAAAGCTGCCTGCACTGGATCCTATTGGAAACAGTGGAATGGTTTAGTTCACTGGGTCAGAAGGCATTCTTCAGTTATGTTCCTTTGAAATTATCGATATCCAAAATAAAAGGGAAAAAAGAATCAAGAAAAGGTCATTCTATTATGCCTTCAGCAGAACCCCACTTCTTTGCTCCTACCCAACCACAGCAAGACATGCCTTCCCAGGAAAATGTGGGAGTTTGTTTTTGGTTTGGTTTGGTTTGGTTTTGTGTGGGTTTTTTTGTTTGTTTTGTTTTGTTTTCATTTCTCCCAGGATACAACCAGCCTCCTTACAAAAGAAAAAAAACACAACTAACAAACAAAACCCCTTTCCTTTTCCTGATCAAATGCTAAATTAGCCTGATGCTTTTCTTTCTAGCTCTCCTCTCCATTTCAGACTCTTGTTACAGGTATTGCAGGAAACATTTGACAGGCTGCAGTTTTAATCAATCCTCGAGTGGCCATATACTACTTATATTACATACATACACTAAATACAGTGAAGCTCAGTTCTCAATAAATGCAGGGTAAATCCAAAACTGTTTCCAAAATCTACAAAAGAGTTGGTTTTAAATCAAACTAATGCACTTCCAATACATACATATTTCTGCGTGCATCTGTCATCTGAATCTCTGGCAAGCAAAGCTCCATGGACCTTTAGTTACCTGCATCAGTAACTTAAATTATTTTCAATACTGGGGGGATGACAACCCCTTTCCCCCATCCCACTCTGGGGGGTCAGATAAAATCTACTGCTTCTTAACTGTCAAAATATTGAACTAGTCTGAATAATCACTTTAAAAGATGTTAATCCATTGAGTCCATGTGTTTAAACATTAACATTTTCAGTCTGCAGAAAGTATAAACCAGTTAGTCTTAAAAAGTATTTGCAGCCCATTTCTTTTGATGTGGAAACATATACAATAGCCACCAGCAAATGGTAACATTTACACATGAAATAAGGTTTTTTAAAGTTTACTTTATTTGTAACTACGAACCTGGTGCTGTGAATGCTATTTCTGACCCTTTATGATTAGAAAAACTAATTCAAACTGATTTTCTTAATTAAAGACTTTACAATCTTGACAAAAAAAAAAAAAAAAACACCACTAAACTCCCACTCCCCCCCCAAAAAAAACCAAACCCACACAAACAAACAAAAAAACCCCACAAACAAAAAAACCCACCTCTGAAAAACGTACTTTGCAAAACATTTGGGGTCAACTGATGGATGAATCTCATCTTTCCCAGCTAGCAGACAGCAGAGTGTTTTCTTGCATTTTTTTCAAGAGACGATTACCAATTTTAGAAAACAAACCCTTTAAAAAAAATCCTTTTCCTTCAATCTCTTTGGAAAATCTGATATATATTTGCACAGCTCCAAGTAAACATACTCAAGCAAGCACCAAAAGCAAAATATATGCTAGAGAATAGCTGAATTTTACCTTTAATCCTAGCGTGTTTAAGACAACCAAGATTACACCCATTTGATCTATGATAAAAAGCAGTGAAGGATAGCAAGCAGTACATCTTCTACTGATTTTGGAGCCATTGGTTTCCAGCTCCTTGGACATAATCAAGACTTGAATGTGAGAAAGGTGCCATCACATACGTCCAAAACATACTAGCAAATACCATGTAATTCCCTTTCTCTGGTGATACTGTGAGTGAAATTTTCAAACACAGCCAGTAACTAGGTGTGCAAAGTTAACATCAAGTTGCTTATGCTGTCACCTGAAATGAGACCTGGGAGGAAGTTACCTTCTGAAATACAAGCCTAATGAGACAACAGGGCAGCAGTCAGCCTACCCACCCACCCCACTCTACTGACAGCTCAGCAGACAGCTCTTTGTTGGGCTTGAGAATTTCTTTCACCGTTGTCAAAACATGGTTGCTCCTCAAACACAGAGCTGCACCAGAAGACCAATACCTGTCTTCATCACCAATCACAGGTAACAACCCAAAATTCTGATTAAATCATGAGACGGACATGATGCTTTACACTCCCCAGACTCTTTGAGCATTTTATATTGTTCATATATTTAAGAAGTCATGTAAAACCAATCATTCTCCTAAGCATGGGGACCAGAAACAATAACTCCCTACTCCCAAATGCAGGCACCAGCTAAAAAGAGGCACAGAATGAGGTTCCCTCAACCATCTTCTCCGTTCTCCATCCACTCTACTGTCAACATGAGTGGGACAGCTTCAGTAAGAGTGGAAAAACCTCCAATTCCTCTATCCCAGACAGTTCTGTATCCTGATGGTGAGGGCACACCACTCAGATGTGGTGACCACACACGGGTCCCCCAGCCTTCAATGACATGTGAATACAAGTCTTCCATTTTCAGCGCAAGCACCTGGCAGGCTGGGGGAAGTGACAGCATTACCTCTGGCAGGCAAGGGGAGGTGACAGTGTTACGTCTTCAACCAGTATACTGTGGGACTGCAGAGCAGGGCACAGAACTTTCAACTGCATGTCCTCATTAGAGGATCCCATGTGGCTGAGATGACCAGCACCCACTAGACAGGTACCTCAACTCCAAACATTGGCAGAATAGCAGCCGCAACACTTTTCATGAGCTAATTCTGCAAGCCTCACCATTCCCTTGGAGACCTCTGGTTCTCTCTACTGACTCAACAAACACTGCAGTCTCTAAGCTCAGCTTATGTGAATCAGATGCCGAAGTTTTCAGCTGTACATAGGATTTGTATGTGGAGTTGCTTTGAAGTTGCAACCAGCATTTTTATGACTTCATAAACTGGTATATCAATTTCTGTCAGGATTTTAAAGCAAGCCATTCTGCAAACAAATTTATGGAAGAAAAATGAGCTAAGGGAGAGAAAGATTCAGTTTCTTTTTACATGCATAACTCATTTAAATTACCATCTGCAGGCAGATCAGTTAATTGCTAGAAACAATTGATTATTCACTCCTTTTCTTATTAGGTAAAAGTCATTGTGCACTCAGACTGAAAATCACAATATGAATTAAAAACAGACGTTGCTTGACATTTCTAGCAGTTTGACTTTATTTTGTCAAACTACTTTTTTCAAACTATTACATTTGCAAAGTAATGGTAAGTCTTCATTGCCTAGGCATGTTTTCACTTGCTGTTTTAACATCTGAAATCAGTTGCATCAGCTAATAAAGCACTATATATTTTTCAAGCCAAGTATCCAGAAATCAATACGTTATGAAGGCTTTATTTCACAGCCTAACTCAGTATACAAAATTTTCTTCAAAGCACTACACCAGATTAAGGTTTGCTTTTATTTTACTGTACCATAAGGGATATCAAACAAAGCTAATTTGTCAGGGAAGGGCAAAAAGGACAAGAATTTTAAATGGATTTTTTTGGGGGTTGGGTTTTTAGTTTTGGGGGTTTGTGAAACAGCAGAAGTCATGACTGAAAGAAAAGACTTAAAGTTCAAATAGAGCCTTGGTGACATGGCAAATGCTCAGCTAATGAAATCATGCCAAAACCAGCGCCTATAATAGACATACAATGGAATGACGATGAGAAAAGCTCGAAAACAGGTATCTTTCCTTTTGGCCTAAAGGAGATGGGTATTGCAACAGGGAAGACACCTTTTTTTAAAAGAAATCAAATATGCATGTTGGTATTTCAGCCTGGAAATAAGACATGGCACCTATAAATAAAGCAGTCCCCCAGCTGCCACAGTTTATTACTGAAGAGTAATATATCTAGAGAAATTATTTGGATTTACAGACGTTCTCAATTATATTCAGGTCTTCAAGAACATATCATATCACACAAGAGAAGGCTCCAAAAAAGCATTCAAGATTATGAAGGGGTAAAACTTGAGGCCCCAGGTTGCTGACAAGTTAAGCACTAGTGGGCTCCATCGGGGCAGCTAAATCTGAAAATACTGCACTGACATGTGGGTTACTGTGCTGCATGAGAGACTATCCAAAACCAAGCTCACCAGGGCAGAAAGCAGTGCCATGATCCCAACTGACATGACAGCAGTGCTGCACTTCATCCAATTCCAGCATTCTACAACCACTAACCTTTCTTTGGTTTTGGCTGGAACTTTTTCTAGAGTTCTCAAAGTACAACACCTTAAGAGACTTCAGTGTTCACAAGCACTGTACAGTGCATGGATTAGCCCAGAATCTTAACACACATGAAAGCCACAGTTTTCTCAGATAGCCTCTGTGCAAAACACACAGCTAGAAATACAGCTAATCTTCTGACCAGTAAGTAAAATGGGTCCTGCACCTGGGACAGGGCAACTTCCAATATCAGTACAGGCTGGGGGATGGGTGGACTGAGAGCAGCCCTGTGATTCCACCAGGTTGAATGAGGTCATCCTGCCCCTCTACTCTGCCCTTGTGAGGCCCCACGTGCAGTACTGCACCCAACTCCGGACTCCTCAGCACAGGAAAGATACATACCTGTCAGTGCAGGTCCAGAGGAAAGACACAAAAATAATCAGAGGGATAGAGCACCTCTGCTGTGACAAAAGGCTAAGACAGTTGAGGTTGCTTAGACTGTAGAAGGCTGACAGGAGACCTTACTGTGGTCTTTCAACATCGAAAGGAGGCTGATATGAGAGATGGGGACAGACTATCTAATAGGGCTTCTAGCAAGAGGACAAGGGGTAATGGTTTTAAACTAAAAGAGGTTAGATGCAGACTAGATATGAGGCAGGAGTTTTTTCATGATGATGGTGGTGAAACACTGGAACAGGTTGTACAGAGAGGTAGTAAATGTCCCACCCCTGGAAACATTCAAGGTCAGCATAATCTTGATTCTAGAATTACCCATAACTTTCTAACTGACGCCATAAACCAAATAAATACATTATGGGGCACAGTTCTCAGACCACTATAAATTTCTCTGGCTCTTATCTGATCACAGGCAACGTAATCTTTCATTCATGGACTTTAGCAGGTGATTCCAGCAGCAGTTAGTTGTACCAGTGCTAATTACATGATACTACATGCCTCTACTCCCAGGCAAAGCACCTCATTTTCAATACCCAACAATTGCACTAATGCTTTCTGGGCATACTGGAGAACTCATGTTCCACAGATTATCTGCTGCGACCCTCTATTCCTGCCAGCCATTTCATGCAGGATACGCCCATGGGAGTTATTCGTATTTCCTCTCAGGATGACTTTGACTTCAGAATTGCCACTAATCAGATTCAGCTTATCAACCTATCCACATCACTGTCTCTTTCTATTATTTCTCATTCCATAAATTGCTGCATGACACTGGGAGGGAAAGGAGTGATTTTTCCATCACCGGTGATTTTTAAATTCTTACAGAACACACTTTTTATATTGCAGCTCAAGCAACAATTAATTCGGAAGTGTTCTAATGCCTTAATTGCCCAGGAAGTGAGGCTGCCTGATCACAGGGGTTCTTTCAGGCCTTACAAGCTTTTGTTTTGTGTTTTTTCAGAGGTAGGCATGGATTTTATGTCACTAATGAATTATCAGTGAAGAGCCAGCAGGTTATCTGCAAACCCAGCTAAACAATGACAACTCTATATTTACAGTTACACTAGGCACTTGTCATTTAGCCAGGTCAAAGCTGATCCTTTGATTTTGCTTTGTTCTACCTCATGAACAATAATGGGTGTTGAAAGGTTAAATACTTGACCTCAGCCTATTACATCTTTATCCATCAACTGAACTTGTCAAGTCATGTAAACACTTTGTCACGTTAATTTTATCAAATAAATTTTCCACAAACCCATACTAGTTAAAGTTTTATACACTTCTACCAGTAACTATTAATTCAATCCCATCATAGGACATAGCACAATGTCCTACCCTAAAGCCTAGCTTTTCCAGTGCTTCTGTCTAGCCACCCAGCACCTTTACCCTGGAGGCAGAGTGTGGTTTTCAGGTAGCACCCACTCCTTGAAAAGCAAAATATTGTTGCCTACCACAACTTGATGCAGAGGATCAGGCTAAAGCAGTTGACCGTGGGAGCCAGCAACCATTTCTGATGTGCCATTGCCCACCACCATCAATCTGATTTTATTTCCTCAGACAGTAACAGCAGTCCAAATGATCGGGGCTGAGAGCACAGTCAACCCTCACATCTGTACATCCAGCTGTCTTCCTAACCTCTCCCCCCCTCAGCAGCCCATAACAAAACCCAGATCCATCCCACAAGTCTGTGTTGCACAACATTAAGTCATCACATGTAATCTAATAAACTAGAGACAAAACACTTATGTCATATTCTTAGTCTCTGAAACTTCTCCAGAAGTAAAAAAAAAAAAAAAAAAAAAAAAGTAAGTAATAAATTGGGGCAAGAGATGGTGAGGATTGGGGTGCAAATAGCATTAACAGAGCACAGAACTTCCTGCTCAGCTTTTCCAGATTTTCTGGATGCACTTTCTTTGGTGCTGGTAATTTTAAAGGATGCTGTTTAATAGCCAGCATTACTGGACTGGGATCTTGTTCTGTTATAAACCTCTGAAAAGAGCTACAGTGTCTTTTCCAAATACTGCACAACACTAATAAAATCCTTGCCAGTTTTGTACTCTCATTTATAGTTATACCACTCCTACTGAGCAATGCACCAACTGTAATGCTATAGTTCACTTTGCTCCTCATAAAATTAACAGCCCTGAACACAGTGATCAGGACAAACACATCCATGGTACAGAGTCTTGGCTTCTTTTAAACAAGGTTTGTAGCTGGCTCATCTTCAATGTTCAAAGACTGAAGTCACTTGTGAGGTGAAACAGGAGCAGACTAAGTTCTGAGAACGCGGATTAGTATTTCAGCCTAACAAATAAAACCATAAAGGATTAGTGTAAAAAAATCCCAAACCAACAAACAAAAAAACCCAACCAACCAAATAAACTCTCTTATTTTTGTATATTTGGAAGCTAATGCAGGTATGTTGTGTGTCCTAGAAATAGGTGGCACTGGGAAGCATTCTGAGTTGTGTGTTGTGGTGGGCAAAGAGATAATCTATGATCATCTTAAAAACCAGTAATCTACTGTAAAGAGCTGAAGACCAGACTCTGGGACCCAAAGGCCCTCTGGCAATTCTGTGCTCTCAAACAATTCACAAATAAAGTGCCTGAATGTCCCTTCAGAATTTTAAGACAACTTAAAATAGGCATGGGGCAGTTGCTGCTGAAAAAGAGCTTTAACAGTGTCTACATCAATGATGCTGGATTGGGGATTTTAATTAAATTTCCATCTTACATTTCATATTTCTGCACATGCAGAACTAATTTCTTCTCATGTATGTGACCGTAAGTATATAGATACCATGTATAATCTTGATGGGTGGAAACCATATATTTAAATTCATTTCCTCTTTTCCTGCATAATACCTCTATAAATTTAAGTCAGATCTCTTCTGGCACTGCAACATTATCACTGCCAAATGGGTATTCTGTCTTTCAACACTTTTAAGAAAAGGAACTTCCTTTCATTTTAGATCAGCAGATTCAAATAAAATTAAAATACAAACATTTAGCCAAGGGCTGTTTATATCTATTCCTAGTTATTAAAGTTTCCAGCATCAGTTCCTGTTATAATTGATGCTGACATTTTCCTATAAAGTTAATAAACTCTTTTATGAAGGAACGATTACAACTCTTAAATCCCAGTCAGCTTCTGAGAACTTTAAAAAGATCCCAAACTTTCAACTGCGTAATTACCTTAAAAAGAGAAGCAACAGACAACATTAATCAGTAATCACTCCTGAAGAAAAAAAGTAGATACAATGTTCATAGCGTTATTTAACATACTCCGGTTCTTTCTGTTTGTTTGTTTTTCAAAACCGTAAATGGAAACTGTTCTGTCACAGTAACAACTGCAGTTCTCCTGAAAGCGCCTGAAAGAATGTCACTGACAATTCATGGTGAAATCGTTATCTAGGCTTACCATGTTTTAAAAACTGCCATTTGTGTCATCAATGCTATAATAAATAAATAATGAATAATAAATGAATAAATGTAATTAGGCTTCTGTAAGTGACTGAAAATTTCTTTTCCAAAAAAGTTTTACAGAGGAAAATTCCCATTCACCATGTCCTCACTGACCTCAGCCAAGTCTTTCTGGTCAGTATGGTCTATTCCAGCTTTTTCTGAGCAAAATCAAACATTTCCCAACTGTGCCTGGTGGTTTTCTTCCAGCCCTCTTAAACTGAAAGGCAGAGTAGCTTTGCAAGATGGTTTAATGCAATAGACAAAAGATGAGTGCTAGCTTTTCCCTTGGCCATTCTGAGATTAAAAAATGATGAAACATACGCAACACAACTCCCAGATTCAATATGGTAAGGGCCATTAAGTATTTGGAGGCTTTCATGCCTTCTTTGTTTAGTTATCGCATGACCTCCCTGTACGGGACACCCTCTTCAAAGCTGCTGATAGGCAGTCTCAGAACCTTCTTCTATCAAAGTTCAACCAACCACAAAAAAAAGGATAACAACACTGTGATGTATCCACAAGAAGTACTGATGTAAACATGACAATTTCACAGAATCACAGAATAGTAAGGGCTGGAAAGGACCTCAAGATCATCGAGTTCCAACCCCCCCGCCATGGGCAGGGACACCTCCCACTAAACCATGCCATCCAAGGCTATGTCCAACCCCACCTTGAACTCCGCCAGGGATGAAGCATTCACAACTTCCCTGGGCAACCCATTCCAGGGCCTCACCACCCTTACAGTAAAGAATTTCTTCCTCAGATCCAATCTAAACTTCCCCTGTTTAAGTTTAAACCCATTAGCCCTTGTCCTCTCACCACAGTCCCTAATGAAGAGTCCCTCCCCAGCATCCCTATAGGCCCCCTTCAGGTATTGGAAGGCTGCTAGGAGGTCTCCACGCAGCCTTCTCTTCCTCAGGCTGAACAGTACCAACTTTCTCATCCTCCAACAGATATCAGGGTGGTTGAAGTCTCCCATGAGAACAAGGGCCTGAAAGCGTGAGGCTGCTCCTATCTGCCTATGGAGCGCTTTGTCCAGCAAGTCCCCTTGGTCAGGTGGTCTGTAACAGATCCCCACAATAATGTCACCTATTGCTGTTCTCCCTTTAACCCTGACCCACAAACTCTCTGTCGACTGCTCACCTGTCCCCAAACAGAGTTCCATACTCTCTAGCCTATCCCTAACATAAATAGCAACTCCCCCTGCCCGTCTGCCGGGCCTGTCTTTCCTAAAGAGCCGGTAACCTTCCATTCCAACACACCAGTCATAGGTGCCATCCCACCATGTTTCTGTGATGCCTATGATATCATACCCCCGTAGATGTGCACACATCTCTAATTCCTCTTGTTTGTTCCCCATACTACGGGCATTTGTGTAGAGGCATTTGAGCCGAGATCCATTTGAAGCCGGCTCATTGGCTGGAGCAGCTGGAATATCCTACATTGCTTCGAACGTTTACTATAGGTGCTACTAACCGACTGGGTGTGTTGGGATGGAATGCCGCCCCCCTCCCCCAACACATCTAGTTTAAAGCATCCTTGACCAGCCTGGCAAGCCTCCTACCAAATCCCCTCTTCCCCTTCATTGTCAGACCAGCTCCACCAGCCCCCAGTAGACCTGACCTACTATATTGAGTCCTATGGTCAAGGTACCCAAACCTCTGACTATAGCACCACCCTTCTAACCATTTATTAACCTGCCTAATCCTCCTAGCCTTTTCAAGGTCCTGCCCTGTATCCTGGAGAATTGACGAAAAGACAATCTGAGCTCCAGAGCCCCTAACCACCTCTCCCAGAGCCCTGTAGTCCTTCTTTATAGTCTCCGGGCTACTGGTATCTCTATCAGTAGCACCCACGTGTATTACCAGGGGTGGGTAATAGTCAGTGGGACCGACTAGAGCAGGCAGCTTCTCGGCCACATCCCTGATCCCAGCCCCTGGTAGGCAACACACCTCCCTTGAGCCTGGGTCAGGCCGGCAGATGGGTGCCTCTGTGCCTTTCAGATTAGAGTCCCCGACTACTACGACCCGCCGCTTTTTCCTGGCAGCACCAGTAGTGACCTTCTTTACCAGTGCACTAGCTGGTTGCGCCTGGTGGGAGCGCTGTTGCTCATCAGTCCCCTGCAGGATAGCAGAGCGCTGTTGCTCATCAGCCCCCTGCAGGACAGCAAAGCGGTTCTGGGTGGGGACAACAGATGTAGGAGGAAGCCCCTTGCTTTTAATTACCCCCTTCCTCCTTTTTTTGTTGTTTTTTTCTGTTACCTTTTTCTTGCTTGCCAACCACATTCTTAAAGGCAAATTTATATTTCATTATGTGGAAAGAATAAAATTTCAGAAGTTCTCCATCAGGTATGGGAGACTGATGAGATCTGGATGTCAAAAGCTCACCAAAAGTGCCACAAAATAGGACCATAAACCCAAAGTACATGAATGTACACCACACACAAAGAACACATGGAAAATGCATTAGCGTACACAGCACAAAGGTCAATGTGCACTTCCATGATAACAGCAATAGACTTATTAAGTGAATAACATCTCTCTCACTGTTATCTGCATTCAATTCTTTCTCAAGTGTTCAACATAAGCTTCATTAATTGCCTAAGAAATAACAAATGCTGGCCCTAAGGAACTGCCAGAAGCAGGAGATCAAGTAATTCAAGGCACCAAAGTAAATATGTTTTCTTTTCAAGCAAGCCTCTTCACTTCAGTTGAAACAAGACCAACAGGCTTCCCTTAACAAATGTGTTTTCAATCAAAAAATCAATACTGGAAATTTTATCTAAAAATGTACAACAACCAACCATGATGGTTCAAATTTCTGCTGCATATCAAACCAAAGGAAACTCCAATTTCGAATCTAATTTTGCATTTTTATCTGCTTACAGAAGGAAACCAAAACCACTATTGGAGCTTGGTTTAAAATAAAATCAAATTAAGTGTTACAAATTTACAGAAATTGCTCTAAATGATCTTGAAAAAAAAAAATCCTTAGCTATAAACGAAAGACCAATTGATATCAAACATGTTGCAGTAATCACACAACAATATTCCTAGGTTATGTTTCAGAACACAAAGGTTTCTTCAAAGCAATTTTTTTCAACAGCAGCCACACCAGAATATTGATGGTTGAGGATTTGGTCGCTTCTTTAAAAGACATAGAATCATTGAATAGTTAGGGTTGGAAAGGACCTTAGAATCATTTAGTTCAACCCCCCCTGCCATGTGCAGGAACACCTAACACTAGACCATGTTGCCCAAGGCTCTGTCCAACCTTGGCTTGAACACTGACTGGGATGGAGCATTTACTACTTCTTTGGGAAACCTGTTCCAGTGCCTCACATCCTCACAGAAAATAACTTCTTGCCCTTGTTTAAGCCCATCACCCTTTGTCATGTCACTACAGTCCCTGATGAAGAATCCCTGTCCGGCATCCTTGTAGGCTCACTTCAGATACTGGAAGGCCTGCGAGGTCTCCATGCACCCTTCTCTTCTCCAGACTGAACAGCCCCAACTTTCCTAGAATCTTAGAAACTTAGTTTCTTAGTCTTAACCAACTCAAACCATTAGTGCTTTTAAAAAGCATGATAAGTCAACAATTCAATGAAAACAGAACTGTAAAAAGGATGTTAACTTTTCTTTTAGGAACTAATTTTGTTTGGGTTTTGGTAATATTTATCTCTTTTAAAGTATCAACTGAAACAAGCTAATAATAAAAGACAGAATCACAGAAAGCTGTCTAAAATTGAGAAGTATGCAAGTGCTTCATAACTTCAAAATCTGCATTGACTGTCAATAATTGATTTAATAACAACACTTGCTGGCAGTGTGACATAACCCACCTCTTCAGGAAACACCAGAAGAATGTATGAGTACGACAAGGTTGGCTTCCAAGTTATCTGAAAAGTACATTATGAGTTATACTTATTAATTCATAATAGGAGATCTACTTGTGAGGTTTTGAAAAGGGGGTGGAAATAGCTCAGAGGTTCCTCCTGCTTGAAAAGATCTGCACTAACATTTCACCATTTTTTAAGGAGGAGGTCCCATTTGATCATTTTATTCAGTGTCATTCATTGTCTTTTGGTTACATTCAAAGTGTTTAATTAATGGTTTTACGAACTACCTCTTCACATCATCGCACATGAAAGACTGAGGACTTTTCCACCAGTTATACTATCTCTATCAAAACTATACAAGTCCCTAGTATTCATCCATACTTTTAAGATACTAATAACTTCAACTGGGCTTGATCTAAGAAAAAGGAATTGCATGACTATGTCCGGTGGATGTTCGACTGAATGGAGCATCCAACCTTTTGGTTACTGCAAGACATGCAGCTTCTCAAATATTCAGCTATAAATAATTATATGTATATACATTCATACAATCAAAATGTATAAATCTCAGCTAGGGTGACAGGTATGGCATG
The DNA here is from genome assembly GCA_039720435.1 of Amazona ochrocephala. Lineage (NCBI taxonomy): Eukaryota > Metazoa > Chordata > Aves > Psittaciformes > Psittacidae > Amazona > Amazona ochrocephala. The sequence continues at coordinate 91,502,199 of CM077909.1, forward strand.
ATCTCTGGCTTCATGATCAGCACGTTCCCTCAGTCACATGGCCATGTATCCACAGTGCACAAGTACACAGTCCTGCTGCCTAGCGGGACGGTGGGGTGGTCACAATTGAGGCAGATAAGGGCAGGATACAGGTTGCAATTCATCCAGCTGAGTACCCTGAGTCTCCACTTATGACTGATGGGCCTCAAGAACGATAAGAAATAGAAACAACAAGCACAACCACATTATTATGGAAACAAAAAAGGAGAATCAAAGGAGAGTTAAAAAAATTGAAAATATGCCAGTTTAAACGCATGAAATGGAAAATTTTTCCAGAAATGGAAAGTGAAAGAGTTAACTACAATATTGCAGTGACGCTCCAGGTTCTTTCTGTATACTAGAGTCAATATCCAAAGAGTATTTTCATCACAACTTCTAACACAAGTTCAAGAACTGGTGAACTCGATCACAAATTAAGCAAAAGTTCATTTAAAAACAAAAACTCCACTAACTTTTCTTAGGAACTGGATACAGGGTACAATCTGCTCAGTGTAGGTCAATGCAAGATTGCTTGTTATAGCACTGCTTTCTGAACAAAACATCCTATTTAATTTTAGCATATCTGACTAATGCAGGTTCTGGTATTTGACAGGAAACAGTTACAGAAAAAACATTTCATTACTCTAAGTAACACTGACATCCCGTTTTTCTTCAGTTCATTGTATTATCACCTTGCTTCTTTGACCTCATTTCACCCCAATTTATCTAGTGTTTTTCTGGATAAAAATCAATGTGATGCTTTTCCTACTGATTTTTAATTTGGGAGGCTTGATGCTGAATGAAGGTCAATACTATCCTGTTCAACATCTTTGCCAGTGACATGGACAGTGGGATTGAGTGCACCCTCAGCAAGTTTGTCAACGATACCAAGCTAAGTGGTTTGGTTGATACCCTGCAGGGAAGGAATGCCATCCAGAGGGACCTTGACATGCTTGTGAGGTGGTCAACGCCAACATCATGAAGTTCAACAAAGCCAAGTTCAAGGTCCTACACCTGGGCTGGGGCAATCCCAGGCACAGCTACAGGTTGGGCAGTGAAGAGATTCAGAGCAGCCCTGGGGAAAAGGACTTGGGGGTGTGGGTTGATGAGAAATTGAACATGAGCCAGATGCAGTGTGTGCTTGCAGCCCTGAAACCAACTGTATCCTGGGCTGCATCAAAAAGAGCGTGACCAGCAGGTCGAAGGAGGTGATCCTGCCCCTCTACTCTGCTCTCGTAAGATCTCATTTGGAGTATTGTGTGCAGTTCTGGGGTCCTCAACATAAAAAGGACATGGAACTGTTGGAACAAGTGCAGAGGAGGGCCACGAGGATGATCAGGGGGCTGGAGCACCTCCCGTATGAAGATAGGATGAGAAAGTTGGGGCTGTTCAGCCTGGAGAAGAGAAGGCTGCATGGAGACCTCAGAGCAGCCTTCCAGTGTCTGAAGGGGGCCTATAGGGATGCTGGGGAGGGACTCTTCATGAGGGACTGTAGTGATAGGACAAGTGGTAATGGGCTCGAACTTAAACAATGGAAGTTCAGGTTAGATATAAGGAAGAAGTTCTTTACTGTGAGGGCGGTGAGGCACTGGAATGGGTTACCAGACAAGTGCTAAATGCTAAATGCTCCATCCCTGGCAGTGTTCAAGCCCAGGCTGGACAGAGCCTTTGGTGACATGGTCTAGCGTGAGGTGTCCCTGCCCATGGCAGGGGAGCTGGAATTTGATGATCTTAAGGTCCTTTCCAACCCTAACTATTCTATGATTCTATGATTCTGTCTATCTCTACTGGTATTTTCTTAACAGATTCCTGTCCTTAGAAATTATACATTAGTTCTTCACAAGAATCAATTTTGAGTTCTAAAATATTATTTATTAAATCATGACAAATATGGTTAAACATTACCTTTTTACATGTTCAAATCAAACAAAATTAAGACTTTGTCTGTACACAAGACTCAAAGTACATCTCAAAATTAACTATGTAATAAGCAATCATAGTATTATAAGCATTAAATATCATAAAAGCTGCAACACACAGCCGCTTACTTTAATAATACTTTCCAAACAGTGCTATGTGTTTAAAAATTGAACTGACCACATATTTAAAGAACTATCTACCTTGTACTGGAACAAACCAATGAGTAGGTGGTGAAACTTCCAGCTGAACTGAGCAAAAACATTAGTATACAGACAAGTGAAAGGAAGCCAAAATAACTTCCCTCCAAAGGCAGAAACTCATTTAAGCATACGAAAAAAAAAAAAAAAAAAAAAAAAAGAACATAATCATTAGGGAAAAGGGTTTATCTTCTGTTCCGAAAGGATATAACAAACAACAGACACAGCTAGAGTGTGGGCCATGTCCAGGAAATCTGTGAGGTCTCTTGGACCACACACTCCCTCCAGAAAGTCACACATAGTGATGACGAAGCAACTAACCCAATTCAGGGCAATGCTCAGATCACTTACATACGGCTGGAAAAGTAGAGAGAGACATTGATCAAATGGTTAGTAGCACCTCAAGAACTACTACCATTGCCAGACTGAACACCAAGCATCCCAGTGGCACTTAAGGATTGAGGATTCAGGCCCCTGCACAAGTTTGCACTCCCAAGTAATTTCAACATGACCAAAGAAACAAGTTAATTTTAGACAAAAGTCTTCTATTGATTGCTTCATTTACTTTTTTTAAACTTCAAGATACAAAAGCCTCCAGAACTGCAGAGCTCTGAAGCATGGTCAGCAATCACAGATCTGGTTATGAATCATCTTGTGCCAGACTTCAAGCTACGAACACCCAAACCTCCATGCAAAAGGAAAAGTAAAACCAACTGCTTCCTGATCACATTACTTTACAATAGAAGGAATATAATTTTTTTCATTCAAAAGTTGCTTCTCCTCCAGCTGGCTGACAGGTAAAGAATGTCTGCCCTTTTTAGAAACCAAATGTACCCCATCTTCAAAATAAGATAGATTAAATCAGAGCAATTCAAAAACTTGGCTCTCAGCAACTCTATAATCCACAGGGGAAGAACCAACTACTGGATCATTTATTCCACCGTGAGAACATGCAAATTTCATACAAAACAAGGTAAAAAAAAAGAAAAAAAGAGATGAAGCTTCTTCTGCATAGACAGGTTTAAGGCTGACTACAGCCATATATAGATAGTCATTTTCCCCTTTAAATCTTTATCTTGGTCAAATGAAGACATACGCACACACACACACACACAAAAAACTATGAGTGGAAAAATTAAAGTTTAAAGCTTAAAATGTGCACCAGCACCTACTCACTAAGGACAGTACTGAGCAGCAATTTTTATTCTTCTTCTGGCTCATAAACAGAGGTATTACATCATTACTCAGCCATTAATGGAGTAACAGCATGTGCATGTTAAAGAAAAAAAAAACCACATTGAATTTGAACTAGTTAAATCCAGAGCTACTAGGACGTGTAACTTATCCAAGATCAAATGATTCAGAATTATATGCAAAACCAGAACAGCAGTGTGCAGCAAAAAGACTTTAGGAAGTTGCTAGTTGCACACAGCAGACATAACTAGTAGGTGAACGTATTTATTATTTTTTAAACAAGACCAGCAGACACACTATTTCTATCATCTGGTAATGAGATAAACACAGATTAAGAAGCATGCTTTTTGCTTCTCACAATAAAAATCAAGATGTCCATGGCGATCCAAAGACAACAGAGCACTCCCTCCCTGAGCCCAGATTTTAGAATCTGTTGAACCCTTACACCCACGCCTGCACCATCACTTAGACTTTCTGACTGCTCCTCTCTTTATGAGGAAAATGGTGTGAGCACAAAACTCTTCTGGACATCTGTGAATATGAAGCTAGTGCTTATTTGTATATCTCTATTGGGAGAACTGGCTACCCTGGATTTGGAGAAGGCTGAGGCTCTTAATGACTTCTTTGCCTCAGTCTTTACCGGCAAACGCTCTGACCACACCACCCTAGTCTTGGAAGGCAGACGCAGGGACAGTGAGAATGAAGACCCTGGGCCCACTGTAGGAGAGGATCTGGTTCGAGACCATCTTAGGAACCTGAATGTATACAAGTCCATGGGACCTGATGAAATCCATCCGCGGGTCCTGAAGGAGCTGGCAAATGAAGTTGCTAAGCCACTGTCCATCATATTTGAAAAATCATGGCAGTCAGGTGAAGTTCCCAACGACTGGAAAAAGGGAAATATAACCCCCATTTTCAAGAAGGGGAAAATGGATGAGTCAGGCAACTACAGACCACTCAGCCTCACCTCTGTGCCTGGCAAAATCTTGGAGCGGATTCTCCAGGAAGGCATGCTGAGGCACATGAAAGACAACAATGTGCTTGGTGACAGCCAGCATGGCTTCACTAAGGAGAAATCCTGCCTGACCAATTTGGTGGCATTCTATGATGGGGCTACGGAACTGATAGACAGGGGTAGAGCACTTGATGTCATCTACCTGGACTTAATGCAAAGTGGTTGACACTGTCCCACATGACATCCTTGTCTCTAAATTGGAGAGACATCAATTTGATAGGTGGACCCCTCGGTGGATAAAGAACTGTCTAGATGCTGCAGGCAAAGAGTTGTGCTCAATGGCTCAATGTCCAGCTGGAGACCAGTAACGAGTGGTGTCCTTCAGGAATCCGTGTTGGGATCAGTTTTGTTCAACATCTTTGTCAGTGACATGGACAGTGGGATTGAGTGTGCCCTCAGCAAGTTTGCTGATGACACCAAGCTGTGTGGTTCAGTTGATGCATTGGCAGGAAGGGATGCCATCTAGAGGGACCTTGACATGCTTGTGAGGTGGGCTGATGCCAACCTGATGAAGTTTAACCATACCAAGTGCATTGGGTCAGAGCAATCCCAGGCACAGATACAGGATGAACAGAGAAGAGATTCAGAGCAGCCCTGTGGAGAAGGACTTGGGGGTGTGGGTCGATGAAAAAATGAACATGAGCCGGCTGCAGTGTGCACTTGCAGCCCAGAAAGCCAACCGTATCCTGGGCTGCATCAAAAGGAGTGTGACCAGCAGGTTGAGGGAGGTGCTCTTGCCCCTCTACTCTGCTCTCGTGAGACCTCACTTGGAGTATTGTGTGCAGTTCTGGTGTCCTCAACATAAAATGGACATGGAACTGTTGGAACAAGTCCAAAGGAAGGCCATGAGGATGATCAGGGGACTGGAGCACCTCTCGTATGAAGATAGGCCGAGAAAGTTGGGGATGTTCAGCCTGAAGAAGAGAAGGCTACGTGGAGACCTCCTAGCAGCCTTCCAGTATCTGAAGGGGGCCTATAAGAATGCTGGGGATGGACCCTTCATTAGGGACTGTAGTGAGAGGACAAGGGGTAATAGGTTTAAACTTAAACAGGGGAAGTTTAGACTGGATATAAGGAGGAAGTTCTTTACTGTGAAGGTGGTGAGGCACTGGAATGGGTTGCCCAAGGAAGTTGTGAATGCTTCATCCCTGGCAGCTTTCAAGGGGGGTTGGACAGAGCCTTGGATGGCATGGTTTAGTGGGAGGTGTCCCTGCCCATGGCAGGGGGTTGGAATTAGATGATCTTAAGGTCCTTTCCAACCCTAACTATTCCATGATTCTATGATTCTAAGTATCAGTTAGTTTTGTTTCCCCCTGGATTGCAAACTGCTTCATCATACAATGGGACCGTAACTGCCCATTCTTCATTTATCAGATCAACACCTTCCTGAAATGAGCCACAATGTCTGATTTTAGAGGTAATATGAAGTATATTACATGTGTTTGCAAAGATGGCTACACACATATGGCTCCCCTCAGCTGATGAATGATGCCTTGGCCCAGACGGACAGACACAGGTCTGATGCACTGGATTTTAATTAACCAATGTCTATAAATAAGCTTTCTCATTATCAGACACAGAAAAATGCAACTGAGTAATGACAGCATTGATTTTCATCAGCATTTGTCTTTGTTAAGTCTTTTCAATAAAGGAAAGTACACTGGAAAGAGACATATTTGTTTTCCAAATTATCTGGCTTGTTTGATGCAAATCCGAACCTTCATTATCATTAAAAAAAATGTAGACAATAAAATAATGATTCTACTTAAGTCACAAAAGCAAGCATGAATGGAAAGTGTAGCAATAAACATCAGAGCCTACAAATACAGACTGTCCCTTTAGCAGAGAACTCTATGACCATAGATGAGGATTTGGAATGAAAAACTTCAAAGAGAAGATTTGTTAATTGGTTATTAAATTAATCTTAAGGCAATGCTGTAACTTTTTCATTTGAGACAATTTCTGACAATTTCAATCTTTAGGAATCATATAATATAGAGTGAAGCATAAAATATCTGGCAACTTGACATATATGTGTTGTCATCACTCATAGTAATAGTAGTAAAATTTTAACCATGATTATTGCAGGAGTCAAGGATGCTGGTAAAGGCTTCTTTGAATTCCAAAAGGAGTGTTTAATAGTTTTCTTCTAAAGAGTATGGTCTGATTACATTAAAAGTCAGAAGAATAATCACTCTCTTAGGCCATGATCAATCAATAAATTGATTAATAGCTAGATACAAGGTCATTTTTATTTTCTTTCTTTTGGAGTATAAGTCAACAGCAAAAGGCTAAATGGAAAAAAAAAAATACAAAAAACCCAACAACAACAAAAAAAAACACAAAAACATTTAAAAGATTTTGTTTGAACCGTTTTTGCAGCTTGTATCCAAATCATGAACCCCTGAGTGTGTTCCCTGGTTGTCTAGTGAAGAACTTTTTTCTTCAAGTTAGAGGCAGACTGTTGGGTATCTAAACAGTAGCTTCATGTTACCTGACATACTTCTCTGTGTAATCAGTTAATGACATGGCTGAACCTTCCCCTGGCCATACAGAAGAGGTGATTTTTTCCGAGAGAATTGCTGGACAGCTTCGCTGTCTAAACAGAGAACTTACCTTTCTTCATCAATTCCAAAATTCCTAACTGTGATGCTGTTGACTATGATTAACTGTATTTGGCATAGCTTTAATAAACCTTCAGAGAAGAAAACTCTATTTGTTATATGCAAATGCATCATCAGTTCAAACATTTGCAGGTATCAGATGATGATATTTGAACATGAGAATACTTCAGGGTTTTCCTGCAGTTTATTCTTAAGGTAGTCACAAAACAACCCTACTGTAGTAACATCAATAAACATTCACTCCATGTGTAGAGATCAAAGTAGCTACTGTACACAAACATGCCAAAAAGAACAAAACTGCACTTAGTTATTTACAACAAACTTCAATAGTCTCACCTACACAAACCCAAACGTTGCTTTTCCTTCACCACCTCCAAAGCCACATAATTCAATAACGCCCACTTTGGTACATGAAGTAAACTGTAAGGAGTTTCAGTCTGATCAATCTATTTTCAGCAACAGATGTAGGAATGACTATAAAGGCTCAGGAAGGAGTTTCCTAAAACCTATATAATCCTTGCTTCTTTAACCCAGCCTCCATTACAGCAGTGCAGGATAACCTGGGAACTCTACCACCAGTAACATGGGACAGTCTAATACCTGGTACTAAAAACTCTCTGTGGAAGTATAATCACTGCACAGGCTTTCTACCTCCAGACAAAGTTACTTTCCCTGATGCCTCAGACCACAGAGAAAAGGAGGATAAACTTGTTTATTTGGTATTATAAGAAGAGAGGAAACACTTAGGTGGTAAGACATGAAGAAGCCTGCAGACACAGTCCAGCGGGAAAGTCACTGTTCATTTAGCCACCACAACCACTTTGGAAAACTCAGTAAAAGGGTGTTAAATACATTAATACATGACAGAAAAGTAAAGAATGCATGTATAACACATGACTGTGTCTTCAATAATGCCAGATTACCATCTGGTGCATTACCATCTGGTATGATCACCATGCAATACAAATTTACTCCCTGAGCAGGTGCAGACACAATCACATTTCTGTCAAATCTGCCAGAGTGCAGGATGCTGCATTCTTGCTGACTTCATGCTAGCTGAAGAAGACAAACAATACCTGGCCTGGCATTATGACAGTCACAGAGAGATGAACAATACCTGACAGAGCAGAAAATCTACTAGTACAAGGTTAACATTAAAATTGGGGATGACAAGGTATGTTTACATGAAATGTTTGCATTGTATGGTTATGGGGTTCTGATCTGCTGGCGAGTGTATTAAAGACATACCATTGAATCAGCACTCTAAATCAATCCATTAAATCAGCGTCTGTAGAGCAAAAAGTAACGCAGAATCCTCCTCCCTCTATACTGCTCTGTCCCTGTCAGAGATCTAAGAGCTTTCAGTCTTTTCTCTAACTCTGCAGGGAAACTCACATACTCTGTGTTCATGTCAGCAGTTTAAATTATCTATAGGAGAAGGGAGAAGGGCGGAGAGAAGAAAAGCTTCCGTATTCAATACAATTTCACACACATAGGAGAAACTAAATCAAGTTAGGATTACAGGCATAGCTGCTTAGATTGCTTAAATGAGACAATGAGTATTATCTCATCTGGCAGTTTAGCATGACTGAAATGAAACGTAATTTGCAGCTGACGCCAACTGGCAGAAGACAAACAAACGTTCATGGTAAATTTTGTGCTTTATTAAAAATGTACTTATGTCTTAAATTGTAAGGAAAATGAATAGAATGCTTTAGGTCTACAAAGTACAAGATTTGCAGATGCTATCCTCAGCTGTTAACTCACAGAAAGATGTGTCTTGAGTTTTACAATTTAAAAAGACAAATCTAAAATTATGCCAGGTCGAATCTTCTACTCAGTACCCCTGTATCCAAGAGCAGCCAAAAGCAGATGTCTGGGGAAGAAGATAAGAATAGTGTAAGCATTTAGTCATACTTCCCCCGAATATGCTTCAGTCTCCAATAATTTGCAGCTCAGGGACTTTCAAAGCCAGAGGTCAAGCTTATGTATTTAGTGATTCCCTACAGACTTTTCTTCCATTCATTTTGCCCAGTCTCCCTTTGAATTGGTATAAGTTTTCAGTATCTACCACATCCTGGGAGGTTACACGGCTTAATGATATGTGCATGAAACAAAACTCTTTTTGCTGTTCTGAGCCCAACACCTGCTAGTTTCATTTCTACGCTCATTAATTCTTGTACTGGGACAGTCAATGAACAACTGATCCTTATCACTCTCACCATGTCTTTCACGTTTTTATAAAACTATCATCACAATCCCAGTTGTCTCCTCTCCTCACTAATTGTTCTTTGTGTGGAAGGTGTTTAACATCTCTGATTGTTCCTGCAGTGAACTGAAAAAGCAAAAGATGCACTTAGTCTTTCTTCTATGGCTCTACTTTCCCTGAATGTTCTTTATATTCCCCAATAATCTGGGCCCTACAGACCCTCTGCATCAGACTTCCTGCTCTTCAACTTGTTTCTCACATTCTTTTCTAACCTGCCTTCTTACGGACATTTAATTCTGACTGAGTTTGACCTTTATGTTTTCCTCTTCCACACACTTGTACCTATTTAACTACAGCTACTACCCCTGAAAGTGCATTTTTTTAACAGCCTTTGATTACACAATTAACTAGAATTAATATTACAAAAATATACGAGGATGGAGGCCAGCAGTTTCTTGTGAAAATATTTTCCTCGATCACCTGTAAATTAATGGAAAAATTTGTGGGGAAAGGAGGTTTCTCAGCATTACAATTGTCATGAATTTCTTTTCCCAGTACACACGACTATGAGGAGTCTGGTGAATTTTTCTTTCCACAGTTTCTTCAGTACACAGAGCTGATTTAAATCACTTACACTACAAGGAAAACACTTTATCCTAAAATTTTCTCTCTCCTCTACCTTTCCTTCACTGAAAGGTCATTACAAGCATAAAAAAGAGACTTACTTAATTTTTTTTTTGCCTTTTTTAAGCTAAGGTTTCCAAAGAAATTTGTTCCAGCATTTTCAGGATTTGCATTATGTAATAAAGTAAGCTATTTTATTACCAGGCAGTGTTAATTTAGAAAAGGTAGAATGTTTATTGGAGGAAAAGATAGGAATCCAAAATGAAGACCTAGAGGAATGACCTGAAAAAACAATGTCATCTTCAGTAAGAACATGTGCAAGATGATACAGTTAAGCAGAAATAAGCAGTTCCATAATGATCAGTGTGAAAAATGTCTTAGAACACACATCCTTAGATGAGGATCTGGTGGATCATTGCCTAACCTTGAAAAAAAATCACAGTGGTGCAAAAAAGACGTGTTGCGTCAGTAAGTATGAAGAAGATACTACTCCATTTTACTCAACATCATTAAAACCTCAAGTTAAATACAGTCTTAAATTGGACAGAACAAAACAGATGTGAAGTAATGCAAGATAACCCAAAGAAAACCAACAAAAAAAACAGTGTACAGAAAACATACCTGTGAGGCAAAAGAACTGAACTTTAAAGAGAAAGAGGCCATGATAGCTTAGAAGAAACATAATAAAACACATTGTAAGAAGAAAACCAACTATTTTCTTTGTCCAAGACAGATGCAGCACGGGCAGTTATGGTGTTAAACAGCAACAAAGAAGGTGTGAATTGCGTAACATGATTATGTATGGGAGACTGTTGAGTTCCTTAGAACAAGTCACAGATGACAAATACGAATGATCCTATCCTGAGGCAAATGAATGGACTGGATGACTTCATAAGGCCTCTTCTAGTCCCGCCTTTTTATGTTCTTTCCCTTGGGACCTGAGGCAGAACTTTTTCTTTTCAGTGATTAATAAAAAAAAATCGAGGGGAAAGAGGCTGTTACAGCGCTGCCTTGAGAAAAATAAGGCTACAAACAACCTGCTCACACAAAAACTATTCATTCAGACCTTTTCCCTGTCCAACTCCAAGAAGCCTGTGGAAAGACAGGAAGACTAACTGCCAAGAGCTGGAGAAACAATGCTGAAATCATGGACTTCTATTCTCTGACCTTCCCCTTAAGACACTCCTTAAATATGGCTTGGAAGTAGATTCATACTATGGAGAGCACAGTGCACGCTTGCATGCACAACACTCCTGATACACACTGAAAGCAAAAGATTGCACATCTTCTGTGAAATGTATGTAATGTACAACAGAAAAACTAGGTAAACTCTATTTACATGGGCTGCTCAAGCACCGAATGAATTAGAACTCTCCTTAGACTCTGTTTTAGACTGAACTTTCACTCTTTCACATCAACATGTACCATTCTTGCACCAAGCAAACTCAAGAAAGCTGGATATTTCTGCACTCCAAATTTGGCTGCGATGAAAGGCAAGCTCTAATTCAAACTGTCAGGGCTGTCATGGAATGCAGTCTGGGTCACTTAGATATAAAGATTGGTTGAAGGCAATTGCATTGATTTTATGCAGTCATGGTCACGACTAATGACTGAATAAACATGTATGCACAACACAAACCTCATGCACATTTCTGCAAACTGGATATCTCTGCTAAATTATCTCAGCAAAGCAATCAGCTGGGCAGTCTGTGGAAAATATTGCATGCCAACTGTCTTGTACTGTGTCTATTAGTAGCTTAAAGAAAACCTAAACAGGGAGGAAAATGAGACCTGTGTTAGCTCCTGAAAGGTAAACCACACTGTTCTGAGAAAAATCAAGTCAGAGAGAAGACATAACACTGCTGAAACTTTCTGTTAAGCATAAAACTATAATTTCATTCTATTCCCAACTTGGCCCACCACTCTATGTTGAAATAGTAAGTTAAAACAATTTTCTGAAAGCACAGAAACAAATCCACAAGTTATGAATTTAAAACTAACATACATGCAACTAATCTCAACATGTAAAAGCTATAAAAGAATATGTTACCATATTTAGACTAGAACTTACCTTTGAAATTTTCTTATAAACTCTGAATTACTCAGACTTGCCTGTGCAAAATGATGCTCAGGTTCTACCAGGTGTCTGTTCTGAAACAGAGTTACAATTGTTAAAATTGTCATTACGGCCACTTACACTTCCTGCCCTATTTTGTGGAATAAAGTTAGTTCCATACAACGCTAAGAAAGCGATAGTGGTTGTATGAGATACCCTCCACTATTCATATTACAAGCACAATTCAATACATACTATTCATCAGTACTAAACAGCTACGTGGAACGATGCTGCCATTCTTTGCACACAACTCTTTTGAGAAATTCTGTACAAATCTGACTTTAGTTGTTGTGGTTTAATCCCAGCTAGCAACTCAGCATCACACAGCTGCTCACTTACTTTCCCGCTTTGTGGGATGTGGAGGAGAATCTTACAGAAGGGCAAAAGTGAGAAAACTCGTGGATTAAGATAAAGGCAGTTTAATAGGTAAAGCAAAAGCCACAGATGCAAGCAAATCAAAACAAGGAATTCATTCACAACTTCCCATCAGCAGGAAGGTGTTTAGGGCCATTGCCAAGAAAGCAGGGCTCCATCAGGTATAATGGTTACTTGGGAAAACAAGCACCATCACTCAAAATGCCCCCAGACCTCCTTCTTCCCCTAGATTTATATGCTCAGAATAATGTCATATGGCATGGGATACCCCTGTGGCCAGTTAGGGTCAGCTGTCCTGGCTGCATTCCCTCCAACTTCCTGTGCACCTCCAGCCTCACTGGCAGGGCAGCACAAGAAGCTTAAAAATGTCCTTGGCTTAGAGTAAGCACTGCTCAGCAACAACAGAAACATCACTGCGTTATCAGCATTAGTCTCATCCTAAATCCAAAACACAGCACTGTACCAGCTACTAGGATGAAAATTAACTCTATCCCAGCTGAAACAAGGACATCATTAAAATCTAGACATCTGACAAACTGTACTCCTAACTGCAGCACTTTCTCTTTTACAGGTACTTTATTGCAGGAACAGTAGTTGTATTTACAGCACTACATACACACCACCTACTTAACATTTCATGAAAACGGTCCACCACCCTATATCTGAAAAAATTTTTGTTACAGCTTTTCCTCCACAAAATTCTTGTTTGCACAGAACATGTCAAAGCAATACACACACATTGAAAGACAGAACAAGAGTATGTAACCGTTAAAATAAAGCTTCTCTCAAATGCATTTGCCAGAATATAAAACTGGCGCATTAGCATCACCATGCCATGCATTTTAGCGATGAGGTCAGGTTTTGACAAATGAAAGTTCAATGAAAATTCTGAAAAACCTCTTTACAATGATCCCAGACATAAGCCTTTGCAAGCTGCAATTCACTGACCTGTGTAAACTGATTTGGCTTTCAGATAATCTTCTAGTGAATACTGTTGCAAAATCTATAAACACAGATGGCACCAACTGGCACCCTATCTGCAATCTCAGTATAAGATCAAATAGAGAGACTGAATTTATCCTCCCACATCGCAGGTGATTCTTTCCAAACAGGTTTAAGGGATTATGCCTGGAAGCTGAACCAAGAAATTTCTGCCACAGCTACCTAAAGTCTCAGCAACCCTGAGAAGGCACACTGCTTGAACCAAGCTGGTTCAAAATCTGTACAGCTTTTAATAAGGCAATGCAACATCCAATTCAGACCAGGCCCAAAGTGTAATTACTACAATCTATGTATATGTCTATATATCCTGTTAAGCATTTCTATTAAAACTAACTTACAAGATTTTTTCTAAAGCACTATAACAGAAGAACCTACTCTGGATGAAAAAGAATCCTGCAAGATGAAAAGGCTAACAATCAACAATTAAACCTTAAAATAAATATAAATTTTTCTATTAAAGCTTATTATATGATGTTATCTACAAAACTTACTGTTATTCATCTGGAACAGAGTGACAGCATTAATAATGTTTACTATTAATAACTGGTATATTGTCATAAACAATGCATGAGAATACATACAATGTATGCAATGTCAGGTGTTGGCAAACATGAAAATCAATTACTGAACTCTAAAGCTAATTCAAACTCAAGTCATTTTCACTGGTAAAATGTTAGATACCACATATAAAATATGAATCTAACAATACCTCCACAGTCTTCAAGATAATAAGACAGTACTAAGACAAAGTAATTTGAAATGGAGTGTTGACACCAGTGACAAAGGAGGATGTGCAGCTTCAGCAACACTGTTTTGTTAATCCTTTCGGAGCTCTAGAAACTCTATAAAGGTAAAAACAAAAAGATCTGAAAATCAGCTGAAAGTCAGGCTTTCTTTGTGTATGGGTTCATTTATTATAGTCTTCTCACTGGCTGGAACACAGTATGATGCTTTCTCAAAGGTATTTTTTCTCTTTTTACAGTGTTTCATTTTCATGGTTTATCATTTAGTTTCCATGCTTTCACTGTGGGCCTCAGGAAACACCAACCAGCAACATTTAAGCCAATATAAGAAATGTTTTCAGGAACAAATACTGCTGCAGCATTCTGCTCATGCAGCTATGTCTTAAACATTCTGGATTCTCCTTTGAAGTGCTCACATTTAACTTTACTATACAGCTCCAAGCTGAGATAGTATGATTATGAGAAGCAGAAGACAAGGAAAACTGGAGAATTTAACCTTCAGCAACAGACTGATGTATTTTTTTAATTATATATACTCAGTCAGAAACTGAATGCTACTGAATGTGCAAACACAACAGTCTGAATGTTTTCTGCTGTGATATATATGTGCTCGGTCATTGAAAAGATAATTGCCCAGTTGCCACATGCATTCCCTGAGTTCACAATTTCAGATATAGTTCTGATCCACCATGCAGCTCAGGCACATTTGCAGTCATTTGCTTGCTTTTGCAGCAAATTAAGAATTTAATTATTTTTTCATTGTGGGTTTTGTTTTCTTTGGAATTACTTTCCACAAAACTATCTTCTAGGAAAATATTTCTGGGAAAATTCTCTGATTAACTGATGTTGAAATGCTTATCTGTGGTTCATGTCTGACCTCCTAAAATCTAAGCATAGGGAGAAACAAACGTAATTATAAAAATCTAATATCTCAAATCAGCACTAAAATATTTTCCAAAATGCATTAACTACTTTCAATAATGTAACAGAAAAATGACTCAAACTATTTGCTTTCCTTAGAAGACTGTTTAAAAATAAAATAATAAAACTGCCTTTTACACAGCTTTCAGAGTATCTGATCATACCTCCCCAGTAATTTTAAAAGACAAGTGAAAACACCATTTTTAATCTGGTCCTTAAAAATGTAATATATTCAGCTTAATTCCAGTTTATCTGTATGTAGGAAGGTGATCTTAGAAGCACACACCCTGTTAGTTCCACCTTTCCAGAGCAGATTTTAGGCACCATGACCTGGAAGAATCCTGTCAATTTTTGTGAAAGCTGTAAAACCAGGAGGGAAATACAATGTAAGCAAAAATTTTTGGCATCACTTTAACAGACTTGTCAGGTATAATCACATCGGCAATTGTCTCTGCATCAAAGAAAGGACTCTGAGAGCCAGTAACACCTTCCAGCCACTCACCACCTCTGCCCTTTTACCCAAGTGAGTTCAGAATGTTGACACCACAAATGATTTATCCCCTAGGCAGAAAGCAGAGAAATGGGAACTACTGTGGGGGAAGGGAGGCACTGAAAACAGAGAGGGAAGAGGCAAATGGAGAGACACAGAAGGCCCCTGTTCATGGGAAAATAAGGAATGGGGGCACAAAACGGCTTCTCTCATTGCCGAAAGCCACCAGCAGTTCAGAAGTTGATCTTTGCTCTCCTCCCTGCAGATGGGATGGTGCAAAGGGTCAGCCAACAAGAGGAGCTGAGTGTGCTTGTGCCTGTGCATAAACACACGTGTGTGTGGGAAGCAAGGACAGTTAGGAACAGCAGAGCAGCCATCCTCACCGCCCTCCAAGCTTCACCAAACAGCTCAGGGGCTGCTGCATGCCCCCTCAGTGGGGGTGTTCCTATGTGAAGAAACTGTTTCCTTTTGCTCTTGTAACAAGTTATCTTTAAGAGGCTGAGGGTGAAATTCCTAGAAGCTGGTTATTACCTTCAGTAAATAACAAGGAATCTTACTCAGCTAGGAGCGGCCATCCCGTGTTCAACACGTCCCCTCAGTTTAAGAAATACTTCTCTTTTACTGGGGAGCCCTTCAACTGGTACTCCAACTGTCTAACAAAGGAGAAGCTTCTGGAAATACAAATTTCGATGAAGAATTGTGTTCTTAATATCGCTCAGGAAAAGTGATGTGGTTTCCTTTTCATGTAACGATTATTCAAACAGTAATGTCTACACCATACACAAAACACTGAGTTTCTTGCCTGGTGCCAGCTATATAGTCACCTGCAGTCCAACTTGGTTCTGCTGATGCAATAGCATGTAGCACTTAATATGTCATTGTCCTGGAGTATTACAGAACACCACAAGCAATTTTCACAGCTACAAGCTAGAACATGAAAAATTACTGGCTTCCTTTCAGCCTTAGCCAGCAGTGTTCCTGATCCAAACTTGCCAGCAAAGCACATGCAAGACTGACTGTGAGAATATGTGGAAGAATATGGTTTGATTAAAAAGGTAAAAAAATAAAAAGACCTATGACACTCTCATACAGAAATGTTGTACCCGGTCCCAGTGATTTATACTCTTAAAAGCAAATGACATTACTATTACTTGCCTGACATGCGGGTACATCATCTCACAAACATTTCCCAGAATGCTTAATAAAAAGAGCAGATTAACTAAAAAAAAGGTAAAGTGGGCAATTTCTCAGATACTGATTAAACCCATGCCACGACCCAGACAGAGGAAACCTGTGAAGAAGGCTGTGATGTGATTAAAGCTGGAGTGGCTGAAACTAGCGTAGGCAGTGAAAATTGAGGAATGCTTCCATGAAAACTGTGTCTGAGATAAAACTCTCTCATTAACAACTGCCCTAACAGAGCAGACTGATGGTTTGTCTGTATCCTGCAACTAACAATGGGTGGAAAGGAGAAGAAAGTGACAGAGATTAACTGGGACTGTATATTTGTAAAACATTTTATTCAGAAAAATAAAGTGGAACACTGATTTTAGTGTCATTGAAACTTTGTAATAAGCCACTTTGTGCACAGCATGTATGTAGGCATCAGTGAGCTACAGCTCTGTAAATTTCCGTGACCAAAGCAAACCCCCTGAAAAACAGGGGGCTCCCTGCAGATGTGAGCTTGTGCAGGCAGAACCTGCTGCAGGACTGCGACTGAGCAGACATTTTCATTAAGGTATCTGTAATGGTGCGTAGGAATGCTTCCCTACGAAAGCCAAACCTTTCAATTAACACATATAATGTTTTCTTCTAGATGGGGTCAGCTAAAGCTTTTTAATTGTTTTCAGTTATTCCTAATAACATATCTGTTTTCAGGATGCACACACTCTTCTGCCTGCTTCTGGCTCAGTGTAAACGACAGAGCAACCCAGCCGCCCTGCCACCAGGTACTGGCAGCGCTCGCACTTGTCCAGACACAACACTGCCAGCCGTGCTGGTTTACTTGATGGTGCTCCAACACGCTTGCAACTTCTGAGCTGTGGGATCCAATCTCAGTGGCGTGTTGCCGAGTTCATTTGGAGGGACGCCTAAACTACCAAACTACCAACAAACCTTCACTGGTAACTTGTGCCGCCTACTTCTCGCCCTTTCCTGTAAGGATCCTAAGAAACAAAATACCCTCACACACACAGAAGTCAAAAACTGTGAGCAGAAAAGCGAGAGGAAGGAGGAACACGTCGGGGAGAGAATGCGCTAAGGTGAGCTCTTGAACCCTTGCTCCCCCGGTCAGCTCGCTGAGGACGCTAGCGTCCTCGTCCCCGACCCCCGGGAGCGGCTGCAGGTGCCGCGGCCGTGGCCGCAGGCCCTGCCGGGGCCAGCTCGCCTCCCGCTCCCCCCTCTCACCACGCCTCGGCTCCCTCACGAAGCTGCCCTGGGATCGCTCCCGGCGGGCGGCGCCCCCGCCGTTCCGCCCGTCTCGGGCCAGCGTCCCCTCCCCGCTCCTCACGGCGCTCGCCGCACAAACGGAACGGGAGAAACCGTCGGCAGCCCCCCGCCGCCTCCCCGCGGCCAGCAGTGGACACCCCGACGGCAGCCGCGGCCGCTCAGTGCTGCTTACGTGTGCCAGGGGTACCCCCTCCCCGAGAGCGGAGGAGCCGCGTCCCGCCGCGGCTGGCGGCTTGGAGGCACCTCCGCACCGGAGGGAGGGACGAAAGAGCGGGGAGGTAGCCCGGCGACTCCGGGCGCCCCGCGGGGAAGGGGCCAGCGGTTGCCTCCCGCCTCCCCGCTTCGCTGGCGGACGCTGGGCGGCTCTCGCCGCGCCACGGCCCCGTCCGCGTCGTTACCTCCGAGCCTTGCCTCGTACCCTCCTCGCCCCGCTGCGGTTTCCCGGCCCGTTCCGCGGCTAAAAGCCCCGACCCAAGGGGAACTGCAACCCGACCCCCTCACGGGCAATGAATGGAAACGCGCCCATCCGTCCTTGTCGTCCCTCCCCCTCACAACTTCAGTGGGGCCGCCGCCCCCTCACCTCGGCCGGGCAGTGGCGGTTTCTCTTCGCTGGGGCTTTGCTCCCGCCGCCGCCTCCGGCCCGCGCCCCGCCGGGCTCACACTCCCCCGCTCCCGCCAAGACCATGCACCGAGGGAGGAGGAATAGGATCCCGGCGAGCGCCGACCCGGCCGCCCCCAGCCGGAGGAAGGGAGTGAGCGAGGGAGGGAGCCGCGGCGAGGGGCGGGGAGGGATGGGACGCGGCTGCCCTGCCCTGCCCAGGTCCGGCCCTCTCACACTGACGTCCCCCTCGCTCACACCGACGGCCGCGGCGGGGTGCCTGTGCCCAGGGCCAGGCAGAAGCCAAGCGGGACGAGGGAGGCCCCTTCCCCGCCGCTCTGAGGCCCGCCGGCAGCCTTCGCCGGCACCCGGCTCCTCGCAAGGTCTGCTGGTGTGCTCCTGGTCAGTGCCACAGTCGTCACAGCGGCCGGCCCAAGGGAGAGCCCCAGCAACAGCCCGGATAAGTGCAGACCCACCACCCTGGCTGTTCAAATAACCAGCGGTCCTTTCTCGGCCTCCCGTCGCGGACCCGCTAGGAACCCGCGTTATCAGGCCCGGTATTAACCACTGCCGTTCCAGCACCCGTGACCTGCCCCACTGAACCTCGTTGCGGAGGGTATGCTGAATTAAAGCGAGAACGGTAAACATCATCTCACCCGATTTCCAAACATTCAGTCTAGACCTTCTGAAAAAAGAAATAATTAGTATTTACGCAATTTACATTGCAAGAAAATGTCTCCAAAATTGTCTGTAAAGCTTCTGTTTTCGAATCTTTTCATCTGAGAATAAATGATTTCCCAGCAATCTCCCTTTAAAATCCCAGTTAACACTCTTCCAGTTAAAAAGCAGCACTCCAATGAGCCGGGCTTTTCAAGAACTTTGTAATTTTTAGTGTTTTAAGACATCTAATGCTAAGCACATATGTGTCTACTAGTATCGGTACCCATTTAAAGCGTCTGCAGAGAAAATTACGGTTTAGACTCAGACATGTCTCCGCATGCCTCTGCTATTCTCTGAAGTTGAGCCCTTGTGTAATATGCTGATTGTTGCAAGTGGATGACAGGTGTCTAACTTCATACAGCTCTTCTCAATATCAGCTCCACTTGTTAGATTGGAACTGCTGTTGCAGTAGATAAAACCAGACACTAAGTGGGTCAATAAAATAAATCATTCAGGGTATCTCAGGGACATAAATGAAGTGTTACACCAATGCAAAACTTGACTTGCTGTAGCTAAAGTTGTCCTGCTCATGGGAAAAAGCAAGGAGCTCTCTTGGCACCTATCAGAATGGTATCTTTCATGAGCACTGTTTCCTTGAAGCTATAGTTTTGGACTGAATTATTATTTCACTCTGATGATACAAACAGATCAATGCAGGCTGGTCCTTCTGACAGCTTGGGACTCTGAGGTCTTCAGCTGTGCAAGGGCACGCTCCATTGGAACTGGTCCAGTTGCTGGATTTGTGCCTTTATAATTAGTGTCTGCTGCTCAGAAGACTGAAAATCAGTTACTGTTTTCCTAGGTATATACGTTTATGGGGAAGGAACAAGCACAAAAAACCAAGAATTATGTTCCTGTGGCAGAAAGCATTAGAAACATATGCAGCTATCTACAGCTACTGAAAATAAAGCATATATTTTCATGGCTGATTATTGTCCAAACTTGTATCCTGTTGTTACTTTTCCCCTTTTCCTCTCTACAAGTCATTAAATTAAACATTCTAAAAAGGTTTTATTAGAGACATTTTTGTTTGTTTCCATTAGACTCTGAAAATTAATTTTCTAAAAAATAAGGGTGCCTTTTCAAAGCTGAACTCTCTGTGACTTCCGAGAGCAGCTACTTTAACATACAATAGGAGACAACTCAATAGGCCTGTCCAAAAACAAACATCTCTTTAAAGAATATTTTAACCCTGGAGACTTTGCACAAATAGAGTAGTCACAATTTTACTTGATAATACAAAATTAACATAATAGATATATTAATTTTCAAAAAGCTACGAGACTTTATGAATTCCAGGTTTTGAGCTAGTTTCTATAGCAGATGACTCTACCACTTTTGCATCAGTGTTTTCTGAAACGGCTTAATGTCCCATGCTGTTTCAAACGGATGCGTTAGAACCATGATATTCTATCAATAATATGAAACCAAAAAGCATAAAACCTACACTGGAAATACTCTTGTAGCGAAGATCAGTTTTCTCACTGATCGTCCAGTAAGTCCTAAAAAGGTAAGCAAAGTGCCTATTGATTTAATAAAACTTACCTAGAATGAAAGGAAATAATTATTAATGCATTCCTGCTATATTAATTTATGAAGTTTGCTTCTAAACATCGACACCCATTTGTGTCCGAGTTACATGGAAGTTTTGCTGCACTTAACAGACAGGATAAAGAGTGATGTTGTGATGGCTGCTGTGGTAGTGCATATAGTGGTAGAAGCAGCCTCTTCCTCCTCCTCCACTGACTGTTTGAAAAATGTCTGCTATTTAAAATTACACGGCAGAAATAGTTACGCAAGAAGAGTTACACAGTCCTGCTACCAGGTAGCGTTTCTGTGGAGCTTAGCCATTGGATAAAGTAATTACTAATGGGAATAATGACACCAGTTAATAAGAAAATGATAACCCACAGAATGCTATGATAAAGTTTTTAAGAAGCTGGTTATAGACTCAAAATATTGCATGTAGTAAAAAGGGCAGCCATGGCTTTGAACATTCAATTTGGGCCATAGGGCAGTCCAGCCCCATCAGATGCTATCTGGTTCTCAGCACAGATTGTTACAGATACTTTTTATCACACTATCCTGGATCCGGAAACTTGTGTGGCAGGCTTAGTGCATTAGGTTGTGGGGCTGAATGAGTTTGCAGGTTAAAGAACCATTAATGAGCAGGCAGTTTTTACTAGGAGATAGGAAGTGGCACTCTGAAATCCCCTGATTTGGCCCTGAAGGCCAGGGGTTGGGGCCGAGACAGATCTAAGCATAGCACATCATTTTCTTAATTTGAAATGCTTATTTATTTGGAATTGGTGTGAGGAACTTGGCATTTCCTTCTACTGAAGTAGTGAGGTTTTCATGCTAACTAATTATGATATTGGCTTTGATGTGCAGCTCTAAACATCTTCATTTTGATTATATGAAATCCCACTACACAAACAAATAACTCATCCCCAGAATTTAGCACATATGCATTGTCCAAACAGGAAACAGAGACGTCAAACAAGCACACTTTGGATTAAGTGATATACGAGATGGAAAAGATGATATAATAGTTTTTCCTCTTGCTCATAGATCTTCTCAAATATTAACTTCATAGGAATTCATTTGTTTAGACAGTTTTCGTCCCTAAACATTGGTTTACTTGCAACCCGAGATAGTAATACCTGACATCAGTTTGATTGATCAATTTGAATTGCCCACAGACTGCAGACTGTTAGAGTGAAGGATTATTTTACCCTGAAATTTCTTGAAGTTCACCTGAACAAATACAGTCTTGGATGTGGCCCAGAAAACATTCTCTAAAGGTTATAAGAATAGAATATAGACAAGGCAGACAAAACAGGATAGCAGAAAGTACAACCAAAGAGGCTGCGACATCCAAGTAACTCGCAAATATCATATAGGTTGGAAAGCAAAACCCATGCTATTTGGCTCAAAATGAAGCTCTCACTTAGTCTGTGAATAGTCACTGTAATCTATTAAAAATATTGGAGAAGATACAAAAATGTCTATATGGTGCTTACAAAATCTATGAATGAACAAAGAGAATATCATGTAAGCATAATGCAATGAAGAACTAGTTAGACTAAACAGCAAATGAATCTCAGCTTCATAAGCTTCAGATACATTAATAATAGATTTGTTCCCTGATTGTATTTGCTTTCCTTTTGTGTTTTTGGTTTTTATTTTTGGGTTTGGTTTGGTTTGTGTGTTTTTTTTTTTTTTATTTTGTTATAGGTGGCTGCTGTTCCAAAACCTTCTCACTGTGAAATATTGGAATAAATTTCATTATTGTAATGAGATGAATGGTCTGACTACAGAAACACATGGGGAAGAATTTTATTAGAGAAAAATAATGTTGAATAACAATACTAAAATTGGAACTTGTTCTATGAACTCCAGTGAAAATGGAAAGAGAGGAGTTAAGAACACAGAAAATGGTGGGAAATATGCAAAAAGAGTACTGAGCTCAGGGTCAGAGGGAACTGAGTACACGCATGAGAGTTATTTTATCTTGGTTTGTTCTTCTACCCCAAAGAAAAGTAAGGTGTAAAACATCAGCTGAGATAGATCTCCAAGGAAATGTATCTTTCTCATGTAATGCTTGTTTTTGTTTACAGCTTCAGAAATCTCAGTTCCTGTAAGCACTTAGTTATGACATTTAATTTTCAGTAGTTCATTCCTCTAGTGTCAACTAGCAGATGGTGTTACAGAAAGGAATATGATCTTTCTACTCTATAGCCAGTGATGGTGGGGACATTTAACACTAGGAAAACCCATCTGCTACAGCTTGTACCATAGGAACCCTGGTTGCAAATCATACTCACACTCTACTACAACCATAGAGTAAAATGAGGGCATCATGACCAGAAACATCTTACACTGCAAGCAAATCAGATAAAATCCCCAATCCCTGAGCATAGACAAGAAGAAGGATGCTGGGAACTAAGTAACAGTAAGAACTACTGACCAGCATTTATGGAAAAAGTATTCTTAAAAAAAAAAAAAAAAAAAAAGGCCCCAAATTCATCATAATGGACTGTTTGTAAAATAATGGACACCAGTAATAAATGACAGATGAGAAGAGGCTGTTTTTAAGCTGTAAAGGACATTCAAAATTAACACCTTATGTTGTAGACAATCATAAAATGAAGAGTGCAACAGCATCCTGAGTGGATAATAGCAATACCATATTCTTTCTACCAAGTTCAGAGAAAAGGAATCTTATAGTTCGGATCCAAAATAAAGTTATTTGAGCATTTTAGCCATGGATGGACAGAAAACATACCATCTCAAAATTGTTATGTACAGAATCAATGTATAATATCTAGGCTATCTGCATGTGATGACCTAGGGAGAGATCAATGCTGAGTGGCAGAAAGGATGGAAATGGTGCCTGCATAGAAATGAAATGGGAGGAAGGTTTGGAAGGAAAGGCTGGGAACTGTTTTTAACCATACTAAATTTGAATTAATGGCTTATTTCCAAAATATTCAGAGAGATATCTTGATATTTTCATCTCTACAGGAGAAAGAAGTGTTGGGTGACTCAGAAAAGTTAGCTTAGGAGCATGCAGGTTATTTTGATACTAGGAGCAAGTAAAAGGGAGCAAGGACCGAGCTCTTAGAGCTTCCATGGGAAACTGATGAAGAAAACATTTTTTAGACATGCAAATCAATGCAAAGCAGTAAATAAAAACAAGTTGAAGAAGTAAGGTCAGTTAAAACAGAGTATCTTATAAAAAAGGAGACCTCTAGAAAGAAGGAAACATGAGAAGAGGTGATGGCCCTTGGTGGGTGTCAAGAGATAGCTGTTCACCCTGATTGAGTATTCTGAGGTCTCACATTCCAGCTCTGAACCAAGCTCAGTGTTTTGGGGGCAGTAATTGTTAAAATAATTTGGGACTCAGCCAGTGTGGTACAAGCAGGAATCTACTGTATTTTAAGAAGGCTGTAATTGAGTGCAGACACTCAGGCTCTCTGAAGGGATCCAGATATATCACTGTGTCTAATCTGTGTTTTTGAAACTCATATTATTGTAAGTATTATGAAAAAAAGCTGTCTAGACAAATAAATGTTGCCTGACACAACAGCAATAAGAGCTGTTCTATCTTCTTTCCCACAATTTGGGGCTCTAGGACAGTGAATATTTTTAAGTGCGCTTTCAGTCATTAATTCATGGGAATTTAAATTAGCAATATAATTTCTCCTGAATAAATTAAGGCATCCATTAGGAATAAATAATTAAAGAGTCCAGGTTTTAAATACGACATTCATCTATTGAAATTCCCACATTAATACCCAGCTATGCTAATCTATTTCTTTTCTAATGCCTTAAAAATATCTTTTCATGTCCAAAGGAGTACTAAAAGAAAGCATATACACCTAAATGATTTAATGATCTTCAGCAGATATATAATATAATAATATGATATATAATGCATACACTGCTTGAAATTACTCTATCAACTCATATATTCAGTTGAAAAAAGCAATTCTGATATGTTCTTCAACTACTACCTTATGTATCACAAATGAGGCATTTTCTAGGACTTTGTCCAAAATATCCTACAGTTCTACTGGCTGTGTTACAAATTACAAAAGGAAATAGTCTAGTGCTATTTCTAGGAATAATATATCTCAAAATTACTTCATATTTTTCATTCATCAGTGCTAACATTAGAGATAGGAAAATCTCAAAGGTTGTAACACAGCTAAGTTTTTTAAAACAATTCAGAATTTGGAGAAATTGCTGAAGAATTGGGATGATTCACTCAAAGTGATTAAAGAAATTCAGTGAAACAGGATTCTTACTCTGTAACTCCAGATCTAGAGTAACTGTTTGAAATATTTTTCAGAATTAAAATGGGCATCCCAGTGAACTGTTCTTCCTAGGGGATAATTCAACCATGACTACACTAAGGCTTCCTAAACTCCACATGGATTGTCAGAGACCCAGAGCAGTATGAATCAAAGCAGTTACAGACACCAAACACTCCCACTGTCAGTTTGTGCTGCTTTTGAGCTGATTTCTACACATATACCACATATTCAAAGACGGGAAGAGGATTCCTGGCATATTTTGTGATAATCTGGATGCTCAGGATTGTGCACACTGACCATGGTATTGCCAGGATGGAAAAACAGGAAAAAATTACAATGCAGATTGCTTTTTGTTGGATTCCCCTTCTTTGCTTTGTTTGTCCTGTAGACTATTGCATTTTCACACCTTGCACTCTAATAAGTTCTTACAGAAGATATAATGGTGTCTTCTAGCCGGGAAGTCAAAATTAGTGGTTTATTCTTGTCTTCTTTACTTGTTATCTGTAATACAGTACTTTAGGATGGTTTTGAAATCCTTTCACTTTCTTGTCTCATACGGCTCTAGCTTCACTCCATTTTCTTTTTCCTTTCCTGCTTTTATCACAAATGCAGGGGAACCCTCCCTACTTCTGAATACAGATAATATAAAATGATCACATCCATCTCCAGAAAGAAATTGCTTTAAAAGCTCAATCTGTCAGCTTTTTATTTTGGGACTGCAGAATAAGGATGGAAATCTCATTTACATCTGTAAGGTTAGCTATACTATCTTGAATCACACTTTCACCTTGACCCTTGCTGCTCCCTCAGAAGCGTTTATGTTGTTCTGTGTTTAAATTCTAGCTTCCTGGCAAGTAACTCATTTTGCACCTGCTTGGACCTTGTCATAAACTCTTCCAATACACTAAAGATTAAAAAAAAAAAAAAAAAAAAAAAAAAAAAGAAACAAACCCCCAGCTTCTGGAGAACATACTGTACAAGCTACCTTCACTAAGAGAATGTATTTAATTTTTCCAGAAGGCAGTTAGCACTTGATATGTAATATAAAACATAACCTTGAGACAGTTTAAGCTGTAAAATACCTGCAACATCCACCAAATATGAATTGAAAATAATAACATTACAGGTTAGAGCAACTCTTTTAAAAAAATAAAAGCCTGCAACAGCATTACTGCACCCTTCCCATCCTGTGGGGCTACATCATGTTCATGTTTATGGCCTCACTAGACCCCCAATCTGACATGTGTCAAATTAAAGAGATTCAGATGTCCTAAGCAGCCTGGGGGCATGCAACAGCACGTCTCTTCAAAAGAACTAATGATACGCACAGTACATACAGACATTAATTTAGAAACAACCTTTAAATGTGGAGACCAAATATTGTCTCTATGACTTGAAAGAACCTTGATATTGCTGAAAGATCTCTAAACTAGTCAGGAAAACGCCTTTAAATCTCGAGTCCTATGTTTTTGATATAGCCTGTTTACTGACTATAGCATGAAATCACACCAGGAAGCTTTTCTCTGTCAATTGCTAATCACAATTAAGTACTAAGAGTTACAATGTAGCAATTTCCAATGTAGCAAACAACAGAGTATTATACTATCTTCCTTGGGACATGGCCATGTGTTCTCAATTTTAACAGAAAAAAATAACGTAAGATGGACGTAGCCTTGGATGGCATGGTTTAGTGGGAGGTGTCCCTGCCCATGGCGGCGGGGTTGGAACTCGATGATCTTGAGGTCCTTTCCAACCCTTACTATTCTATGATTCTATGTACTAAGAAGTTTACGCTTAATGCTTTAAAAATTCAAAAGCTTTTAAAGTCAAATTTCATTGTGCAGAGCAGCATATAACACTACATTTAAGACCGTTGGCCTAAACATTAGATGCAATCAAGGAGCATATACTGAATAAACTTGGAAGAGTGAGAAATCATTTGCTTAAAAGCAGCGAAGTTGTTAATTTCACATTGAAGAATGTGAAACAACCTCAGAAGTTCTTCAGAAAAAAAAGCCAAACCCAAGCAAAAACAAACAAAAAAGCAGCCCACTTGCAGTTGTTCTGGCACCTGAAGTTGTTAATGACAAAGCAATGTAATTCTTTTGGTTTGATAACAACATAAAGTCATGTGAATGCAATGAAATCTTATTTTTTATGTAACACATTGAAGTGTTTGTCCTCACATAGAGCATCATGCTGCATGAAGCTGCTTTGAAAATATTGTGCTTTTTCATTAAAAAAATGGCATTTCTGTAAAATTCTAACTTTGTTTTTCAACCTAATAATAGCTTGCATTTATTATTAAGCAACATTCAAAATATTAATTGAGAATTTTGGGTTTAAATATCATGTAATTGAGCTTACTGGTTTTTAGCAATAAAGTGTTGTGTTGACCAGAATGCTGTCTAGAACAAGCTTCAAAAACAAATTTAATGACTGAGAAAACCCTGCTGAAGGAGCCTAATAATTACATTTATGGCATTTTCCTGTAGAGAGCATTGTCCTTCTCCAATTATTCACTGAATATTGAATCCATCACTTTTTTTGATATACTATCTCTATATCAGCTCTGAAAGAATGTGAAAATCAGACTGAATATAAATAGATGAGAACTAAATAGGAGCTTTTGCTTGTCTAAAGATGGAGGAGTCTGGATCACCATCTGTTAAAATTTTTAGAGATTCAGTCCTATGCTAAAATAAGTATTTCTTACTACCCTTGTCTTTCCTTTAAAATAGAGACTAGAAATTTTGTAACACTTCCTCCCACCTTTTTCCTTATTTACCCTTCAGGTGCATATCTGTGTATTGTTAGAATGGGAGATCTGTTGGGATTTTTAACTTAAGCTTCTCTTTACCACGGAGCAATGCCAGGCACAGCTACAGGTTGGGTGGGGAGGAGATTCAGAGCAGCCCAAGGAGAAGGACTTGGGGGTGTGGGTTGATGAAAAAATGAACATGAGCCGGCAGTGTGCGCTTGCAGCCCAGAAAGCCAACCGTATCCTGGGCTGCATCAAAAGGAGTGTGACCAGCAGGTCGAGGGAGGTGCTCCTGCTCCTCTACTCTGCTCTCGTGAGACCTCACTTGGAGTATTGTGTGCAGTTCTGGTGTCCTCAACATAAAAAGGACATGGAACTGTTAGAACAAGTGCAGAGGAGGGCCACGAGGATGATCAGGCGACTGGAGCACCTCTCGTATGAAGACAGGCTGAGAAAATTGGGGCTGTTCAGCCTGCAGAAGAGAAGGCTGCGTGGAGACCTCATAGCAGCCTTCCAATACCTGAAGGGGGCCTATAGGGATGCTGGGGAGGGACTCTTCATTAGGGACTGTGGTGAGAGGACAAGGGGTAATGGGTTTAAACTTAAACAGGGGAGGTTTAGATTGGATCTGAGGAAGAAATTCTTTACTGTGAGGGTGGTGGGGACCTGGAATGGGTTGCCCAGGGAGGTTGTGAATGCTTCATCCCTGGCGGCGTTCAAGGTGGGGTTGGACATAGCCTTGGATGGCATGGTTTAGTGGGAGTTGTCCCTGCCAATGGCAGGGGGGTTGGAACTAGATGATCTTGAGGTCCTTTCCAAGCCTTACTATTCTATGATTCTATGATTATGAAAACCTCAGTATTTGAATCCTCATTTTAAATTAGGTTGATAGCTGACGTAGAAAAAGGCCTTATTTTAAATAGCTCTTGAAATTATCCACTCTGTAAATATTATTGCTACCTCACTACAAGAGATGTGAATTTGTATTCTAGGCCTTTAGTTTGAATTTGTGTATGTTCAGTGGTTACCCTGGCTTCTAATGAGTCAATTGCCTTGTGTCTGTAAAATAATCAAATCATTTTATTTCTGTCTAACGATCAGTTCTGACTGCAGCATAAAACTTGTTTCCAAAATAGCTATCCTTGTTAAACACAGTTAATTCATGATCTCTTGGATCATACACTTACAAGCACTAAAGCAGACTTTCATTTCTCAAAGATTCTCTCATGTGCTGAGTGCTGATAAGCCATGTTGCATTTTTAACTGTTTTGTGTATAAGTAGAAAACTTTAAATTGCATTTTTATGTTTTTCATCTCTCTAAGAATTATGTTAGCTTTTCAAGAAGTAATGAATGATCTACATTAAAACACAAATGAAAATGCTTAACTGGAGATAATATTAATGAGCCAGTATGGTGATTAGCCCCAGGAATTTGTGTTTTCAGTATTTGAACTGATAAGACAGAATCAGAGTAATTGCTTGGAAACCCACTATTTCCATATTTCCAGCTGCAGATGGTACTGATTAAGCAAGAACACTGCAATTGTTGAGAATAATAAGGAAAAAGAAATAAGAAATAAGAATTAAAATACAACTGAGTAAATCTTGTTAATTATTATAATTCTAGGGCTAATAAACTCAAGAGAAAGGAGAAAGGAAGAAACTAATTAGAGAAAAATGAAGCACATATTGACCAAGAGTAGGTTGCATATTCATTAGTGCACATTTTTCCTGCAATACCAAAACATCTGAAAAGAGCTGTAGTGAATGAAGATAATTATGACATGCAAAGACAAAATAATAGATACTGCAGTTTCATTGTATAACTGTCTCACTTAGCTATTACATACACCATAGGTCTTGGCATCATAGCCAAGTTCAGTAATTATACAATACATCAGCTGTAGTTCACAAAATAATATGGTGCTCATCACTGCACGGTAATAAACTTGACCAACTATGCCACTGAAACCTTTAAAATAGATGATTTTGCTAGGTGAGTTAGTTTAAAGAAAAAGGCAAATTTCATTTGGTACTATTTCTTTTAAAAGTCTTTTTCCAGACTTTTCTTATTTTGTATTTGGGGGACAGTTACACAAGAAAGTTGTAGGCAGATTTGCTTACTGAATGACAAATAAGCCAAAGTCATATTTCAAAACGTAAACTAATTAATTCAGTTGGTAATCTTTCCTGGTAGTCACATTTGGCTACAAATTGTTGAGACAGCCCTTGGAGAAATTCGTAAAGAAGAAAATTCGAAGTATAATTTAGTAAACTAAGAAGAATTAGATCTTTCTGCTTCAATAAAGGGAAGCACCATGTTTTGTCTGGGAACTCACCGCGGGGCAGGGACGCACTGAATATGCATGGCCATTCTGAGTGCTGTGGGAAGACAGAAGATGATGCAAGGTCATGGCTCCACGCAGCAGTGTAAGAACAAGTACTACATGGTGAAAATTAAAATTAAAGCCACTATTTGCAGAATATATATTCTGGCTTTGGAACAGCAAACAAAGCACCCTGATCTTCTATGGCAAAGCCCATATTTCCCAGTGGTGTAACAGCAGTAATATTAAGACAACCCTAAGCTAAGGGTACAGCAGAAGCTTTTATGTATGTCTTCTGCTTACTGTGTGTATGCCAGTCTTGTGGATTCATATTTGGAATGGTCGCCATTTCTAATGAGTTAGATTCTTGTGGTTTTGACTATCTGATTT
Organism: Amazona ochrocephala; assembly: GCA_039720435.1. NCBI lineage: Eukaryota > Metazoa > Chordata > Aves > Psittaciformes > Psittacidae > Amazona > Amazona ochrocephala. The sequence continues at coordinate 91,532,714 of CM077909.1, forward strand.
CATTGAAACATTTGATACAGAGCCAAATCACGGTCCTGAAACTGTAGGCCAAGCGGACTTCAGGGAGCCCAGATAGAATACAAACAGTAAAACAAATGAGGGTCTTTTTTTTCTCTTGTCTTTCAAATAGATAAAAGAACTCTTATGGCCCTGAACTTCCATTAGTACTATTATAATCAGAACGAGTTAATCACTCCCTTTAAAAAAACCAAACCAACCAACCAAACAACAGCAAACAGGATGTATTTCTTCATAGTCTGGTCATATAAAGCAAAATTCAGCAAATACTCTGCATAACACAGTTTCTCTAGACCAGTTGAATGACAGAATCTTCATTTATTCTCACATGAATCCAGAGCAAGAAGAAGAACTATAAAAATCAAACTTTTTTCCGTGGACTTGGGGAAACCATGTTTGTTACCAGAGAAATAAATGGGGCATGCCAGAATTTGAACAAATTATAATAATGTCTTGGGGCAGATATCAAACTACTGAATAAATCTAAGGAGGTTTAGGCATTTAGTGAATCATCTGCAGCGTCCTGTGGCCCCAAAATTAGTTTACAATAGAATTATTCTGTGCTATAAAACTGTGAAAGAAAACCAACATATTAAAATATTCAGCTGAAATAAATTGTAAACAATTTAATAAGTAAACAGAAGGCTTGGGGTATCATGGTTGTACAGTAAGTGGAATTACATTCAGCACCTTTACGTTGCTTTGTTTTTCTCTCAATGTTCAAGCTAATAAAAATTAAAAATTTCTCTTTTATGCCTTTAGTGCACCATTAAAATTGTTTCATTGATTATAATTCACCATCCACTTTTTTCTTTTCTCTAGTAATTTTAACTATATAATTAGGATTTCCTGTTGGCTTTTCCTTTCAGTTTTTCTGTTTGGTCTTTCTTTGTTTAAATACAGCAGCCATTTATATCCACAACATCTTCCAGAACTGCACCAAAGAAACCCCTACCAGAGACAGCAAAGAATGCATTATAGAACCTTAGACTTGTGAGTCAATAGAAAAATTTGCTATAATCCACCCTCAACAACAACAGCATATCTGTCAACTCAGCTGAAGTTGCCAATATCATCACATTTGCGATAGAGATACAATTGTGACTGGAAGATTCCCACAGCTCTGCCAGATTCCTCAAGGGGATTAGCACTTGTCTGATTGGAGTACACAACAAAGACACTGTTAAAATATCAGTGTATCAATCAGGAGGAATTTGGAGACTTTGAAGTTTAAAAAAATAAAACAACAGTGTGGGAAAAAGAAGCAGTTGCAACAATTAGGTGCAGTTATATTCATCTGAGACAGTTAAGTGACACTCTCTGACCAGAGTTTTATTCTTCTCTGTGACAAATTTAGAAATAATTTAAAAAATTTCTTAGTAAATATTAATAGTTACTTGAAAGTGCTTCAGCTTTATGTGATCTGTTCCCACAAGGAAGAAACTAGCAAAACATAGAGGAACTGCTCTTGCACATGTTCCTTCCTCCCAGCAGCTGATTTCAGACGGTGGTGCAGAAAGTCTATGGCGCCAGATCCATTAAGAACAGGGTGTAGTAATTGTCAATGTATTATCTTCCAAATCCCTTCCAGCTTTGTAGGCAATGCATAAATTTCAGTTATATAACATTCACTGATAAAAGTGACAATGAGCAATACCTACATCATTTCATATGAGCATAAAGTAATAGTGCTGGAATTTACTGTTGCAACGTCCTTAGACTAAACATATAGAAATGTGTAGGCTTTTATTTCTCTAATTCAAATGAATAGTTTCTATGACTGTTGGGGTACGGATCAAAGCTAAATGTCATATACCAAAGGTGTCAGCTATAGGGATGTACTCAAACTCAAGGCATAAGAATTCACCAAAACCTTGCTATAATTTTCTGAGAAATTTCTACTAGCTGCGGGACTGGACATTCTGGAACTTCTGACGTAAGTCCAGGAAATACTACAGTTTAAGAAATGTTTCAAAATCAATATCTCTTCAAAAACATCTTTAACAGGTTTGTCACAGCAGGGACTGAGGATGCATAAATTCTATATACATGGATAAAGTCCAGCACTTATATTAAGAGCACAGAGAGCAGCAACCAGAGATTTCCTAATACAGCTCTCCTTACTACACTTGTTCCTACTATAAACAAGTTTTATGGAAGTTTGTACAGTTCTAGCTGAGTTTGTAGCTTGTTTCATGCTTGATAAGTTTTTCACTGTAAATAATCAGACTTTTTCAAACAGCACTGAGGTCTTCCCATGAAGTCAGAGGGTGTATGGACACCAAAATGAACTCCAACAAATCCTAATTGACAGCTAGCAGCCAAAGCAAGTAGATAATTTAGTCCAGAGTCCATGGATTTTGCAATGACCATTGTAAAAATATATATCCATCATTTATAGCATCACAGAAAGATGAGTAAAGAGAAATGATAGCCATATGGGGCTCTGGGCAGCCTAGTCCAGTGGAAGGTGTCCCTAACTATGGCAGTGGAGTTAGAACTAGATGATCTTTAAGGTCACTAACAACCCAAACCGTTCTATGATTCTATGATTCTACTAAGTAAAACTGTGTGGAAATGTGCTCGCTCTACCCAGTGTGCTACAACCATGTTCTACAGCCTGTGATCACTGGATGAGCAGGCTTATGCATCATTAGGACAGAAGTGTGCTTGGATAGACATACCGTGCTCACAAAATATTGTCTGATTTTAAATTGTATAGCTGGCTATAACCATGACCATATAACTGGTGGAGAAATGAAAGTCTTTCAGACAGAAATCACAGACTGACTAGAGTTGCATTACTCACTTTAAGCATGAAAAAATCCTATTGTTACTGCTACATAAATATGCAGAGGCATGCTAGCACCACACATTTGCTAGAAACCAGAAGTAAAAAAAAAATCCTACAATTCTTATTATTTGTCAAGAGTTTGGAACACTAAGGTTGTAATCAGAGAAACATGAAAGCATGAATCCTCAGCGAAACGTGCGTAATTAGATGATGTGAAAAGAGCAGGAACTAACAAGAGAAAGGCCAGGTCATGAAGCTTTCAGTTTGTACATGCCAACAGATCATTAAAGGCGCGTGAGGATTTGCAAATGCTACACGATTTGAAAATCTGTTCTGCCTTTAATTTTTTTGGTTTACTGCCTTTTAGAGGAAAGGAATGGAGAGTGTCAGATTACAAAGTGGAATTCCTACTGCTGACCAGAAACATTGGGTTTCCTTGTTCGAACCCTAAGGGAAATAACAGTAGCCACTGTTTCGGCTTTTTAGAACTTGATTTCTAAGCAGCAACATAAAGCTAAATTAAGCCCGTTTTAGAACTATAGAAAACTACCAGATTTACTGGGCTCTGTCTGAATAGGCTGTATTATGAGTCTACCAAAAAGAAAATTCTCTCTTAAGCACATATTTCTTTCCAGGGTTTATAGCTATCATTTTATCATTATGAAATAACTTCTTTAATTTCCGGGTTTTAGAGCAGAAGGGTGAGCAAATTAAGATTATAACATTTTCAAGGCAGTAAATTTTCTTAATGATAGTTCTTAATTTAGAAAGTCTTTTTTGAAACCTGAAGTTCTATGAATAAATGTATGTTTGATATCTTTTGCTGGAGTCATATCTAGCTAACATTAAAGATTGAAAAATGAAAAAAACTATAATAACATTTAAACAAGAATAAAGTGTTTGTAATATGCATAGATTTAAAAACTTAGAGCATTATTAACTGAGAAAGTAAGTTTCTCTTTTTCAAACACTGACACAGGGTAACAGCGGTCAGCACGTTTTTGGATTACTGCTCAAAGGAAGCCCATGATTCCACAACAAATACAACTCTATCTGCAAACAAGAATCAAAGAGGTTTTTGAGCTGAGAATTATGTCGTTAAACAATGCCAGATCTGTGTTGCAGCTAGAGTTGCAATGATTATCAGTGTATTATAGTTACTTACGGCCCGGCTAATGTTTAGGATGAAAACAAGTATTCCTTTTTTTTTTTTTTTTTCAAATGCATGTGAGCAGTACACTGATGCAAAGCACAATGAAAACAAACCATGGATAAAACCAGTACTAACCTATAAAACCAGGCCATTACTTAATTGGAACACACCATCAAACAAATGTTAAGTTACGTTAAGTAAAAGAATGGATGGTGGCTGCTGGTAAAATATCAGCTTCAGCTAGCAGCTCGTAATGTTTACAAATACACTTCTATAGGACATAAGAAGAACGGCTTTTAAAGAATATTGTTATAACAGGATCTCAGCTTCATCACTGCTTCTGAGAAAATTAGGTGCTAATGCACTGAGTAATCTCACTTTCATGTTGAGAACCAGAGTCCCAAAATGTGAAATTTACAAGTACCACAAACTTAGATAAAATAGAAGCTTTCTTTGTTTGGCTTTGGGGTCTGGATTGGGTTCATATATATTTTATGTCACAGTTTACACATAAAATGCATATTTCATTGAATAGTACAAAAATCCTCAAAAAAAATTGTGGATTAATAATTAGGCTTTCTTCCTAACCATACACTCAGTCTTTACAGCCAGAATGATGTTTTTTTGCAAATCTATTTAATGTTATAAATAGAATAAACATTTGCATAGAAAATCTTTCTCTCTGTAAGAAAATGTTCTCTATATTCTAGTGGTAGAATAATAATTAAAGAAAAATCAACTTTTAGACATATTTTTTTACTATACTGTGGCTTTTTCTTTCTTATAAAATACATACAGAAAAAGAGTGAATCCTAAAAACTTCTCCACATAAAATAATGTATATTAAATCCCTATGGGGGATAATTGTGGGCAGAATAATTACCAAAAAATCCTGTTGTTAACAAGCGATTGTAAATCAGAGGAATTTTAGACACCTTATACCTGCTGTCTTTAAGAGAAAATCTCTCAATCACTCACTTCTCTAAATGTTTCTTCAGAGTGGGCTACTTTGTGGGGTAAATGTAAACAGAAACGCAATTGCTGTACTCTACGCCACTCCCTCCTACATTTTTCAAAATCCATCTGGGATATTTTCTAAGTCTTCCTTGATATTATAAATGTGCCTATTTTTATTCATCCAATGACTGTGCTATTTAGTTCTGGATTTTTATTTTTTAGGCTGAATTTATGGCAAAAGAAAAGTATTAGCAAATTCTTAGCCAGACTTCTCCACTGAATTAGTCTTGGAGATTTAGCTAGAAGCAGAATAATGGCAATGTGTATGTTGCTCTTATCCAGTTGTTTAATATACCATGACCATCCTGTCTTCATTATGGACTAAAGCAAAAACAGAACTGGAAAGGCAGGAGAATGACTTTGTTTCTACAATATGTCAGCGCTAGAGTGGGGGAGGAAGACAGAGGCGTTATGGTGGTAGAGACCAGACCAGACTAACAGCCACCTTGGGGTTATTATAAAGCGTGCTTTATCAACCAGATGTGACTTACAAAACATAATATTTGAAAACAAAGCAAAAGGGGCAAGAATTGAAAATCAGTACATCTACAAAGGCCACCTACAGGGCAACAGTATTCTTGGGATGGCAGTTATCACGATTTTCACAGCCTTTTAAAAACACTCCTCATCACTAATACACAGGGCAGAAGGGGAAAAATTATGATCCTTCAGAAAATGACAGTTTTCATGGATAACCCCACACTGGTGGGCAACACTGAGAAAAGAGTTTGGAGTTACAGAACTGCCAGGTCTGTAATCTAGAGAGAAAAAATACATATATTTGTTACAGAGAGTTCAGTAGATTCAAGCTAGAACTGACAGTATGTCTGCTAGATGTGAAGTAAAACCTCTGACTTAGTGCTCTCAGGATTCATCTTCTCATCATCCAAAGAGACCTGTTAAATTTTTTTCCCAGTGAAACAGGACAAATGTAAGCATAACTTAAGGTTCAGATGTCCTTGAATAAGCCATTTCTTAGCTTTGTGTCTGATAAAAATTGATGACTCCTACTTCACAAGTGTTCTGTGAGAATGTACAGAATGAAGAAAAGCTCCAACATCCTCAGTTAATAGGGCCATCAAGTGATGTTCCCAACAGAACTGTAGATACCATGAAATGATTTGGACAGGCCACAGATCTCCTGATCAAAGTTTTCTATTCTTTACCATGGGCTCTATGCCCAAAACTACTCAACAAGCATTGCTGAATACCAAACACAGCTTACTTTGTTTGTATGTGTATTCACTGCATTCTAACTCCTTGTTTGCTTGAAGAAATCATAAGACCTATGCCACAACGTAAGACAGAGCTCTTTTATTTTTATCACCGTCCTGAATGCCAGAATCTGGCAGGCTGAAAATGTGGCTTTGGTGTAGTACCTTGTTGTGGCTTTCGAGGACTCGTCCAAATAAGCACTGCATTCCTTAGATCCAAATCTAGTGATACTCACTCTACTTTCTTCTAACTATAGTCCTCCAGACAAAGTATAGCTGCCTTTGCTGCTACTGAGTTAGGCCAGAATTAGGGAATCAACATCCAGTAGCTGCGTTGATGATGGCAGCCAGCAGTCACTGTTTTGAAACTTGGCCGCAGATATATCACAAACCTTTCCAATCTCTCTCCATGTCACCCTGCAAAAATAACACTCTCAGGAGGGATCACAAATGCAACAAGAGCTTAATTCATCATCCTCTACTAACCACAGTATGCAATTATCACAAGAGCCGTCACTGAACCCATCCATGGTTGGACAGCTGACTCATTCTGCCTGCTCTGTTGCCCTAATGTTTTTACTGTTTCTTGCAGCAGTTCTGCTTGACATAGATGAAGTCATACGTGAACTGTACAGCACTAGAAGAAGACATGTGAGAGCACTGGAATCAGAACAAGTAGCTTGGGACCCCAGAGAACTCTCTTTAGTGTATGTTTAACCAGGACCTTCCCAAATAACCAAACCTGAAATCTATTCAAGACAACTGCCTGCAGCTGACAAAGACAGTAAGCTGAGAGAATTAAAACACTCAGTTGAAAACCTGCTGGGGAAAAAAAAAAAAAAAAAAAAAAAAAAAAGAAGAAGAAGCTTAAAAACCTCCCCAAACTTAGAATTGGTAGTTTTTTTTCCCTTCTTTTAGCAAAAGCACTACTTTCCCATTACAAACCTCAGCTTATTTATAGCTAAAGAGACTAGAGAGACATGAAACCTATGGGTCTGCTTAGGGTGGGGCTGCAAACAGGCTGCCAAGAGAAGGCCTGGGCTGTAGAATGGGTCCTCTGACCCCTTCATTACATCAGAGCCAACTTAAAGTTATGAGAGAGACACAGTCTCAGGGTCCGGTTAGAGGGGGGCTGCAATAAGATGCCAAAGGAGCAGGTAGGCAGGAAAATGAATTCTTCCTTGACAACTGTTACACCTTGAAAATGGTTTGGTGTTCCTAGGCTAAGCACAGCCCACACTTATGGTTAGATGCTAAATCACCACATATTGATTGATACTATATATTTTTTCTTTGACAAGTTTTCTTTCATTTAGACTTTCAGAATTCTGTGTTTTGTGATTCACTTGCCTATTTCTCATTTGGGTTTCCCTGCCCCTAGGACTACAAACATGGATACACATAAAGATTGCATGACATTGTGTGCCAGACTCCATCACAAATGCCGTATCAGTGGCTCTGTTGCTATCACCTCTTCTGTCAAGACTCTTTGGCAAGTCTGCAACAGGGTGGCACAGGTCTAATAGGATTCTCTGTGTTAACCTTAAGCTTGTTCACTGCTTCTTAAAGAAAACATGGAAGAGCCTTGGGAATATCCATAATAGCCTTACTACCATTAAACCACTTCGTCAGAAAGTGAGATGAGAGGCAAATTCACAGAGGCCAAGAGGGACTGAGAGGCAAATTCACAGAGGCCAAGAGGGACTGCCAGTAGAGCTTCACATTCACACAGGTCACAAATGTTTAAACTCTGGTTCTCTTGTTCAGAGATTCTGAAGAGAATTAAGCTCAGAGTTTCATCAAAGACCATTTATCAGCTTTAGGAAAGATGAATAAATTCTTTCCAGACTGAATATAGAGCCTTTGGCTCAAGAACAGGCCCAGATCTTCTGGTTTGCTTATAAAATTGCACCTTCCTTGTTTGTGTATAACTTTTTATAACTAAGCAGTGCAAAATGAGCAGCCACTGTGAGCATTCTTCCCAAACTTTGTTACTTTTCTGAAGCTTAAATCATTTCTATAATATAAAAATGAAGACTTGTGAATTCAAAATTCTCAGATGTCTGCTAGATTAAGTATGAATCTTTACTTGGAAAGGGATGAAATGAAGTTTTATTTAGGGAGTTCAAAATGTTTGCATTTTTTTATGTTACTCAAGTAACCACAAAACTTATAAAGAATTCTTTATTTCCCAATTTGAAACAACTGAACAGTAGACAACTCTTTGCAGATGCCAACCTAAACGTGTCAGCCAGATGTTTTTTTTCCCTAACCCAGTTCAATTAAAATACTTTATGAAGGACCACCCATAGAAAAAAATCAGGAAAAAAACAATTACGTGTAGCTGAGAAAATAATGAATCCTTGGATTTAAAAATAAAACAAGAGGAAATAAAGGGCGAATTTGATACCTTCACAAGGCAATGACACACCACAGTCTCTTCCTCATAGATAAATTATATGAACTAGAATATCAGCAAGATATTCAAATGCAGACTGTGGGACACAGAAAAAAAAGAGAATATACAAAACATTTGCTTACCTCTGAAATTAAAATTAGACATTCTTTAATTTGTCTAACTTTAGCCAAGAAGCTGACATTGATGAGAGCATCAAACACATCAGTTACTTGAGCTTCTACAAGTTAGCTGATGTTTCTTTTTTTTTCCCCATGAAATATCAGCATAAAAAGAATAGTGCCTGTATTCAAAATATCATTAACAGAAGTTCCCACTTCTGTAGGCAAGCGAACACTTTTCCTCATGTAATATGAGTGCCAAACGATGAAGGACACACAAGAATGTAGGGCAGAAATTTCCCCCCACCCCCAAGTCCAGTCCCTCGTTATTATGGCAACCACATCCTGTAATTGCTACTATAAACTAAAATGTTACATGTGGATATTGACTGAAAAATGTTAGCTTTCTACTCTTACATGTCTGCTTATGTAGAGAGAGTACTAAATAATCGGTGTTGGGACCGGTCTTGTTCAACATCTTTGTGGGTGACATGGACAGTGGGATTGAGTGCGCCCTCAGCAAATTTGCCGATGACACCAAGCTGTGTGGTTCGGTTGATACATTGGAGGGAAGGAATGCCATCCAGAGGGACCTTGACACGCTTGTGAGGTGGGCTGATGCCAACCTGATGAAGTTTAACCATGCTAAATGCAAAGTCCTCCACCTGGGTCGGAGCAATGCCAGGCACAGCTACAGATTGGGTGGGGAGGAGATTGAGAGCAGCCCTGCGGAGAAGGACTTGGGGGTGTGGGTTGATGAAAAAAGGAACATGAGCCGGCAGTGTGCGCTTGCAGCCCAGAAGGCCAACCGTATTCTGGGCTGCATCAAAAGGAGTGTGACCAGCAAGTGTGACCAGCAGGTCGAGGGAGGTGCTCCTGCTCCTCTACTCTGCTCTCGTGAGACCTCACTTGGAGTATTGTGTGCAGTTCTGGTGTCCTCAACATAAAAAGGACATGGAAGTGTTAGAACAAGTGCAGAGGAGGGCCACGAGGATGATCAGGGGACTGGAGCACCTCTCGTATGAAGATAGGCTGAGAAAGTTGGGGCTATTCAGCCTGGAGAAGAGAAGGCTGCGTGGAGACCTCATAGCAGCCTTCCAATACCTGAAGGGGGCCTATAGGGATGCTGGGGAGGGACTCTTCATTAGGGACTGTGGTGAGAGGACAAGGGCTAATGGGTTTAAATTTAAACAGGGGAGGTTTAGATTGGATCTGAGGAAGAAATTCTTTACTGTGAGGGTGGTGGGGCCCTGGAATGGGTTGCCCAGGGAAGTTGTGAATGCTTCATCCCTGGCGGCGTTCAAGGTGGGGTTGGACATAGCCTTGGATGGCATGGTTTAGTGGGAGGTGTCTGTGCCCATGGCGGGGGGGTTGGAACTCAATGACCTTAAGGTCCTTTCCAACCCTTACTATTCTATGATTCTATATGATTCTATAATTCTATAAATGTGAACTCTGAAAAAACAGACAACTCTTTCAAAAGTGAGAAAAATGTAAATTCACAGTATCTACTTGCCTTACATACTGGGAAGTGGCTGTTAACTTCTCCATCTGCATTTTGATTGCAAGAGTAAATTAACCAGCACATTCCGAACAACTGAGGAATGGGGTACTAAACAGATGGAACTTCAGATATTTGGACGATTCATTTCAAAAAGGCATTTGAAGGCCCACCTGTATCATTAATGCATAACGTACAACAATAGTAACTAAAATTTGTACAAGGTGAATTGACTTTTCAGACTTCCATATTCTAACTATATGTTACTAACTATATGCTTCAGAAAATTTGAATATGAAACTTGGAGTTGCACTAAACAAGTAAGTTGCAAACTAGCATAAATCATTACATTGGTAAAAAATAAACAAACTGCAATTAGGAAAGGGAAATACAATGAAAGTTTTTCTAGAACTACTGAAAGAAGATGTGAGCTTTATGAAGGTGATGCAGTAGCTTATAAAAAGATTTTGTTGCTTATATTTTCCACCTCTTGCTATGGTCAGCAAATAACAAGAGCCTGATACTCATTTATGACACAAAAACTTCAAAGCTCAGAAGTGAAATGTTGCTGCACTCTGCAGCCATGACTGTCTTGGTCATTTGGATCTCTCAAATATACAGGACAACATACTTTATCGATTATTTTATGAACTCATTAGGAAAGAAAACAAAGAGATGAAACAAGGCCTCAATCCCCTTTGTATGAACCAGTCTAACATGTGAATTCACTAATTCACCCCTTAACTCATAAGGCTTCTAACTCACAAGTTGTCTAATTCATGCTTCATAATTCATGCATCTAGAAGCAAAATACCTAGCTGACGATGAGAGTGCTCATCTTTCCTCCATCATGATGCAGGCCTTCCCTGTGTTACAGCAGGAAGCACGAAAGCCTCAGCAGTCTGGCTGCTGTTGGATATGCTTCTGGGTATTTATGCTGATGTATCTATGCCTTCTAGCTAGAAGTTTGGTCTACACCATTTCCACAAGTTAGTGGGCTCTGAAGCAGCTGACAGACAATCAATGTGCAAGGTGTTATGGCTGTAGGAGACAGCAAGCTGCAAGTGATAACGGCTGCGTAAGGAACTTTGGCCCTTCCTGTGGGCTCCCTACATGTTGCTCTCACCTCAACTTGGTGGCACTGCTCCCAGCACTCATATCAGGCCTCTGCATAAGCTGTGTCTTAACTAGAATCTGAGCAGTTGAATAAAAGTACGCATGGTAGAAATAAAAACATGAATGTGTTTTGTGAAACAGGAGACGTGATCAGGTTGTCAGTCTGGAGACTACCTTTGCAAAACATGTACATTCTTTTTGATGTTTTAAAGATACTGGTTAATATTAAAATTGCTAAATGTAAAGCCGTAAGAGTTCTACTGTAGAATGTAGAATGTTGAATGTAGTATAGAAAAGTTTCTGTTACAGCATAGTATTTTATCTGGAGGCAGGTCAAAAACAAACGGATGATTCTTCACATAATGTCTAGTTAAGCTGTGGTAATGTGCCATTTTGTGAATATCAACAGTTTACAAGGTATTGTATGATTATGCACTATGCCCAAAGACCCCAATGGAAAAGTTGTGCAACCTCATAGAAGAGAAAACTGAAGGCAACTTAGTACGTAGAAGTGAAATCTCTGGGGCTCTGAGTGGTCATCATAGAAGAAGAGGGACAATCTGAATAGCTTCTTAGATATGCTTGTCTTGGTCATATTCTGCTGCAACCATCTGTTTTTTGATGAATGAATGAATGAATGAATGAAGAAGGATATTGACCCTTGGCCTGAAACCGGGCTTCAAAACATGTCCAACCAAACCATGCAGAATACATGTTAACCCACTATATAGAAAATTATTTCCTCCCAACTGTTTTTCTTCTATCCTCACCTCCAAAGCTGAAGAGAGTGAATGAAACAGAATAGAAAAAATACTGAAATAAATGAGTAGAAGTGACAAAGGAGAGAAATCATTTTTATATGCATTTTCAATTTTCTTAATTTTCATATTTTCCATGCTTTATCTTTCTATTAAAAAAAAAAAAAAAAAAAAAAAAAGCACATATTCTGCCAAGTCTGTCTCTTCATGGATCTGTTTGCTATCAATTAGCACAGGTCTCCTGAAGAAAAAGTGGGAAAAGGTGTACAAAATTTTAGCACAATTCATAGGTATTGGTCCTGGAGCTAGAAAATAGGGAATTAGACCCCTGCTTTGCGGAGAGGATGACAGCTAGAGCTCTGCAGCTTGAAAACTCGGCTAAGGACACTGAGAAGCAGTACCAGAACTCTTGCCAGACTCAAGATTTGAGACATTAAGAGAGCTGGTGGGTTGATCTTGCATCAATTTGATGAGTTGTCGAGAAATGTTGCTTGGCTTGGTTTCTTCACGGCTTAGAATGCACTTGAGGATGAAAACAGTCTCTATTATGGTAATAAAATCTGAGGAGAAAGGGTACTCACTAGGCAGGCAATAAAAGTAAGGCTTTGTTCATCATAAAATCACTGAATAATTCATGCAGAAATGGCCCTTTGGAGATCATTTAGTTGTTAAGTCATCAGTACCACCAAAGGAGGACCAACTTCAAGTTCGATTCAACTACAGGGATAGATCACATTGCTCAGGGTCTTCTCTAGCCAAGGAGTGGACATCTACAAGGATGGGGATGCCACAGCCTCGCAGTTCCCTTATTTCCCTTATTCCCTTCATCGTGTGATTTTTTTCTTATATTGAACCAGAACTCCATGTGTTCCCTGTGTGCTTTTCATCTTAATGCATCTCTGAGAAGAGTTTAGCTTAATCTTCATGCTCTCCCACTACATAGACAAGGATAGCAGTTTCCTATTTCTCTTTCTTCTCCAGCATAAATCTTTTTAGCCTCCCTTCATCTGCTCTCCTCCCCTTGACCATCTTCATGGCGTTCCACTGGACTCACTTCAATTTGTCAATACTTCTCTTGTACAGGGAAGCCCAAAATGTGATGTGGTGCTGCTAGAGAGGAATAAACACTAATGTGCTGGCTGCATTCCTGATTATACGGAACAGCATGTGCTTGGCTTTCTTCACCCAGAGAATGCATGGCAAATCTTGTTGTATTTATTGTAAAGCAAGACACTTAGATTTTTTTCCCTGTAAAAAAAGCTTTTTATCCTGTCATAGCCCAGTATGTACCGCATGGGAGCGCTTCACCCCAAGAGCAGGACTCTGCCTCTGTTAAATTTCATGAAGTCTTTGTTCACCCATTTTTTCAGATTGTCCAGATCCCTCTACCTGACAGTCCAGTTGACCACCACTCTCTACTCCAGTTTGATATATAAACAGTGATATAAATAAATAGTGATAGAAGAGGGATTTTGCTTTATTCTGGGAGGTGTTTTTTGGTTTTGTCTGTTTCATTTTTCTGTTGGAGATTTCCATCTGTTGTCTTTTCTAGATAGAGGTGCATGATAAGGGCAAAAGTTATTATGTCAACTATTAGGGGTCTTTTTTCCTGTTCTTTACAGATATGTAACCTCTTCCAATATAATTTGTCTTCTGGACAAACATGAAAATGAAAATCAGTTTATTCCCCAACATGAATGCATTCTGGATGTCCCTGATGCCATGACTGTTGTAGCTTTTTAAGAGAAGCAATCTCTTTCAGGGAAAGAGGCAACATTTTTCCTTCTTCATTAAAAGCATATTCTGGACAATGAATATTTGAACAACAGATTTATAATTTAAACAACATTTCACACACAACTGGGAGGAGAGAGTGGGCAAAGACTGCAGTAAAATTTCCAAGACATTTTAAGGGTAAAAATTACTAAATTACTCAAGGCATGAGCTCACAATTAGCAACAGTTTAATAAACAAGGTAAGAAATAAGTGACTAGGGCACTGAGTCCATAAACCAGGCTCTGCTACAGGCTTGTTCTGCAGGTTGAGGTACTGTGCACTACGCCCAAGGACCCCAGGCCCCAGTTGCTGCTGGATCACAGTGGGGATCCTCATCAGGGTAGAACACAGGCACTGAACGTTTATGATAATACTGAAGACGTGAGAGCAATTTTTCTACCACATGGGGATGTTTTTCAGACAAATCATTTTTCTCTTCAGGATCATTAACAATATCAAATAACCAAAGTCTCTTTGTTGGTGGATCAGATGATTGAATCCTTGACTCATTGAACAAAGATGGTGGAGGGAACCAATGACTGCAGCCTGAGAAAGAGGAACAGACCAGGGGTTAATTCTCGGATACAGTGCAGCAGTATGGAGACATAGAGTTACACAGCAATCAATGAATTCACTAGGTCCTTTGACAAGCCACTGGACAGTGACAGTTGCTGCATTCCTTAACTCCATCCCAGAAACAGAGTATCTCTAGTCCAGTGCTACCTATACAGGAGTCCTATTTATACAAAAAAGCTGCACCATTGGGATTCAAAATTCTATGTCACTTAATTTCGTATCAATTAATTTAATGGACTTGCTTCTTGGATTCAATGATCCTTATGGGTCCCTTCCAACTTGACACATTCTATGATTTTTTTACTGTGAAATTTGTATACATTTTCAGGCAAAATATTTGCAATACAAAAGAATACGTCATTTAGATTTTAGAAATGTCCCTTCTAGATTTTTGCATGTGATCAAAAACCTGAGAAATTAGCAGAATAGCTGAAAGAAATGAACATACATTAAACAGAATTAAACTGTGTTTGGGGCAGGTGGGAGTTGTGATATACTGTACAAAAAGGAGTTACTTCATTACCTGGATATCCAGTTAGTAACTTCCATTTTCCATGTTGGATTGCTGCATGTATAGATATATTGAAATGTGAGTCATCCCATGGAGAAGAATTGCTCTGTGGTAAAGATGTCCTGTTGTCAATGCCAAGACCTTAACGAAAAAGTAAACTGTGTTAGATACATTACACGCGCATGAAATCATTGTTAGAATTCTACTGGAAAACAAAGCAGTATCATCCATTTATTTTTATGTATTCAATGAACAATTTGTCACATATGTGAAAACATCTGTGCTATGTTTCACTGGAGGCATTTAACTCAACTTGAACTGCACTGCAAAAAGTTATTAGTGGAAAATGTCACATCTTAGTCTGGATAACTGGACTCATTTCCTGTACAGACATTATATCTGTATCTCATATACCTGTATTAAGGATGTTCATGATTGGAATTGCTTAATCTGCTCATACAAGTGCCTATATTTTTTGCCAGTCAGGAACAAAGAACTGAAAGATCTCCTAAATTACGGCTACTACTGTTACTTTCTTAGACCACTCCAGGGACCAAGTCCCTGACATGTATCCACATGCAGAGAGCTGTCCCTCTGAACTGAGCTGGCTACATTCACACAGATCTGGTCAGCGAGGTACTTCTATTGCATAATGCAGCATGAAGCACGTCTTCACACTGTCTTTGGCAGTCACATATCATGTATCCCTGTATCCAGATACTGCAGAAAAGTTGAAAGTGTCAATTATGTGCAAATATCCTCTCAAAATGAAACCTAAATCTCCTTAAAGGAGGGAGCTCACAAAAAAATTAGCGTGCGTACACCAGAGATAATTAGGAGACCAGTTCCTTACTGAAACCAGGAGGGAGTCAGACAGACACTCCAGGAGCATGAAAACAATCCTGCATGTCAGCTTTCATGAACAAGGTAGGAGTTTCAGACATAAAAACTAAGAGCTTAATTTCAACTGTATCAGCTAATACCTTTTTATCAAAAGACTACCAGAAGACAACTCTATAATCAGACTAGAAGTAAGGCATCAGGAAGTGAAGAAAAAACAACATTGATTCTCTAGCATCTTTTAAGAGATGACTTTCAATCAGTTTAAAGACTTTGAAGTACTCAGCTGACAGATCTGTGCCACTGAAATGAAAAAAAAAAATCCATGACGTACAGTGATCATGTGAGATCCAATGTTAGAAGCAGAACGAGAGGCTTCTAAAAAGAGTAAATTCAATATATCACAGTGGAGAAAATATATATAGAATCACAGAATTGTGAATAGTTAGAGTTGGAAAGAACCTTGGGATCATTTAGTTCCAAACCCCCTGCCATGGGCAGCGAAAACTCACACTAAACCATATCACCTAAGGCTCTGTCCACCCTGGCCTTGAACACTGCCAGGGATGGAGCATTGTCCTGGGTTCAGCTTAAACCATGGCAAGCATTCACAGCCTCCTTGGGCAACCCATTCCAGTGCCTCACCACCCTCACAGTAGAACCATAGAATCATAGAATAGTTAGGGTTGGAAAGGACCTCAAGATCATCTAGTTTCAACCCCCCTGCCACAACACTAAACCACGTCACCCAAGGCTCTGTCCAACTCAGCCTTGAACACCGCCAGGGATGGAGCATTAACAACTTCCCTGGGCAACCCATTCCAGTGCCTCACAACCTTCACAGTAAAGAACTTCATCCTTATATCCAAGATAAACTTCCCCTGTTTAAGTTTGAACCCGTTACCCGTTGTCCTATCACTACAGTCCCTCATGAAGAGTCCATCCCCAGTATCCTTATAGGACCCCTTCAGATACTGGAAGGCTGCTATGAGGTCTCCACACAGCCTTCTCTTCTCCAGGCTCAACAGCCCCAACTTTCTCAGCCTGTCTTAATAGGGGGGGTGCTGCAGTTCCCTGATCATCCTCGTGGCCCTCCTTTGGACTTGTTCCAACAGTTCCAATGTACACAATACTTCAAACAAGGTCTCATGAGAGCAGAGTAGAGCGGCAGGATCACCTCCATCGACCTGCTGGTCATGCTCCTTTTGATGCAGCCCAGGATATGGTTGGCTATCTGAGCTGTGAGTGCACACTGCCGGCTCATGTTCATTTTCTCATCAACCAACACGCCCAAGTCCTTCTCCGCAGTGCTGCTCTGAATCTCTTCTCTGCCCAACCTGTAGCTGTGCCTGGGATTGCTCCGACCCAGG
The DNA here is from genome assembly GCA_039720435.1 of Amazona ochrocephala. Lineage (NCBI taxonomy): Eukaryota > Metazoa > Chordata > Aves > Psittaciformes > Psittacidae > Amazona > Amazona ochrocephala. Next base: position 91,549,875 of record CM077909.1, read on the forward strand.
TGGAGGACCTTGCACTTGGCATGGTTAAACTTCATAAGGTTGGCATAGCCCACCTTACAAGCGTGCCAAGGACCCTCTGGATGGCATTCCTTCCCTCCAGTGTATCAGCCGAATCACACAGCTCGGTGACATCGACAAACTTGCTGAGGGCACACTCAATCCCACTGTCCATGTCACTGACAAAGATGTTGAATAAGACCGGTCCCAACACCAATCCCTGAGAGACACCACTCGTTACTAGTTGTCCTGGGTTCAGCAGCAGCAGTCATTTTTCTCCTTCTTGGTAGCTGGTGCAGTGCTATGTTTTTGATTTTGGTCCTGAGAACAGCGCTGATAACACCGATGTTTTCAGTTACTGCTTGGTAATGTTTTGGTCTGACCAAGGACTTTCTGAGTCTCATGCTCTGCCAGGGAGGAGGGGAAGCCAGGAGGAAGGAGAGACAGGACACCTGACCCAAACTGACCAAACAAGTTATTCCATAACACAGCACGTCATGTCCAGGATGAAAAAACAGAGAGCAGAGACCCCGAAGGGTGGGGGGAGCACTGCTTGGTCAGGCTGGGGATTGGTGGTGAGCGATTGTATTCTTTCCTTGTATTTGCCTTGTCATTATTATTATTGGTGGTAGCAGTAGTGATTTGTGTTATACCTTAGTTACTAAACTGTTCTTATCTCAACCTGTGGGAGTTGCATCCTTTTCATTCTCCTCCCCAGCCCCCCTGGACTGGGGGAAGAAAGAGGGGGGAGTGAGTGAGAGAGCGACTGCGTGAGTTATAGAGGCTTAAACCATGACACTGGTCTCCAGCTGGACATTGAGCCATTGAGCACTACTCTTTGTATGCGGCCATCCAGCCAGTTCTTTATCCACCGAGTGGTCCACCTATCAAATTGATGTCTCTCCAGTTTAGAGACAAGGATGCCATGTGGGACAGTGTTGAACGCTTTGCAGAAGTCCAGGTCGATGATGTCAGCTGCTCTACCCCTGTCCATCAGTTCCGTAGCCCCTTCATAGAAGGTCACCAGATTGGTCAGGCAGGATTTCCCCTTAGTGAAGCCATGCTGGCTGTCACCAAGCACCTTGTTGGTTTTCATGTGCCTCAGCATGCCTTCCAGGAGAATCTGCTCCAAGATTTTGCCAGGCACAGAGGTGAGGCTGAGTGGTCTGTAATTCCTTGGGTCATCTATTTTCCCCTTCTTGAAAATGGGGGTTATATTTCCCTTTTTCCAGTCGTCGGGAACTTCACCTGACTGCCATGATTTTTCAAATGTGATGGACAGTGGCTTAGCAACTTCATTTGCCAGCTCCTTCAGGACCTGCAGATGGATTTTGTCACGTCCCATGGACCTGCGTCCATTCAGGTTCTTCAGATGGTTTTGAACCAGATCCTCTCCTACAGCGGGCCTAGTAAAGAACTTCTTCCTTATATCCAATCTCAACTTCCCCTATTTAAGTTTGAACCCATTGCCCCCTGTCCTACCACTACAGTCGCTAATGAATATCTGACAGAAGAAAGCAATAGAAAGTTTGAAAAGGAATTGCTGGGACACAATTTCTCTATTTTTTATGAAGGTCCTGCTAAGTTTCTCTCATTACTGGGCTTTGAATCAATTTTTCTTTAATAAGCAATTTTTGTGAATGCCCAAGTTCTCTGTTTACATCAAACTTCTATAAGGTTCCCAGATAAATAAGGCTATAAAAGGGGACTACTTGTTTAGAGTATGCACACACAGATGGGAGTACTTAGCTCATCTTTGATCACAAAGCACTGAAGCTGATGGTAAAAAACCCTAAACCTTTTATGAAAACAAGGAAAACTTCATAAATGCCACAAGAAGAATCTCTCCTGAAGACAGATCTCCCCTCGCTCCCCAGCCATGTGATGTCTGTACCAGATACAAAACAGTTTAAAGATTAATATTGACTACTTTTCCACATCATTATGTTATCTATTATTCTGTCATACCTTTTGTTACTGTGAATACTCATCTTTGCCATCTACTTTGTAAAACAACACAATGAAAGACATTCAGCAGATTAAAAAACACCACCATATTTTTTAAACATTACATCTCAGTTTTACAATATTAAGGCTTGGTCTAAAGGAAAAATTGCATGAGTCTGCATTTCTGATTTTCAGGTTTATCATGGAGAATTTGCTTCTGATTGCTGAGCTACAGTATGCAAAGCCATAGTATTACATAAGATAAATTATGTAAAATAATTCAAATAGAGAGTATGAAAGACTGTATTTTCAGATGTACTTCACAAATATCGTTGGAATGTCATTCGCGAGACTTAAAATTATTTTATCTTCTTGAATCTTATTTTAAAATCTCTTTATTTGGTCCAGGTAACAAAACCAAACTCCTAAACGAAGAAATGTCACAGCTTACAGTTGAAGTTGTTTGGTGGAATACTATCTTTAGCAAAATTTCTTGAAAACAGAAAGATAAATTCCCTCATGTTGAATTATTATAAACATAACTCTGTCAGTCATGTTAACTCATCCACTGCAAGCACTTGTCTTGTGCCAAAGAAATGTACTGTTATTCAGACAAGTGTCTTGTTTCCCAGACAGTACAGGTTAACTTTTATTAAACATACTAGCAGTAGAAAACAGATGATTGTTTCAATGGTCTCTATATGTATATTTATAGGACTGACAGTTTATTACATCATATAAGCACCAGATACAGAACTAATTTAAATAAAAACATTGCTTGATATGAATTCTCTTCTCATCATATGACTTCCACCTTAAGCTTGGATATTCCTCCCCCTGCATGTACCCCACTTTCTCCTTCTCTTCAACCTAGCTGTTCAGTTTCTACCTTTGTCTTCATTCTTCAACTCCTGGTAATGTAGGTGAAACACAAAATGAATGGGCAGATTTTTCCCTCAATGTATGAATTTTACAGGGATTCCTTTTCCAATATGGCAGACTAAAGAAGTCAGATTCTTTTTTGTTTTGGTAAAAAAGATAAAACTTTCATTCCCATAGCATTCAAGCAGTTTTTCTCTGCATCTGTTCTAGATTGTTGTTTTGGGGTAGGTTTGTTTGTTATTTTGTTGGTTTTTTTGTTTGTTTGTTTGTTTTTCTCCCAGTACGGATGGCCAGGCAGTAACAACAGCCCCATGGACTAATTCAGCAGACACCTTTTATAGGTCTGTGTAATCAAAAAAACCTGGACTTGTGTAAAGCCTTTGACATTGTCTCCCATGACATCCTTCTCTCTAAGTTGGAGAGACATCAATTTGATAGGTGGACCACTCGGTGGATAAAGAACTGGCTGGATGGCCGCACGCAAAGAGTAGTGCTCAATGGCTCAATGTCCAGCTGGAGACCAGTAACGAGTGGTGTCCCCCAGGGATCGGTGTTGGGACCGGTCTTGTTCAACATCTTTGTGGGTGACATGGACAGTGGGATTGAGTGCGCCCTCAGCAAGTTTGCCGATGACACCAAGCTGTGTGGTTCGGTTGATACGTTGGAGGGAAGGAATGCCATCCAGAGGGACCTTGACATGCTTGTGAGGCGGGCTGATGCCAACCTAATGAAGTTTAACCATGCTAAATGCAAAGTCCTCCACCTGGGTCAGAGCAATGCCAGGCACAGCTACAGATTGGGTGGGGAGGAGATTGAGAGCAGCCCAAGGAGAAGGACTTGGGGGTGTGGGTTGATGAAAAAATGAACATGAGCCGGCAGTGTGCGCTTGCAGCCCAGAAGGCCAACCGTATCCTGGGCTTCATCAAAAGGAGCGTGACCAGCAGGTCGAGGGAGGTGCTCCTGCACCTTTACTCTGCTCTCATGAGACCTCACTTGGAGTATTGTGTGCAGTTCTGGTGTCCTCAACATAAAAAGGACATGGAAGTGTTAGAACAAGTGCAGAGGAGGGCCACGAGGATGATCAGGGGACTGGAGCACCTCTCGTATGAAGATAGGCTGAGAAAATTGGGGCTGTTCAGCCTGCAGAAGAGAAGGCTGCGTGGAGACCTCATAGCAGCCTTCCAATACCTGAAGGGGGCCTATAGGGATGCTGAGGAGGGACTCTTCATTAGGGACTGTGGTGAGAGGACAAGGGCTAATGGGTTTAAACTTAAACAGGGGAGGTTTAGATTGGATCTGAGGAAGAAATTCTTTACTGTGAGGGTGGTGGGGCCCTGGAATGGGTTGCCCAGGGAAGTTGTGAATGCTTCATTCCTGGCGGTGTTCAAGGTGGGGTTGGACATAGCCTTGGATGGCATGGTTTAGTGGGAGGTGTCCCTGCCCATGGCAGGGGGGTTGGAACTCGATGATCTTGAGGTCCTTTCCAACCCTTACTATTCTATGATTCTATTCTATGATTCTAAGTCTGCTGTTACATGCCTGCATACCCTCCTTATACACTTGCATCTAAAAAATTTGATACTTTTGCTTGTGTAAAGAGGCTAGACATTTTATTTTTCTGCTGTTTGATCACCTGCATAGCAGTGGCTGGTGAAATATGAAAGCTTTGTTTTTCCCTTAAAAGAAAAATCCCACAGTCTTTGGAATGAATTTTCTTATTTTCAAACTGAAGCCACTGTTTCCTGAAGCCCAACTTCAGAGCCTCACCAGCTGCTATATTTCTTTTTAATTAGTCTCTTGGGAAATGATACAACTTCAATAATCTAAGAAAGCAGTGAAATTTCATGCAGATATTTATTTTCAAATATTTAAAGCTACAATGAATTGATCTAAATATTTAAGAGTTTTGTTTGGAGTTGTAGGTCTCTAAAAAGTATTCAACTAGCTTTTATATCTCTCTAGGAAAACAAAAGTCCTTCAGAATTGTTGCCCTTGGCAAGTGACTATGGAGTTTATATCATATATGAAGACCATCCTTAGTCCTAACAGCCTGAAAAATGGGTTCAGGATCAGATTTTAAAAGGAATTGAGGAGGCCAACTCCCACTACCCACAAGAGAGTTTATTATGTAAACACTTTAAAAGCCTGGCCCTTTGCCCCTTATAAAACCTTCAGCTTAATTCTTTTATTTCCATTGTCCTACATTGTCTTTATAAAAAGGTATGTATTCCGAATTAGGATGTAAAAGCCTAAATAATTTTCAATAGCTAATTTGTAACTTCAACAGACCTGATTTTTCAGAAGGCCAATGTCAACAACTCTGAAAGTATCTATGCTAAATGCTCAGAAAGCACCAGCCAAAAATGTTAGCTGCATTTGCAAAAATAATTGACATTCTGAAAATTTGAATATTTCATATCATACTTTTCAGGCAGGATGTTGAAAAATTTACTACTGGATAAGTATATAAATAACATCCTGAATAAAGAGAATATATGGGACTTTTTAGAAGAGCAAACAATCTTTCAGTGCATTAAGCCTTGCTAATGGACACATATAAGTACAGCAAAAAAGAAAGTAAGGAACATGAGGGGAAAAAATTAGTCCTAACTCTGCATACACAGAAGAGTGTGCTATGAACAAGCTATTGCTATTCAGGGAAGAATTTGCAAAGTTGTAATGAACAAGTAATGTCCAGTAGAAGTTAAGAAAGGCAAAACCAGTTTTAGAAGGGGCAAACTATGGGCCACTGCCACCAGCTAGGACCTTGCTGTTTCTCACAAAGGATACTGTGCAGTTACATGTCGTAACACGTTCAGTAACATGCCATCCCCACTTTACAGAGCAGGCACAGAAAAAACATACGAGATACAGAGATGCAACAAGAACGATGAAAGCTACGGCAGAGCTTTTGTGTGAAGAATGACTGAATCAATGACTCTTCATCCTCAAAGATGGACAGCTGATGCGGAACAGGACAGACGTCTATGAAACTGTGTGGCCATGACAAGCTGAATAAGAAATAATTGGTCTTTCCTAACGGGAGCATCGCATATATTACAAAGTTGCGAATGCAAAATAAATGATAGCATATACTTCCTTACCACACACCAAACTCAAGTGTGGATTTTTTTTCCATGGGGTGCTGAGATGATAGAAGTTTATGCAGGTTGAATGACAAAAAGGGTTCACAAAGTGGAACAAAAATTCATTAAGGATTCTTACGCCCAAAATCACATCCTAAATATCAGGAGCTCCATTAACTGCAGGTTGTGGGCAGCATGCAAGAGAAATATATTTATATGCTTGACCTCATACACTCCTTCCTGCAAAACTTACACTCTTAGAAAGAGGATAATGAACTCGCCAGATTTTTGGCCTGATCATATACCAAATTATTTTTAGTTCAGGACAAGTCAAATATTTTGTTTTCAAAAGAAAGCACTATACTGGAGGAGATTTATGCAACCCCTTTATTATATTGATCTCTGTGAGCACTGAACTGAAAGTTTCAAAACTTTCAGAAAGGGTAAGTATAGCATCATAGAATGTCTCAACTTGGAAGGGACCCATTAGGAACGCTGAGTCCAAACCCTTGCTCCTTGTAGGACTACCTAAAACTAAACCACATGACCACCAACTTGAACTTCTCCTGACACAGTTTCAATTCCATCTCCTCATGTTCCATCGCTGGTCACCAGAGAAAGGAGACCAGCACCTCTCCCTTTGCTGCCCCACTTGAGGCAGCTGTAGGCTGTGGTAAGGGCTCCCATCAGCCTTCTCTTCTTAAAGCTGAGCAAACCAAGCGACTTCAGCCACTTATCCTAAATCTTGCCCTCAAGGCCTTTCACCATCTTGGTCATCCTCCTCTGTATGTATATGTGATTCAGATTCAGGCTTAACTGTAGTTTTACAAATCCATGAATAACATCAGAAGTAATTTCCAGCACACCCACTAGTTTACTTCCAGTGTTATTATTAAAAGTAGGAATAACATAAAGAAATAAGAAAATTAATTTGTATTAGCAGTGGCTTCCAGCGCACAGATCTGTCTGTATTGGCGTAGACAAGTCAGTCATTTGCTTAAGGCATGTTTTGCACTTATCCTAGAACATAAACTAAGAGTAATGTAATCGAAAGAATGGATTCATAAGGGATTTATTCTACTGTGACTGAAATCAGAATCTGATACCTACATTAATTCCTGCTTCAATCATGCCATTTTAAATTTAAAAAAGCCGCTACGATTTACAGAAATGCCACAAGATAACAGGTTTTGCTATACTGAATTAGTTATTTGGTAAATTCAACCCAGCAGTGCATCCTAAGAAGTAATTAACAACTGAGGAGTCAAAGCAAAACAGGAGAGATAAACCAAAACTGCTTACTTTGTCAGCAGTCTGTTCTTTCACTTCACTTTCTAAGCCTAGGGAAGATCATAAAAAATGATGCAGTGTGCTTAGCCCAGTGTTTTTCCTCTAGCCTTTTGAAAAAGCTCTTCTGACCTCATTCAGTATCCCATGTGTACTCCTGATTTAGGTTGGCTGGTTAGCTCTTCCAGAGTAAAAAAACCTGTCTTCCTGTGTATTTTTGCATACACTTACACTAGGCTTCTGCTTAACTCATCAGTTCACCTATCCAACTAGGCAATGATTTTTGAGGGTGTAAAATAGGAAAAAACATTTCTTCACATTTCTTCCCTGGTGACCAATGTATGCTTGAGAATCGACCATTGGCTCCTTGTCATGTGCACAGTGACCTATCAGAAACTTACCCAAAATAAAAAAAATGCAAACCTATCTGATCACCTTGAAAAGACAAAAATGTCTGAAAATCCACTTCTTTTCTGTGTAACTGAAAACCTTATAAATTCTTCTGCAACTGATGTACACCAAAATAATTTTATGACCCTCTGGTGCTGCATGAATAAAAAGAAGAAAGGTTGATCCAGTTTTATTACATTTTACAGCTTTAGATGTCTTATCAGAAGCTCTCTACTCCTCTTCCTTAATGAGGTCTATAAATCCAACTTGGTTATTTTTCTAAGTCTTACAATGTTCCCGAGAGCTTTCATTGAAATTCTTTGAAATATTCAATATTCGATCATGTGCAGACAATAATAATAAAAAAAAAGTTTTCCTAATGCAAGCAAAATTTAAAAAAATGGCAAAGACAACAAAAAGCCACTGCAACACAGTACTTGGTAGGTAGGCTGGAAAATTCAGATCTGCCAGCGCCTTTGTAAGTATTTCCTATGATTTGTTTCAATCTTTTGCTTTCTGCTTTGCAAAGCAAACATGTAAAGTACCGTATAGCCATAATCTGTAAAAAAGGTTATTTAAGGATAGTCAACACCCATATTGTAAATTTCAGAGGTTAAAAAAAAAGGTACAATCTGAACTTTTTTTTTTTTTTTTAAATAAAGAGGCTCATTCTTTTGATCAGTCTGAAAGGCAAATTTGTGGAAACATTTTATTAAATGCAATTAATTTCTGAAGAGTATGTTCATTTAACCTTAACATCTAATTTTTAATAATAAGAAGGAAGAAGATAAACTACAGATTTTCAGCTGAGATTAAAAAAAGAGAATATACAGGGGAATATATATTCTATATCTATGTATACAATGATATTTGCACAGATCTTATAAGCATAGATCAATTACTCTTCTCATTCTTCTAGGTCTCCTTCGTTCTTTAACTGAGGGCAACTCATGCAATTCATGGAAATGTAAAATGTGGAGATATAAATAGGCAGTACATCTAAAAATAAAATATTCTGTCTTCAGCCTATGATTAAGATGATGAAAATGATCCATGTTGAGAAGAAGTTCTCTTGGTTGGTGAGAGATCAAAGAGCATAAAGTTCTCTCTAACATGCCATTTAGTGAGGTCCCAACCACAAAATTTAAAGGATCCAAAAGAATATTGCTTGAAGCATGCTATATTTCTGTACACTGTGGTCTACAATACTAGTGTGCAGGGTGGCAATGCTGGATACTGGAGAGCAATTTTGGATAAAGACAAAGGAACATCAATTTATTATTTATTTAGGAGACAGAGCCCTGCCTAAAAAGTTAATCTAAACAGCCTGAGTGCCAGATTGAATATGCCTCTACAATTTTCCAACTTCCTACACAGTAACAAAAACATTCTTTTATAATCAGCTACATATAATGAGTGCCCTTACAAACAAAAGAAGCAACTGAAGCTTCTACCTTTGGTTCTTCATCTTAGAACTTATCTGTCTTTTGCAGTATATCTCCCAAATGAGAAAGTGAAAAACAGCAGCACTCCTATAGTTGAACTTCTATTTATAATACTCTAATGTAGGAGCAGATTCAGCCATATGACAGGGAAAATACAATCACATAAAGCTCCAAGCTTAATTGCAAACTGCTTGATGGAAAAAACTGAAAAGCATGCACTAAGAAAAGCCACAAAACACAGGATGAATTGAGATTTTAGATGGCTCACACTCTTTCCAGTGCAAATTAGACACACATCTGAAACAAATAATAAACAGGTGCTACTGCTTTGCAGATGTAAAGTACCTTTAAGAACTTTCAGCCATAGGAGGAATATCAGCAACATTTCCTGTAACAAAAACGTGTGTGCATATTACACTACCTGGATGTCTAAACGTTTGTTTAGATAGTTAGTTTGACAGCCTGCGGTTTACAATGTATACCACATAAAAGGATTCCCTAGATAGTCTCTTAGTAACTAGAATTACCTCTGTAGTTCTTTTTCATCATAAATTTTGTCTGGCTATGCAACACCCACTATCACTTCCTTGGGTACTCCACTCCAACATTTAAATAATATATAACAGGATCCACGTAAGAAAAGTTTACTTCTCATACTGCATGGCCATCTAGAACAAGAAACTAAGCAGCTATGGGACAAGAGGAAAGATCCTCATGCAGACTCACATCATTAAATCTAATTGAATGAGAAAGAAAAATTTTTTGATTTGACACTGGAGAGACCACTGCTGGATTCCAAAGGGAAATTGTGCTGGGACCCACACTGTTAACATATTCCAAATGACCTGGAAAAGGGAATGAATACTGAGATCACAATGTTTGTGAATGATGATAAGTTATTGAAAGCTGACTGTAAAGAATGACAGAAGACCACGATACTTAAGATAGATATAGGCAAAGTGGTGCATGTGTGAAACAATCCTAAATTCATCTGTTAAATGACGGCCTGTGAGTCACCCTTAACTGACCAAGAGTGAAACTTTGGGATCATGATAGAGCTGACATTTTTTCAGAATTATGTCAGCACTTGTCAAAAGGAAAACTGAGTGCAAGGAATATTAGAAAAGGCCTCATAAACAAAGCAAAAAGCTCCATGCAACTGGAATATTCTGGTCTTTCCATCTCAAAAAGAATATCATATGACTGAAAACATTCAGAAACCAGTTACAAAGTTGGGGGATATCGAATGTACAAGACCCAGGGTGATTCCCATGTGAATTAAAATCCTCTGCTAATTAATCTGTATGTTCCATGGCACTCTAGGGACCAGGCTGCTTCCAATACCTGCATGATCTAAGGAAGGTTCTTCCCATCTTGCATGATGTTGAGCCAAATGCAATCAATAATCAAAACCTTATTTAGGTGACAAGTGGCATACTAATGTAACACACCGGCCCAATAGTTTCAGTGCTTACTACTCAGACCTCTTGAAGCACCTTGAATGAAGGCACATCATCTTGGCAGTTGTTAATATATCCAGTGCGACTATAGTCTCTGCCTGGCCTGATTAGATATCAACTACACTGCAGAACAGGACTACGACACAGCATGAACCCACAGTGAGAAAAACTCAAGCGTGGTGAAAAATGGGATGAGACATAAATTCTTTACCCAGGAAGTTCATCATCTACTTTTGCCAGCAACAGTCATGTTCCAATTGGACTAGACTACATTCTGTGAGCAAACACAACCTTGGCTAAATCCTCAAATTCAATTACATGCAATTTTTTCTCTATCACCAAGATATTTTGTGGAAAACCTCCATGTTATTCTATTGCTTTGTAAAATCTTTTAATAGCACCTCAGCTTATTGCTATCAGAACAGCTAGAATATCTGTCTCAGCTGCTGGACCCCTGCCGTCCTTACCCAATGTGATAAAAAGGATTTCATTTTGTCAGCAGGCACCACATAAGCCACAAATGTTTCTAAGACTGCAATGCAATAAAGTTTGCATTTGCTAGTTTGCAAAGACCCTTGAGAGGATCACTGGGAGCGCTCATGTTTTCAGGCATATCTCTGCTAACAGAGGCTGGAGAGACTCACAGTGAGCTATAGGAGTGACAAGAGGCACCCACCACAGGATACCATCAGTTACGCCCTCAGTGCAGGGAATGCAGCCATAACAAAGTTGTAACACATAACCAAAAGGCAAGAAACTACTGAATTGCAGAGACTAGTGCTTGCAGTAAGGCAGCTTTGGGGAATAAAGTGGCATCTAATGCACATGTCCAAAGAGATTATTACATATAAAATAATTTAATCTTATGCATACAGATTGCTAACTCACTGAAGACTCTCACTCCAGGAAGACAGGTTTTCAAAAGATTGTATCACCTCGCAATGACAAGTTCAAGAGGATAAATGAATTTATTTTTTTTTCTTTTAAATTCTGCTGAGATCATACTCAAAGCACCATGGGTGATCAAAAAAAGTTCTTTACTTTATAAAAATGTTTTTATTAAGGGAGAAGTGAACAACTCTGTATGTTGCAGAGTAGTATTTTGCTTACTAGTTGAATCAAACACTGGAAACTAAACAACTCAGGTTCTTCCATTTTTGTTCCTCTTTGCAGAGGAAACTTAGAGGGGAAAAAAGAGGCTTCTAAAAGGTGGAAGCAAGGACAGGCAGCCTGGGAAGAATACAGGGATGTTGCCCGGGAAGCTAGGGACCAGGTTAGGAAAGCTAAGACCCACTTAGAATTAAACATGGCTAGGGATGTGAAAGATAACAGGAAGTGATTCTATAGGTACCTTGCAAATAAAAGACAGACTAGGGACAACATAGGCCCCTTCCGGAAGCTATCAGAAGAACTGGCTACCCTGGATTTGGAGAAGGCTGAGGTTCTTAATGACTTCTTTGCCTCAATCTTCACCGGCAAATGCTCTGAACACACCGCTGAAGTCTTGGAAGGCAGATGCAGGGACTGTGAGAATGAAAACTTTAGGCCCACTGTAGGAGAGAATCTAGCTCGAGAACATCTTAAGAACCTGAACGGACACAAGTCCATGAGATGTGACAAAATCCATCTGCAGGTCCTGAAGGAGCTGGCAAATGAAGTTGCTAAGCCAGTGCCCATCGTATTTGAAAAATCATGGCAGTCAGGTGAAGTTCCCGACGACTGGAAAAAGGGAAATATAACCCCCATTTTCAAGAAGGGGAAAATGGATGACCCAAGGAACTACAGACCACTCAGCCTCACCTCTGTGCCTGGCAAAATCTTGGAGCAGATTCTCCTGGAAGGCATGCTGAGGCACATGAAAACCAACAAGGTGCTTGGCGACAGCCAGCATGGCTTCACTAAGGGGAAATCCTGCTAGATCAATTTGGTGGCTTTCTATGATGGGGATACGGAACTGAGGAACAGGGGTAGGGCAGTTGATGTCATCTACCTGGACTTGTGTAAAGCCTTTGACACTGTCCTGCATGACATCCTTGTCTCTAAACTGGAGAGACATCAATTTGATAGGTAGACCACTCGGTGGATAAAGAACTGGCTGGATGGCCGCACGCAAAGAGTTGTGCTCCATGGCTCAATGTCCAGATGGAGACCAGTAATGAGTGGTGTCCCTCAGGAATCCGTGTTGGGACCGGTCTTGTTCAACATCTTTTTTGGTGACATGGACAATGGGATTGAGTGCGCCCTCAGCAAGTTTGCCGATGACACCAAGCTGTGTGGCTCGGCTGATACACTGGAGGGAAGGAATGCCATCCAGAGGGACCTTGACATGCTTGTAAGGTGGGCTGATGCCAACCTTATGAAGTTTAACCATGACAAGTGCAAGGACTTGGGGGTGTTGGTCGACGAGAAAATGAACATGAGCCAACTTCAGTGTGCACTCGCAGCTCAGAAAGCCAACCGTATCCTGGGCTGCATCAAAAGGAGCGTGACCAGCAGGTCGAGGGAGGTGATCCTGCTCCTCTACTCTGCTCTTCTGAGACCTCACTTGGAGTATTGTGTGCAGTTCTGGTGTCCTCAACATAAAAAGGACATGGAACTGTTGGAACAAGTGCAGAGGAGGCCACGAGGATGATCAGGGGACTGGAGCACCTCTCGTTTGAAGATAGGATGAGAAAGTTGGGGCCGTTCAGCCTGGAGAAGAGAAGGCTGCATGGAGACCTCATAGCAGCCTTCTACTATCTGAAGGGGGCCAAAAGAGATGCTGGAGATGGACTTCATTAGGGACTGTAGTGATAGGACGATGGGTAACGAGTTCAAACTTAAACAGGGGAAGTTTAGACTGGATATAAGGAGGAAGTTCTTTACTGTGAAGGTGGTGAGGCCCTGGAATGGGTTGCCCAAGGAAGCTGTGAATGCTTCATCCCTGGCGGCGTTCAAGGCTAGGTTGGACATAGCCTTGGGTGACATGGTTTAGTGGGAGGTGTCCCTGCCCATGGCAGGGGGGCTGGAACTAGATGATCTTAAGGTCCTTTCCAACCCTAACTATTCTATGATTCTATGATTCTACAAGAACTTAAAAGCAGCAAGCAATAATCAGTATTATTTTCACAGTAAGGCAATGCATATGCCTCCCCGCCTCTTGTGATCTGATTAGTAGTCTATAAAACCACAAAGGAGATTCCCAGACAGAAGTCTGGGGCTGGTGAACCAAAAACCACTTACACATGAAACCCAAACTGAAAGAGAGTATTTTCTAGCATGTTCATTATCTTCTTTAAAATCAACATATTATTTGGTATAGAATCAGCATCCAAGAAATCTCTGTTATATTCACCAGTTTGTATATAATGTCAGAATAATGGTAATTGTATCATTCTCCTACTGCTTCCATTAAAATAAATCAAAAGGTTTTGCACGTAACAACTTCTGCTCCAATGGAAATAATTTTACTATATTATCAGGATTTAAAACATTTGCTTATATGATGCTCATTAAGTAGAAAGGAAATAAAACCTAAGCAGTTCAAAAATCGCGAGTGATTACTCCTCTATCAAGAGACATTGCAGACTCCTTTGAATCACCTCAGCCTGTTTTTGTGCTGCAATAGCAGAAGTGACAGGTTAAAAAAATCACAGACTTTCTTAAATGTTGTGGAACTCCACATAAATATTACTCTTGAGAAAGGTGTCAGCAACTTCCTCGAAATCTTATACAAAACTGGTACCAGGCACCCAAACACTTGATTCTTTAAGAAGCGTGCATCTGGGAAGGATAACACAAAGTTGAGAAATGAACCATAACTTCACTGTAGTAAAACTCGGGAAGACACCCTGTAACTTTTCTCTGTGGTCAGAGCTGTTTCCTACAGCCACATCTTCTGAGCTCCGCTTCAATGTCATTTTTCCATCTGTCCAATACTTTCCACCCTAAAGATGGAAATTCTCAGGTCACACCGAAAGCCCTAGCAATTGGTAACTGATCAGGTAACTCATGAACTGTAATCTTGTATCCTTCAAGAGAGATTTCTCCTCAGTGGTCTGTATGAAACTCTAGGATGGACGTTTTCTCCATATTTTCCCTCTCACATCATATCATAAATACAAATATTTCTAATAACACAGAAAATAAGCCTTTATCTTAGTGATGAGAGATCCACTTGTGCCGAATTCGTACATAAAACTTAATTTATACAGGAAAGCAAGCAAATTTTATGGGTACATCATTTGTAATTCTTAAGAATCTTAAACCATTAAGGTTCTTAATTTACTACTATCTTCTAAATGTTAATTTAATGATCTATGTGTTTTTCAAGCTTCCCTAGATGCAAAATATTCTATAGGCACAGACAGGTTTTCATTTGTAAGCAGTCTGGCCTATAGTTTTACTAGCAGGCAGTCTATAATACATCCAAATTAGGGACTCTACATCACACCATAAAACCCAGAATGGTACTGAAAAAAAAAATATCCAGATTTCCTTAGGTATTTCTCAGTTTGGAAGTATCTGGATCTAGGAAGAACAGAAAGAAGATGGCAGGAAGGTTCAATGTGGGAACATAGAACATGTAAATACCTTTGAGCATACACTGTTTCTAATGAAGGTCATTTTAGCAATTGGAAAGCTGTACTCTTCACACTGTTCAGCTGCATACATAATAAAAGTAGTATGCATCTATGGACTGGGTCAGAAATTATACTGGTTTTTCTGTCTATTTTGAATTCCTTTGCTTTATGTTTCAGGATTAAGCACCAACATGCTTTAATTTAACATGAGATTTTTTTCCTCTCCTATACATCTAGAAATAATATATGGAACATGGTTCAAGCTTTTAATATACACAGTAGATCATAGTGGTTATAGCATTGAGAACAGTGAAAGTACCACTTTAATTTCCACTGATGAACATAAAAATCAAGTCTCTTACAAACATTCTAAAATTGGGACTCTCTCTTAGTAATATAATTTATACAGTTCCTAAAATCTCAAACCAGTCAGTTGAATCAACTACTTACCAGCAAGATAAGAAATAGTAAGACTATGTTTTCAAAGAAAATTCTACTGAGAAATACGAAAGCAAATGAGCAAAAGGCATAGTTAATATTTTTACGATTAGGAGACACAGTTAGACTTTACATCTTTTATTTAGAAACAGAAGGTCTTTTTAAATGCTTCATTTTTTTGTCAGTGGTATGGAAACACATGACTGTTCTCCACACATTTATAAATGGAACTGTAGTGACAGAGGGAATGTTTCTCTCCCCTGTAGCTACAGAAGCATAAGTCTTCGATACGAGTAGATGAAGATTCCCCACCCAAAACTATCACTTACCTGTGAAAAGAAAATTTTGCACTGTTTCACATAGGTAAATAAGAAACTTTGTAAATGAAGCTGTATTGGAAATTTATTTTCGGCATTTTAGACAATGGAAACTTCATGACAAAAGTCACCTTTTGCTAGACATGATTCTGAGAAGCAACCTGTTGCTCCATTTTCATTGGGAAATGCATAGGACAAAGCAAACTCCAGGAGGAGATGCAAGAAATTCTCCCTGTTTCTTCAGCAAAATGCATATTGTTATCTTGGCATGAATGCAACTCATGTTCCTCCTGCAACTGATTTAGCTCTGGGATCCAGTGCACACAAGAAAGTCAACTGGAGTATAAACAGCTCTGACTAAAAGTGCCCATCTCACCAGAATAGGTTTGATCCTCAGCAGTTAGTCTTTAAGTATTGAAAACTACTGAAATTCAGCAAATATCAGGCAGTGAACTGTCAAAATGAAATATCATCCACAAAATGCAGGGAAATTTTAAAGTTTCTTCATTATAATGGATAATGCTGTAAGGGTCTAGCCTATTCTTTCTTGGGATATAAGATCTGAAGCAACTTCATTGTATTTTCTCTGATATAACTCCTACTTCCATGACTGGAGTTTTGGGAAGAGACAGAGAAATGCAAAGAGATGGAGAAATTGGCAGGAGAAAATGTTATGAATACTTGCTGTAACACTCGCAGATGCCATCATCCACAATAAAGCCAAAATTTTGAGCTTCCTGCATGTCCCATAAAATATATGTACTTTAAAGTCTTGTTCAATACCTACTCTATTAGATTTTACATCTAATCCATTCTATTTTACATCCACTCCAAATTTAGTCTTTTTGTGAGAAAAACTACTGAGAAATACAGGTAAAAAAAATATTCTTCTACCATAGGAAAACTTACACATCAAAGTTTCAGGGTCTGACTTTAATAGATGAATAACGCTGTAAGCCCAAGCAGATTATCTAGACTGTTTTAAAGAAAGCATGTATGAGAGTATCTTATTTGTGAACAAACTGGTTTTGCATAGACATTGCTTGTTGTACATTAACAAACTGATAATGAGTAGGTTATTTAGTGCTTCTTAGACTTTTTTTTTAGTGCTAAGAAGCACTAAAGAGAAGAAATCTCACAGAAATCAAAGCTTAAAGTAACAAGGTAGTTTTGAATAGTGTAATTCAGAAGCATTTTCTCTCTTCCCAATAACAAACATACACAATCAATACGAGACTCAAACAAGTTCTTCATGGTTATTTCTAGGCCTACTGCAGTACTATGAACCACTGTTGTTACTGATAGTCTGTACTACAGAAAACAGACAACTCTTCTCCCTGTTGGAGAGAAAATGCTGCATATTTTTTGCAAAGGCTCAAAGTCACACAGTGCACCTTATTCCATCTACTTCTTTACCTCTTCACACAGAAAAAGTAAATTCATTTTTGCTTTTCTCCTCAGTCTGAAAAGCAACAGTTTTTTCTTCATGCTTATAGTGCATGCAATAAATAAAATATTCAATAGTGTTTCTAAATCATTGCTCAATAGTATCAGCCCTTAGAAAATGATGATTTTTCCATTTTAGTTGTATCTGTAGAGCCTTGTCTTACCTATAAAGCATGTTTTTGAAGTTGTATGTGTGTTTCTGGTTCTGATGTCTTAATTAACACAACAGTCCATGAAAATGTGCCAGAAGGAAGGACAAGCTTCCCATCATCACTTTGAAATGTGGATGGCTCTGTGGGCTAACAAGGTCTTAGCACATATGTATTTTTAACTTATTTCTCTTATTTTGAACAGTAATGCATAGAGCAATTATTTCACCTCAACAAGGAAACTCTGGAAATGTCAAGGGCTCCTCCAGCCTAGACTGTGACAAAGAATTACTGAAGAAATAAGGGGCTTTGCTACTTCACTGAGAAAAGACATTTTGTGACCTTTTGCTGCTTTATGGAAATAATGAGTTTTCTACAAAACTCTGAGTCTTTCTGTTACTTCATTAAAATAAAAATGTTTGAGGAATAGCCATGACCTTAACTTTGGAAGAATGACCAGAATACTGATCTTGAAGAAACAGACGAGCCCAGAGACACTCTAACTTGCTATCGTCACGTTGACAAGGACAAGGCATAAGGCTGTGCCACAGTCAAACTCACTCAGTGAAGCTCACCTATCTTAATTCACTAGATTCACTATTACCCGTCTAATTGCAGTTTTCTAATAGTAAAGTCTGATTCCAATGGGAAGACTTAAACTGGAATATCATGCTCAGTCTCTTGCCTTTCAAAATGCATACTCTTCTTACTTTCAACAAAAGTAAGCATATGAAAATATTCTCATTCCTTCTAAGTATTCACCTTGATTTTTACAATGGATTACATTTTTACAAAAAGACAACCACACAAACAATTCAGTAAAACCCAAAATTACTCATGACAGCAAAAAAATCCCTGTGAACATCAACAAGTTGAAGCATTTATCCAGATCATTACGTTGTTATGCAATTACAGAATGAAAAACAAAACAAAACAAAACAAAACATTACTTTAAATAATAGAAAACTAACACAGCCTACAAGGTCAAACATCACAAAATGAGGGATGGTAAAAGGAAATGCTTGACTTTCACTTTTGATGGCTAAACAAGAAAAAAACCCTCCAAATCTTATTTTTTCCAGGAAACAGATTTGAACTGAATGGAACAGTATTTGTGAATTGAGGTCATGTTGAGATGGCCTTATGTTCAACATTCAGACCCCACTTGTGTCATTGTAATGTAGCAGTGTTCAAGGCAGAGAGAACTGAGCAGCAGATAACCTGACTTTAACAGCCTTTGCACAATTATAATGACAGGTTTCCAGCTCAGAGATATTTAATTTAAAAAATGTAATCTAACATTTATTTCAGGACCTGCATAAAAATATAAAATGTTAGCATTATGTTCAAATAGGTATAGGATATAATGAAGCATAAAAAGGAAGCAGTGCCAAGCAATTTCTGAATTCCAGTCATGATGCTTGCATTAGACATTTTATCAAGTGACTTAATATTTCTAAATTCTAAAAGAGATTATCTACATCCCAAAGGAAACATGGGGATTAATATTTATGAGGCTCACCAAACGTGCAAGCCCTGTACACTTGGTATTGAATACTGCAGTGACGGATGGTTCACACTGACATACAGGTGGGCTAAGAGCCAAGGCAACATAGAAACACAGGCCAAACTTCCTGACCACAGAGCTACACCCCAGAAATTCCACATAGCCAACAGCCAAAAGAAAAACACTACTTATCTCTGATGTGAATGGCAGTGGAGCTGGCTGGAATGGCAGCCTCCCATTAGAGAGTTGAGCTGAGCTCCAGCCAAAACTGCCAGGCCAGCATGAAAAGCACCGCATGAAGTGATTAAGGGCCACGCATGGCTCCAGGGTCACATATTGACAACTCTTGCTTTATAAACTTACAGGGGGTCACTGCAATTTATGATTTTCTTCCAATGAAAAGATGACAGAGTCCAGATGATCAGCATGCATATGCAAAATTCTGCAGGGAAATGGAAATTCAGAGCAGGAAAGAATGTATCCGTCTTTTTCCTCATTATTGACCATTCTCCCATTCCATATGTCATAATGTTAAGTTCAGTCAGCTAATCATACTGGTCGCTTTTCTGCACGTTTTTGACTTTAGAGAGTGGATTCTGGGTCCTTGCCTGTCACAGACATGGTGTATATTTATCCCGTTTGAAGCCCATGCAGCACACTCTTCCATGCATACTTACATCTTCTGCTGCTATTGAATAACTCAATTTAACTCCATTACCAGAGATTGCTTTTTCACCTTTTATTATTTCTTTTTTTAATAATCCTAAACCATCTGGATCATCAGAAATAAAAGTGGGGAAGAAATCACTTCTGGCCTGCAAAATCTCAGGAATCATCTTTCACCTGGGCAAAATAAGTAATAAATGGGGCCTAAAGGAGCCTAGAGTGCCTATTCCTTAATCAAGATGAATCATTTTGGTATAAGTATGGATATAATATATAATGCTACAGCCATTATAATGCAATTTTAATGCCCATGAATGATACATCAGTCGCAGAACTGAAATGGTTTCTCTGTTGTAATACATTATATGTTCATTCTGCATGTAGCAGGTCTAGCCCCTTATAAGTAACCATTTATTTTGGCAATTAACAGCACAATATATGAGGCAATGCCTTTTCCCAAATGTCAGGGAGAGCAATGTAAAATCTGATTAATTTTGCTCAAGGCAAATAGAAGTTTGGAGAAAAATCAGAAAATGTTTTTACAAGTTCTCTGTCTTGGATGTAGATATCTCCAAAATAAATTGACTACAATTAGTAGGCTACAATTTTTTATGCCTTTGAAGTGTTAGTTTATGGTTAAGTCTGGAATTTTAAATGAAGGTAAAATTTTTTTCAGCCTAAAACAGCCCCACCTAATTACATATTTATTTTGAATACAGATTTCTAATTTAAAGAAATTCAAATTCTTTTTGAAGAGGTGATGATGTATGTGTAGGTGACAAGATTTTGTGAATTTCTCTAAATTCATTAATAAATTTAGCAAGTCAGATTAAAAAATAATACAGTGTGTACTGACAGATTCTGATTAACAACTCTGTATTAAAGGCTACATTTCCTTTCACCATGTCATTCAGTTCAGATTCTCAAAACAAAACTGCCTTCCATGGGATATAAAGTTTCAATACTGCTTTAAGACAGGCCATCTAGCAATGGCTGTGTGGTCAGAAATATGTTTGGTTTAGCAGTTAGGGGAATTGAGACTTAAATCCAGTTGGTTTTTAATTCAGCTGAATCACCAAAACTTGATGAAATGCCATAAGGCTGTCTAAAAGAAAGCAGATCTTTCACAATGGAAGAGCTGACGTCACCTGTGCAGCTGCCAAACTATCAACAACTTGGCTTTCTTTTTTTTTTTTTCTAAGACATAGTCACAAAAATGGGGCAAACCAATTTTGGTGTGGTGTTTTGTTTTGTTTTGTTTTGTTTTTTTCTTCCAATGCATGTAAATCAGATTTTTGATTTATGTAACTTTTAAGTTACTTTATGCATTTCATTTGCGCTTTCTTAACCTATACATCACAGAGAAAAATATACTCTGCTTCAACAGAATTTTAGCTTTCTGGTTTTAATTTTCTTATATTACTACAAACTCTTAAAACTAACAGAAAATATGAGTGTTTTAGACCCAAACCTGGAAGACAGTAGATCTTTCATACCAATGTCCTGCTTTTACATAATTGCAACCTCTGTAATAAATTACGAATCTACACTGAGACCCAGCAATTGAGATATATATTCATTACATCTGGAATAATCAACAGGGTGATGAAAAAACAACCAGTAAGACAAAAATAATGACTTTCAGCAAGGAGAGAGAGGAGCAACCACCTCTGAGGAGCTGGAGTCAGCTCCATCTGCAGAGCTCACCAGACTGGTTTAGTGCAGTGAAGTCCAATCAGAAGATGTGGTTCCCCACTCCTTCCCTCCAGGGCTCTGGCTCCAGGAGCAGCCAAATGGTTCTAACAGGGTTGGCTCTTCCTCTGCCTCCCACTTCCAACCTCACAGCCCTACTTGCACTGCCTTGCGCTGCCTCTGGCATCCACTGGCTCTTTCAATGAGCAGATACAACATACCTGACAGGGGAAAACCACACTAGCAAGTTGGATTGGTCCACAGAGGTATCTGAGGAGTGCCATAATGGATGCAAAATAAGCATCAGGAGCATGCAGCTGGGAATGGGGAGAGGAGGCAGTGAAACACATCCCCAGCAGAAACCTGCTGGATCACTTCATCATATATGATTAGATGGAAACCTTGGGGTTCACTTTCAGAGCCAACAGAATCAATCTCACCTGTCCCCTAAAATTTCTTCCAGTCTGATCCTTTGTGCCAAAATGAGTGCTTGGCTAGCAAACATACATCCAAAGGAAAGGAAAAAAGGGGTTATTAAAATCTGAACGAATATCCTGACCTGGTTCATAGCCTGGCTTGTGAGTGTTTGTCACGACCTGAGAAAGAGGAGAGAGGTAGTGAGGCACTGTGGGAGGTAGGATTTCCTCTTTGGTAGCAGCAGCAACCTACACCAGCTCAAACTCTTATGTGAAACTACTGCCTCTGGCTGAGGTTCCCCAGTGGCCAGAGCTGATCTTAGCTGCCAGACCTTCCATCTGCAACCAACAACACACTACTCCCCTGCTCCCAGTCATACAGCTACAGGACAAGTTGATTCAGCTGCCCGATATGGTAGAAACCTTTCTTCCTTTTTCCCCTCACCATGCAGAATAATCTGAAGGTTGATCTGTCAGAAGACTCATCTTGTCACCATGTGATTTCCAGATCCTGCTCAAAGGAATGAGGATGTTAGCAGAAAGGGAGAGAACAGACTGGCCATCTTGGCAATAGCACACCACCAGACTGCTTTGCTACAAAGACCACAACCCACCCCCTTCTGCATCCTAGTTTTTGGAGATCCCACTCTAGTTTTTCACACCACTGCCTCCTCTGTTACACCACCACAATTGTTGTAGGTCTGCCTTGCAAACCAGATCAGTTCAGTGAGAGAAAAGATTTTTAACCCCAGCCACTCCACTAGGCTGCCACAGGACAGAAGGAGCCTGTGGGAAAAGTCTGTGGTCAGGGACAGAAACCCCTTTATTCTCATGGAAGACAAAAGAATTACAGCCTAAAACACTTGCAATATGTTTCAGACCACTGGAAAGGTTTATACATGAATGAAGAAAGTCTGCCCTCTGAGAGAGATGATGATTACTTGAAAGAGTCAGTGAAATCAGACCTCAGAGTATTTTTTTATAAAATGAAACAACAGATCAACTAATTTAGCGTTCTCCCTCTTATGCTGCTTAGTATCAACAACAGGAGAGAAGTACAGGATTCTGATACAATACTACTGTAAGGCTATAGTATTTACCTTGACATGAGCTCCTGAAAAAAGGTAAGCAGATGCTGATCAGTAGATTCATCAGACCTGCTGGAGTAACCCTGCCTGATGCCCAGAGGTTAGAAACCAGTGCTCAGTATGAGAACTTGAAAAGTTCCATGATGTTACTCTGTGAGTGGTAAACACACAGGTCAAGGCCATTTCCAACAGACCACACAGATGTAGTTAGCTCAGTAATCAAGATAGCATGTCCTAACTAACTTAACATCTTGTTAATTACTTTGCTGTAGTAGTTGAGTTGACACTAAAATAATTAATGTCTTTTGCACAAATTCTTCCCTAAACGAATGCTTATTTTGGTGTAAAAAATCTGAACAAAGCTCAGTTTTCCTATTTTAGTCAAAAATTAAAAATCAATGAATTATAAGAGACATCCCAACATTCACGCTAATAAATATGTTACCCATTTATTGAGACAGACATGAAGATAACTGCATCCATTAAATAAAATATTATGCTGAAAGAATGTATATGTTATACGAAAAAGCATGCTGAAGAGTTCAGGAGACCTCAAGTAACTGAGTGCAAGTACAACAATAACTTAATGCCCTACATGTGCACCACTACAACAAGATGGTGTCTCCCTTAATAATAACATGACCAGAATTTGCCTGATTACCCGCAACATCCTGAAAGGGGGTTCTGTTGTTTGTGGTTTTTTTTTTTTGTTATGTTTAACAGTATCTTGAGATATAATTTCTTCTTTGCTCTTCCACAGCACTCTGCAAATTCAAGATTGGCTAATCTGTATCTTCCAGTCATTATTGTACCTCCTAACGCAATCTCTATAAAAAAGAATACTTCTCTTCAAACAAGATAATTTAGGTGACGTGATTTTTGAAGTGGACTATGAAGACGGGCATAAAGAAGGCCAAAGACTACACAGGAGGTGAGAAAGAAACCAGCAAAACATTCATATATTTACGTATTCTAGCACGATAGCAAAAGAGTACTCTGATTTTGAAGCAGTTAGAACAAGGAAACAATAAACAGACAAGGAAAGAGCAAGGCTCCAGAGTGACACACAGCTTCTCACCTTGGTGACAGGAAGATTGTATGGGTCTATTTAACATGCTTTTTAAACAAATAAACAAACAAAGAAAAAAAACCAAAAAAAGCACCACGGGGAGGCATAACTACTGAAAATATAAAAGTACTTACATATTCCAAGCACTGCATCTTCCTAATCTATCCATAATAGAGAAACCAACATCTTTTATCTAGATCATAATTCGAAAACTATTACTCAGTTTGCACAAATGAAAAACAGACACTAAGTAGAAATCAGCTAAGTTACATATATATATATATATATACACAGTTACTCCTAATAACTCAGATTGCTAAACAGAAATTTTAATCCTTATATGAGAAAGCATAATTTCACTAGCTGGGTCAAACCAGAATCATAAATAATACAATGACTCATTCTGCAAAGCCATTCCAACTTCCAGTCAAATTGTAAGAAATTGATAATGTTAAGACAATAGATGAAGTACAAAGAAAGCTGGATTTCTTGTCTCCAACAGTGGACTATAAAATGACATGGTCTGTTGCACGAGAAACAGTACATTAATTAAAGGAACAGTGACCTGAAAAAGCTCAGTTTAATGTATATTTTGCCATGTATAACAGTGATATATCTTGTCAAAACTATCAGAACTATAATTACTTACTCTCAAATCCTTTAAGAATGGTATCATAAAATCAAAACCAGGAAAAATGTAAGGTATACTAATTTGGAGGTCAGCTGTACCTGTTCCTGACCAGAAGTGCCATTAAGGAAGAAAGTAAAGCAGGTGGCATAAAGTAACCTGCTGAAATTGTAGGCCTTTGTTGAGAAGAGATAGTGAAACCTTACACGGCACGTAAGGACATGTAGGTAAAGAGTTATGTTTTTGCTTTTAATGGCTCCAGTTTTGAAAGGTACATAAAAACATTTTAAACTTACAGGCATGCATATCCCCTCTTCTGTTTGTGATGATTAGAAGTCATATCTCACACAGCATAGAAGTTCCACTTACTACAGCTTCTGCTCACCTTCCCTCCTCCCTGTCCACACTTCATGCAACACACACAAAAAGTAAGGACATGCTGTATATACCAAACAGTGAAGTATCATCAGAGTATGGCTTCATGAAATCAATTTGGGGAAGTATTTCCTGAGCTTAGGCTCCTGAAAACCTACTCTGCATGTCCCCCTTCTATTTACACCAAGAATTTGCCTACTCAAACACCTCCATTAAGTAAAATCACAGCAGTTCCCACAAGGAAAAGATGGTCTCTGAAGTATGTCTGAGAATACCACATCAGGGCATAATATTGTAAGGAATGCTACGACTCACTGAGCGTCCTTTGAAGGGGAATTGGAGTAGCCACACCTTAATTCCATCAGTATGTAGGAATTATCTGTAGACAGTGTTGTCCACAAGCACTAGAGAGGCACAGTGCTGCTCATTCTGAGAAGAGCATCACAGAAGCAGATCTGCATTGCAGAAGGCCACCTTAACCCTGTCCATATAGGTATTACAGTACAATATTTATCGGTCTTTCAGGCAACAGATCACCATCCACACTGCACTACTTTTCCTCTGCCTGGATTTACTTCTTTATTTAATGAAATACAGATATACCATAAAAACACTGTAAGGGACCTTTTCCAATGTTCTGCATGAAAAAAAATCTCTGCTTGAAAAGTTTGTAGTCCTTAGCAAGCTAATAATGTTGAATCATAAAACAGACGGTGCTTAAAGAGCTATAGAATTGGCAAACTGCAGCTCCAACTCATGTGATTATGGCATTAAAGATCCAACCCATGTAATTATGGAACAAAAGCAATCACAAGGCTTGGAACTCCTCAGCTTCTCACAAACTCAAGTTTTCCATTTGCAAGGTCATATTATATAGATGTATCAAGATGTGTTAGGGTGAACAGTTCACTGGGAGCTACCTGCCAACTTGGAGCACTGAAGACAAGGTTTGGTAGGGATTTTTGGCAGTGTGCCTCCCTGTGCTCCCTGAGGCTGCTTCTCAACATTTCCATGTCCCAAAGTACTTTATTCATTACTCAGCAGTGCTTCAGAGCTCTCTGAAATAGGAAGCACACATTGGTCATGATTCTGAGTACTCAGAGCACCTGGGGGATAATGTTTCTGCATTTCAAAGCTATTTACCTAAAAGCAGAAGGCATCCTACTCTATTTTGTTTCACCTAGAAGGAAATACTTCACTTAAGGAAAACAAGGACTGTTCAGAAGATAAACTGTATGTTTAGTAATTCTTGAACAATCAGTAGTGTACTTACATGGGAAGTTATCCACAAACATAGGGTCTATGTTATGTAGCAGTTCCACTCTGGGGGAAGGTCTTCCTTCACTAGGAGAGATTGTGAAAGGAAATGTTAATTTCCTTCTACAGCTCATTAGGATTCTGCATGTTTTATTTAAAGGCTTTTTATAATCCTAATAGAGACTGAGCAAATAACCATAAATTAACTGCTGTTAAATTTTATTTGAATTACAGAGGTGGGAAGTAGATGAATCTTTAAGGTCTCTTCCAACCAAAACCATTCTATGAATGCTCTTTTGCATCTAGCAGTAACAGCTTTTGCCCCTATGAATCTTCCCTGACTTCACTGGCATGTTTACTGGGATTATTCATAAATTTACAGAGCACAGAAATGGCCCTAGAAAAGCAGGGGTTTACAATAATCAACTTTAAAAATCAAATTTTGCAGTGTAAGATGGCACAGCACTTGCGAGGCTTTGCATACCTGAATGGGTACTGAAAGCATTTTGTCCGGATGCCTCAGTAAACACTGTATTGGCTGCCCCCCAAAGAACCCACTTTTGATTTGTAATTGAGGTCGCAAGGATTATTTAGATACTCTGAACCTTCTTTTGTTAAAAAAAAGTAATTATTCCTTTTTTTCTAGCCCTTGGCTACATATGGATGGTGCGGAATAAGCCTCCAAGCTCAATCATAAATCTTCTAAGTAAATTCCATCATGAAGAACTGAGTAAAAGAAATATACTCCTTATAAAAGGCAACATCAGCAGGAAGACATTATTAGAAAAAACCTTGGCTATATCATGACACCACAATATTACGTTATTTGACAGTGAACCTAAACATGACTTTTTAGAAAATTCCAATTAACTTAAAATGGTTTTCCTTTTGCTAAGGAGCTTCATTTAAGACTCAAAAGATCAATCAGGGCCTCTAAACCACTTGACATCAAAAATAAAAAATCAGGTAATATAAACTTTAGTGGAAACCTAAAAAAAATTACTATTACTTAAATACATAAAACATATAATTAAACAATGTTTACCTGCAATCTAAGTCTTTCAGTACCAACTAATTAATATTGTTCTACTTAATTTCTAAAACCATTCCTAGATGCTACACATTTTAAATAAGCACAAAATTAACAAGGAGGATTGGATGAAAGATGAAATGTGTTCAGATAATACAGCCTTACAATTAATACAGAGAAAGCATAATAATTAACCTACAGTGTTAGTAATTCCGTGTATAAGAACTGCCACAAAAATATTTTTCCTAAAATATGTGTGTAAGGTTAACTCCTGCCCAACTCTGCACCTAAATATCTATAGTAGTTACACTCTTAACTAAGGAATGCCTGGCCTTATTTAAGCAAATTTTATCTTAGATTTAATAGACTCTTACTGTCTCTATGTGGTCCACTTACAGCTGTGGACAAGTGTGCCCTTTGCCATCTGTTCATAGGTAACAGTAACATGAACCAGTTAGCACAAGTTAAAGTAGGATGCGGACTTATAGCACGCCAATTATTCTGCAGCAACTGCTTGGGGAGATATTTTTCAGTTTCTGAGCTGTATCTACAATTTTCAGTATCCTTTTAAAACAAAGTAGACAGAGCTATGCTAAGGATCTTCCACCAGGGTCAAATACAGAAGAAGTAACTTACTACTATGGGCTTCTGTTTGTACATCAAATATTCTTACAGTACCACAGCTGGTACTGTAGAAGTTGGAACTGAGAATATTTGTACTGTTCAAGCAGACTAATATTACTATTGCAACATGAAAGGTAATTTCCTTTAAGGCTTTTAATTTGGAGGGTGAATACCGTACACTAAACATGGTTATGAACATTATTGCACAGCAGGTAGAACACAAAGATTATACCTGCATTAATTTAGGTTTTTCATGCTGCAGCTGTCATTTTTATTGAATTGTGGTTTTTTGTTTGTTTGGGGTTTTTTTTTGTTTGTTTGTTTGTTTGTTGTTTTTTTTTTTCTGGGATAGAGTATCACAGTAACTTGGAAATGTGATTAATATATAATCATGAGATATAGTCCCTGAAACTTATGGCATTAATTCATTAAGCTTTGTAGCACTATTAACTGGTACTGAACTGCTTGTTCAGTTGGGTGTTCTTGCAGTAATTTCGTAGCACACAACATGGAGGTTTATAACCAGCATACATTATTCACAAAACAACAGAGAAAAGAAGATGGCAATGTACAGTGAAGAAAGCAGCTGTCTGACATAAAAGGACATCAGGAAGACAGAAATTACATCCTGGGGACAAGAAGTAGAGAATTTACTCTTGTAGCAGAGTTGCCATTCACTGTGCCTCAACTCTGTCCTCCTTCCCCTTTACAGAGCTCCACACTGACCTTAGCCCCCCCAAAAGACACAACCCCAACAACAGAGTAACGTTGGCAGATGTTTGGCTGAAGTTATTTTGCATTAGGAATATAGTCTAGCCAACAGAGCTAGAATAAGAAAGCAGTAAGATTCTCTAGGGAATCCTGCTTTTGTATTTTAGGAGCTTCCAGTGTTACCATATCTCACAATACTCTAATATTAGAATACTTATTTTCAGACTCCAATATTCTAATACATTGTTCCTTTCCCTAAAAATAATGAACTTTTTGTTTTGTCTGGTTCTTATTCTATCATGTCTGACTGACTATTTAATTAAGCAGTTAAAAGGTAAAAAAGCTGTCTAAGAACATCTTGCTGAAAGCATAGACCGACTTCAGAGTTGGTATGAGAACCAGATAGTTTATGCTGAGAATATCACTCTACCTTCTGCTTTGCAAAGTTTTAAAAACATACAGAGAGATCTATTACTCCTTAGTGAACATGAACAAATATCTACATGTGATCTTTCAGTTCTGTTTTTGTCCTAAAATAGGCAGAAGGTGTCCTTGGGAAGGAATCCAAGGTTTTTCAGAGTAAATATGTTTATTGTGCACAAAAACATTGTCAGTATTACTCAGCAAAATCTGAGCATTTACAACCTTGCCATATATTGTAATTCTCTGGGTCATAAAATCATAGAATCATAGAATAGTTAGGGTTGGAAAGGACCTCAAGATCATCGAGTTCCAACCCCCCTGCCATGGGCAGGGACACCTCCCACTAAACCATGCCATCCAAGGCTATGTCCAACCCCACCTCGGACGCCGCCAGGGATGAAGCATTCACAAGTTCCTTGGGCAACCCATTCCAGGGCCTCGCCACCCCTACAGTAAAGAATTTCTTCCTCATATCCAATCTAAACTTCCCCTGTTTAAGTTTAAACCCATTACCCCTTGTCCTCTCACCACAGTCACAGAATCACAGAATCACAGAATAGTAAGGGTTGGAAAGGACCTCCAGATCATCCAGTTCCAACCCCCCCGCCATGGGCACAGACACCTCCCACTAAACCATGCCATCCAAGGCTGTGTCCAACCCCACCTTGAACGCCGCCAGGGATGAAGCATTCACAACTTCCCTGGGCAACCCATTCCAGGGCCCCACCACCTTCACAGTAAAGAATTTCTTCCTCAGATCCAATCTAAACCTCCCCTGTTTAAGTTTAAACCCATTACCCCTTGTCCTCTCACCACAGTCCCTAATGAAGAGTCCCTCCCCAGCATCCCTATAGGCCCCCTTCAGGTATTGGAAGGCTGCTATGAGGTCTCCACGCAGCCTTCTCTTCTCCAGGCTGAACAGCCCCAACTTTCTCAGCCTATCTTCATACGAGAGGTGCTCCAGTCCCCTGATCATCCTCGTGGCCCTCCTCTGCACTTGTTCTAACACTTCCATGTCCTTTTTATGTTGAGGACACCAGAACTGCACACAATACTCCAAGTGAGGTCTCACGAGAGCAGAGTAGAGGGGCAGGATCACCTCCCTCAACCTGCTGGTCACACTCCTTTTGATGCAGCCCAGGATACGGTTGGCCTTCTGGGCTGCAAGCGCACACTGCCGGCTCATGTTCATTTTTTCATCAACCCACACCCCCAAGTCCTTCTCCGCAGGGCTGCTCTCAATCTCCTCCCCGCCCAACCTGTAGCTGTGCCTGGCATTGCTCCGACCCAGGTGGAGGACTTTGCATTTAGCATGGTTGAACTTCATTAGGTTGGCATCAGCCCACCTCACAAGCATGTCAAGGTCCCTCTGGATGGCATTCCTTCCCTCCAATGTATCAACCGAACCACACAGCTTGGTGTCATCGGCAAACTTGCTGAGGGCGCACTCAATCCCACTGTCCATGTCACCCACAAAGATGTTGAACAAGACTGGTCCCAACACCGATCCCTGGGGGACACCACTCGCTACTGGTCTCCAGCTGGACACTGAGCCATTGAGCACTACTCTTTGCGTGCGGCCGTCCAGCCAGTTCTTTATCCACCGAGTGGTCCACCTATCAAATTGATGTCTCTCCAACTTAGAGAGAAGGATGTCATGGGAGACAGTGTCAAAGGCTTTACACAAGTCCAGGTAGATGACATCAACCGCTCTGCCCCTGTCCATCAGTTCCGTAGCCCCTTCATAGAAGTCCCTAATGAAGAGTCCCTCCCCAGCATCCCTATAGGCCCCCTTCAGGTATTGGAAGGCTGCTATGAGGTCATATCTGTACATGCTTTCCTAAAATAATCTTATTTCAGATATGCTGGAAATAAACATTATGCTCAGCTTTAGATTGCTCTTTGTTCAGCATTTTTTTTCGAATGGATGTTTAATTCCTAAAATGAATGTAACCATTCGGTACTCAACCTGAAACTTGCCCTGCAAAACATAAGATGCTTGATAACCAGCTTTGAAGAAATATTAGTTGTTTGAATGTATTTTATCCTGAATTTCTCAGTGCCTATCTATCATACTGCTTCATGTGCTCTACCATTTGGTCTTCCATTTTCCTGTTAAGGCAAATACAATTCTTTTTCCGAGCACAAACATACTAGATATTCAGTACCAAAACCCCAAACATATCAAACAATGTATCAAACAGGGCAAATTTCAGCATAAGAAAAATTATTTTGCCTAGTGTCTTAGTTTCAGTAGAGTGGCAAGCATCTGGAGAACAGATGTTTCTTAAAAACACAAGTGCCTTTTGAGATACTTGCTTGGAAACATACAGTACAGTTCAGATTCCCTGACTAGTTGGATTTTAGTACTGTTTTCTATTAATTGTTCTTGGTATTGTCAATTACTATTTTTTGTAAAGTATATTAGTGGTATTACAACTGTATTTTCAGATATAATTTCTAATATGTGCATGGTTTTAGAGGTTCCAGCTATAATGTGGTATTACCCATGGTAATCTGATTTAAAAAGTGCAGTCTACTACGACTTATGTAGAAGGTTTATACATGAGATTGGAATGGTCTGATAGATACCTAGAAATAGGTTGGTACAGTAATACTATCTTACGCTATTTTCAAAAATAGGTTAGAAACATTAAAGGGAAAGTTAAATTGAATTCCGAAGGTACTTGAGGGAAAATGAAGTTTAGTACCTACTGGTTTACAGATATGCTGCAACAAAATTTTGCTTGCAAGAGCAAGGTGGCCTGCTACCTTTTACTGTAGAAAACTGTAGCAGATAGACCAAGATTGGTATGAATGGAGAAAGACAGTGAAGAACTGCATGTGGAGATGACAGCATGAACACATAGCAGGGAGAGGGCTCTCATAAAAGCCTGTGTTAACAGCATCCAGACTAGCAGGTCAGCAAGACCCCAACACATCTAGACCAGTTTCACAGGACAGGGACACTGTTTCTGAAGACGAAACAGTGATAGCATCTGGCGACTCACAGAGATGGGACAGGACAGAAAAGCAGGATCAAAAGGGTACAAAAAGACATTATCAGAATGTCATGTTTACCAGCCTCAGAACACAAAAGATGTTAGAAGGACTTCATAGTTTCTGTTCCTGGACCTCTGCGCCATTGCAACAGATCCTGGGCCTAACATCTGGTCACAAACACTGTGGTGCCTGGCTGCCAGATGAATGGCTTGAAAACCCCTTGCCCTGGTGCCTGGATGCTGGGCAGACTTCTCAGACACACACCTTTCGGTGAGGGAGAGTGTCAGACTGTGAGAGAGTGAGTAAAAACTGCCTTAATTTCAGTTTCTATTTTAAATGGAATTACATTCCTCTTCTTTCAGGTCTCGCATTGATTCAGTGTTGCAACAGTATTTCCTGCACTACTAGGTCAGCAGATCAGTTTGGAAAGAGCAAACTTTTGACTTCAAAGTCCCCAGCAAGGAGCTTTTAATTAGCATGCAAATTTTTACCTAACAAAAGTTCACACTGTTCAATGGGAACAAAAATGTTGTGTTTCCTCAGTTTAATGCATTGTATGAAAGAAACTTAAAAGTACAGCTGGCTAAAAAGGATGAAAAGAAGAAACGTGCCCCTGAACTTTCATCTTTTCATGCTATTTGTTCCTAACCATCAACTTTCTTATGGCTCTTCAAGTCAAAATTAACTAGAGGAGGCATAAAATAAACAGTTGGACACACATTTTCTGCACTTCTTTTTACTATGAGAACTTCATATTAATCAGTGTCATGTTAATTCAATTCCAAATTTGGACTACAAATCATCTTAAACTCATGACAGAAAGTTCATTTTGGTCTGATATTTCAGACTTTATACCTAGATTACAAAATTTATGTCTAACGTCTGTATTATTTATAACCAACTATATTAAAATGGCATATATTTTATATATATTCATAATAATTTATATATATTACATAGTTATCATATTAAGAACACATCCTTAAAATACTGATCATTTATAGATAGACATCAGACAGATACTGGAATGGATCCAATATTTTTGTGACTTCTGAGAGTATTCATATTGTTGCATATATTCTTCTGAATATCTAAACTGAGGTTCAAATTTATAACCTTTTGATTACACAAATATGACACAGTAGATTTAGGATTACAGTCCACACATACACACACAAAAAAAACCCCACAAGCATTAGAGCTATTTGTATTAGGCTGGACTGAAAAATACAGATGTAACATGGCGATAGGCTATTAATTTCCTTTTTCCAAATGAGTTAGAATCTTAGCAAATTATAATTTCACTCATTATGAGCCATCTGGTCCAAGAAAAGCAACATATTTGAACTTTCCATCAGATGTCACCGAAAGGGCACTCTGCCTTCATTGTTTGTTATCCAATATTCAAGTGACCTTTTGAGTTATGATCATGAAATTCAATACACTCATTTTTCCTGATTACATCAGAAAATCATGTAAAATTTGGCATTTTGGTTGCAAGGTCGGTCAGAAAGCAGACGAACAATTTACAAAACCTGATTTTTATTTCCCAGAGGCCCTCCAGTTGGCACGACTGAAAATACTGGAGATTCCCTACTCCCTTTGCAGTGCCAGAGAGCATTGCATTCAGCCCCTCCACAATCAGAAATGATTCAAGTGCCAGGAGCATGCAGAGGATGCGCAGCTGTACCTATATGTCCCCACATACAATTTTTCTGCTGAAGTAACCTGATCTGAGATCTGTCCATGACAAAGAATTCCTGGTTGAATCTGAACTTGAAGAAGGCAGGAATTCTGCTGATAGCTGGAAGAAAAGTCCACGGTTCAAGACTACCCCAGGATCTTGCTAAGTTTTTCCACAGTTACACTGGCATATAAGGCATTTTACCCTCTCTGTCTGGACAGTAGTCTCCGTTCCTTCCTGGCAGTTGATATTCCCTGGCCTCAATTATACACATCTTTATCTTCTTCCACTTGGAAGAGAGCTATACAGTACATCTGGGCACAAAGCCATAAGCCCTCTGCAGACTCCAGCTAGTACAGAAAACTAGTCCATAGCGCCTCAGAAACAGAGGCAGCACCAAGAAAAAAGTCAAGCTGAGCAGTTTCAAAACAGGTAAACCCACTAAAGGTACAAACAAAACAATTCTGAGCTCGAGATGCGGGCTGTGCTGTATTTCTGGGTGGGGAGTAGGCTTTTTTTTTTTCTGCTTTGTTTTTACTTCAAGGTATATATAGGGTTAATTAGGGATGGGTAGATGGGTTCAGCTCTACCTGCTCTGTCATTTTCTCATTTCAAACCCTAACCCAAAAAATACTCCTACTGACACTTGTTCAGAAACTAACTTCTGTAATTAACAGTCTAGGATGCTAAGACACACAAAACCAAGCATTTAGCATAATGTATTATGCAGAAAATAGGAAAAAAATAATCAGCATTTGCTACATAAATAGCTACATTTATCATGCAAGCTGGGGTGGGAACCCTGAGAAGGGGACAAAGGTTATAACACACATAATACAGTATTGTCTGACTGCTATAAAAACAGAACAAAGATTATCAAAAGAAACAAAATACTAATTCTCAAATGAATGGCATGTAGGAAGTAGAATTGCTAGTTCTTTCTACTAGCTAGTTCTCCCCTATTCTGCTTTGACAGTATTAAACTTATTCTTATGCAAATCAAAATTATACTCAAAATGTACTAAAATAAATACAACTTCCAAGAACACACACAATAGATTTAGCCCCATGAGTGAATACATTACATGAAGCACAAAAGAGGAAGAAACAGGAATTTAAACTAATGTCACCATGCAATTTTTGCAAAAATAAGGGTTGGTTATAGAAGTTCAAAATTCTGCATAAACTAGGTATTTAAGGACTTTGTTATTCATTTTAGTGTAATAAAAGAACATTACAATAAAAGAAAAGCTTTGAAAGAGCAAGTACTGACTGTATATAAGTCTTGACTGAAGATATTGCAAAGGGGCAACACCGGTTTCTTTTGATATTTTTTTTCAGTGAAAAAAAACACACCATTACCAGTAAATGCCTATTTAATTTATTCTTTCACCTTCTATTCTACTTCCTCTGCTGCACCAAATGCCCCAGTAATAAACACTTATGTTGCCAGTGCACCCAGTACCTAGCATTTGTGGTAACACTTTTATTATTTTTTTCAGAGGAAAGATGTAGGGGATTTAACTCATTTTTTTCTTTTAATGCATGGAAAACATGCTATTTCATGAACTAATGTGGTTCATAATATCCTGACAGTTAATCCAGGCAGCATGAGAGGTGCACACAGTTAGAGTGCCCAGTAAAAGTCATTAACTTGCTCTCAGTATCAACCCCATCAGAGCTATGCTGTGATCCAGCCATCCAAGCATGTCTGCACTGTGATCCTGAGCGCTTCAGTTTGCTTAAATCAGTGACACATCACAACCTCTCAGGAGCTACATCAGGGCTACTTCTGTACTCAACCTCACAGGCTTTTTGAGACATTGGACAGCATGATGCCAACCTATTGAAATGGTTACACTTTGAGCCAGTCTGACAGGTGCTGTACTGAGCTAACAAACCATCAAAGTGGAATGCACGCTCAGTGAGTTTAATGTCTGCATAGATTTCCCAAATGTCCAATTCCAGATGCATACAGCAGAGACACCCAATTGGGCTCAGTAGAGAGTAGGGCTGGGTCCATAAAATTTACTAACTTGTACTCTGTGCTGTGCAAAACCAGTTAATGTACTTTGGATCACAGAGCGTTCTGCAAAAAGTATACCGTGTTTATGCATTGTTGTGTCCATACTGACATATTCAACCTGTCAAGTTAAAGCTGTCTGGAGGCTTTACAACTGTGATCAGGACAAATTTGCAGACTGTATAGTTCTCTTATGGATAGCAACATTAACTGCATTTACTTCTTTCCTTTACGGAACAGGTAATGTTCGCCTCTGCTACCAGATCCAGCTCTGTTCTCCGCTGATTAAATTCTTCTTATACCAGAATGCTGATTCAGCGATTTGACATGCAAGTTACCTGATAGCTTTCCAAACATCAAAGCCATCCAAAGGCTTAGTGCCATTGGTATGTCCTCCAGCAAGGTGCACCAGTGTTGGAAGCCAGTCAGATATATGGATAAGTTCACGACTTTCTACACCTTTTCTTTTCAGCAACGGACTTGCAACAAAGCCTACTCCTCTCACTCCTCCTTCCCAGAGGGTCCATTTTCTTCCTCTCAGCGGCCAGTTATTTCCACCTGCCAAAGTCTGTCCTCCATTATCTGAAAAACAAGTATTTAAAATGAACTATTGGTAAGAAAGAAACAGAAAAATCCTCCCCACAACATTTATTCATCCCTTAGGAACAAAAGTATTTTCAGAACACAGGCACATCATGGCAGTACTTGCATAGTGCTGTTAAATGCTCATACAACATGTTGTATGCTCAAAGCATGTAACAAACATATATTAAATTCTTGCCAGTCTTACAAATTGCTATTATGAAAAGCTATTGCTCAAAATGATACTGTACTACAAGCCAATGATTCAGAAAGACTTTGTTAAGAGCAGCTTCTGATGTTAATTCTAAATATCATTAGATATCCAAAGCTTCCAGAATAAAAGACTTTAAAAATATAGTTCCAACCGCTTTACAGACCACAAGAAGACTCTCTATCAATGCCATCATTAGTACTCAGGATACACTGTTTTTCAGAGTACTTACTTAAAATGGAAAACTGCTATTCCAGCATCAGGACAATACCTGTACTCCTAGTTTAGAACCACTGTTCTCCCAGATTTTTAGGCAGCCACACTGATTTGCAATGTTACACAGTATTACACAAAACAGGCAGTTTCTCAGGCAGAAGGAGAAAGCTCTAACAAACTGAGTTGAAACTAGTTAAAATAGCTAAAGGGATTTGGAAATACACTGAATTTATTGTATTTGGTGAGAAAAACATGTAAGATAGTTACAGGAAAAGTTGAACTACAGTAACTCAGAAATATCTACCTTAATTAGAGACAGCTCATGTAACTCTTTTTTAGCTCTAAGCTTCCACAGTAGGAATAAAATACAGATTCCTGAATTTAACAGAATTAGTGATTCTCTGAAGTTAACTTTTAGT
The DNA here is from genome assembly GCA_039720435.1 of Amazona ochrocephala. Taxonomy (NCBI): domain Eukaryota; kingdom Metazoa; phylum Chordata; class Aves; order Psittaciformes; family Psittacidae; genus Amazona; species Amazona ochrocephala. The sequence goes on from CM077909.1 coordinate 91,586,905, forward strand.
ACTGCTGTACTACTGTTCTTGTTCAAACCTGTTGTAATAATCTCAGAAGAGTAGTTGATGGCAATTCTTTAAAGGATAATTTTTCTGTATTTTAATGAGGCTAAAATAGTTTTAAATAGTACTTCTTGAACTGGCATTCATTGTAATTTGACATGTTTATATTACATTTTCTGATTAAAACCAAGGAATTTGAGGGAAGAAACAAGTAGTACGTCTCACACCTTAGAGAAGAACTTGACTGTAATCACGACACAACAAAATTATCTCCCTTCTGCTTCATTAATTACAGATCAATGTAACCACCACTATAAACATTTCTCTGCTGAACAGAGAAGGCCTTTTTTGTTCTATAAAGGAATAAACTAGTCCCTATGTAGACTTTGAAAAGTGGAAAGTTAACCTAAATGAAGTACTTAGAAAAAACAGCATGATTTGAAAACTATGGCCCAGCTAGCTTCCAGTAGGGTTGATTGTGTGTCCAGCACTCTTGGGCCAAAAATAAACAAATTAAAAGCTTTATTGTCCTCACTATGAAATGCAGGGTACTAAATACTAGCTAACAGTATTTCTGACACACAATGTTGAGCACTGAGATGTGAGAATACAAGCAGTTGGCAGTTACAAAAAGAAAACATAAAAATCTGTTTCAACAATTCTTTCTACTCTGAGTGTACACAGGAATTCCTGGTGGGGATACTCATAGGACACAGCTTTCTGTAGCTTTTAACCTTACCTGGCCTTAGAATAAAAGGCATCTTATCTACACTACATCAGAACACAATTTGGACTTAAAGTAGGATCAAATCTTAATTACTTAATGTTACATATCTTCTTTGTATCATAGGCTATTGACTGTCTGTATCAGTTGAATACTAGCACATGAGATTCTTTTTAGTCCTGAATACCTGCAACAAAGTAGCAAGGGAATTATAGAAGCAGACTCTCTTTTTGAAGAATTGAGTGAGGTAAGTGTGCATTTCCTGGGTTACAGTCAAATCCTCCCCTGCCTCAGGAATTTCTTCAGCCTCAGCCTGCTGAAGATTCAAAAGTTGTCACAAATTTATTGGTGAAAGGCACAAACCACGCGTCCCAACACTCTTTCCTAAGCACGTGCTACCAGACACTGTTGTAGTGTGGGGGTGCTTGCCCGGATGGATTCTTTGCCTGTGGAAGTATAGCCATTCTCATGCTGTCTCAAATAAGCCATTCATTACTAACTCCTCAAGCTATTCTAGCAAAGTATCTCAAATATGGAACAAACTCCAAAGATCATATGGAAACTCCCAGTAGTTTAAAATACACAATTTTCACTTAGGTAAAAGACAAGTAGGGTCATTGTTGCTTCACGTTCTGCTCTGGCTACATATTCAGTTCTAAATCCACTTCAAAACAATACTTTCTGAATCCTTTAGAATCCATTTTGCAACTGTTTCTCTCCATGACTCATCCTAATACCTAGCACCTGCAGACGGTCTCAGAGCAAAGCTTTTGCAATCAAGACACCTACAACTAGAGGCTCTGGTTTAAACACTGCTTATTATTAAAGCTTCGGCCTTGCTACTTTAGCTGGAAACACAAGTCTCCCCCAAGCATGATACTTCAATGATCTCTTTCCTGGAGACTAACATCAAATATGACTATCATTAAAAGTAATAGCAAAATAGCATAGAAAATGTAGAGAGCATATTTTTCCTATCTGTAAGAATAATTTCTGTAATTACATCTATATAATTTAGACTTCAGTAGTACCCACAACATATTATATGCATTAGAAAAATCAGAAAACAAACCAGCTCTTGTCCCTGATGAAAGGGGAGAGAATAAGGCTATACTTGGAAATTATGGTACTTGGCGTGTTACCTAGCTAAGGCATTCAGTTTTGTTTGCTTTCTTAAATGGAAGCATCATACATTTTTTAAGAGCTCTGTTGGTTGCTTGGTTTGCTTTGCTTTGATAGGTGTTCAGCTCTGTTTATTTTCTCAGGTTTTTTATCATTGCCATCATTCAGTGTTATTTTAGGAAGGGGAATACTGAGACTCTTCCATTCTGATAGAATTTTCTTCTGTGGGCTGAAATTTGTGACAATGAAAGAGAACACTAGTGAGAGATATTTTCACTGATAGAAGAATGGCCTGAAACAGAGTTCATAGAAGGCATTACCATCCTCAATGAAAAAATGCGCAGAAGACATATGCAGGGTAACTGTTAAAATGACAGAGTAAAGGAGAAACAAAAGCTTCCTAGTTACTTTAAGCGGTAGTTTCAATCAGGGTTCTGCACCCTTGAAGTAACATCAGCCATGTTGACTGTGGAGAAAACCGTATAATGTAGTAATTGTATCACAAACACAAATGATACGCTGCATTGATTTATCATTCCTATTATGGAAGGGAAATTAAAAATCCAGAAGAGAAAAGGAAGCACACTGACTATTGTAAGCACCGCAGAGAGTACTTGCAACAGTTAGATCTGAGTGAACCACAGTCACAGATGGAAAAGTTTCTTAAGGGCAATAAATACTATAAAATAAACACCACATTTTCAGGATAATTGTATCTGTGGGACATGCATCCTGATAAAATAGACTGATACAAAGATCACCAGATGAAATAACTTTTGTCTTCAAAATAGTCATGCACAGTACTCTAACCCCTTGAATGCTTTTTAAAGTATTGGCAATGATGATTTCCAGTAAATACAACGCATTGTTATACCAAAAAAAAATTTTGAAGTGAGAGCTTTTGTCTTCTGTTTCAATTAAGATATCTGCACAAAAATCGAATCTTTTTCTTCCAACTCTAGCAACTGCCCAAATATGCCATCAAGAAAAAAAGGCATATTTTATAGGACATGTTTTAGTGGGAGGTGTCCCTGCCCATGGCGGGGGGGTTGGAACTCGATGATCTTGAGGTCCTTTCCAACCCTTACTATTCTATGATTCTATGATTCTATGACTATTTCTATCTTCTTTCACCCTCATACACCTATTTACATCTAACCACTTTCTCACCCATCTTAAAATCCATACAATGCCATTCACATTAAGATACTTTAATGGAACGGGTTGAAACAGCAAAAATCCACAGTACCTTCCTCTCAGAAGAGTCTGGATGAAAATAGGACACATTTCCCACACAGAAAATCAGAGAATACAATGTATTTTCAAAAAGAAGGTGACTGTCTTTCAAATTACTGTGGATTATTTCTTAAAGGTAACGAAAAGGAGGGGTGTTTTTTAAAAATATATTTAATTTGATAAAAACCTTTCAATATAAGCAAAATAAAGCTTGTCCATCTCAAAGATACTTTTAAAATGAAGATGTATGTTTTCTTCTCACAAACATCTGCGTTTGTAATTAATATTGATCGTCATATACATTAGAAGGAGTTTAATTTGTTAAAGCTGAAAACTGTAAATTTGTAAACTGTAAAAGATGTTTTGCAGGAGTTCTTACAGGAATCAATAAACAAAACTAAACAGAGAGGCCCTTCTGTTTCTCCCAAATACTTCTCTGAAGAGTTGCCAGTTGCCAAATACTTTGATGACTACAGCAGTGCATATATGCAGTAATGTGGGATGTATGTAACTAGTAAACAGTTTAATGACTAAAAGTCTCTTTGAAGAGCAGTCAGACAATAAAAAACAGAAATAAAATGATTCTGAGAGCAATAGCTAATGAAGCATGTATGGATCCAAGTCTTCAGATGGACTGACTGGAACTGAGGCAACAGTCTGCTTCATACTATAAAGACAACAGACATCAGCAATAGCTACAACTAATGAATAGCTTCATTCAGGATTTATACCTCATTAGACAACAGAAAACCACAAAAAGTAAAAGTTTTGAGTTAAGAATGAACCCTAATAAACGTCCTCAGGTGTATTTTTTTCAAAAGCAACAGTGTGCCTTGCTGTATAGCTACGTATTTTCTTCTAACAGACTAGATCTTGTTTCAATTATACTACAGAAAAGTCAGGTTTTTTGTTTTGGTTTGTTTGGGGGTTTTTGTGTTTTGTTTTTTTTTTTTTTTTTTTGTTTTTTTTTTTAAACAGGCATCCTTTTTTTGTCTCCCTGGTGACCACTCAGGTTGCTGCGTTCTACTTACGACCACAATTGAGCTACACCCTGCTGTCTTGCTGACGTGCCTGGCAAATTGTTCTAGGCAAGCTCCTTGGAGAGGGCTTCCTGGAATTTCTCCACAGATTCATCCAGGGCTATATTTGGTGCCGTTATTAAGTAGTTTTAACTGCAATATTTATTTTCAGTCTTTGTATTTTCTTAGTTTAAATAAGGAGCTACTTATAAGTCTCCTTATAATAAAAATAAAAATAAAAATACAAATCATAGAATCATAGAATAGTGAGGGTTGGAAAGGACCTCAAGATCATTGAGTTCCAACCCCACTGCCATGGGCAGGGACACCTCCCACTAAACCATGCCATCCAAGGCTATGTCCAACCCCACCTTGAACACCGCCAGGGATGAAGCATTCACAACTTCCCTGGGAAACCCATTCCAGGGCCCCACCACCATTACAGTAAAGAATTTCTTCCTCAGATCCAATCTAAACCTCCCCTGTTTAAGTTTGAACCCGTTACCCCTTGTCCTATCACTACAGTCCCTAATGAAGAGTCCACCCCCAGCATCCCTATAGGCCCCCTTCAGGTATTGGAAGGCTGCTATGAGGTCTCCACGCAGCCTTCTCTTCTGCAGGTTGAACAGCCCCAATTTTCTCAGCCTATCAATAAAAATAAAAATAGAAAAATTTACCCTTGGTGACTACATTTAGTGTGCAAATTCTGTTAGACAGTGAGAATACATCACAAAAATCATAGAATCATAGAATAGTAAGGGTTGGAAAGGACCTCAAGATCATCGAGTTCCAACCCCGCCGCCATGGGCACAGACACCTCCCACTAAACCATGCCATCCAAGGCTACGTCCAACCCCACCTTGAACGCCGCCAGGGATGAAGCATTCACAACTTCCCTGGGCAACCCATTCCAGTGCCCCACCACCCTCACAGTAAAGAATTTCTTCCTCAGATCCAATCTAAACCTCCCCTGTTTAAGTTTAAACCCATTACCCCTTGTCCTCTCACCACAGTCCCTAATGAAGAGTCCCTCCCCAGCATCCCTATAGGCCCCCTTCAGGCATTGGAAGGCTGCTATGAGGTCTCCACACAGCCTTCTCTTCTCCAGGCTGAACAGCCCCAACTTTCTCAGCCTATCTTCATACGAGAGGTGCTCCAGTCCCCTCATCATCCTCGTGGCCCTCCTCTGCACTTGTTCTAACACTTCCATGTCCTTTTTATGTTGAGGACACCAGAACTGCACACAATGCTCCAAGTGAGGTCTCACGAGAGCAGAGTAAAGGGGCAGGAGCACCTCCCTCAACCTGCTGGTCACACTCCTTTTGATGCAGCCCAGGATACGGTTGGCCTTCTGGGCTGCAAGCGCACACTGCCGGCTCATGTTCATTTTTTCATCAACCCACACCCCCAAGTCCTTCTCCTTGGGCTGCTCTGAATCTCCTCCCCGCCCAACCTGTAGCTGTGCCTGGCATTGCTCTGATCCAGGTGGAGGACTTTGCATTTAGCATGGTTAAACTTCATCAGGTTGGCATCAGCCCACCTCACAAGCATGTCAAGGTCCCTCTGGATGGCATTGCTTCCCTCCAATGTATCAACCGAACCACACAGCTTGGTGTCATCAGCAAACTTGCTGAGGGCGCACTCAATCCAGGGGTTACAGAGAACTCCTGAACTTCTATTTATTCTAAGCCTTCCATTCTGGCAAAATGATAAACCCAGAGAGTTTGTGATATGTGCTATACAACCTCGGTTACAATGGCAGAAATGTAATCCCAAGTGTGTGTCCTAGTATTGCTAATTTTCATGGTAAGTCTTTCTCATTTGTAGAGCAAAACATGACCCAAGTATATAGAAAATACATATAAAAATAACTGGAAAATACATCAGTAATTAATTATTGGAAAATACAGTAGTATTTACTTATTTGCTATAAGAAAAACCCCAGTCTTAACAGACTTGCTTTATATTCGAAAGAAAAAATCCAGATGCAAAATGTTCTATGACAATGAGGTTAATGAATTTAATACATAACTGGTAAATCGCTCCTTTGCAAACAGGCAATATGCCAGAAGCGGGGTCCCCCGTGGATCGATATTGAACCCAATGCTGTTCAATATCTTCCTAAATGATCTGGAAGGTGGGATCAAGTGTATCCTGACCGAGTTTGCTGACAATACTAATCAAAGCAGGGAAGTGGCACTTCAGAAGGGAGAGTCATCCTGCAGGATGACCTGAATAGGCTGGAAGAAGAGTCAGATAACAAGAACCTCACGAAGTTTAATCAGGACAATTCTGAGGCCTTGCACCTGGGAAAATATGATCCCCAAGAGCAGCACAGACTCAGATCTACTTGGCTGGGGAGCAGCTCTGTGGAAAGGGACCTGGGGATCCTGCTGGACAACAAGCTCAGTATGAGTGAACAGTGTGAAGCTGTGTCAAAGAAAGTGAAAGGGTTGCTGGGTTACATAAACAAGGGCATCGCCAGCAGACATAAAGATTTAATTACCCCACTGTACTTGGCGCTAATCAGGTCACACTTGGAATACTGTCTTCAGTTTTGGTTCCCACTATACAAAAGAGATGTGGACAAGATGGAGAGGGTCCAGAGAAAGGCCATATGACGACCAAACGACTGGGAAGCCTGCTGCATGAGGAAACAGTAAGATAACTGGGTTTGTTAAGCCTAGAGAAAAGTAGGCTTAGGGGAGACCTTATCAACTTGTTCCAGTACTTACAGGGTGTCTAGAAAGAAGATGGAGACTCCTTTTTTATACAGACACACATGCTAAAGACAAAGGGTAATGAGTACAAGTTACCCCACGTTGTGGTTTAAACCCAGCTGTAACTCACGCAGTTCGCTCATTCACTCCTGCGCTCCCGGGGGGATGGGGAGCAGAATCGAAACAATGTAACTCCCATGGGCTGAGACAAGAACAGGCCAGTAACTGAGGTATAACACAAACCACAGCAGCTACCACCAATCATAATAATGATAACGGAAACAACAAGGGAAGAGAATACAATCGCTCACCACCCACCAATGGATAACCAGCCTGACCCAGCAGTGATCTAACCCCCTCTTCCATGTCCCTGCCCCCCGTTTTTACATCCTGGGCATGACATGCTGTGGTATGGAATACCTCCTTGGTCAGTTTGGGTCAGGTGCCCTGTCTCTGCTTCCTCCCGGCTTCCCCTCCTCCCTGGCAGAGCATGAGGCTCAGAAAGTCCTTGGTCAGAGTAAACATTAGACCAGCAACTAAAAACATCGGTGTTATCAGCGCTGTTCCCAGGCCAAAAGTCAAAACCACAGCACTGCACCAGCTACTAAGAAGGAGAAAAAATGACTGCTACTGATGAACCCAGGACACCCCAGGAAGATCCCAGCTGGACACAAGAGGAACAGTTTCCACAATAAGAACAATCAGCCATTGGAATAATCTCTCTTGGGGAAGTGGTGGACTCCCTAACATTGGAATCAGCTGGACACCGTGCTGGGCTATGCACTTTGGATCATGCTTTTGCTATGACAGATTGGGTCAGGTGATCCTTGAGGGTCCCCTCCAACCTGCTATTCTATGATTCTATGATTCTCTTGGATATCTAGGTTCTTTTTTAAAAACAGTTACACAATAGTTTAATAGGACTGTATGTATATAACTCATATATCCACACAGCAAGAAATAACCAACTAACATCTAATGGAAGTATTCCACTGGAGGGCTACGGGAGAGACAGAGATCAAGTGCTGTGCCAAGAAAGTCTTTCGACAGCCACTTTTTTCCCTATTCAGAACATGGCGTAAAGAAAGCATTTGAGGTCATACATCTACAAAAGCAAAGTAAGTAGGAAAGTCAACTTTAAATACAATTAGACATCACAACTCAATTCACTAATCATTTCTGATGTACTGGTGCTTAGTAATTTCAACCAACCATTTGAATATGTGAAGATCCAGTCTAACATTCTGGTTCCTGGCTACAAACACTTTAGGTCTCTTTTTCTCCTGAAAACAAATACAAAATACTTGCCAAATACTCTTATTGTATCTACAGTACTTTTCAAATCCCACATTGGCATGTCCCAGCTTTTTCTTCTGTTTTCCACCTGTGCTCAAGCTCCTGATTTTTTGAATTGATGAATTTCTCTGAAGCTGCAAGAGAAAACTCCTATACCCTTTAATTTCTCCTCATGGGCCCCTGCAGTAAGCTGATCTAGTACACATCTGTCTGATATGTAAACCATGCCAAGCTCTGTTTGAAAGTCTAAAGCCACACGGTATTTTTAAAATGAGCACAGACCAGAATAATACCCAACTCTGATTTATTTTATAATATAGATTTGTGGATTTCAATAGGCTATCAAATTAAAGCATCTTTAAAATACCAAGAGATCTTTTAAGCTCCTACTGCTCCTGAAACTAAAAGCTGCTGACATACAAAACCCATCAACTGCATGCAACCTAGCACGTAAATTGCGCACAAAATGATTGAAGAGTGAAAATAGTCAATATTAATTCCTTGTACTTCTTCCAGTTTCTTGCTTCTGATAAATAGATTAATTACTTTGTGAAGATGAGACTGGCAGTAAGGTGGTTTTTCTTTGCTAAAAGTAACAATGGAATTTCTCCTATATGCTCCCTCTTTCAATTCAAAATAAATAACTGTTGCAACTCAGAAAAATGCTTAGTTACCAAGTGTATCCCCTGCCCCCACCTACCAAACACAACAGATATGTCCATATGGTAGACAGACACTCAACAAAAGTAGGACCGGGTAGGGCTGACAAATGACCGCAAGTATGCTAGGAAGCACGAAACCTCAAGCACTAAATTTTCTAAGTGCAGAGACTGTGCAATTGCTGGCAGCATCTCGGTGTTTTTATTCAGTAAACGCATTCGGAAGTTTATTTTGAATACATTTGGGCTTCTTCCTCTGCTTCTGGAAGTAGCGTGAGTCTCTTAGAACAAAACTAGGCTATTATCCAAACAATGTTATGAATCTAATTAAGAGGCATATTTATAGCCGCTTTTGGAGGAAGAAAAAGCAGGAAGTCAGGCCGCTGTTACTGTGCTTATGGACACGCTGTATAAGCAGCGATCAGCCAAAACTAATGCATCCACACTTCCAGATGTATGAAAAATACCTGACCTCAGGCCTGCTGCTTTTGTACTTTAGGCTACAGCTGTGAGATATGAAAAGAGGATTCAATTCCAACCTTGAGGACAGGAGCTGGTGGAAAACTAATTTGACATCTACTGCTAATCAGAGTTCGGTATAAGAAAAGACGCTCCTGACTTCAGATGTGGAAGAAGCGCTAAGCAGTGCATGGCCTGCAGGACAGGCTGCCAGCCTTAGGGGGTCATTATTTCACTTTTCTCCAGTTTTGTCTTGTGAGGGGGAGGGAAGAAATAACTACTTTGACCTAACACCTTTTTTTTTCCCTTCAAAAAGAAAAAAACAAAAGAACCCACTTCCAGGGATACGAAGCTGCCAAAACTTAGAATTACATGCAAACAGCAGACACAAATGATCCCATATACAGGCATTAAAGCCCTAGGGTTGTGCCCAGAACCCATACTTTCCATCCTAATATCCTGTATCACCTCTTCCTTGGTGTTTACTTGAGGGGGGTTGCTCCGGTTGCCTTCTGTCACTTCTCTGGCACATAACAAACAAAGCAATCTGGAGATAATTTAAGTGGTTTAGCACATCAGGATACAGCTGGGAAAGGTTTTGGGAGAAAGGCTGGGGAGGAAGAGGAGAGCTGTGCACAGTCCAGCTGAGCCTGAGCACAGGAAGGCAGTTCAAATGATCACCTTCCAACAACACTGTCTGCAGCCAGGGAAAACTGCCCCATGTCAAAATTCTCCAACTACCCCAGGAACACCAGAAACCTCAATGCAGGGAATTAAGAAGTCTGCTTCTAACAGCAGCAGTGGCAGGGCCACAACTCAGAGTCAGGCGCATTTCAGCTGATCCTTGATTACCCAGGAGTAACCCAACTTCTCTTGTGTGTCTATAACTTTTATATTTCATCTGCTATGAGCCAGATGTCTTTTTTTGTCTTAATATTAAGTGTAGACACATGCATTGGCTTTACAGAGCACAAACTATAACTTGATTCCGGCAATTGGACAGATTTACATCTGTTTTTCTCATCACTTTTGTTTGAGAGGAGTGAGTTGAGCTTTTAATCACTTGGGGCCCTAGCTATACCTAGAACATACTGGCTCAATTCACAGCAGAAAGAAAAGCATGTCTGCTGGCGTAAAGACATAAAAATGAAACAAAACTCTCTAGTTATTACTTAACACACCAGACATTTCAAAAAAAGGGCAGTAAGCTCCTTAGTAAGAAGTATCTCTCCCTAAGGTAACCCTCACACCTAGCACATAAACCTCAAAACTGAAATTTCATCCCACAGTTGTCTAAACTGAATACATCAATAAAAGAGTAAAGAAACTAATATCCTTTATTAGCTTAGTCTTGAACTTTAGGGTGGGACAAAAAAGGTTACTTTGTAATCTGTTGCAACTATTTCATCTCCTGTAGGCTGTTTGATTCTCCTAGAGATGACAATGAAATGCAACAAGTAAGTTTATTCAGCATTCATTGACAAGGTGGAAAATACATCAGTCTTTTATGGGTACATTCAGTGATGTCCAAGCCTGTCCCAACAGCTACCTCGGCTTTTGCTAAATGCAGTCAAGTTTACAGGGAAAGAAAGGGATTATTCGATAAGGTAATGTGCTGACATAGAAACATAGGTAATAAAGAGAAATGGAAGTTTACATAAATAATTTTCTTTCCCTTTAATAATTTAAGCAGCATTTTTAAACAGTTTTCATAGATCTGTTTTTCAGCATTGGATTATGTTTTCCAGGCGTGAATGGTAGAGAATATATTTGATGAATTAGTATTTCAGAGTAATCTTTTGCTTGTTATTTATTTCTTTAACATCTTTGCTGGGTGATAGGTAAGAGTGGCTGAATAACACACTGCTGAATCTAACAAAATGGATGTTAAGCTGGATAAAACTGAACCTGTTCTCTCCAAATAAACCAAAAAACCCTTATTGTTAATAATGTGCCTAATATTTTCCTCCTTAATTTTGTCACATCAATGCTATATTCAAGTGAGTGACAAAAAAGAGCACTTAAACTAAAATTTTTAGTTTAATAATGATTATTTAATTCCATCTTTGTGATTTCCTTTTTTCCCAGCTCCATGTCATAACATGCCCTCTTTTAATTGCTCCCATGTTTGTTTGAATCTCTGCAATATGCCTTGGCAAAATCCAGCCTCTCTCCAACATTATCATCCTTCAACTTTCTGCCACTTTTGATCATATTTCCTGAATCCTGAAGTTGTGAAATCTTGTCTCTCGGCAACTATCTAGCTTAACAGACCACATTCATTCCTCAAATATACACATATAACTCTTGGTGATTTCAAACGGTAGCTGTTCACATGCACAATGGAAACAACTGCAGACTTCAAAGGAATATTCAACTTGCATATTTTGCTCTTGGTGGGCATTACAGATTTGATGTTTTTGTGCCTGATGATAATTTCTTTGAAAGTTTATCCTGGAAACTTGATCCTTTACAGGTCAACTGGTTTTCTGTTCCATCCCTGATACCGGGAAAGAAGCAGAAAAACCTACAGTGCACTAATAGATTCCTCTGCTCAAAGACAGTATTCCACTATAAACACAGCTTTAGTCCTGGACAGCCAAGCATTTCCCAGTATGCCCATACTTCAGAAATAAGTTAATCCTTTCACTTTCAGAAATTGTCTTGCCTTCTTTTCTCTACAAATTTCTTATCTAACTAGTGATACTAAAGCCATAAACAGTCCAAACTTGCATGAACAAGCATCTATTGTTTCAGTCAAATGAGTAAGATCGCTGTAAACAAGGGTGAGACAAGAGGGGATCTCAGCACCCTGTGTAGTCAGATCCCCCAATCTAGGTAGTTACAGTTCCAGTTTCATCTTCCTCATGAGGATTTCCGCTCTCCTGAGGAACTATTTACCTGACCCATATATGTTGAGTCCAGAAGTCCTGTCTTCCCCCTACTCTCACTCTGACAAAGGAGTTACTAATTCTTCAAAAATCCAATTTCAAGTCTCTCTCAGGATTACAGAATAAGTGACCCATTAAATTAGTCAAGGTCTTCAAGTCCATGTTTTCCCAAAGCCTCTCTCCTCATCTGCCTTAGGCTGCAGCAAGATCTGCTCTTTTGGCTCTGACTAAGCTAATTTAAAGTCTTCAGCTAATTAAAAGCTCTCAGACTACACAAGAGGTCAATAGTCCCTAAAAAACACTACTATAATTGTATGTGTGCTTAGTCTTAACACAGTTTCAACAAAAATATCTGGATTAATAAATCGAAACAACTGTAACTGTTAAAAGTGTTTGAGCTATTCAAGGTCACTTAGAGAGAATCACAGGAAGCCACATGCAGTCCCTGAACACAGCTGAGAGACCTCAGGGGCAATCACCTGTGAAGGGAGGCACCTGTGGGCAGAAAAAGCCCCTAACCTTAGGCCAACTCATCAGCATCACTGTCTACACAGCTATTCTTTCTCCTGAGGCATGCATTTTTCCTTTTATTTCTTCTGCATTTGCATTCTTTCTGATACCTTTGACTTTCTGATGAACTGTAATTCCAGCAGCAGTTATCTCTCATAGTCAGTGTGAACCATCTGTGGCCAGTAAAATGTAATTATTAAACTGTTTTAAACAAATGCTTTGCTTTTTCAATACACTGAAAGCACTGGAATACAGCTTGATGACAGTGTAATGTGTGATACATTCAAGTAGGCCAATAGGAAGTCATACCATTTCCAGTCACACTCCAACTACATACAACATTGTGGAAGAAAAGTAAGGGAAGGCACTTTTGGTCTTTTACCTCCATGAGAATAGTTATGGAAGAAGACTACTGAAAAATTTGGACTTGATAGGAAAGCATGAATAGGATGTCATTAAGATCCACCCGTTACAAATGCTTATTTGATTGCAAAATGTGTTACAATGTTGCAGTGCAAACAGAAAGGACTTAAAGAGATGTAACTATTAAAACCACCCTTAAATTCGGTGTATCAGATGTCAATATATTCATTGTTAATTTGATAAAATATCTTCTTGCAAGATAACAGCAGTACAGTGCTCCAATATGGGCAGTTCTCTGCAGTGATCAATAGTACTCTTTTGCATAGCCTAAAGATGTATATTGGTATACAAGAAGTTAATAATGAAAAACATGTACTACAGTCATTATTTGTTATTTGTTTTATAGCATTATTTGTTTTTATTTCTAGTTGTTAAAGCCGCTTAAAATATAACTAGAGTTACTGCTGCAGATTTCTGGTTCTTCCCAACCAAGTTAAAGCAACTCTGTAATCTTTATACAGAAATCAGGGTCAGCTCACTTTAATGTACACAAATCTCTGGCTATATTTTAACTAGAGAAAATGCAATTAGAAGTCAAACCTAACAGCAGGCACAGGCAGCATTCCAGACAGCAGCCATGGTCAAAGTTCAGATAAAAAGTGGGGGTATTTCTTCCTGCTTAAAGAGAAACATAAAGATAGATGTTGTATAGTAAGAGACGGATATTCCAGTGCCAGGAGCACATGAAAGTTGCAGAGATTTGCAAAGGGCATACAGACAATCAGTATATAGAGAAAGCAGAGGAAAGATTTTGACTGAGCTGTAAGGAACTGAAAAAAACAAACAAGGATCCCTGCAAAAGGAGGGAAGATTGGCTTATTAGTTCAAGCATTAGTATGAAGAACTAAAAAACCTGCAACAGACACTGCAGTAAGCTCTCCAAGCCAGTTTCACATCAGACATTTACATGATCTGATACACTCACCCATGGCCAAATCTTAACATCCATGACTAATGTACACAGCTGCTTTCAAACTCACCCTGCTCAACTTCATTAGCTCTGAAGACGCACACTTTCCACCTTCTAGCCTTAGTTATTTCACAGATTTTTTCCCAACATTAAAACTTTCCATTAGATTTCCCAACCCTGTCTCATAAAAAAAAAATCCATCTTTTCTGCATGCACAAGAGATGAACAACACCAGATCCGTCACACTTTAATCCTTTCTAAATCTTAGAAAAACAGACGTATCATGAAAATCTATAGATAAGAGCACAAAACTACGATACAAATCTTTCCTTCCATGTTTAAAGTCAATCAATTTTAACTGATACAATATCTTAAAATATTGTATTACAAATCAGTTGTAATTTGGAAAAACTAATATGCATTTATGGATTTTTAGTGTTTCTGTTTTGTTTTTGTTCGTTTTTTGACTCAAAAATCTGTACAATGTATGCCTTTCTTAGCATTCAGCACATCTATATTCTGACACTCTAAATTCTGCTGGGTTTACTTTCCCATGATTTAAGGCAGAAAGTGAAAATCTTACTCCTTTACTGCATGCTAAATTAAAATTGTCCACAAACATAGATCTTTCATATTCTATGCATAAAAATAACATGGAATAACAGAAAGAGAAAAAAGGATATGAAGGACAGCTGTATGGAGCTTTTATTTGGAAGTTCTCCATTTCTTCTGTAGAGTTTACCCTTCAGCCACTGTTTATCTGGAGCACTCCTTAATTCTGGAATATTCATAAATATACAAAACAAAGATACTATCCAAATCATAGCTTATATGAACATACAGGTATGAAAAAAATTAAAAAGCAGAGAAGGAAAACGGATCCAGAACATTTCAGCACAGTGATTCAACCAATCTCTTTCAAATACTGCATATTTGACTAATGCCATCTTACAATACCTGTAGCTTCTTCCAAACTCTTACAATAGAGTCAGAAAATATTGCATGTTTCTGTCCCAAGTGATTTTCCCTATGTTCCTATGCTGATTCATAGAAGTAAGGGCTGTCCATGATTGACAAAGTAAGCCTCCTGGAGAAGCAATATTTCTAAATAGATATGAAAGCTTTGCGTGAAACAGTTCTGTGCTGTTCAAAATGACATTAATCAGTTACAAAGGAAAGTAAAAATTTATGTCTATAAAATTAAAAACTTCAGTCTGTTTGCATTTGTTCTATTAAACAATTAAAGAAATACTGAAATACAGAATTATAAAAAGCTAGGTATTTCCATTTTGATAATTTTATATAATCTTCTATAACATAATGCAGTGGTGCAGTTCACAGTCCTGAGGGATATCGGTCAGGCGAAGAGTAAAGTCAGGATCCTGAATTTTAGGAAAGTAAAATTCCAGCAGTTCAAGGAGCTGGTCAAGGGGACCCCCTGGGAAGCTTCTCAGGAACAAGTGAGCAGTACAAAGCTGATAGATCTTTAAGGATGCCTTTTCCATACAGTGTGAGAGTTCTCAATCCCCACGTGTAAGAAATCAGGAGAGGAAGGCCAAGACTGGCATGGATGAGTTGAGATCTGCTGGTCAAACTGAAGGGCAAGAAGAAGAGATGCATAGGCAGTAGAAGCAGAGACAGGTACCCTGGGAAGAAAAGGAAGGTCAAAGAAAGTGGACCCCTGCTGAACATGACTGGCAAACTGGTAACAATGGACGAGGAGAAGGAGGTACTCAGATTTTCTGCCTCAGTCTTCACTGGCAATCTTGCTTCCCCTCTCGAGTGGATGGACCACAAGACAGGGACTGGTGGAGCAAAGTCCCTCCCACTGTAAGAGAAGGCTAGGTTCTTGACTACCTGAGGAATCCAAACCTACATAAGTCTACGAGATCTGACCAGATGCATTCCAGAATCCTGGAACTGGCTGATGTAGTTGCCACACCAGTCTTCCTGATATTTGAAAAGTCCTGGCAGTCAGCTGAAGTCCTGCAGACTGGAAAATAGGAAACATTGCACCCATTTTTAAAAGGGTAGAAAAGAAGGAACCTGGGAACTACCAACCTGGCAGCCTCATCTGTGCCTGGGGAGACCATGAAACAGATCCTCCTAGAAGCCACACTAAGGGACGTGGAGAACTGGAAGATGATTCATGACAGCCAGCATGGCTTCATCAAGGGTAAGTGTTGCCTGACCAACCTAGTAGCCTTCTGTAATGGAGTGACTACATCAGTGGATAAGGGAAAAGCTACAGATGTCATCCGTGCGGATTTCTGTAAGGCCTTTGACATGGTCCCCACAACTCTTCTCTAAATTGGAGAGGTATGGATTTGATGGATGAACTGTTCAGTGGATGAGGAACTGGCTGATGCTTGCATTCAGAGTAGTCTTATTTACTCAACGTTTTTCTATGCTTTTCAGAAATCACTCGCAGTGTTACATTAGAAGACAGTCTCCCAGAGAAATCGGAAGACATTTCACCATTTGAATACCTAAGATGAGCAGAGAAACAAACAGAAACCTATACTCACCAGGCCCTAGTAAAATAAGGAAGGAACAAATTCTTTCCGTCTTCTCAAGTTTCTGATACATTTCCACTGTGCAACAGCTCAGCTCAAAATGATGAAAGCTTAAAAAGAAATTCAAACTTACATGGTTTGGGGACTTTTTTCCCCTTTCCTTGTGCTTCTCTACAAGGACATTTTATGAGCTGTAACAGCAACAACAGAAACACATTTCTAATCCTGAATCTCAGCATCTAACGTGATCCTACCACTGTACCACCATTCTGCCAGGCAGCAGAACTCCTTTAACAGAGGATGAACTAAGGCAGATGATGAAAGACATTACTTCTTTCTCTTCTTTGTGTAATTCAGTATTTTCCAATACTGAGCTTTTATTTTTCCCTCTGATATTGTAATACGGCATTTTAAAAATCAAATACAACTCAATCTTGAATAGTAGTGACCATAAAGGTTCCTTTAATCACTAACAACTAGACAATACTGGGTGTAATGAGCACAGAAAAAGGCAGCAGAAATAAGATGGTGCATCCAACTCATCCACAGTTTAATTCTGTAAACATTTGTTACATGTTATACAGCGACTGCTGTTCTGAAGGTCTGGGGCTTTATGAGCAATTGTGCTTCTATACTTAATCAGAACCATATGGAGGTCAGTGTGAGAGTCCATCCGACTGAAGCAGAATAGGAAAGTATATTAAAACTTAACTGTGAAATTATTTCATATGTAACTTACAGAGTTTAAGAAGGCAATTTAACAATGTTAGTGTCTTGGTATGACAAAGTATGTCAATGAAGTGACTCACACTACATATGATATTTCCACAAAGCAGATTTCTGACGTGTGCAACTGAAAATAAATAAAAGAAATAACATGTAACATGCAAACAACCTCAGACAAAGATAAACAAAAGACAGAAGCTGGGAAAAAAACCATATACCTACACCTTTCTTGATCTCGCCTATTTCTGATGGGGAGACTACAGAAAAGCTAAACCCCAGCAGTTTTGTTTACATGTAGTGCCGACATCACTTCTGTAATGAGAAACTGGACTTTGTATGGTTTTACTTTAAACACTATTGAAATTCTGGAGGCAGTCAATTTTTCACAGTAATAAAAAGCATTGGCAACTATAAGAAACACTGATACAATAGTTTAAAACCCTCACAGTTCCACAGTTATTTAGCAGACATGATGCCATTATGTACCATTTAATATGTACTTATTTAAAAAATGAAGTGATGGATGTAAGTAGGAGAAAAGTTGCTGTTGCTTTAAAAAAAAAAAAAAAAAAAGAGAGATGAAAACACCACACCAAACCCATAACTTTTCAAGTTTTCTGTTAGAATTTTGTGTATATGAAAGGGAATTAAATAGTACCTGCTAGTGCCAGACACAACACAAGCAAGTATCAGACAGCTTCAACACACAGCTCTGTAAATGCATCTAATTTTTGACCTCCAACATTCTTGCTGAAAGTCAAGGTCACAGAACAGGACTTCAGAGCCCTTCCTTTGTGTGACTGCAGCTCATGGATATAACTCACAGTTAAACAGACAGTGCTGTTGATAATAATGGTAAATGATCATATTTGGGGAAAATTTCTCCCCCCCGATCTTCACAGCATAAATAATGCTTATTCTGTACATGTTCCAACTGCAAAGTTGCCACTGAGGTTTCATTTTAAAAAAGTAAACTAAAAAAAGTGTAGAATACACATCAGAGATCTACACTGAGGGTAACAGATTTGCAGCATGAATTACAGAATAACTGCCCTTAATTTGAACTCAAGTTCTTCCCACTCCACCATATTGCACCTGAAAGATTCATTTGTTGCTGCATTTTTCAGTCATGCTGCAAGTGTGACAGAAATGCAAGTACGCTCCTCCTTACGGCTAACATGAAACATACATTTCCAGTGAAATGAACCAAAATCATTTGGCTAAGATCAGTTGATGAAAAAGTATCTGTTGTTTCCTGATGCTGTATATCCTCAGTGGAAAGAATAACCTTGAAGGTTCAATAGAAGCAGCAGAAAAGCTAGTCAAAAAAAGTGTCTTCAGAGTGCTGATGTATTATTATGTTTTCAGTGCTTAATACAGATTTTTTTTTTTGTGTATGTTACGGAAGACCTACTAAAATCCTTTCCATTAGAGGGACAACAGAAACAGAAAACTACACCTTGTAATGTAAAATTCTACTAACGTAATTTTTGTTGCGCTTTAAATACACCCATAGGGCTTTTATTTTCCATCAAGAGATCATAATACCTTTCCCGCATCAGAGCAACTTTTCTGAGCATTTACAGAGCAACTTTTACAGAGTTGCGCTCAGATAAATCAACTTTTATGTTTTTTTGTAACTCACTAGAATTGGTTCCTTATTCTCCTGACTTTTCTAAACGGGGGGGAAGGGGAAGTGGGGAACACAAAGGGAAAATTGATCTCATGGAAAAAAATTGTATTTGATGTACCCAAGATTCCAGTAATTAACAAATTTAGCCCTACAAAAGCTGTGTGAACAATGTCCTTTTTCATCCTATTGAATTCTTTTTTTCCTTTTTTTTTGTCTCCCAGTACCGCTTTCATGATAGAAGCAATCTTAGTGCAGACAGTTTCAGGCGACTGCTTTCATTGTAAGCAGTCTCAGTAATTAAACAGGGTAGTAACTCAGTAGTTACAGACCCTGCTGTGTCAGGTCCATGCTAGCATTCCCCATCACTAAACACAAAAGAAACACAGGGAAATTTTCACGTTCAAACAACAGCAATAACCTGACAGTGTCCATACATCTGTGGTAACAAGTTAAATGAGACATAGTCAAGAAAACTTTGGACTTGTCCCAGTGACGAAACACTGACTGAACCTGACCAGTGATTTGGGTGTAGAAGATTCTGGCAAGAATAATTGCTTCTTAAACACTACTATGGAGAACAAACTAGATTAGTTTAAAAACAATCATAGCTTAGGACAACCTTGTGAGAGCTGTGGGAAATTACTAAACAATGCTAGCGTGTAAAATGAGCTTTTGTTAGCATTCATATCAGACTGAGATAAAATTTACTAGGATAACTATTAGCACGCTTAAGCAAAAGCTTTACACAAAAATGACCAGCTTGTGACTCTAGGCAAAATTAACTTCTGAGTTTCATTTACAAGTGAACTTCACTTTCAGCACTGGCGTTTGCTGAAAAATAGGAAGGAAAAAAACATCAAGATTCCAGTTATGCTGGAATTTTTAAACACACAGGGAAAAATGAAGTGACTGTCTCTTGCACGAGGTCACCCTCTGTTCAGGAACTCAGGTCTGGAGTGTTAGGTTTTGCAAGGAAAAAGCACAGTAGATGGGGAACGGTTAATGCTAGAAGGAAGGGAAGATAAACATTTCCTACAAAATGTTTTGAGTTTTCACAGGATTTTAAAACAGGGAGAAAATATTGACTATCAACATCTTCTCAGTATTTATTTTGAAATTAATTTTCATCATATGATAACATTTCCACCTTTGATAATATATTCTTACAAATCAGCCTAGATGTCTCACTGACATCTAGAGTCAAGAGCACAGAAGATGTCCTTTTATTTCTAAAAAATTCATTCTTACCACACACACTTCAATGGGGAAAAAGACTAAGAATGCCAACAATGTACCACATGGCCAACAATGGAATACAAAACATCAACCACACGCGCCTTTCACAATTTATCATTGACGTGCAACAAGTCTGACAAATGCAAGTACAGCGATCAGCCACAATTTTTGCCTGTATAACAACAAGCTTAAATAATCAAGAAATAGAAAATTATTTGGAATTGTATGGACTCAAATAACTAATCTGATTGAAGGTGCTTGCAGCAAAGGCATCTGTGTTTATGTCCTCTTAGGAAACAGCAGATGCTCAGGCAGCAGATGCCCACGCATCTTCCTTGCTGGCAAGGCACCAAACCTCTCAGAACCTCCTGACAAGACCAATTAAAGCAGGTCTTCAGATCTGTAATTGTGCAGGTTTACTAAAAAAAAATGTGACAACACAGCCTTCAAAATGAGCACCTCTGACACCACACCCGAAGAATAACTGCTTGAACCAATCTGTCCTTCAGCTGGCTTGAGCAACCTGCAATTAAAAGTCTCTCTGAAGTCTCCTACCAGCAAAAGAGAAGGAGCAGAAGTTCACTCCGGAGCAAAGACATCAGGGAGAAGATAAAATCTGCCCTCAGGGAACCAGTGAAAGTCAGGTCCCTGATTTCTACAGAAGAAACAGCTGGAAAGAAGCAAAAAAAATCCTAACATTTTATTAGACAAAACTCGACAATATGCTGGATGGAGGAGGGTGAGAAGAGACTGAGAGAAAGAAATAAAATTAATAGGGTATTATGAAGTTGGGGAGGTGGAGGGAGAATCTAGGGATGACAGAGAGGGACTGTATAAACATCAGCAAATATGTTCAAAACAATCTGTGCTGTTATTAATCATAATTCTAACATGATAAAAAAGACCCTCTTTCGCACTGAAAACAGTCATCACTGTCACATGTTCCATTATGGGAAGGATTTATGTGGTTTCCTCTTAGCAATGTAAACCAAGGCCTGAAAAGTTTCACGTATTTTACAGTTCAAAGCCCTCTCGCGGCAACCACCAGACACTACAGCAATAACCCACATTTAAGAATTAACAGGCATATTGGAAGAAAAAGTAGTAAGGAGTTTAGCTCCAAAATTATTTAGTATATTAAAAAGCTGAAAGTTAAATAAAACAAAGGATAGTAGCTTTAACACAGAACTGAAATTAGAGGTTGGATTCCTTTGCTCTAATGGTGGCAATTTTCCACCAAAATTACTTGTAATGCATTGCAGAAACTATAAACACGTGGTATTTACAGCAAATTTGCACTTCTTACCTGAAATCATAGGTCTATATCTGAAGCACAATCTGGACTCTAAGACAGTGTTAATAGTGCTGAGGTAAATTCGTACCACTCGAATGCTTTTTATGACCTTTATTTTAAATCAAGACCCTCCTCAGGAAAGCCAGTAGTTACACTCTCTTACACTTAGTAAAAAGAAAAATCCTACATCTCATTCTCTTTGATTTCACGTACATAAAATGCCAAAGGTACCTAAGACAGTACTGCACCCAGTCTTATCTGTTTCTCTTAAACACACGACTTCATTTTCACCACATTAGCGTAGACTTATTTGTATCTGCAGTATAAAACGTGCTCCATTAAAACAAATCATTTTCATATCACACCAGTCAAGACTTTTCAAGCTATTACTTGATACACAAATATAACACCACATACCATTGAACTAGCTCATCTTTTTCTTAGTTACATGTAGACTTAACTTGTGTAGCTGTTCAAAAAGACCAGAGATGTTGATTTACACCATATACTGTTGGAGTCAGACTTTGCTAATGACCAGATTACTTCATTTTGGCTTGGTATCTCCAAGAGGCCACTTTAGGGAGGAACTACAGTTCTTCTACACATTTTACAAGGCCCTTTTAAAATGTGCAGTATTCCTGTTTCCCAACTGGCATGTTTTCAAGGCAATTCGGGTTGAGCCATAATATACACAAATAAGAAGAAACACAAAAGAGTTTAATAAAATTAAATCTACCATGATAGCAAAGATTATATCATGCTCTAGAGTATTTCAACGACCACTCACTAAAAAGAGCTCTCTAATTTTGGAGTCAACATTTCACAGTGAAGTAATCAACTGGAAGACTCTATGTTGCAGTGCTACTTGCTATAGCACACAACAGCAAATGACCACTTGTAAATTACTTTTGGGGGAGGAATTTTGAAACAGTGAGATATACGAATACTCAAGTGTGAATCTTGGCCATACCTGAACAGGGAATAGTAACAAATCTAGTAAAATCTACCATAAAAGTAGGATCTTCATTTTCTTCTACAGGTTTCAATGCTACAGTTATCAAATCATACAGGTTTATAACAAAACAGAGAGTGCTTTTATGGTGCTGTGCTTTTCACTACTATGCAGAGGAGACACACAGATTTGCTTATGAATATTATAGATAACTTTATCTTTCCCTAGATTCTCCCTTTGTAGTCTTCATTCAAATACTTAATGTTTTCTTAACCTCACAACACCGGAAGAACTTTCTTGGAGAGAATACCAGATAGTAGGGTAAAATGTGTATGTGTCTTGCTGTACCAAGCAAGAGGAGGGTCTCCAGTACCAGGACAGCACTTGGGGGCAGGGAGAGGGGTCACAGTTTCCTTGAGCAGGCATGCCCTCAGGAGCTGAAGGTACTGTGTTATAAATATATGCCTATATTATGGCTTTCAGTGCCCAGTAAGACTCACAATTACAAAGGACTTGAAAGTTGTGCAGAGGAATCTCACATATCACAACTCTCTGCACAAGATGCTTAATTGCAGACCCTCTTTTGTTTCTTTTCAGTCATGTTATAATGCCCATTTTAAAACACTCCACCTGCAAAAGCAATAATATAAAAAAGCAGTCTTTTTTTTTTCTCTCTGTTTTTTAATACTTAATGTTTTCAGCATTTCAATTTTTTTGGAAATTGGGTCTTTAATGCATGTAATATTTATGCTTGTAAAGGACAGTTGTTTGAATTGAAGAGATAACACTGAAAAACTCAAATTATTGCCCCCTGGCCTACTTGATCTAGGCCGAATTTCCCTGCATTTCAATCATACTAAATTCCCCTAATGGCAATTTAAAATATCAATTAACTCAAGATAAATCCCATTAGATAGGGCAGACACTGGATCCTCATAACTGCTTGACTCTTGTTGAAACATACCTGTAATTGATTGCAAGATAACTACTGTAAAAATCAGGGCATACTGCCATTGTTTGGAAAAAAAATGTTTTACAAACAAAACAAAACAAAAAGTGTTTTTAATTCAGTCATACTCTGTAATTCCAACTCAGATGTCTTTAGTTTTATTCCACAATATACTGAATAAACATTACTGAAATAACTCTATCAGGATGCCCCATCAGCAAAGACTGGATTTTTTTCATATGGGATAAATATTGATATCATTTTCCATATGGCTTTGCTTGCTTTCAGTTCTAAATATAAAAACATCACAAACAGAAACAGGCATAGAAGAGTTATCGAATCCTACTACAGCCAAAACCTGGACACAGTGTAACACCATAAGGCAGACTGGTTTGAACTCGAAATTCCAAGATTCCAAACTGCTATAGGAAGCAGCTGCTAAACTCAAAACACATCACTGCATTTTCATTAACCTTGGGTTTGGTTTTCTTGTTGTTGTTGTTTGGGATTTTTGTAAGTGTTTACAGAGAAAGAGCTGCTATTTTGACAGACCTAACATGTGAAGCCTGGGCAAAAGAGCAACTGTAATCATTGAAAGGCTACTTTCCACTCCCAACTAAACAAGAGCAACTATGTTCCTGAAACCCAGCCAAGACGCGGCATTTCAAAAAGGTTCTGCTTCACTCCTGATTTGGAAATAAAAGAAACTGCTTTGTAATGCATTATTTTCATTACCCTAATGATCTAGAAAGCAGATCGTGTGCTAGTAGATACAAAACTTAGTCCGTAATTTAGCAGCCTAGACTGTATCATCATATACTACGCTTTTTTATTAACAGACCTTTGCTTCATGGGAGCAAGGCGCCTATGAAATATTTCAAGCAAGCCAGAAATTACATCTTGCATGAAAGCAAGGGAAAGAAAGCATTTTGGCTTCGAACTACTTGCTGTCTGGCTGTTTGTGCTTCATGCAGCATGTGGCAATATATAGACTGATCAGCTACCTATAGCTCAGGACAAATAGATTTTGTAGACCACTCTCAGTAAGGATTCAGTCTGACAGATACTCAGTAACTGCAGTGGCAAGTAAGATGGCTCCAACTTCACCACACTCCCAAGTTTTTACAATGATGCTTTTGCACCAATAGCAGTACCCCCACATTTGCACAGATGCCTATTCAGATTTGTTTCCATCATGCTTAAGAAAGTCATGAAGGAGGGAGATTAACTGCTTCCTTTGTTACAAAGTTCTTTTTCACTTTCATCGCTCTTCTGTAGTTAGAGAACACATGAAGAAAGGACAGAGGGGCAAAACGTCTCTGTAGTCAGCTTGTTAGACACGGTACCAAAAGTTATTACTGAAAGAATATTTAAATGAACTTACCAGTAGAGAAAACAAGAACTGTGTTGTCCCAAAGACCATATCTTTTCAGAGCATCAGTAAGATTTCCTACAGCTTCATCCATGAGGGTCACCATCCCTGCATAATGGCGCCTTTTTACATCTTTAATGGAAGAATATGGTTTTATGTATTCTTCAGGAACCTCAAGAGGTTCATGGACAGACTGAAAAGAGAGGTAGAGAAAGAGGGGCTGGGGTGGAAGGGACAGAATGGAAATCAGTTGAACATAAAGTACTATATGAAAAAGTTACTCAATAAAAGCAGCCCTGATTCATCAACACCCTCAGGGAATGTGTTTTGATTTCTTCTGCACTTCTTTTTTCCAATCCCTAAACATAAACTAATGAAACTTTGATACAGGACTTTGCAAAGAAGTGAAAAAAACTCAGATGTATCTCTTCTTCGTTACACAGTTGTTACAAGTTTCTTCTCATGAAACTTCTCCCATTAAACTTTCCATTTTCTTTCTAGAAGAGCAAACTACACCCTAAATCATTTCCATGAATTTGTTACTATTTATTACTTGTATTTTCTACAAATTCCTTACTTGTAGTACTAAAAAAGAAATGGAGAAGGGTAGCAGGCCACGGCTGTGAAGCCAAAGGTGATTCTGACAGGAGAGAAGGCAAGTTTTACCAGAACTACTTCTCACATTCAGATCTATGCACCCAGCCGAAGAGCCCCAAATTACAGTTCAAGCACATGCCACTCCATTAATATTTCATTAACATTTTTTATCAAACATGCTTTACTGTTGAAATTACCAAAGTAACAGCTGCTGACTGTACCTTCTCAGTTTTGTGACTGGCTATAAGATCTATAGCTCTTTCTGTGAATATATTAGTGGAGTACATGTTTTTAAATCCAGTTGCAACTTCTTCTCCATCTCGAAAGTCCAGAGCACAGCGCGTTACGTTCTTTGCCTTGATGAGGACACAACGGTTGTGAGAATAGTAATCCTCACTCCCCAGAAGGTAGCCTAGAACAGAAGATGTCAAATAACCAGGTGAGCCAACATCACGTCACATAAACACATACATCGGGGGAAAGAAGTCAAGACTAAATGTCAAAACAGGAGTGGTTTGGAGCTGAAACTTTCATTCACCATTTGACTATCTGTAGTGACATTCCCTGACTTTTCAAACGGCTTTTGAAAGCTGTTCAGTGACTTTCTATTGCATAACTTGGTTTCGAAGACATGAGCATTAAACTAATGTACTCATAGAAAAGGCAGTCACCTACGCTTGTACTACTCTGATTTTTAGCTGGCATGATTTTGTATATTTGTATTTTTACATAAGACTTCTCTATTAGAAAGTTTGGAATTTGTTTATTTATTTATTCAAAACCACCCAAGCATGCGGCGATTTTAGTCAGCTGTAATTTCTGATCCACTGCTGACACCTACTGGTGAAGAGAAAGAATATTAAGATACCCAGAAGAAAAAAGCATGCAATTCTACAGGTATATATTTGCACCTATCAATGGCTATTCTGTTAAGCATGAAGTGCCTTTGCTTTTTATCAATCAGAAACAAAATACTTCAAAATCATTTGAATCTCAGTAATTATTACTTTTGAAATTAGGCTTCAGATTTATCCCCCAATGCCCTGAAAAAAAAAAAAATAAAAATTCAAAATATGTTCTTAAATTCTGCAAAATCAAATTAAATCTAGGGACAAGAATCCAAAATGGAGGGACAGCACTTAAATTTTTATTCAGCAGCTTCTATTTCAGTTACTAGCGCAAAAAAGTAGGTGCAGAAAGAATTAAGCTGGTCTTAAATACAATACATAATTCAAATAAATTTTTTTGACAAAAAAAAAATAATGGCTTTGTTGTCAAAGTATGAAGACCGTTTTTGAGGGCAGACTGCCTATATCCATGTACTCAGAGCCGCAAGCTGCATTTTCCCACTTTTAGTGCTTGCTGCAGGAGATATTGTGTCAACTATGCCAAAAAATCAAATGACCTTAATTGCAATCAATACTGACTGGAATTACATTAACATTATAGGATATTAAACCGCTACATTCTCTGAAAAATAATGTCACACTGCGCACCTAGCAACCATACCCAGAGCCAGCCTGTATTAAGGCTCCTGCATTAAGAGCCTGCTTGGTTCAAGGGGTGAGATTTCATGAGGAGTGACAGCCTACCTACGTCTATGCCATCAGAAAGATCCCAAGCTCCTGTGAAGAGGTGGGAGGAGG
This sequence comes from Amazona ochrocephala, assembly GCA_039720435.1. Classification (NCBI taxonomy): domain Eukaryota; kingdom Metazoa; phylum Chordata; class Aves; order Psittaciformes; family Psittacidae; genus Amazona; species Amazona ochrocephala. The sequence continues at coordinate 91,613,789 of CM077909.1, forward strand.
CATACATGTTTAAGCAATGAGCTGTTACAATCGTTATATATATATTAGCTTAATCCGGCTGTGAAACCATGGCCCCAGGCTCCCTAAAGAATTAAAGGAACTAAACAGCTCTTCTCACCTAAAGTTTGGATTGCCATTGTCTATAAAGGTCATGTAGCATAGCCAGGCTCTTAAGTCAGACAGAGGAATGCAGACTCCTGTTTAAGTTTCTCTGTACCTTACTTTCTCAGCTGTAGAAGTGAGCAGCAGTACTGCCAATAGCTTGCAAAGTTATGTTGAAGGCAACGAACTGTTTCAAAATCTTCCATTCAATGAAAGTGTCTTAAAAAAACACAAGTGGAGGTGGACCACTTTGTGTTCAGTACCATGCAGAATGAGATGTACTGCAGACATAACATCTGTGACACTTGGGGAAAACCAATGAACATCCAAACAATACAGAGAGGGGAGCCTTTGCCAGAGGAAGAATAAACAACATGTAGCTACAAGTTGCTTTGCCAGTAACAGACACCTGGACAATCTATTTCTGGCCTTATTTTTTTAGTCAGAGAGTTTGACTTCATTAACTCTTGAGTTCCTGCAACAGACTTTTTGGATACTGTTTTATAAAGGCTCTCCCACCATCTTCCTTGCCACATGCTCTGGAAAACCAATGCTACTCTATTCAAAAAGCATGAACACAGTGTGTTATGATGTCTGTTTCTCTCTTAAACATATCAGCTTTTAGAAGTGTAACATTATTTGCAAAGCAAACTATATCTACTGACTGATACAACACTAAACATTCATATTAAAGACACTTACAAAGCAAACCAACTATACACCTTAAATCTTCTAACCAATCTGGAACCAAATATTAATTTGTTCCAAGGGAGAAACACTTTCTTTGGAGACTGTCAATAATTATGATACTTTATCTAGTAAGTTGTAAGTCCTGGGTATGCATTTAAAGCATTGTCTTATTTTAAGCAGTTATACCCCGGAAACATGCATGCCCAGGTATTGATTTACTTACACGCTAATAGCAAATCTGCTGTTCTTAGGAGAAATGCACAATTTCTAATAATTTTTATCACCACATTTATTGCCCATGTTAAATCTGACCATTACCAAAATAAGTATCGAATCCTCTGCGGGTTGGAAGGCATTCTTTTCTGTACATCCCTAAATGCCACTTCCCCACCATGTGAGTAATGTATCCTGCCTCTTGAAGTAGCTCTGGGAGGAGTTTCTCATCCAGTGGCAAACAGCTGGGCTGGCAGGGCCAGATTATCTGGTGCTGTAAACCTGTATGAATCTAGCGGATAAAAGAAGGATGAGAGATCAGTTACAGTGTGTTCCTGCAGGCTACTTTATAAGCAGGGACAAAAAGTAACACAGCTACACCAGAGGATAGCACTAGTTTTACAGGCTCCCATGGAGGGCAGGGGTAGCCTGAAGGAAGACGAGGAAAGAGCACCACAGGGGTTAACAAGATCTTCCCAGGCATAAATCAAGTGCAATTTAGAAGAAAAACAACACCAAACAAACAAACCCCAACATAAACCAAAACTCAAACAACAACCAAAGCCTTTTGTGTTTGCATCTAAAAATCTAGCAGGTAACAATTACCATTACATCTGTCTGAAGTCCAGAGACTACATCTCAACATGGAATGAGAAATTTTAAACAGGCTGGAGATAGGCAAAAAAGTGCATGGCAGGTAAAACTACCAACCTTTTGCCTGTATCAGAAAGTAGTCACTGGTGGAAAGGACGATAAAAGCTAAGAAAGCTATTAGAATCATAGAATGGTTTGGGTTGGAAAGGACAGTTAGATTATCTAGTTTCAACCCCACTGCCATGGGCAGGGACAACTCACACTACAACATGTCTCCCAAGGCTCTGTCCAACCTGGCCTTGAACACTGCCAGGGATGGAGCATTTACCACTTCTTTGGGCAGCCTGTTCCACTGCCTCACCAGCCTCACAGTAAAGAACTTCTTCCTTATATCTGACCTGAACTTCCCCTGTTTAAGTTTGAACCCATTACCTACCATTATTCTAGCATCATTCTTTTCTAAATGGACATTATATATATACATCTATATATTGATTTACATACTTAAAATGAGTGCAAGCAGTATAAAAAGAAAAAGCATTTGGGTAATGAAGATGACACAAGTTTTCAACAGTGCCTAGATCTGACCTTTGATAGCTCCACATAAGTTTCCAATCTTAACAAGTGGCAAGTTTTTTATCTCTTAACAAAAGCATGAGTGACGACGGTATTCAAAGCAGTAAATTCTGCTTGATTCAAGGAACCTCTGCAGTCACTTTGTACCATAAGCTAACTTTTATTAGTTTCCCTATCTCCACCAGAAAAAGGCACTACCTTAAACCTAGGCCAGAAAACATATATGTGCAAGTATAAATATCTTGTTTATTTACTAAATATTTCCAGCAATCTCTCTCTGTCAAAGCACAAAACCTTCAAGACCCTGTAAATCACAAGATAACAAATTTTATTAGTCCACTAGGCACTCCAGTGTAGCAGGCTGCATGAATAATTTTTCAAGCATCCCTTTAGCAACACCTCGAATTGACTTTTAAACCAAATAAGCCCTGTGGCAAGTAGGTAAGTAGACTCTTACGAAAGGTTTACTAGTTACTAATTTTTTTTGGAACAGGACCTAGAAAAAATATTTTATATTCTTGCTGTAAATGCAGTATTAGAAAAAAGATTATTAATATAGTGAAAGATACAAGCTAGCAAAGCAGTGTGATTTCTTTCACTGCCTCTGAAAAATGAGAGAAAACCAATAACAATAAAAAACAACCTATTGCTTTCATAAACCAATACCTTTGCTCTTCTTCCTTTATGGACTGCAGGGTTACAATTGAAATTCTAGCTCCAGATAGGACCAGAGACATTCTCAAGTCTCTGAGCAATTTTTAATTATATCAATGGTTAAAACAAAACCCTGGATATTTACTACACATTATTTCTTGCCACCAAAAAAACACAAACCAAACCTTTTAATTTTCTGACGTTATTTTACCCATTTGCAACAAGTTCAACACAGAGATGATCATATTATCAGATGTATATGATGAATTTATACCTGAACTGAACTATGAGCATTTCCAATTTTCATCTTTAAGACTACATGCAGTAACGTCCAGCTAACCCTGACCCATTTCTAGGTACACGTCTTCAGACTATGAAGAGTGGGTAAAGAAAAAGTCAATTACATCTTCCTATTCATTATTATTCTTGATTCTTGGACTTTCTAGGAACTGGACAAATATTGTTTGAAAAGACAACCTCTCCACGGCAACAGGAGATAACATCCACTAACATAGAATGATGTTTATTTTCATTCTGGGCAGGTTCTTAACCGCATTTATAAACCATAAATCACTCTGGTTAATGTGTATGTACAGGACTTTTTGAAAGCAAGGGAAAGTTTCTGAAATACACTTGACCCTCCATGAGCTTTTGCTTTCTGTCTGTGTTGTAGTCCTCTCCCTGCCCTTCCTGCTTTTGCCAAAGGAATGCAAGGAGGGGAAAGAAGAAAGGGGAGGAAGGAGCAGAAGTATAGCAGTATGATAAAGTCCAATGCTTACACCTGTGCAACAGAAAAAAAAAATGGGGAAAAACATGACTATGAAGCAGCTGGACACCCAGACTAAGGATGTCTGTGTGCACTCCGTCAAGGGGCACATAAATATCTACATGTACAGTATCATGAAGGAGAATGTATAGGCTAGGACGCATTTAAATGCTGCACTGGAAAAGATGCTGCACAAACAGAACACATGGTGCTGATTCACTTCTGGATGAGTCTTCACTGCATGCCTGTCCAGTTCAGAAACATGTAAACAGAAGACGACTGGGGCAGAGATATTTTTCACAACACACTCCCATGCCTGTTAAACCAACTGAAGCATAGGGAGCACCTCGGCTTTTCCGAAGCAGAACAACTTGCACTAAACCCACTTTTGATTTGCTCCCGAGCGAGCAAACCAGAAGTCTCCATTTCAACGTTTTCACACACAGCATTCTTCCAAGCGCCCCTCTGTGGACACGAGGCCAAACTACAGAGTGCTGCCAGGAGCAAGCAGGAGAGAGGACCCCACCTGCTACCCGCTGCACCGTGGCGGGAAGGGGCGGTGGCAGGCGGCTGCCCGGGGCTCTCTGCTGGCACCCCCGCGCCAGGCAGCACCTCCGCGGCTGCGTGTCCGCGCCGACCCGCGCCCTACCTGGTAGCGGCCGCTGAGGAGCTGGCTGCGGGAGGGCGTGCAGAGCGGCTGGGTGTAGTACCGCTCCAGCCGCACGCCGCCCGCTCCCAGCGCGTCCAGCCGCGGCGTGCGGATTGCCGAGCCGTGCCAGCCCACATCGCCCCAGCCCAGGTCATCGGCTAGCACCAGCACCAAGTGCGGGGCGGGCGACCGCGCCGCCGCCAGCCGCAGCAGGAAGAAGAGCAGGCAGCACAGCGGGCAGAGCGGCGGGGCTCCCTCCCGCCGCGCCATCCCCACCACCAGGAACTGCGCCGCGGAGCCCGCCCACGACGGCGGCTCCTCCCTCCGAGCGGGCCGTGCTGAGGCGTGGGGCGCGCCCGGAGAGGTTGCGCTGGGGCCGCTGAGTCTGCGCCGGGGTGCCGCGGGTTGTGCCCCGGCTGTGGGCGCGCTCGGGAGCCGTGAAAGCGGCCTCGGAGCTTGAGGCCGATGGGTTTTGGAATGAGATGTTAAAAGTGACTGTTAAGTTGTTGCCAGTGTCGGCAGAGCGTCCAGCTTGGTGCTGCCGGCCGTCCCTTCTGATTCTGTCTTTTAACTCCTACATTAAGCATCGGTTTTAAACCATGGCGCTTTTCCCAGGGGAGCGAGGGAACTGCTCTCAAGCTTGTGTCACGAGTCAGCTGTGTTTCCAAGGAAGTCATACAGCAGTTTGAGTAGAGGACACAGCGTATATTGGTGTAACTGGGCTATTACTTTTGTCTTCATGCAGGAGCCCATTAAGCTCATCCAGACTTTATACTACCAACCGTTTATTCTGTGCATAAGCAAAGTGGGGCAGCTGCAGCACTGTCATGGCCTTGCTGCTTGCCAGGTTTAGGTTAGAAAGCAACCTGAATCTGGTTCGCTGGGCTACAGCATGGGAAAAACATGTTGCCAAGATCACTGAAGGTGCAGCTGAGCTGTGTGAGATGGCAGTTACTGCTGCAGGGGAAGCTGCATGGCCTCTCTCCGACATCCCCCTGTACTGAGCACTGGTGAGGCTGCACCTCGGATCCTGTGTTCAGTTCTGGGCCCCTCACCACAAGAAAGATATTGAGGTGCTGGACTGGGTCCAGAGAAGGGCAATGAAGCTGGTGAAGAGTCTGAAGCACAAGTCTGATGAGGAGCAGCTGAGGGACCTGGAGCTCTTTAGTCTGGGTAAGAGAAGGCTCAGAGGGGACCTCATTGCTCTCTACAAATACCTAAGAAGACGATCGAGTGAGGTGGGGGGTTGGTCTCCCAAGTAACAAGTGATAGAACAAGAGGTAAAGGCCTCAAGCTGAGCCAGGGGAGGCTTAGATTGGATGTTAGGAAAACTTTCTTCAAGAGGGCGATCAGGCATTGGAACAGGCTGCCCAGGGAAAGGGTGGAATCACCGTCCCTGGAAATGTTCACAAAACATGTAGACGAGGCCCTCAGTGACATGGTTTACTGGTGGACTTGGCAGTCCTGGGGTAATGGTTGGACTTGGCAATCTAAAGGTCTTTTCCAACCTACCGGATTCTATGATTCTATCATCAGCTGCTACTCCCATTCCCTTCCCTGTCTGCCCTCCTACAAAACTGTAAGCAACCCATTGTTTTTTTCTCTTCACTTTGTCTATGAGAAGCCTTGATCTAGGTCTGGCTGTAAGATGGTGCTTGTGACTGTTACTGCATAGGAAGTGAAGCAACCCAGAAGCAGAAATAATAGCTATGTCAACAGGGCTGTTTCTTCAAACTGTGTAATATTCCAAAGCAATATTGCAAGCAACCACTACTTTAATCTTTATGTAAAATCTAGGACTATGACAAATTTCAGTGTCTAGTGAAAGACCAAATGACCACATTTAGCTGGAACGGTACATGCATGCATTCCCAAATTTATATAGTGATTTGGTAGCAGCTGAAAGAACAGCACACATTAAAACCTGTATGTCTTGGTAAGAAAGCCAAACATTGCGTGTGCTAGACTCCTGTCTCCTTTCTTTTTGATTGATTAGTCTCTGTAAACAAAAAGTTCCTGCTCCTTTGAGTGAAGTCTAGTGGATAAGACTATGAAGTTATTTATCCAATTATTTTTTTTATAAATCCCAAATGTTCCCTGCTGGCTTGAACACCACAGCAATGATGAGTGATGCCACGTTTATCTCTACAATAGGAACGTGCTGTAGTCCACAGCTGGTATTGGAAGAAGAAGCAACAAATTCTTAAAGTAAATTCCAGGATTGATGACAAGCTGGTGTATGACTCTGAGTTATATTTTCTTTGTTGAGATGTGATTCATACTGTTCAAAAGGTTGCAAAGTTCCAATTTATCTTGTTTTTAGTTCATATTCCATTACCAGTCACAGCTGTCTCACTGAATTGTTTATTTTACTAACTTCTTCTGTGAGCTTATTATAGGTAAAGTTCCATTCAAATGTTAGCACATTCCCATGGAAACCATTCTTGTTCATTCAAAATAATTACTTTGAAAAGTTACACAATCAGAAATGTTGGATACAATTTTTGGCATAAAATTCATAATAGTTATAATACCCGATGTATTTCCAAAGTTATCATGATGTTCATGTGCAGCTGAACTCTTACAACCTTGTACAGGAGCATCAACAGTTACTTGTGGGTTATCCTGCTCCACCAGAATTGGATAATCTAATTGCCTGAGCTGCCAGAGTTGAAACAATAAATCTAACCACCTGAAATATACATGGAAGATACTGCACAGTCACAGTCCGGATGTTGCTGCCTGTTACGTTTTCTCAAGAGTCTTTTTAAATACTGGTTGAGGCATTTTGGATCCCAATCAGAAAATATTATTTATATCAGAGAGTATTCTCTTGATTCAAAAGAATAAATCATAAATGTTCAGTCCTTTATGTTTCAGTCTATCTTTTCTGAATTCAGATGCTGTTTTGGGGTTGATGATTAATGATGTCCATAGGCTGACACACAAGACTATGGTATCATGTTGATTTATTGTTCCAAGCAAAGCATGAACATGACACTTCTTGCTGTAGCACGTGGGAACTTGGACCAAAAATTCAAACGGTAATAGTAACATCTACTCTGGTCTACCAAAAGTCACTGGAGATGAAAAAAAAAGGAAAATGGCAAAAAAAAAAAATGTGTGGGAAAATTGCTTTTTGATATGTTCTGACCTCTTTGCACCCAGAAATTTGAGTATTTCAGAAAATTTCCTAGCTGACTGTTATTTTTTTCACCTTGTTACAGAGATGTCTCCTCTGTTAGCTAATGGGGTTGCTGAAAACTTTAATGATGTCCCTGCCAATCTTTCTACCCTAGTATTTCTGTTTGATTGGCTAGAAACCCTCTTAAAACATGGATATACTACTTAAACATTTTTGCTTCTATTCACTTCCTCTTGCTCTATCTTGACACCACAAGTATATGCAACACCATATCACAACCTGTAATGAAAAGAAGTGGTGACAGAAAACTGTGAAAGTTGCTGAACACTCCCTCCCCCCACCCTCCATCCCTCATTTCTTCAGGTTTATAATTTTTTTTTTTCTATGGCCATGATAGATTGACTTATATGTGTGAACCTCCCTGTGGCCATGATTTGTAAAGCTTATCCCCTTACCGTTTAGTTTATCTATGCTGCACAAAGTGCTGCAATGTTGAGCTAACCTAATAAATACCAGGTAAACTGACTTGGGTATCAGAGTAAAAGAGAAGCTAGGTCAACTAGGAATCCCTGTCAGTCATGTAGTTATCATAGCTACATGCTTCTAATACTTAGCCAAGCTTCCTTAAAACTGCTTCAGGTATTTCTGCTCCTGAATGCATTGTTAAACAGGAAGCACAGACATTCTTAAGAGGTAACAGTGAAACAAGCTCTCAGATACTCTAATTGTCTTATATATGGTCATCGATGAAAGGGTGTTCCAAGTTGGCTGCTGGAAATAAACTTCACTTTGCATTGCCTTGTCCCAGCAATAGCATGAGATTTTTTTATCCGCTTCCCTGAATCTTGAAACTAAATGAAAATCAACTGGTAATAGCTCAATCTTGGGGAGACTGGGGTGACAACAGCTGTCAATGAGAAGCCCACAAGGATATCACTGTTTGGGCCTATACAATCCTACACTGTGAAATGAGAAAGGTAGTTGTCTGCCTCAGGTATAAGGAGAAATTAGGGACTGGAAGGCTACAGCTGTCAATGTGGTACAAGTCCATGGAGGGTACAGTTTCTGAGGAATTCTATCTGTGATTTTGTTCAGACCTTTTGTTCAGACTGCAACAAGTCTGCCCCTTCTGCACAGCCAGAGCAATTAATAACATGTTGATGAATAGCACTTCTTTCTTCCAAGCAGGAAAAGGAGTTACAAACCTGAATCTAACTTTCAGACTGGGATGCAAAAGTCATTGTTGAAATCAGAGTTTTGGCATAGCTAAGCTTATTATGAAAGTACACATGAGAGCCTGTGCCATGATAACTGTTACTACTCACTCCAGGATGTGATGTCTAGTGAATTTGCATGTTCCCAAAAAATACTGAAATTCAAAACTATGTTCCTAAAAATTGCTTTAATCCTCCATAGTCTAAATAGAACCATATGAGCACAATGCTGTATTTTAGGTGTATTTAAATGTTAAAGGAAACACAGTGGCCAATTGCCTCATCACAAATAATGTCACCTTTAGAAAAAGTAACATCTCTGACTGATTCAGCAAAGCATAACTAAATCACTTATGAAAGCATAAATTTATGAGCAGATTTTTCACTCAAAATAGTTCTACATGCGAACCTGCCAAAGCTTATATATTTTACTTTGACCTGCTTTGTAAAAGATACTCAGAATAGCTCAAAGTAATGTCAGCTTACTTTAGCAAGTGTTCATTATTGAAATTGAGTTTCTCCTGGTATATTATATTAATATGTTGCTTCTTTGCTGAAAATTTAGAGGCACCAACTCCTTTGGAGAAAGTACATGTTGAACATTATTCAAACATACTTCAAAAACACTTATCTATAGCCTAAAAGGGAATATTAATCTTTGTAAGTTGGAAACTGTGATATTGTTATTTAGAAGAATAGTTGAACATATTATGGAATTTGGAATAGTGTTTTAATAATTTAATGTGTTCCCATCATATACAGTATCCCAATCCTGCTTATTCACCTATTGACTATTTAATACTGAATAAAGCTCCTCTGCTGTGAATTTATTTATATTTTTTCATTGTTAATATTTTTTCATTGTTAATATTTCTGTGCAAAGAGCATATGGCTCTTACTGCTGTTCAATCTACAAATAACAGGAAAAGGAAGAACTTAATTCCCTTGGTGTCAGTCTAGAGTTTCAGATTAAGAGCAGTAAACCCATGACACAGTACTTTAACTTCTGTTGAGAAACTGCAGCAACATCCTGTGTGTTGTATAATACTACATGTAATCTGCCAGATGATTCATATAAAATAATGAAGACAATGATTCATATAAAATAATGAAACAAAAGGTCTGAACTGTCTCATTAAGAACTAGATTTTGATCTTGCGTAAGAGTTTCTGCCAGGATGACACATTGGAAAAAATGTTAACAGTTCAGTTTGCTTTTAATATCACCTTTATTATTTTTAATGATTCCTGCGATGTATTTCAGCTCCTTAGGAAGCATTTCTGTGCAGAACTAGTGATATTACTTTAATGGTAAGTTTGTAGTGTCATGTAAGGAGCCAGGATAAGCTACTTTACCCTTAGGGCAGGCAAAGGAGGAACTGTGAGCGTCAAGGAGAAAGAATTTGCTATTGGCCAGCACTAAGAGCAAGTTTCTCGTCTGCATTAATTTGGATCTGCCAGCCTATGTGGGATCAAGCTGAATCAAGGGTCTGCTAATTCGCAGCCATGGTTCCCAAGTGCTACTGGGAAGATGACCACAACTCCGCTCAGATCTCTAATGCAAACACCATTGAATTTCTCACCCATGTATGGCAATGAGGATCTAATGCTTACTAATCTGCAAATCTGAGTAGTTTCATTCTCTCCATGCATATTAATGGAACTATTTCCTACTGCCCAATTTGTTGTATCCGTATCTGTGTTCATATTTTTGGTCTTTCACCCTTTTTCTGAAGGCGCATTCTTGCTGGTTCAGTCAGCACCAGGGGCTCTTGTATAATGGTTGCGGGATAATTTTTTCCTAAAATTTCCACTTCCAATTTCTGTCCAACTTTGCTGAGTTCTGTGGGAACATATGCAAAAGCCAGACTTTGCTTAGCACTGTAACTGAAACTTCCAGATGTGGTGTTGCCAATAACCTGGAAAAAAAACACAAACATTTATCTTTATTTTCCAGATGCATTGAGATTAAAAAACAAAACAACAATATTATAAAACAAAACAGCCAAACAACCACCCAAACAACTACGTATCTCATATACTAGTTTTGGGTTACAAATTTCAGGCATCAAGTGAGTTTCAAGTATGTCATGCAGTTCATAATATTCTCTACTGTGGGTGACATCACCTTTAACTGGTAAGTTTATGGTCCTTGAAAAAACAGTGTATTCCTGTTGTGTTCTATTAAATTTTCATGGGAACATACACTACACACATGCATATGTTTGTTACATATAATAATTTAACTGCTAGTGAATGTTTCAATGTATATTTCAATGTTTCAATCTGTGCTGAAGTGTAGAGGCCTAAGCTTTGCCATTTTGTTTATTTCCGGTGAATATAAAAAGTGTTGTTGGGACAGTGGAGAAATTGCAGATGAAGAGAATAGATAACAATACTTCAGTTTGTTCCAGATCTGGTTTCTGTGACTTGATGATATTTCACATGCTCTCTGTAGATATTTACTCAGTCTTTGCTTCAAGCTTGAAGGTTAGGAAGTGTTTATCATACCTTCAAATTAGTCTGTGACAGTAAGATAGAAGTAATGCATTCACACTTGAAGCACAAAGTCAGATTCTGTTCATGAAGAATTAACATTAAGTTCATGTAACATGATCTATAGTTCTTACCTTGCCATTATGCCACACACTTTCATTTCCCTCTGGATCAACATTATCTGTTTCCAGTGTGAGATATACCAGTCGTCGTTTGAGCCCCTTTTCTTTAATTTGCTTCAGTGCTTGCTTTCCTGTAAAGTCTGCTGGCTGAAAAAATAGAAGATAATGATGATAAATGGTTGTTCGGGTTCTGCAAATTTTAGAGATACAAGCATTTATAATTATCTTCATTTGTTTTCCTATCACTTAAGTAGTCTATGTAAAATATAGATGAAATAAAACCTTTGACAGATATTACATCTTGTATCTTGGTAGTTTTATATTGGTGCATTGTATCTTGGTAACTTTATTCAGTATATTAGTTTTTCTAGAACTCAGTCCTTTAATAGCCATAATTCCTAATTTCTTTTTTTTTTCCCCCATATCTAGTTTTTTATGGGATAATGAAGCATGTTAGTTAAAGAGTAATACTACCATTTGGAGTTCCCTTGTTCAGCTTGCCTAGAAAGGTACAAGCAGATTTACATCACTCTGGAAGCAGTCAGTATAAATGGGCGACAAGTACTGAGCCATTAGTAACTCTTCTGAATCCTCCATGGTATACAGCACAGTATTTTATGTTGAGCTATTTCCACTGAGATTGTCTGATTCCATGGCCAGGTGCACAGATATGAGATTATTTTGCCAACAAGTAGCTGTAAACTGGATTTGTCTCACCCTGTTACCTCAGACAACTTCCCTACTTAGTTGGCTGGATAGAGAACAAATTGGAAAAAGAAAAGAGAGTTGTTATAAACTTTGTGGTCCTGGACAGAACGCCTCAAGAACATGAGAAATCCCATTTCAGAGATGCTGACAGCTTGGGTAGAGGATAAAATAGTAATCAAGCTGGATATCATTATTTCTAATATCTGCGCAGTAAATATTAGGAACAGTGGCTAACAAATTCTGCATGTTCATTTCGTCTTTAACAAAATACCTTTATTCAACTAACTTGCAGAGCCACACCAGCCTACCCCACGGGCAAGAACCATAATAGCAGTTACAAGGTTCTCAGCCTTTGCTGAGAAGATAACTAGCAGAGAAAGCTACTTTTGGGCAGCTGATTTTAGGTCTGAAGAAGGAATTATATTCACTTGATGAGAGTTTGATAGAAAAGAAGGGAAATATTTTTGAATACATCAAAAATACTATTTCTGGTAATGATCTTTCATTCCTGCAGAGAGTCATTGTACTGTCAGAATTACAAGCAACACATACTTGGAGTAGATTATTATGCAGTTAGTTCATGTGTTCTTATTTCTGTAGTTCTTGTGCAGGTTCACATACATCTGTGTTCAGGCTCAAAAGGAATTATTAAACCAATGAGGAGTTTTTGAACTTTGAAAGACTAGACTTTGTAAGCAGTTGTGAAAAAGAGCTTATGAACCATTTAAGGACCAGACAGTCTGAAAATCAAGGTGGACCAACTAAGGATAAAGCAGATAAGGAGCACAGATGGCACTCTTTGGGGAAAGGCAGCATGAAATACAGCACAGATCAGAAAAAGAAAGGACTATGAAGATTCATTTTAGAATATAACTGTCAAGGTACTGCTGGAAAATAGAAAGCCAAGATGTCAGACCAGCAAAAATAACCCGGTACTGGTAGTTTCCTCTTACTTTTCATAGAATTACATTTTTATTACACAGGAACATCTATGAAAGGAAATACCTACAATTAGAAATGCAAATAAGGCTATATGCTATAGCACAACACACACACTAAAATGCTTTGCATGACAGAGAGAAATACCAAGGAAGTAAATATTCTACAGATACACTTATCACTGAATTACCTCCTTCCTGTACACGCTTATGTAATATCCAGTATTTAGTCACAAGGAATGTAACTGTGGAACTAACCACAAGTATTCAAATACAATGTTATCTGCCCTAGGGCCATCTGGCTGTGATACTCGAAGGCATCTAAGATGGCAGGATGAATGTCTGTGAATTTCTATCTTTAGGCCTCTTAGTAGTAAGAGTGCCAACAGAGAGGGCTCTTTCAGAACCAGCTTCTGTCAGCCTTCTTCTACTGTGCCCTCTTCCTCAGCTGAGTCACCATGAAGTTTTGCAAAAGAACTGTAATCAATGACTTTGGGAATGTCATATCACACAACACAGATGTAGCTACTGCTATGCACAGCTCCTTTTTTCTCGTGCATTCTGATACTTACAAGTGCATAGATATAGAGAGATATGAAAGCCTTAGAAACATCTATAATTTTCATGTTGTGGTGTTTTGGGGTTTGTTTGTTTGTTTGTTTTTAATTCAAGACTTCTGGTTCATTTTTGCCTCTACGAATTCCTTATTTAGAAATGGAAAAATAGCTTCCATAAAGGTTAATGCAACGGGCGTAATCAGAGTCTTGAATACAACCTGATAAAAGATGTGTATTGCATTTATGGATCACTTCCAGATTAACTGTATAGATGACAGTTAACTGCTGTTAATATAGTAATTCTTGGAACCTTAAGGTTGACAGCGAAAGTAATTTTGACTTCCATTTCTTAATTACCTTTAGGATATGGAAACCATTAGAGCCAGCAGCTGGTAGGCTTTAGAATCTATCTATCTATGGATAATTTTTTGCCTGTTGGTTACAGACACAAAATTAAATTCTTACACAATTAATTTTAATTAGGTCAGGCTTTTAGCCACCTGGAATAAACTGTTACATAATTCTTAAGCTAGCTGGAGGTGGATTTGAGGGATTTCATGTAATGGGTATGTTTGTTATTTTATGCTCCTTGAAGGTTAAGAATATTCTTGTCTTTTTTGAATCATGGCTTGGAAAATTAACGAAGAGATAATCTATGTGCATAAACACTGTGCAAAGTATACACAAATACATAAATATATACACACACTCTCTGCCAAAAATGTGTATATATATGCATAATAATGTATACATATGTAAGTATATACAATGTATGTATATATAATGTAAGTACATACATACACACATAAATATGTATGAACACTATATGAACATGGATAAAAATGTATGTGTGAAAATGTATGTGTATATATAATGTAAAACTGAAAAAAAGTGTGTATATAAATTGTTAAAATATTTAAAGAAACTCCTTAAGAAATTCTAACCATATGAATTTGACTACTTCAGTCTTTTTGTTTTACAGTTCTAGGGTATCCATGTCAATTTTACACTAACTTATTTCCATCATTATTCATTTTTTATTTATGAGTGTGTGTGCATGAGGTTCATTACAACGAAACAGCATTTGGAAACTGATTCATTTGACCTCAATCCAGCAATTCCTGGTAACAACTGCTTCCTCTTTCTCGGAGAAAAGTGGTCAGCTTGAGTATTGCTTCTAGTTGTTTTAACTTGTCACACTAAATATAATGCAAGGAAAAAATGCCATTCAAAACAGTATGAATGAATATTAAGAAATTCACATTAAAAATTAACGTTAAAAAAGGAAAACAAAAAACCAAACAGAAGAAAAAGAATGGAAACAAAGAAAAGCCTGAAACAATTCCAACCTCAAACAAGTATCAGATTTAAAGCTGCTCTTAACTGTCTTTCAGTTTTTAAAAAAACATTTGACATGTGGCAACAGTATTAGACTTATACTACTTAAGAGCAAGGACAGTCCTACTAAGCTAAGCCTAAAATGAGAAGACATACTATCTTGTCATGAGCTCCTAAAGCATTGAGATTTGTCAGATGTAATGTTTTTCACATAAAAGAAAAACACTTTAGATACAAGATTTTTACTTGTGTTACCTAACACACAGATTATAACTGAAAATCACCTCACAAAGATTAAGCTGTCTTTGTGATGTGTTGAGTTTTTAAAATGGCATATAGTTAAAGGGACCCCACTGATCATTTTATCTATTAATATACTGGTCATATATATACATACATATTTATATTTTAAAGAGTTCAGGAGACAATAACCAATGAGATGATTTTTAAAGCACAGAGATGTACCCTGAAAAGTTTATCTTGCTGTATTTCAACTGTGCTTGGCTTTTAATGTCACATAGATCCTCATTATAATCTTCTGTAAAAATATTTTGTGTCTTAAGGGATGCAAAGGAATACAAATTATCTATAAAACTTTAATTCTTTTCTTTATTTATTTTTCAAGATTGTACAGTTTAGTAGAATAAACTCTAGGTATCTAGGAAGAAAAACGTCATATCTATTCAACAGTGTGTGGCAACAAAGATATGCAAATCTCTTAATAATGAAATGTTGCTATTTATTTGGCATGCTACTCATGACTGAGGGCATATAGGCAAATTATGTGCACAAAGCCACCCAACTGAGTAAGGCACCACCAGAAGCTGCTGCATTCTGCTATAACCATCATGTTACAACACACTGGAGACAGCATCAATACACTATTTTGGAATTAATTATTCTTAGTCAGATGGATTTGGATAATTTCAGGGTAACATTGCAAATGATATCGCCCTCATCAGGGTGATAACTGAAGAGCATTTTCCTCTGCACGTAGCAAATATTTGACAAGTTTACTTTTCTGTAGCAAGACAAAGCTACAGTTAACACCACACCAAACAGTTTTCTAAGAGAGCTGTGGCCAGTCAGTATGTATGGCAGCTGCAGCACGGTGGCTTTCACTCAATCTGTCTAAGCCCTTCTTATATGCAAGCAGCCAGCTCTAAAAAGTTTATATTGATACAAACAATTGACAAATTACTGATTATTTTGGCCATCATTCCTAGCTTAGTGGGTACTTACTGCTTTACAGGGCCCAAGGAACACACTGGGAGTGACCTAGGTGTGCATTTTATACAGGTAACAAAATAATTGCAGATTCTTTCCTATGTGTTTCATAATCTGTGTAAATTTACAGAATAAATCCTCTGGTTTATGACCCTCTGGACATCAAATGAAGTAACCATACAATATGGTTCCACTTCTAAATTTTAGTTGAGTGGGGACAGGATTTATTTGGAAAAGCACACCAAATAAATATAGGCATAATAAATGAGAATTGAAAGAAAGAGGGTGGGAAGTTCCCTTATCCCCTCTCAAATACCTAGTACCTTTCCATGGCTCCATCTTTACTCAGATCCCTCTGCTTTCCCCCAGGATCTGTATCCCTTCTTCAGTAAAATATGTATTCCTTCTTCTTCCACCTCCCTTTCTTGTGTGGAGTAGAGTTGGCAAAAAGCACAACCTTATACACAACAGATTAGGAGTGGGGTCAGAGATCACTATTGTAGTTATTCCTCTCAGAACAGGAGAGATTTATATTGGAGAAGTGAAGAAAGGCACACAGCAGCAATAAGGGGAGTTACAGAACCTCTTGAAGTTTAGCTTGTCCAGCCTCAAGTTGGAGCACTGCTCGCGCCAGACCCAAAGAGCAGGTGCAGCCATTCCACCTACTAAGCCTGCCCTACATACCCTGTACTAGATTGCAGATGTGAGAAGATTAAAATGAATCATTTTCTATGGTTCCACAAACAGAGCTCCTATAAAGTCAGTGATTTTTCCAAGGGGAAAAATAAAATTTTAAAATTTAATTTAATTTTGTTATTTAAAAAAAAAAAAAAAAAAAAAAAAAAGCCTGCAAATAATTTAGAAGTGGCAAACATAACCAAATGGCTACAAGTGGTTGTTTTTCTGGTTGTGCCCTTCTCATTCCTTGCCTTCATGTTTCTGAAAGCATAGATGTTACCGGATCAGAACAGTAGCATTTACATGGAATGATGATACAAATGACTATATATGCTGAGAAGCTACAGAGACCCAGAGCCAGCATCCACATCTTTTGTGCTGTTTTCTGTACCCTCTCTCTTCACGTTGTCCTGCGTGGTGTTTGTGGCCAGAGCCCCAGAGGCCCATGGCAGGACTGATAATTCTGTTAGCACTCCCTTTTTGGAGGGCATGCTCTCTGCAGTAGTGCCAGTTCAAACACTTTTGTTAGAAAAATGTTTATTGTTTTGTGCTTTAATAAATTGAGATGTACCATCTTAGATCATGAGCTGGACTGACACAACTGAGAGGCAGTTCTGGCAGAGTGTCCAGGAGGGAAACAAATGACTCAAAAGAGGAGGACATGAAACTGTAAGCTTAAACCTGCTACCAAAGGAGTAAAAAGATAGAAGCACAGCCTTAGAATAACTCAGCTTTGTATGAGGTAACAGTTTATGTACAGTTATGTTGGAGGTTAGGTCAATATTCAAGGACCACATCTTGTCATTCACCCATCTCGGTAAAGCTGCCGGGTATGACACAGCTTCTAGTCATGATTAATAACAGAGCAATTAAATGCTCATGTGTCTAGTAGGTGCAATAGCAAACCCCACCAATGTCAAAGTGAGAAAGAGGGCTAGGACTTGCAGTCTAAGAGGCATTTTTTGACATCGAAATTCAGGCAGTCACTGAGTAGCACTGGTGAAGAAGAGACACAAATAGTGCTAAGCTGACAGGTAAAGGAGAAGGAAACAAAGGAGAAAGTTTTGTTTTGTTTTGTTTTGTTTCAGAAAAAGTCTGGTAGTGAGAAATGCTGGGTATGGCAAAATCTGGAAAGAAGCTTGGAATGGAAAACAGAAAAACTGCCCCAGCAAATAAAAAGGACTGCAACAAAGAAACACTGCCTCTGATAATGGTATTTCCTCCTAGTGGAAACAAACAGTAAATCTTAGCTGAGCACTCAGATCCTGGCCTGGAAGAGTGCAGTAGAGCAGAGTCCCAGATGGTTTCCATTACGGCACACTCATCCCAAAAACAGTGAGCTGCAGATGCAGAGGGAGTGAACAGGAGATGGCAGTCTTGGACATAGCAAAACCAGTCAGAAACCCACATTTAACTTCGGACTGCTGCAGCTAGACGCTCTGGGTAAGTGTTGTCACTACTGGACCCATACAGAAAACCCTCTGAAAGAGTTTATTTCTGTGAGCTACTCAAATTGACATGGAGGTTTTTCACTCTAACATCAAGTTTTATTGGTACTTCTGGTCCGTTACGGTCAGGAGAAATAAAGGCTGGTTTATGAACATTGAATTAGCTAAAAATAATTAACCACTTTAGAAGATCAAAGAGAAACACGGCAGAAGGTTTCAAAGATGTAGTCAGCTTCTGAAATAAGTATTTTTTTCTATATATCCATAGTGAACATAATAATCAGTTATAAGTTTAAAGTATAGCAAGAAAACATTTTCTCATGTAAGGATGGTGAATTACTAGAACAGACTGCCCAGGGAGACTGTGGAATCTTCAAGAGTGAGAGGTCTTTGTAATTTCACACATGAAATCTTGATCTATATGGCAAAGTAAACACAGATGTAGTTGATTATGCCATAGAACAAAGGTCTGGAGTAAATTAACATCTGGTGAGTGCTTACCTTTTTAATCTATGATAATATCTGAAAAATCCATTGGTTTCAAAGGGTTTTGAAAAATAAAGAACATTCAGAGGTGTTATAATACATCTTTGACTTGAGCCTGAGAAAATGCAAATGTGCAGCAGAACTGAAACAATGTTCTGGGATGCAGAGCAAAACGAATTGCAACTTTTTCTCCTTTAAAGATATTCTGTGAATTTCCTGCCACAAAGACCATTAGAACTCTATCAAATATTTATTAGCAGAGTGCTTATTTATGGGATGAGGGTTTCTAACAACTTACCTAATATCCTACATGTAATTGAACAACCAAAAGAACAACAGTTATTAAAAAAAGACTCACCCCTGAACCAGGAAGATTTTGTTGGTAAGTTATGAAGACATTGTGTTCTCTAAATTAGAAATTAATTCTGTTAATGTCCCTCAAGTTTGGTTTAACCACAGCTCATCCTGCTCCTCTGTGCAAAGAAGCAACTAGTGCCAACATTAGAGAAAAAAGTATCAAGCAGAGTCTAAAGGAAACTACCTAGAACAATACTCTCTCTTCAGCCTTACTGATAAAATGAAAGTTGACACAGAAATCCTGAGGAAAAAGGTTTATTTATTGTCATGTTATATAGACCAGGAAGTGGAAGGAGGG
Organism: Amazona ochrocephala; assembly: GCA_039720435.1. Classification (NCBI taxonomy): domain Eukaryota; kingdom Metazoa; phylum Chordata; class Aves; order Psittaciformes; family Psittacidae; genus Amazona; species Amazona ochrocephala. The sequence goes on from CM077909.1 coordinate 91,633,044, forward strand.
TGGGGGTTGTCAACTTCAGATTTTAGGAGGTTTTCCTGTTACTCAGGACAAAAAAATTACTAGTCCATATATACCTGAAGATGATGCATACCTAAACTTTGTAAAGACAGAGAAATAGCAGTATTTTATTGGGAATTTACATCTCTTTCTATATATTCCCCACATATTTAAATGTCCTGTTGTGGAAATAAAGTACTTTTTTATTTTATTACCTTCACTGGCATTTGGTCGTTCATTCACTTTAATTTCTTTAGAAACTGTTCAAGTTTTCTATGACATACTACTTGAGATTCACTTATGCTGAAGTCTTTTTGCTTGTTTTGTGAGCTATTTGAGCTGCTTGTTGCATATTAAGAAGACTTTGGCAACTGACTGAACAGAACATTTTCGTTTAAATTTACACAGGAACCAGCACTTTCCCCAGTTGGGGGCGCATGTTTAAAGGAATAATCCTTTCGGGAACTCAAGAAATTCAGATGTCAAAAAAAAACCAAACCAAACCAAAAAAAAAAAAAAAAAAAAGGTATGTTTCCTGTAGTTTTTATCTCATTTGCCTTTTATAGGTGAAGTTTCCTTAACAATAGGAACTGATGATAGCAGAATATTTGCTTGTCTAAAGTCACAGTGGCCTGTGAGGAATGCTGAGGTCTATGCCATGCCAAACACACCAAAACCAGAGGTGTGGGACTGGGACTCGTAGCCCCAAACTGACAAAAAGCAGAGTAAATAATCTCACATCGCACTTCATGCTACAGTGTTTAGACTACTTCCAATATCTGAGTAAGCTCAAGTACTTCTGCAGTGTAAACATACAGTCACAATTGCTCTTGTTTGTGTCAATAAATCATAGAATCATAGAATAGTTAGGGTTGGAAAGGACCTTAAGATCATCTAGTTCCAACCCCCCTGCCATGGGCAGGGACACCTCCCACTAAACCATGCCATCCAAGGCTATGTCCAACCCCACCTTGAATGCCTCCAGGGATGAAGCATTCACAACTTCCCTGGGCAACCCATTCCAGTGCCTCACCACCCTTACAGTAAAGAATTTCTTCCTCAGATCCAATCTAAACTTCCCCTGTTTAAGTTTAAACCCATTACCCCTTGTCCTCTCACTACAGTCCCTCATGAACAGTCCCTCCCCAGCATCCCTATAGGCCCCCTTCAGGTATTGGAAGGCTGCTATGAGGTCTCCACGCAGCCTTCTCTTCTGCAGGTTGAACATCCCCAATTTTCTCAGCCTATCTTCATACGGGAGGTGCTCCAGTCCCCTGATCATCCTCGTGGCCCTCCTCTGCACTTGTTCTAACAGTTCCATGTCCTTTTTATGTTGAGGACACCAGAACTGCACACAATACTCCAAGTGAGGTCTCACAAGAGCAGAGTAAAGGGGCAGGATCACCTCCCTCGACCTGCTGGTCACACTCCTTTTGATGAAGCCCAGGATACGGTTGGCTCTCTGGGCTACAAGCGCACACTGCAGCCGGCTCACGTTTGGTTTCTCATTTACCAGCACTCCCAAGTCCTTCTCCACAGGGCTGCTCTGAATCTCTTCCCTCCTCAACCTGTAGCTGTGCCTGGGATTGCTCCGACCCAGGTGTAGGACCTTGCACTTGTCATGGTTAAACTTCATCAGGTTGGCATCAGCCCACCTCACAAGCGTGTCTAGTCCCTCTGGATGGCATTCCTTCCCTCCAAATAAACACAGATTATTTCCTTTTTCACATCAGTTCAGCAAAACTGGCAAATGTTTTAGGTTAGATCCTGCATCTATGTTGGAGAGTCACTCCATGCCCATTCATCTACAATATGAGTATCTGCTCCAGAGAGCTGTTTCAACCCTGCATTTCAACCCTGCAGAGAACTTGGTGGAGCAACGAATACAGTGTTTGATGCACGTTAGTGCTTTCCTACATTCTGAATGGGCATCTTGGCAAGCTTTCCCTGCTTATGGCTGCTTTCCAGCTTACTCTAATTATAAAAAACAAAACAAACAAACAAAAAAAATAAAACAAACAAAAAAAACCCAAGCTCCTTTAATAAGAATAAGCAGGGAAAACATTTTCGCAATACAAATAGGCTTGTTCAGCTTATATACAGACACTACATGTTTATAAAACATGACTTGAATTTCTCTATGAAAATAAATCAGAGTTATTTTTCACGTAGACAACACTTAGTAATTGCAACCTTCTGATCTAATGTGTAATTCTGTTAGCAAGAAACATGGGAAAATATAAAACATATTTTTTTTTAAATCAAATTGGTGTTTATAAAGTACTTATTCTCATAATTTTCTAAACCTATTTTATTTTACAGATAATGAATTTTTTCTTTCAAACATTTAAAGAAATAACCTTGGACATAATAGAATACTTCGAAAATAAATTACATACCTTGTTTAGCTTTACAAAGCATTCCAGTCCAGCTTCCAGGGGATTAGTGTCACAGTTCATCTGTTAAAAAAGACAAATTCACCATCTGTACATGACGGACCATCATAGCTTTTGGGTTGGCGGTTTCATTTATTCATTCTATGCATCCTTTTATTTACTCCTGTTGCATCTGTGCAACTGCCATTTTAATGCACTGTATGCTTCCACTATGTGGTTTAAACAGAATATCTACTACTATGCCCAATATAAAGTATAGATATGTAAATCATTCATCTAAGTTTCAGTATGCAAAGTAAACACACATTTCAGTGAGAAGCAGGATTTTCATCAAAGCAGAATGGAACCTGTAGAAGATTGAGTAAGTGAAGTATGCACACAAAATGCAAACCAGCACGATGTCTTAGCTGGAGAGGAAAATGAAACACAAAGCCAATTTTATTCACCTCATTTCCATTAAGAGTAAGGTGAATGAGGTTTCTGGCAGCATTTGAAGCAAAAATGAAAGTAATTATCACTGGGCAAACAAAAGAAAGAAAAATAAAAGGAAAAACTCCCACCGTTTTGTCTTCTTGAGTTCTTTCATTTCCAAAAGTGTTAAGAAAAATTTCAGGTAAGCAGAAATTACACTGATTTCCCCCAAATTTTCTAACCCCCCTGAACAGTTCTTTATTGGGAGTGAGAAAATTCAGCAAACATAAGCTAATGGCAACTGAAAAAGTTCCAAATACATTATGAAGCAAGAATAATTGGCCTCTCCTGACATAGTTATTACAGAAATAAAACATTTTCAGAATCTACCAGCCAAACCTTTGATTTCAAAACACTAGAGCACAGCAAAACTCTCAGAATTTTGTTACACACAAGAGGGGAAAACATCAGTGAATCAAAATAAACATCTCTTTGCCAGCAGTACAATGGAGTATACTGATTATTTCTGCTTAGAAATTACACTGTCCAGAATTCTAGCTGTTTTTCCTGCTCAAGGTAAATTTTATTTTCATGCTAAACTGAGACTCTGGAACAAAAACTGTTTGTGCTAACTCTAACTAAAAGCAGTATAATCATAATGAAATAAATAAATAAATAATCAGAAAGACAAAAGAAGTTACATTTCCTGACCTCTGCTCCCCAGGCTCGGAAACCCTTTTCCAGTCTTAAAGCATTCAGAGCATATGTTCCAAAGTTGTCAATGCCCTCTTTTTGGCCAGCTTCCATGATCGCATTGTAAAGAGCTATAGAATCTTCTTTTCTATGATAAAGTTCCCAGCCCAATTCACCTGTTATATAAACAAGATTAATGCTTTCAGCAGCTCAACAATGAAGCAATCCTAAAAATAGATTCTTATCTTTGGTGAAAAGTGGGGATCAGTGCTGCAACTGTTAATTCACATTTTAGGGTCAATTCTGCTATCATATTGCAAGCCTAGTTCCCCGAAGGAACCATCAGAGTCTACGCCCTAGATCTTAAGCAGTGGTACTATTGTTCTAATTTTAGCTGTCAGCCGAAATCAGGGTGGAAGGTGGAATCAGAATGAACAGTGAGAAAAGGTCATGTAATGAAGTCACAATGAGAGGTGATGCTTAAGTGCATTATAAACAGATGATGACTTGGCAAGCGAACAGCAAATGTAACTGAGTATAAATAAGCATAAAATGAATGTATTATATTCAATACAATAGAAAGAGAATATGAATTACAAGGAATTCAGCTGCTTCAGAATGCTCTGAATTCAGTCTATTGCAGTAGAGGTGGACATAAAAAGAAATAAAAATACAAAGTACATGAGGAAAACAAATACTCAGCACTACAGCATTACATTTGCAAGGCATGTGACAAACACTAATAAAAGGTACTCCAAAAACAATTCTTGACGTTGGTTTTGCAGAAAATACCACAGAGGTTATAAAACTGGCCTTTTGTTCTGTAAAATAAATATTTGCACTATAGGGCATTCTAGAGAGAAAGGTCTTGGAAAACTCAGCACAGACCCTGACCATATCACATTTGAAAATCAGTGTACTTGTGTGTGTTTCCTCACACATTAATATATAAAATGCAATGAACCTATTTCTTAGGAATACATGATAAGATTAATTTTCAACATAATTGTCATTACACTTATTTTATTAATTGTCTCCTTGCTTAAGAGTCTGTTTCCTCTATTGCTTACCTGTGTAAGATATCCTGATGGCAGTAACAGCAATATCAGAAAGTTTCAGATGTTTAGACTGGAGAAACTTAAATGAACCATCACTTAGATCCTCATCTGTCAACTTCTGGAGGACCTGTCTTGCATATGGACCTGCTACACCAAGTACTCCCATCTCATCTGTCATGTTCTCTATTTCAACTTTATATCTACCTCTCATAACATTCTCTTCTATCCATCTGCACATAAAACACAATATTGATGTTAAATTCTTTACGAAAAATAACTGATTTAGATGAAATATAAAAAGGAATTATGTTTTGTTGGTATTCATCTTCTCATCAGCTCCCAGATGCACACTTTCTCAAAACAAATGGAGTTAGTCATACCCATCACTGATGTTAAACTGTTTTCTGGTGAGGTACTGGTATATAAACACAGGCATCTTGGATACAGACAGGAAACATGATAACTTAAATGGGTGGAACAGTGTTTTAAAGATAAGAGAAAGAAGTGATCTCATAGGACTGAACGCAGATCTGCCTTTGGATCCAGAATGTGTACATAAAAAGTCAACATACAAAAAGAGCAAGCAATAAACACAATAAACATAAGAAGTTTCCAAATAAATTCCCTATGTCAATAGAAATGTACAACCAGGTTTGTTTCTTCCTAAGCAGAGTATTTAAAGTACTAGCAGGAAGTTCTGTTTTGATTTAATCAAAAACATGAGCTGTGTATTATCTTTCAGGAAGCTCACAAAATAAATGAAACACATATATTTAAAAATCTTATGAAGTAGTATTAATGCACTATGATGTACATTAACACTTTGTTAAGCAGTGTTGACAGAGAGCAGGCACAGGGGAGCACCAAATAGGACTGTATAAATTCTCTAGTGCGTCTAGTAAATGCACTAGATATGGTTCTGCTCTTGTTTCCTGAATGTGCCAATGGTCCTACTTATTCTTATGACAAAGCTATGAGACAGTACATTATTCACTGTGTATCAGATTAGCAAATTTCAGTCTTTTATATGTTGATTCATTCTGAATAACTGAAATATCATCAAGCTACAGTGAGAAAAATTCTTTTTCTTAGTGTGTAAGTACAGCTGCTAATTGCACTAGGTATGTTGCTTCCAGTGCTCATCTATGAAAGGCATTTTAATGAAGTCATCCTGCGACTGCTTTTACTTCTTTTCTTTCTGTTGTTTTGCTTTGTTACCCCACAGCCCAAAGCAGAAGACATTATCACAGTATCTGGAAGACTGCACTAGCAATCTGTATTGGCCAGGTCAGTGCCTTTGAGGTCATCCATGTTTAAAGCCAATTTTCTTTTTTGCGTAAGAGAAAACACTAGAAAGGAACACCCATGCTGTGTTCCATCATACAACGCCAAACACAAACAGGTTCAAGAACAAAACAAGAACTACCTCCATCAACTTACATAATTATCAGTAAATTCTCCCTCTTTTTACATCAGCAAGAATCCCATATGCAACTGCTTATACTTCAGGATTCAAGTCAACTAAGTTTCTAGGAAATCAAAATCAATAAATAAATACAATTCTCAGGAACTTAGTAAAAGGTTTGTTGAATAATAATAAAATATTTGAAACTTAATAAATGGTTTCTATATTAATGTGACTATATAGCACTATGTACTTACTGTATTAAAAATAAACTAACCTCAGGTCATGGAGCTCTGACCCTGAGCCAGTTACAAGCATAAATTCTCCAGGATACAGTTGAGAAACTGTTAGCTCAGCATAAACTTTTCCTCTTGGTGTTAACATATGGCTTATATTTGTGGAACCCACCTACAGGGTAAAATTTGCAAATATTAAGAATGCAAAATAAAACTGTTGAATTCTTAAACATTATGAAATATATGGGAAAATATCTTCACTTGAAAAAAACCCAGATTTCTTATGGTTGTTCTCCTATGCCATAATAGGATTGGACAGATGCACAACTGGCCAAGCTTAAGCTTTACAATGGAAATGACACACTTTTATTTATAGAAAAAAAAATAATTTTGAAATAATGTAAATCAAGACCTTCATAAATGTTTGTTAGTTGCATATTAGACAAGGCATTCTTAAGATACATTTGATTAAAGACTGCATTTTCAACATGAATTCAATTAATTTGACTTTGTTCCCTGATCATCCAAGTAAAAAATTCTTGTGTTATCGACATAAATATTCTTTTTCAATCATTTAAATAAGGTTTTCAGATCCCAAAAGGATAAAACAAACTTTGCCCCTTGCTTTAAAGACCAAAATGCTGAGTTGGCTTACACTTTTGTGGCCCTGATTTATGCACGCCTTTTTATTTTATGTAGTTGCTGACTATGAATCTACATCTCTGTACATTCACATCAGGTTCTGTGCTTCTAGCACAGAAGAAAAATATGATTTCTAGAGCAAAATTTCAAATGAAAATTACTTAGCTGTGACCATAAAACACATACATGTTCATGCAGGTATCACCCATAGCAACAGAAATATGAATGTGCCATAGACCTTGAGCTGTCTGGTTCCAGAGGCAGAATTTAATTCTTATTTCATTCTGCTTTCATAAGAACCTTGTCAGTCATCCAGTCAGAGCCCAGACAATGAATGGAAAAAGGAAAAATATTGCTGATATTAACATTCTTTAGCAAGATCATGTTACATTAATATAGTTACTGGCATACTACAGAAACATAGTTGAATTTTCAGGATCTAATGCTAGTCACACTCAACTTGTTTGTGATACAAGTATATCTCAGTAACTTCACTGAATTATTTTATGCAGATGAGCATGAATGGTACCAAAAATCAGATGGCTTAAATAACCAATTTTCATGAATGCTGTATTTTTTAGTGGACTCATAAACTGTTCATTCCACTTTGCCACCTAGCTTTCTTTTCCCCCTTAGTAACACTGATTAAACTCTACCGAAAGCACTCGCTTTGTTCCCATAATTTCCTGTTCAATCTTGCTTTCCCTTTATCACATAAGTATATTCACCGTTACCCATGCCCATTGATGACACTCTTACCCCGCCTCTACTCCAAGCTAGAAAGAAAATAAACTTCCAATCTATACTACTATCACAAAATTAATACAGTAAAAAAATACGAATACATAGCAATTCAGGTTCTTCTTTTTCCTAAACCTACAGGATACCAGTCTTGCGTACAGCCTTCCCATTCAATTGGCTCTGACCTCTGAGAAGTTACCTACCTCCATAACTATAGTCTTGGTGTACTTACTGTTTTCCCATGCTCCTCCCTCTGCTGTCTGAAGCAGCTAAAACCATCACCTACAGCAAACACTTTGTGAAATTCTGTGCTGAAATAAGCTAAGCAGGAAGATAAAGGGTACCCCAAAGGGTAGTACCCTTTAGACTACCAAAGGGTAGTATGGAGCACTACCATAAACTGAGGACCAAGAATAAGGAACCTCGAGTGGTTTGTCACAGTATTCCATTTTTTAAAACATAATCATATTATGATGATCTGTGAGCAGCCACAGTTGTGGAAAAAGGACAGGGTGAACTGAAAGCTGAATATCCTGAATGTTTGGAACCTTTCCTGCTCCAGGCAGCCAGCTGTAAAAGAGAGTAAGTATGAGGAGGTGGAAAACAAGCATAACTCACATTTGAAAAGAAAAAGAAAAGGAAAGGAAAAGGAAAAAGGAAAAGGTACAGGAAAAGAAAAAGAAAAAGAAAAAGAAAAAGGAAAAGGAAAAGGAAAAGGAAAAGGAAAAGGAAAAGGAAAAGGAAAAAGGAAAAGCAAAAGGAAAAGAAAGGAAAAGGAAAAGGAAAACCCACAACAAAACTGTTCCCTTGGACATCCAGGAAGAGTACAACATCCAGTTATGGTCAGGGAAAAGCACCTTGCACTGGTCTGCTCTGCTGCCTTAACTGCCACATTACAGCACAGTTTTAGGCAAGCAGCTACCAAGCTATTCTACTGTTTACTATTATAAAAGAATTCCAGGGGAGATTGCCCTGGACTTCCTTAGACAAGGATTAAGAATACAGGAGGTTCTGTCTGAACATAAGGAAATACTTTTGTACTGTAAAGGTGACTTAAGCAGAGCAACAGGTTGACCCAAGAGCTGTTAGAGCCTCCATCCTTGAAGATACTCAAAAGACATCTGAACATAGCCCTAGCCAAAGAGCTCCAGGTGACCTGCTTGAACAGAGAGCTGGACAAGATGACCTTCAGAGGTCCTGTACAACACCAAGCGTTCTATGATTCAGCGATCTGTGCCAAAGGGTACTTCTGCTTGGGGCTGCTCTAGTATAAACTCTACTGCTCATGCTCTTGACTGAGTGAAATACATCTCCTCACACAGCAATTTCTCCAAAGAATCTGAGTGTTAATTATCTGAAAAATATGGCAACAATATTGTGCTTCATTTTCCATTTCTGAAGCAGATCTTGTTTGTCTAAATCCTACATTAAAACAGTTATTACTGTCCATTTACCTTTGGAACAACATTTGCAAACAGATGATCCAGCAGCTTAACAGAATCTGTGCCTTTTACTTTAAACTTGCCAAATGGTGACAGGTCAATCACACCAACATTTCCCATAACCTGTTTATACTCACGACCCACAGGGTCAAACCAATTTGTGCGTCGAAAACTGGGTCTGAAATAGAGAATTTAGACACATAAAACATCACTTAAACATTCTGTGCTCTTTTCAGCAAAAGGTAGTTTCCAGCTTCTTTAGTTTAATAATCATTCAAAAGAGATAGACTTTTCTAACTGTAGGTAGCTTACCCAATATTTTCCTTGGTCTAACGTAGCTTAATTATTAAAAACTTTTAACAACAGAGAAAGATAGGGGTTGATATTTTATCAACTGTTTTGTACAATAAACTGCTAACTGTTCAAATGTTAGAAGTAGTGGTCTGTCATGTGTCAATTTACAGCATACTTTGTTAGTGAATCATTTATTTGAGTTTAAGGCGTCAGAGGCTTTATTTCTGACCAGCAAAGTGTGTCTCTTTATTCCTTTATAAGCCTCATTTAGATTGGGACTCAAGTATCCCTGTGGAAAATATTTATTTGCTGAATGTTCCCTGATGCAAGAAGGTAACTAGGCGGGCAGGCACCAAGGAAGAAAGAAATTAAAAAAAAACAGTAAAAGCATTGGGCATCTCCTTTCCTGAGAATTACAGAGAAAGGAATAAGTTTTTTCATTAAAACGTTGTACTGTGCTGCTGATCAAATAATAGTAAAGGGTGAAAAATATAGATTTATAATGACCTTACTGTTCTCTATCCTATTCCTTAAGCTAGGCTGATCCCTGACATCCTAACCCTAGCACAGTAACAGGATACCTCAATATGCATTTTGAAATATCCGCATTATCAGAATTAAATGGATTCTAAACTATGGAAAAACTAAGAATGGAATATCTACCTAAGTGATACATTTAGCTGAAATTAATGATAAATGTATGTTTCTCATTAATTTTATCTCAGGGTGGGGGAAATTAATTTTTCATTTACTTGTATCCAGTCTCATCTCCAGGTTTGTAGAACCAATGAGGTTGCTCCCATCCTGCATGAAAGCCCATTGAACATTTTGATTTCAGCAAATCAAACAGCCCACTGGTTCTCTCTGTTGGTCTTCCAGCAAATCTTTCTTCTTTAGGGTAACCAACTAGAGGGGAAAAATATCCAACAAAATCTAAACTAAGCCACCATGGCATACACAGATCTTCACCAAGACAGAATACATTTATATAGATAGAGAAATCTAGAGGCAGGCTTTGTTGGAATCCGTTTTCAGGATATAAATGTATTTTTAAAAATACCTTCTTACCAATGTTATTAAAACCGTAAGATTCTCTTGCTTTGGCTGCTGTGTATTCTGTAGTGGTCCACTTTCCATAGCGGTTGGGATCTAATTCTATCAGGTCAAATGGAGGTTCCCCATCCAGGATCCAGTCACTGAGGTATTTTCCTATGCCACCAGCATGTATAATGCCATACCTTGAAAACAGGAAAAAGTCCTGCACTGCCAAATCTTTCATGTTTTGTTTTTAAAAATCAGCACTAGCATATACTACTAATACACCCCCTAAAGTATTTTGAATTTTTCCACCTTTTGTTGTTGCTATTGTTGTTCTGTTTTGTCTTGTTTTCCAATATTGCATACTTTATTGACAGATATTTCTACTGCCCCACTGCCAGCAGCAGAATACCACTGCTAATATACAGCTGTTGCCATGATTGACATTACAGCAAGCTGTTTCATTACCTAAAGTTCAGAATTTTACAATCTTTTCCATGGACATTAAAACTCTTTAACAATTAATACTAAAGAAAGTTCACAAATTTCTGATCTCTATTAAATACACTGTCTACCCATAGAATACCTCTTCTTTTTCAAACAGGTTTGATTAAAATAGACTCAGATTTGAAAAACAGACTGAGACATTCTAGCAGCTACAGTGATTATTTCCATTACAGTGACAAGAGCAACAACAACAGAAGTCAGGAGATACTACCGAGATAGCGTTAAACAAGTTGAAATACCAGAAGTACTTCTTATATTGTTCTACAGAAAATCAGGTCATGTAGAGGAACTGGGCATAAAACTAAAAGGTGTGTTTGCAGTGGTGCGAGAGTTTGAGAACGGCTTTTATTCACCTTGATTTACTTTCTCTGTTTTCCACTACAACTACAAAAAGAACTGGTTTCAGAAAGCTTCTCCTAACAGAATAAACAAATAGCCATTTTTGCTACTTGTTGGTAGCAAAAGCTTGTCTTGTTTCTACATAATGAGTGTGTGAAGGATCAGGCTATAGAGCTCTCTAGCTAAAAACTTATATTAAAGGAACTACACCAGACAGAAAGGTAGATGCTCAGAAGTTATAAAGTGATAAATTTTAGGTTTCCTTAGTTAAATATTTTGTACATATTCTACCTTTTGAAATATTTGACATCTTGACATCCATAGGGAAAAAGCTGTGTGTGAAATGTGCTTCTGTGAGGCACCTCAACTAGACAACTGTGGACAAGGAACTTCGTTGTGCGGCAATATCTGTATGTGTCTACTTGTCTACACATGACCAGACAGTACGATGTAATGCTAAATTACAGGCACCTCAGATTTGACACCAAAATATTTCATAACAAATAATTATTAATACCTCTGAGAATTAGATTGCCATATCTAAAAAAAAAGTGTCAAAATAGCTTTCTGTCTAGGGAAAATATGAAAATAAATTCTTAGCTCTATGTCAGATGTTTCAATAAACACAACAGAAAAACCTCTGAAGAAATAGTAAGTCTGTCCAAACCAAGCTTAGAATAGCGTGCAGCGATCAAATCACATCACTCACACTGAATAGCGAAGCTAAAACAAACTTGAATTACTGCTCAGCAACTTTGCATTCTGAATTCTATGTCCTCAATTAAATAGGCAAGGATCTTATGGAAAAAGACCAAACCCTTATGTAATCATTCCATTATAATGCATATGCATAAGACGATTGAATTCAGATTACACAGACAATTTAGTTCTGGCACTTGTAGAATGCCTGACCTCATAATATTCATGAGATTACTTTGATATAGTGGGGGTTTATCTGCTATTTATTTATTTATTTAAATTAAACAGAAATATCAAACAGCTGAGTACATGAAGCAATCCTGCCAAACAATCCTTTAGGCTGTTCAGCACAAATCTTCTGTCTCTCAGCACAAGCTTCTATCACCACAGCTGATGCAGTAAGGATGAGTACTCGAAAACTGCCACTCCGCAAGTGCTACAGAAGAACTAGCCATTGCTGGTGTTACTGTAATTAGGCAACTCTTAATTATTCATGAGTGTAAGTTTCACAACCACCGCTATGATGCCTTCAAGAAAGCTTCAGAAGTTTTAGCCAGTTTAAGCCTCCCTGCAAAATTCATTACAGCCAAAATCCCAGGGGAAAAAAACCCAGAGACTATTGCATGACTGTGGATGGTGAGAGGCCAAATAGAATGATATGTTTTTTAGCTTCAGTTGAAGACTGCTGACTTGATGGCAGGGTAACCGCAGGGACAAGACATGCTGGGGGGCTGCCCTGAAATGCGGAGTTGTATGCATCTGGGCTGAGGGGTCTCCTGAACTCTGCAGAGCTTTGCAGCACTGACTGCACAAACAGTTGCTTTTGGCGCTACTAGCTGGGCCCACATTATCAGATATTTTAAATTACACAGGGTGCCCAACTCCCTCGTTACCTCAGACAATGGGGAGCTGATTGTATTAACATATTGACTGCAGTTCTGCTACACAAGAAGGAAATACATACTATGGAGGGATATGATATTACAAGTACCTGTAAAAAGCTTTACAGTTTAGGCACCTTCAGATGAAGATGTAGAGAAAATTCCTTTAATGAACACAGACTGCCCTTGTTTTACTTCTCTCCCTCCAATCCCTTCCAGATCATTTTATCCATTGTCCCTGACCAATTCTTGTGTTTTACTTACAAGTCCTTGTTTCTCACCGATTTCTGACTCATTCCATTCCTATTTCCTAGGAAATCAGAGTCCCTGCACAGTGGTCCTTTTTCTAGTGACTTTGTCCCAGGTTTTGTAATTTTTCTAATCTATTTCTGTAGGAAAACTCTTGTTCAGCCTTTGGCTGTAGATACTACTGTAGACAGAATGCAGGAATCTTAGTGCAAGATTTAGTGAGTCCCTAGTAAGTGTTCATAAACTGTAAGATTTACAAAGGCTTGTGAATGGGACTCATGGATAGATTTTGTGAAGAATGGCAAAAAGGCATATCTTTGGGAAGAAGGTCACTTCTGCCAAATGTTAAGTTCATTCTAAACAAATGGTGTGATTAGAGCTTTACAAAAGAAAGACTTCATCCCAAAAACATTAATGCAGCAAAACAACATATCTTCCAATAATCTCATTCTTTGGAATGATTACACTGCTTTGACTATACTTTTCTGAAAAAAATTCTAGCCTACTCCTGTTAATGTTTTCAAAGCTATAAGTAACTGAAAATGGGAAGCATTGAACAACCTTAACAATAAGCTCTGCTAAATATATCTAGTAAGTTCTTTGCACATTAAAATGCCTAGCAAGCTGCTAATTTTAGATAATAAGAATCCTCCAAACTAACAGCACTAAGTCCTCTGTCACAATGCCCCTGCTAGTTGACTATAAGATAAGGATTTGCTAATGCACACAAAAAATTACAACACTGGTAGAAACACTGTGGTGACCCAGAAGCACAGAACAGAGAGTCAAAAGTCCCTGAAAAGCAGACAGAGCAATCCAATGACAGCAATGCAATTGTAACCTGTGTCTAAACATTTAGAGACTAATCTAATTCCTGAAATGAGCAATTTAAAGAAACTTAGACATACAAAACTAGCCTTCAGTTTTTCCTGCATGGAACTTTGATTCTACTCCAATTGACACCAGTGAAGGAAAACAGGCTCCAAAGTCTGGCAGCAGAGTAATGAACTTAAACAGTCTTTTTGGCAAAAAAGGACTAGGCAAACCACTTTTGTAACTATAAGTTCTGCAAATGTTAATAAAAGTTAACAAATTTTTTGTTTATTTTTTTTAATCCAGGCAGGAAAGGTGAACACCTTTCACAATGAATCATTGCAAAATTACCAAACCTCTTTATTTTGTGGGCCTCAGAAGGCACGTTGGTGATACTGCCTTATCTTATGATCTGAGGGTTTGTTTGGTTTGGATTGAAAGAAAACTGGAAAAAGCTGAGCTGGATTTTGAACAGCAAATTAGGCAATTGGAAAAACAATGTAAAAAGAATGTGTTCAATAACATGTGCCTAGAACTGTATTCAGTTCATTCTGTCCATCTTGAATCAATGGTCAAAGTAAAACAGTTAAGGAGAAGTCAGTAAGGATTTTACCACTGACTTCAATGCAGCCAGAGTATGTAAGATGTAAAATGCATTCAAATAAAATATCATAATAGGAAGAAGAATGACATCAGTAAAACACTCATTCCTTTTGTCACACTGCTCTCTTAATTTTCTTTCCTCCAACACCCAGCAACCTCCAACAGTCAGAACCATTACTGCGTTCATATCTCTACAGCAGTCAGTTGCCCAGTATGTCGGCAATGCCTTCTGCTCAGTACACCTTTAATGCTTCACCTGAAAGTTAATACTTTATATGAAAAGTTCTCCCTGCACCACTTATTCTTGCCCAACTTCAGTGACACCAGTTTCTGCATACACCAAAGTGTAATACAGTGTAATCCAAAGCAACACATAAAGTGAACTGTGCATTGTAAAACCCAGCACGTTTATGACTTTAACTTGCTGCACAGACAGTAACAAGTACTACCCATTTCTTTCTGCACAGGTGTCACAGATATTTGCCTCCAGAATAAAAGGATGAAACAAATCCAAAAATTAGTGAAAGTTAAGAAGCAGTGTGAGAGAAGGATGAGATTCTGTTATGTGTGTAGTGGTAATTAAGACTATTTCCAGTACATTTTACATAAAACATGTGCAAACTCATAAAAACGTGAAAAGCTTGAGCTGACTCCCATTTTTAACAATATGGCAGACACAAGTTGTCATGAATTTACTCACCCGAAACCGATAGCTACCCAGTAATTTCTGACACCCTGATGTGGTCCCACCATAGGAAGAATGTCTGGAGAATAGGTGATAGGACCCGCAATTGTGTTTACAATGTCTGCTTTTTTCAGAACAGGGACCATTTCCATAGCAGCTTCAATGTGCTCCGTTATTCTGTCTAAATCAGACTCAAAAAGTTCTTTTCCAAAACCTGCACAAATATTTGCCTTTTATTATATACTTCATTACCTGAAAATACTTACATTTTAAATACAGTTATGCAATCTATATATATGAAAGTTAAATGGAATTCATCAGTAAGAATCCTACATTAGAAAAATTGTGTCTATAAATCCTTAGTTACTTGTAGGATCCCGTTTACTGTCACTGCAGTTATACTGTCCTTTGTACATATTTGTTTAACCCTAAGGTCACATAGATTCAGCAATGAAGTAGAGAGAAAGTAGAAAACCACAAAAACTTCCTTCTATGTTAATAAGACCCATTTATTTTTTTCAATATGCCAACAGTTTTGGGAGGGAAAGAAAGATATTATCTGTGTCAGGTTATGACTTCTATGATGTTTAGTGAATTTGAAGATACATTTAACTCTCGAATGCGGGCTCTAAGAATTATTGAGCACTATTCTATAGAGGGACTTAATGCTGTTGGAGACAATAAGTTGAGGAAGCTGTGACAGTGCAATCCAAAGCCCAACAGTGCTGATCACTTTTACTTAGGAAACATGTAGTGTTTTTTTTAAACAGCAACATTATTGACTTAATATAACTTTCTGTCTAGAAGTGAATGGAATGCTGGAGCCTAAATATAACACAGCAATTCCTTTATTTTCTTTTTTTTTTTTAATATGCAGCAATATGACAGAAATTTTTTGTACAAATATCCTATACAAATGTATAGCTCTCTTGCACATACACAGAAGTACAGCATTTTGTTTAAGACATTCCTTTGCTATACCTGTGTTCCTATTTGACAACCACATCAGGGGAACAGCAAAAATCCAGAGCCCCTGTCAGTACACTGTAGAGAACTGTACCTTAGAAAAATCCCTGTTCAGTTGCAAAAGGCTACATAATACAGATCTGACGACTGCACCTAATCACAACACACATACATGTATCAGAGAGTAGGATAAAACTATGTTGTAGATGTGCATTTTGTGCTTTCTGATGTTACATTTTTATTTCTATTCACCCTTATCATTAGAGTTACAACTATTCTCTGAAAAAATGTTTCTGCATTACAATCATGCTTAGCAAATATTCTCTATTTTCCATCACATAATGTAGCATGACAGGCTGGGATTTATACACATTAAAATGTGTGCTAGTGTTTACCAAATTTAAAGATTTAATGTTCTTTATTACCTGGTGGGACTCCATTTGCTACCCATGAGTCCTGCAGCTTCATCTTCTCCTCACTTTCATAAGGACCAAATAAAAGACCATCTCTTTCTTGCCGCAGATAATATGATCCTTCTAAGTCACGAATCACAGGCAATTCTGTTTTTAGGGCTTTCACTTCAGGGATAGTTGATGTCACAACATACTGGTGATGAACAGGTACAAGAGGGTGCTGCAGGCCAATCATTTTGCCTATGTCACGGGCCCAGAAGCCTAGAGAAGACAAAAATCAAAATAGAAATATTCAAACACTAATTGCAGTGAATGGAAAATAACACTAAAAAACTTGCAGGGAGCGCTGAGCTTTATGCAATGTGGCAAAGAATTATTTTTCCATTATTTCAGATTTTCAATTTATCTTTTTACATTATAAAGCATAATCTTCCTTCCATAATTCTATGTCCTTGTTCCTAATTATACTCCCATATGTTAACTCTACTCTACAGATATTAAAAAAAATTTTAAAAAATCAGTAAAATGTAAATTGGGCTTCTAAAATTTCAGAAGGTAATTAGCAGTCCCACAAACCACATGGTTTATTTCAGTAAAGTATGTCTGCAGTGCTGTCCTAGCAAAGCCAAAGACACTTAAAAAACAGAATAAGTTAGCTCATATCACAAGTGTTAACCTAGTGTCTTACCATCAACCACATGAGCTTGTATGCTTCCCTGGGAGAGTAGTTAAGTCCTACACCCCAACAGTCCAAAGCAGCACTTTAAGCCAGCTAACCTCAAGAATTTTAGTTTCTCTCCTCTTTCACATTCATCATGTCACTCGTATTAATTATATCTCTCACACAGCAATCAACTCATTATGATGTTTGTATTGGTGAGTTGTCAGCGTGCTCTCTCATAGTTGTCAAGTAAAAATTCCAATACAGACTGTGACCAGAAAATGCAAGCAACAATTTCCCTGCCCCTGAAGCCAGCTCAAGGTCCTTCACGTATACTACTAGAAGAAGTTAAAAAAGACCCAAATCTTCTCTATTATGGTTAAGCTGTGAAGACACATTCCCTTAGTGAGGTACTTGTGTCAAAGTCAAGGAATGAAAGACACTCAACTGCCAAACTTGTTAGTTTTGGCTTTGCATCATGGCTCACATCTGTAGTGGAGTTCGAACATAAAGACCTGGGAATCAGAAGGATACAGTTGACTGGGATGGCAGCTGCTCTAAGGAGCTTGTAATACCTTCTGACTCTTTGGATCAAGGAGCAGAGATGTCAGAAGTGGGAACTGGAAGAATCGAATGCAGCAGGAGTTTCAGTGGAGTCTGAGGGTGAGGATTGAGAGAAGGCAAAATGGAAGAGAGGAAAACGTAGCAGGACCTTCCAAATAAAAGGCTATGCGCTGTATGGCACCCAGGAAAAGAAGGCAGGTCAACCTGGTTTCTGTGTAACCAGCTGACTCCAGACTGTTCATGAAAAAAATATTTCCAACAAGTTTTGCTGTCTAGCACAGCTGCCCCTTTCTCCCGGGATTTACACTCATGCAGTCCAGTTTAACTTACAACTTTGTTCCTTGTCTTTGTTCTACTTGTCTTAACCAAATGCTCCAACCACTCTCTTCAATTCCATACTCTTCAAGATCTGGTCAAAATTTACCTCTCAGGTCCCTGAGGATACCAAGAGGCATTACAGAATCACAGAATACCAGGTTGGAAGGGCCCACGAGGATCACCAACCTTTCTTTGTCAAAACAAAGTCTAGACGTTAGTGACCAGGATCATTAGTGATCCTGAACAGATTCACATGGGACTTCCTCCCATAGCCCCAGAAGCCTCCTTTCAGGTCAGCTCAGGGCCATCAGAACCTGTCTGAGCTGGTTTAATCGTACGTGTGCCTGTTTACAGCTCTGTCACAACCATGCCTGTGCCTGGCCATGGACCACATTGATCCAGACCCTGATCCATGAACTGCTTCCCAGTCTGACCTCAGTCCAGTCTCCTCTCTACGCTCCCGGGCAGTGTCTGACCCTGGTTACCATCATCAGAGCTGTTCCTGACATGCAGATCAACCTTCTGGCTTGGCCTCAGCTGGGCTTCATCATTATGGATCTGCCTGTGCCTCATCCCCACAAGCTTGTCTGGAGGTCTGGACTGTTGCCCAACCCCAGCCGCTGGTGCTGGGCCTGCCCTGCTCCCTCCCTTGTGTCCTGTAGGACAGAGCCCTTGCTGGCTCGGTCCCTGCCCTGCCAGCCTTCTTACTGTGCTTGGCTCACTGCCCTGTGAGGAGCAGCCGGTACACGCAGCTTCCTGACATTAACTTGGGAATACATCCTCTCATCTCTGGCATGGCCTAAACCCAGGGCAATTAGGAAAGCTGAGTTGGGCTGTGCTGGCGTTGTGCCATTCCCCTGCACCAGAAGGACTGTCAGTCTCTTATTTAATGTAACAAACCAGCCTCAAGGCCCAACACACGTAGTTTTTAAAAACGCGAATTTCTGAGAAAAATGTTTTCTGTAGTAACTTACTTGACAATGGCTGACACCCAGCTAAAGCAGGGGAGCAGCAAATCCAGGATCATGATAAAGAGACCTGGTCAATTAAAAGCCCTTTGCCCAGGAAATACCAAAACCCAGTATTTATTGCCTCTCATTTCTCAAACATAAGGCTTTTGCTTCTTAATGACATTCTCCCACTTGGAGAAGATTTACTGACAAAACTTACTAAGTCAGTTCAATTGGCTCAGGGAAGATCATGCCATACTCATATTATGAGTAATCCAAAACTTCCTTTAAGGCTAATGAAACCTGACCTATACCCCCTTATAAAAAACAAACAAACAAACAAAACCAGCCCAAACCAAACCCCCAAAAAACAAACAAAAAAAAAAACAACCCCCCCCCCAACCAACCAACAAAAACAAACAAAAGATTCTAATGAAGTTGTATTTCCAGCACATCTGCAAGGGTTTCCTCCATAACACATAACAAATACAACTGTGGATTACTTAAATCTAAATTAGCTAACAATCTTTATGCAACTTCTTTTGATTTGGGTATTTCCACGTCACCAACAAACAAGATTATTTTAAGGTAAGTTCAGCTAATGATCCACTGAGGAGAAGGAAAGGTGAAGTAGCAGCAAATTGGGTCTTCAAACTGTAAATTTTTCTTTTCCAAAATGACATTAAATTTCTTAGCCATCAAGTTTGCAGAAGTACATTACAAACATAGGTGATTTTAAATTGCTTTTGAGTTACAAACAAATTGTTCAGGTTTGCTCAAAAGCAAATCTTAAATATTGTACTGCTAAAAAAAATCACACGATAAGTGCTTATTTAATTGCTTAAAATAACAACAGCTGACATTTACTAAATTAAAAATATTACAATTTCTGTGCTTAAACTTTTTGAACCACGTGCAAAGCTATTACAAACATAAAAATGGTAAAGGAAGAACATGTTCTCTGAGACAAAATTCTAATTGGAAGCAGATGTCAAGTTCTACATCACACATAGTAGAGATACATGAAGGCATAAATTATATCTCTAGGACATTTGTGAAGATTAAATTGTAGGGATTGCAAACATCTGATGCTGAAATATTTAGTAGTGGTATTAACATATCTGCTGGACTATGTAATCTGTCACTTGTTTTTAAAAAAATCTTCCATCATTATGCATATATAAATGGTTGTATACGCAGCGTGTGCATGTCTGCAAACAGGTTCTTATATACACACACACATACTGTATATGTAAACTAAATTCACTATTTTTGTAGACTTTAATCAAGCATTCCATTATAAATAGGCTGCAAATCACTGCTGCAGCCTCTGCACCAGTTAGATCCTGACAGAGATTATTTATTAAGCATCTGCTTCCTTCCAAAATGGAAATATCACATAAGGAACAGCTAAAGATTGGTTGAAACTAGTTTGTTCTGGTTCCACAGCAGATGTCAGTTGGGGGATGAGGGAGAGAAGGAATATAGAGAGCCTTCTGATGTATTTTTCTCTGCTCGTATTACAACATGATCTTAAAATACGAGCTCCGAAAGATATCAGTCATGATCTGTAGTGGAATGAGGCAAATCTGAGAAGAATGAATGCTAGCTGAGAGAACGTTTAAAAGAGATAAGTGTTATACAGTATTGATTTCACATCCTTAGCCAGAATGTTAGGCAATATGTGCTTCAAATGTTCATTTTGGCTGAACAGTTAACTACACAAGAGAATTAAGTAAATCTATTGTTGGCCTAATAGCTTACAATATAATAAAAGAAACATGAAAATTTCACAAGGGTGCACTCTAATTTTTGCAAATAAACTCCAAAAAGCATTTACTAGAAAACTCTGCCTAATGTCAACTTGATAAATAAGCCAAAGAAAGAGAAATACGCTACAAAAATATAAGGAAATTACTACATATGTGATGATACTTCATCCATGTGATGCAGAGCAAAAAGTTTGGAATGAGTGCCTCGAAGTTTGTGGCCTAAATATGAAGTCTGACTGCTGAAAGACCTTCCTTCCCATTCTGTAAACTTGGATCACTCTAGACCAATATACCCATATTGTGTAACAAATGACATAAAGATCATATTAGTAAGACAGCTTGTGATTTTGTAACAGAATGCTGTCCCATAATTCATGCCTGAAAGCCATGAACTGACAGTCAAAGTCAATCAAATATTAATGCCTCTAACTGTCTAAGTGCTTGACTTTGCAGTCTAAGTGAAATTCTTTTAATTTGACTTCTGTGTTTGCGTGGTTGTTTGCTTTCCAAAAAGCATACTGAACCCTTCTAGCTTTCTTTCTCTTCAAAATGTCAGTATGTGGTACCCATAACCATGCTTACAACCTCAAGGTGAACTTTTTTCAGATCCCTGCTATTTTAGCTAGGCATATAGCAATAGCAGGTGATCACCTACATATGGGAGGTATATGATGAGAAAGCACAATTTGCAGTGGGTTTCCCAGATAGTCTTTACTGAAAGCTTGGAATGAACTACCGCAGGGCTGTGTACATCCCAGACACTGAAAGAAAAGTCACCCAGTAATGCCTGTCTTCTCAGCCCTTTTATCTTATGCCCACCAAATTCCTCACTGTCCCAATCTTCCCTCTTCCCTATTCCTGCTTGTCCTGTATCTGCTCTTATTTTCCCCTGTCTAAAGCTTGGCTCTTCTTACTCCAGTCCTTACAACCTTCTTCAGCTATTTTGTCTCTGTGTGCAAGTCAGTGGCCCTCACTTATCAAACACAGTTCCACCTGCCTTCTCTTCCAATCTGCTCTCATCTACCTCTCCCTTGCTATTCTGCCAGTCATTCAGGCTCAGACTGCTCATGCAGCCTCACTTTTTCAGTCCCAGCTTCACACACAACCATTCTTCAAGTACTCTTCCTAATCTTTTTGTCTGAAAACCTCCAGCTGCAGTTCCCTTAATGAAACATTTTCAGATCCCTTTCCACTATCCCTCCCCATGGCCCCACTGTTGCCATTCCCGCAGTCCCTCGCAGTTTGAGCTTCTTTATTCAGCAAGTTCTCTAGCATACTAACTGCTAGTGCTTCTAACCACTCCCAGGAACCTTTCCCAAGCATTTCATTCTCCCGGTCCGACCCACTCATAATTCCAATTCTTAGGCATGACAACCAACAAGAATCCCTGTCTCACTCAACTTCTTCATTTTATCTGCTTTGCACTAGAAATAGATGTTCATTTCTTGTCCACTGCACAGATGTAGAAATGAATTATGAAGACATATCCTTGCTCTCAGTTTACTTGTCCCATCTGAGAAAGAAGACCTCTTAAGTCATTACAGCTTCCTACTGAAACCTGATTATTCCCTGAGACTGGAAATATGAAAGACTCATGCCCTAAAAATGCAGATATGATTCAGCTTGAGACAGACCGTCTGCAAAAATTTCATCCAAATGATAAATATTCAGAATGTTTTTAAACAATTGAAAGCAGAAAGTCTTATACTAGGAATAAAAGGGTAGGAGGTACCAACAGTTTTACCAATAATATATTTTTCTATAACTTGCATAAAGCAGCATAAAAATAAATGAAGTTTGGGTTTAATACAGGTCTTTGGACCTACAGACTTGCTTAAAAAAACAAACACAAATCCAAAGACTCTTGCCCAAAAGCTATTTGAAGCAGAAATATTGGTTTGGCTTCTTTAACACAATGAAGAATAAAAATTGCATACGTAAATACAAACTCCTTTGAGTCAGGAAATCTGTATTACATGAAAAATGTATTGCTAAGCCAAGCATACATTTAAAATACTACTCAAAGGGCAACAAAAATCTAATGTTTCAAGGATATGTGGACGGAGTTGAATCTTAGAGAAAGATAATACTAAAATAGACAGGGTTATCTTACATGCTGCAAATCCTCAATTTCTTTCAAGAAACAGTGAAGACTTTTCTATTTCATTTGTACATCCCATCTCCCTTCCTAAGTAGCTTTCATAGAGGACAATGTGCATAGGCAGTAGCCTCTTTCCTACACAACTTACCCTAGACCAAAAAAGGTCTCCTCTGCTATTAAAATCTAACAAGACAGTCTGACTAGAAGCTGCTCGAGACAAACCAGAAGGAAATCTTTGCAATGCCCAGTCAAGGACAATTAACGTTAAGAGCTAAATTTTCACAAGACTGTAAAGTAAAGGGTGCAAACTATATTTTACCACAAACCAAGTGACTGTTCAGAAACATATATTGTTTATTCCTGTAATCCACACAATTCAGTACAGATGCTCGGTGTCAGCTAGTTTATAAATCTGAAGAATATTCAAATGTTTATGTTAAATCCTACCTGCAGTATTCACGACTTTTTTCGCTCGAATTATTCCAAGTGGAGTTTCAACTTCCCATGTTCCATCTGATCGGGAGTTCAGGTTGGTCACTTGGACAGGATAATTTATTTGTGCACCATATTTTCTGGCTCCTGCAGCCAAGGCCATAGTGAGAGAATAGGGATCAATATGACCATCTCCAGGGTTATACAAGCCAGCTAAAACCTAAGTGGAGGTAAAATCCCACAAAATGAAAGAAATTAAAACTTATTAAAATTAACTAATGTTTTAAAAACAGCTTTCTGTTTTGAGTGCAGTAAACCTTAAGGAGTCAAATCAAAGCACATTTTCAAAACATATAATAACATCAGCGCTACAGCTGTCCAACTTAACAATGGTCTAAGGAAGTTGCACACTGGCATATATTATGTACTAAAATGCACGTGAGTCTGATTTTAGCTTATAATGCATTTTTTGTCACTGAAAACCTAGAACTTCTTGTACAATTTGTATAAAGGAAACAGACCTTCTGTCTTGCCAGCTGATAGACAAATATTTAATTGCAACAGAGGTTATTTCCCATAAAATTGGGCTCTTTACCGTATCCATGTTCAACAAGGGAAATAGTTCTTGTACTTTCTCAGGTGTGATTAGGTACTGTTCCGTTGGGTGCCAACCAGCACGAGTCATTTGGTATTTGAATTCATCCACTCTAGTAGGAGTTGAAGCAATTCTGATGCTGCCAGGCTGATGAAACCCCACAGCCTAAAACAAAGAACAAAAGATACTTACTGAAAGAATCTTTACTTACCTCCATAAATGCATGTTCTTATGCTATAGGAAGACTAGGGACTAGGATTTTTGTCACTAACATCATTGAAAAGAAGTTAAATAAAGTTAGGTGCCCTTGAAGGAACAGGACTTAGATACAAAATCCTAGAGAAAGTAATAAAAAAAAAATTATCAAATTACTTTCCTGGGTAAATACTTACTATCTTCAAAACAGCCATAAAAACCTTTTATAGAATGTCATGATGCTATTATTTTTATTAAGATTTGAATAATATTTGAATATATGTAATCATACACTTTCAAAAATAGAATCAGATAGATTTAAAAAATAAATACATCATTGATTATGTTAAAGTCTATCACCTGCATAATTTTTTAGTGAGGTGCTGCAGAATATGTTTAACTGACTAAGCACCTTTATTAACACAATGAATAACCACAGCCTTTTTTTGTCTTTTTTATAAAGTGGAAACTCTTATATAGCTGGAGACTGAATGTTCACTTTCTGGTAAACACTATTTACTTCATGGGATATCAATACGTCTGAGTAAGTCTTTTAGCGAACTCACAATGATAATCTGCTGTAGCATCTTACCTAGATGAGCAGCAGAAAGAAAAAAAAGCATTTTATTATAGTTGTTGAGTTTTCAGACTACTACAGTGAGAATCATACAATTTCTGCTGAAGTCTGAAGCAAGCATGAATTTAGTGAATGAAAGCTATATAGCTGAATGATGCTTAATAAAAAAGACGACTCCCATGTTTCTTTGCATACACATTCCTTAAGTGACTAAATAAAAACACATCTCTAAAAGGGATGGGAAGAATTACAGCAATCTTCTCAAGTACACACAGAGACATATCGTATGAATTTTTAAGTGGACATGTTTAAAGCAGGAATATTTCCAATCAATCCATTCATTCCAGATCTTGATGTTGTCTTAACTCCCATACCAAGCTGATGTTGCAGACTCTCGGTCTGCTGAACTTCTGAGATGTTTTTATCAAAACCATTTTCTTAAACTTTAGAGGGATCTGTGAAACCATCTAAAATATTTAGTGACTAAGCACCAGACTACAGCATATATATGTAGGCAGAAGAATATATTTCAATAAAAAGGGAGCTTTATGGTAGTCATGAACACATATACGTACACAACTTGTCAACTCCGAACTTTTTTATAAGACTAGCAGTACTGATCTTAATTAATACTTTAAGGAGATTACCTGTCCAGTCTCTTCTTCCAGCTTTTCATAGAGTTTGATGCTGTAAGAATGGATTTTCTTCAAGTTTATTCCAGGATGAAAATAAGTAGTTAAACCAGCCTTAAACAGGAAATAGGAACAATAACACAGAAATACGATTAGAAATGCAGTATTTTCTTTCCCTTCTTCCAAAGTCATTGAAAAGGAACTGTCAAGTACTGTAAAGAAAAGCAACACATGGGTAGAGCCAACTGCTACAACAATAAAAATAGAATCCTTTCCCTACTTATGGCATTCTTGTTCTCTGCACATGTGTTTTTCCACCTGTCTTTTCTCATCAAATTTGTCAACCCATGATATTGTTGCAGTTGTTCTCTCCTATGGTTTCCTTTCTTGCTTAAATTATTCAGTTGTCTGTTTCAAGCCTTTCAGAAGAGACAAACAACTCCATTCCTGATCAATTAAATCAACTGATTATATGTCCTGTAGTAGGATCTTTTCCTTCTTGCAGATAGAGATGGGAGAGAAACCAAAACTTCACATACACCAGATCTTAAAAAGAGTTATTTTCTGCAGTGTGAACAGCAGGGCCGTGGAAGTCAAGTGTTCTTCTATTCTCAACAGTTGCTTCATGTGGTAGTTAAAGAGGAATTGCTACATTTCAGAAGTAATTTAAGAAATCACTATATATATTTGCACATCATTTTACCATTACCAGGTCTGATTTCAGAAAGCTGTCAAGCCATTTTTGGGTTCACGCAGAGGTAAAATCAAGAAGTTATCACAGCCTCTTCTGTATTTAAGGAATCTATTCACCTGCCTACAGTAGAGACAGGTGCATCAATCTAACGACATTCATACCTTAGCACTTAGAAAAAGTAGAATGTAAGTGTTATTGGAGTTAAGCATATGTCTTTTTATCTCCTGATCTTTAAATCCCTTTTTCCAAGGGAGACTACAGAAATGCAAAATTACCTTAGGTTTTCAAGCTAACTGCACTGCTTTGAATACTTTGTATTTATATACAGCACATATTTTACTAACCAAAACAGAACTTATTCATAGATTCAGGTTGCTTCAATTAAGGAAACTAGACACAAAATTCCACCTTGGCATTCACTGCCATTCTGAGAAAAAAACCGCAGGAAATGTTAGAGTGAAAAGTAACACATAGAGTTCTGATTGTTTCCTTGTAAGTTGCCTAGCATGCGTATACATTAACTACTCTTGATTTTAACTCGTTAACTCTGTTCTGTGCTACACATTAAAGGCTTTAACTTTAAAAGCTATTGGAACAACTGTACACATATGAATAACAAATGTAAGATTTAGTGGTCTTTAAAGATAGATTTTAGACTAATTTAGTGATACTAAGAACCTATTAAATGTTACACCTCTTATAATTAATACCAACATATATTGCATGAATTAGACCACACATTGTCATTTTTTTCAACTATGGCCTCTTCTGACCCATCTTTCTGGGTGCAGCTTCACATTTAAGACCAGATCTTTTTACTTGGAAAAAATTAACTTGAAGCTGCTCTTAGCAAATGGCTTACCATCACACTTGCTTACCATGGTAAGCAAATGGCTTACCATGAATCATACTCACTGCCTGAGATGACAGGTACTCAGGATCTTCAGAGCAAGAGTATGATAACTGTATGTCACTACTGATTGTGTATCTTCACACTAGTCACGCTGTTAAAAGTTTTTCCTACTTTTCTTTGTATTTTACCAATGCCAAATAAACCAATGGAAGAAAAGTTCAAAACTGATCATTTACCAGTATTATATTTTTTAGTTGTGCCTATATTTTAGTCCTAAATTTGGCTTCAGTTCCCTACTTTTGTTTGGTATTTTTCATTACCACAACTATCCCAGTTTAAAAAAGTGATCACACATATCTGTAGAAGGGAGATAAATCTACTAAGGGCCACATTAAGTACAAAGCAGGCATGCTGGATTCAGAAAGTCCCTGGGTTAAATTAATAGTCTGGAAAAATATTACTTGTCCTTTTCTTACTATCATATCAGATCATCATTATACTGGACACTGCTGGAGACTAAATACTTCACTAAATGAATGTGCTTTTATGTTGTTATGAACACATTTATTTTCATTATCTCAGACTAAAACCCAGGGCTCTTTCACTGAAGAATTTGTAATTAAAACTTGTTTATTTCTTAAAAATAAATCCTAAGGGCCTTTGTTCACTGTATTCAGAATAAAGAAATAAATAAGGCATTGAAAAGTTTACATTTCTTTAACCATGTATAATTATCTATGAGCAATTAATTTACTTGTACCTGCAATTTTGTCATATGATATTGTTTTTACTGTCTATTTTTATTCATGTAACATTTTCTGGTCTTCTGTTATTTTTCAAAATCTAATAATATATTTTCCAGATGTAGGGAAATTCCATTTTATTGGTCACCGTTAGTAAAGTCCTTTGAATCAAATGAACCACAAATCACTTGCAAGTTAGCTACAAAACCACACACATACAAGATCATTAAATTGCAGAAACTACATAAAAACTTCTTTCAGATTTTTTTTAAGTGAAGAAAAGATTTTTAAACACATTTGATGCCTTTTGGCTTCAGATAATGGATGTTTCTGATTTCAGGAATGCACTTGAGAGGCAACTATAACCTGACTGCTTGTGAGGTGGGCTGATGCCAACCTGATGAAGTTCAACCATGCTAAATGCAAAGTCCTCCACCTGGGTCGGAGCAATGCCAGGCACAGCTACAGACTGGGCGGGGAGGAGATTCAGAGCAGCCCTGCGGAGAAGGACTTGGGGGTGTGGGTTGATGAAAAAATGAACATGAGCCGGCAGTGTGCACTTGCAGCCCAGAAGGCCAACCGTATCCTGGGCTGCATCAAAAGGAGTGTGACCAGCAGGTCGAGGGAGGTGATCCTGCCCCTCTACTCTGCTCTCGTGAGACCTCACTTGGAGTATTGTGTGCAGTTCTGGTGTCTTCAACATAAAAAGGACATGGAAGTGTTAGAACAAGTGCAGAGGAGGGCCACGAGGATGATGAGGGGACTGGAGCACCTCTCGTATGAAGATAGGCTGAGAAAGTTGGGGCTGTTCAGCCTGGAGAAGAGAAGGCTGCGTGGAGACCTCATAGCAGCCTTCCAATACCTGAAGGGGGCCTATAGGGATGCTGGGGAGGGACTCTTCATTAGGGACTGTGGTGAGAGGACAAGGGGTAATGGGTTTAAACTTAAACAGGGGAGGTTTAGATTGGATCTGAGGAAGAAATTCTTTACTGTGAGGGTGGTGGGGCCTTGGAATGGGTTGCCCAGGGAAGTTGTGAATGCTTCATCCCTGGCGGCGTTCAAGGTGGGGTTGGACATAGCCTTGGATGGCATGGTTTAGTGGGAGGTGTCCCTGCCCATGGCAGGGGGGTTGGAACTCGATGATCTTGAGGTCCTTTCCAGCCCTTACTATTCTGTGATTCTGTGACTGTACTATATAAAAATTAAGATCATAGAATCATAAAATAATGATAATAAACCAAACAGTTTGAATGAGACCTCAGGAAGTCTCTATCCAACCTCACATTGAAAGCAGGTCAGTTATGAGATCAGACCAGGTTGCTCAAGATTTTCTCCAGCCCCATCTTGAATATCTCCAAGGACAGAGACTGCACTACTTCCCTGGCCAAGTGTGGAACTTTGCATTTGTCTCTGTCCTTGTCAAATTTTATGAAGTTTCTGTCCTTCCATCCTCACAGACTGTCTAGGTTCTTCACCATGGAAGCCTTGCTCCTAATGTGCATTGTCAGTCCCCCCAGTTTGGTGTGAACTGCAAACTCGATGAGCATGTATTTTGTCACCTACTCCAGCTCATTGATAAAGATATCAAACAGGATCGGCCCCAGGACAAACCCCTGCAACATGCCACATATTTCCAGGCTTTGAGTAGAGTATGAGCCATTAACCACTGCCCTCTGAACCTAACCACCAGTCTTTTCACTATCTGTTTGTCCAGCCATAGGGACCATAACATCTTCAGCTGAATACATGAGTATTATGGGAAACAATGTTTAAATTCTGTTAAAATGTAGGTAAGTTACACCAGTTGCTCTCCCGTTGTCTAGAAACTCAGTCATTTTATCATAGAAGGTGATCAGGTTCAGTCAGACATGACTTACACTTGACAAATCCATGCTGACTGTTCAAAATCACCTTTTTGATCCTTTATGGGCCCAGCTCTGAGTCACACTCTGTAATTTTCTGAAGGGCCAAAGTACGGCTAGCAGGCCTTTAGCTCCTCTGCTTGTGGCTTTTTTTGAAGGTGCATACATATGCCCTTCTCCAAATGTTGGCTACCTCCACCAATCTCCAGAGTCTTTCAAATGTTATACATCTGTGGCCTCGCAATGCCGCCAGCATTGGATGCAGCCCATCTGGTCCCATGTATCTGCATGAGTCAAATTCTCGCAGTAATTACCGGCTTGATCCTCAACCACTGCTGGTAGTTTTCTTCTTGAACCCTGCTCAGGCCTGAGAAACCTTGCCAGTGAAAGCTCAGGCAAAGAAGACAGCGAGTATGTCAGCCTTATCAGTGTACACTGTGACTAAATTACCCACCTCATTCAACAACACTCCCACACTCCCTTGTTCAGCCTTTTACTACTAATACAGCAGTAGATGCTCTTCTTGTTGCTTTTAATGTTCCTTAGAAGTCTTAACTCTAGTTGAGCTTTGGCTTTCCCAACATCCCCTTCTCATGCCCAGGCAGTTTTTCTAAATTGCCCCTTTGTAGCCTTTTCCTGCTTCTACCTTCTTTATACTGTGCTTTTGCTCCAAAACTCATTCATGAGCTCCCTATCTGGTCCAGCTGGCCTCACAGTGTGTCTGCTTGTTTTACAGAGTTCAGAGTGAATCACCCCTGTATTTGAAGGAGGTTTGCTCTAGGCTTTGCTCTATTTTTGTAAGACAGTGATTTTGTTAGCAGCAAAATCAGTTGCATGTCGCAAGAAAAAACTATTACATAACAGAACGATGTGTTAAGTGTTTTCCTAGAAAACACCTCTTTAAAAAGTAACAACACCAAGAGTCTATTAGCTGAGTGAGTTATATATGCCTTGTTCAGTCCCTGGGGCTTCAGTAATACTGCAGATTGTCTGACCTGCAGAATAGTGGAGCTTCGAGAGTTCTTAAAGCCTAAGACTTGGCTTTGTTTACACACATGGAATAACCATTGCTTTGATAGGGTTAGACAGGTATAAAAACAAGCAGCATTTGCTCTGTTAGTTATATGTTCTTATTACTGGTAATAGATAAATGTGCACACTTTCTGTGCTGTTTTAATAACACATGTGAAATTCAGCCAAATTTATCTCAGACCTGACAAGTGGAAGAAAGTTTTGGCAGCAATACTAGCAGGAATATGATCTACATGAAACACGATCCTGAGCTCTAGCAGGACTTAGCAGACTGTGAAAGAGAAAATGTGACATAGTACGGCACAGAACTAATTTCATTATTTGTGTCTGCAGGCAATACACTACAAACCATTTCATGCGCTAACTATATGTGTAATTTCCAACTGTATCTAGTATTGTATCACTGTAAGGAAAACACTGATAAGTGTACAGTACTTAGTATAACAAAGAACTCACAGCCACAGTTTTGATTTTTCTCATCATCTGAAATAGACCTATCATCAGTCTTTTAATCTTCAGATACAGCACCCTGAGATAAATAAAAAGAGACAGAATACCATGCACTCTACCTAATGGTATGCACTCTATCATTTCAATCTGTCACATAACTAGGTTTCTTGCTGGGTTAGTCACACCAAATTCTGCTGCAACAGGTGCCACAAGGCAGCCCTTCCAGTTGCGGTGGTGCAGGCATTTTCTCTGCTGTGCTCCAGGTCCCTCCCTATCTTTGAAGCACAGCTCCTCATTAAGCGTTCCATTGTTGCATTCAGTAAGAAGTGGGGGCAAAAAATACTGAAGGAGAGGTTTCTTTTAGACAGTTATGAGCAATGAACTAGAGCAATTGAGTAAAACAAGAAGAACAAAGGAAACAGTAACAATCCTTATTCATGATTAAGGTTTGTTATTCCATAGGAGGATTTTTATTATATTTTACACACATATTGTTCCATATACACATTGGATAAATAAAATCAGTGTGTGCCTCAATAGAGGACACTTAAGTCAAAGTATTTCTTTGAAAATTTCATAGTTCTGATTCAATACAGGAGATGCATTATCTGACACTATGCATGGTGTTGCTTTGTTTGCTGAACTGCCATCAGCTGTGGTATGACTGTCTAAAAGAGACGTAATTATTTAATTTTGTTTTTCCTAACTCCTTACAATGTGCTTTCTTTGCTTTGTTTGTTAATAAGCAAGTACAATGAAGTATAAACTGACGTATACATTCAATGATTTTTTTAATTACATTTTTTACTGTTGCTCTCTCATAAGGCCCCAAACACATAAAACATCTGCTGTAAGATGAAGTACTTCAAACTTCAGACTTCCTCTCCTGGGTGAAGTATGGGAATACAAATCAAATATAATTCATTTGAGTTATCCTCCTTAATTTGCTCCTGAGAGGCACTCAGTGACTATCGTTACATTGTATTAACAGAGTAGTTCTAGAGACAGCAAGCTGATGGGTTTTTACTCTTTTGCATTGCTACATGCAGGGATAACATTCTCCCAGTTTCAGCTATGTGCAGCTGGAAATGAACAGAAAAAAACATCTGCTATTGTGGCAAGTTTCATTTAATTTCATTACACTACCTACTCCAGACATTGACATAAAAAATACATAATTACATACATGCATGTTGTGCACCAGTATGTCCCTGTGATCAGCACTATTACAGCAGGTGTCCCCACCTGTCATTATTACATGTATGTCTTTTTAGTTCTTGTCCTTACAGTACAAACATTCAGCCTTCAGAAAACCCCACAGTGTACAGCTGTTAGCTTTGCTCCTCCAAGAGTTTGTGTAATGCCAGCTGTGACAGGAAAGAAAGCTCTTGTCTCTAATATGAATCAGTTTCTCCGACAGAGATATTCTCTGAGAACTGGACACTGATGACACTGCTTAATCACCTTTTTCAGTATGTCACATATTAAAAAAAAAAAGGAATTACACATACAATAATGTCAAATTGCACGTTTTTGGTTTATGCATGGCAGCACAACCATTTCCAGTGATAAAGTCTGCAGTATAAATTAGACCACCTTAGAAACAAAAACTTAAATTTAAAAAGTCTAAGTTTAAATCCAGTTAACTGCCAAAAATGTGTGATAACACTAATAGTTACCTTCCAGTAATTCCAAAATACAGCCCAATTTTTACTAATGATGAAAGTGTACTATGGGTAGCTGAACCAACTTTTCAAAACTCATACAGCTCATCTATAAAGAACTTAGGGCTAAAGTTTGCATCTATAAAATAACCAAGATCATTAATATCTGGAAAGCCAGGGAATATAAAGTTAATGAAATGTCCTCTACGGTTGGATATACAAACTGCTATTAATCTGAAATATTAACAAAACATTTCTTACTGCATGCCAAGTAGATCCAGCAGTGAGCTCAGATTTTTCTAGCACAACAACATCCTTCAAGCCAGCTTTAGCCAAGTGATAAGCTAGACTCACACCAACACAACCACCTCCGATAATCACTGTGTCTGCATTATCTTTCTCCAAGGAAGGAGAACGGGTTTCTTTCCTGGGGAAAAAAATAAAATTACAGGCAGTTACAAGAAGACAACTGCAGTTTTGTCCATCATTCTTGTTTACAGCTCCGATCAATATAACTTGGTGCCTGTTTGGGAGTATAGACACATCTGACTTAAAACCTAACCTGTTCACTCTCTATCATAGTAGCATAGAATGGTTTGGGTTGGAAGGAACCTTAAAGCTCCTCCAGTTCCACCCCCCCACTCTGCCACAGGCAGGGACACCTTCCAGTAGACCAGGTTGCTCCAAGCCCTGTCCAGCCTGGCCTTAAACACTACCAGGGATGGGGCAGCCACAGCTTCTCTGGGCAACCTGTCCCAGTGTCTCACCACCTGCACAGGGAAGAAATCAAAATCTACCCTCTTTCAGTTTAAAATAATTCCCCTTGTCTTGTCACTATGTGCCCTTGTAAAAAGTCCTTCTATCTTCTTTTAAAGTAATGCCTTTAAATGGTCAGATACATAAACAGTAGTAATACAAAAAAACAAAGCAAGTTTGCTTCCACTCACAACTTTAAATCTTTATTTGTCAAAAATATTCTTATATGTAGATCCTCTTTCTCAATAGGAAACAGTACCCCTGAAAAGACAGTATCAAAACCTGACTTTTCAGAAGTGCTGTAGTAGTATATGAAACACAAAAAGAAAATCTTTAAAAAGGTCTACTTAGTAAGGCACCTTATTAGATTTCTAAAGCAAGTGTCAGCACACAACATCAGTGTATGTGTTCATTCACAAAGGATTTTTACTTTTATGTTCTATTTTGACATGTTCTACTTTGCTGAAGTCAAAACATTATAGAAACAGGTTTATGCCAATGGCTCACACCTGCTATTACACCAGGTTGCATTTTCACGACCACTTAAAGCCAGCACAAACCAGAACTGCTGCCATAGGCAGTTGTGTCCTCCTCCATCTCATCTCACCCTACTCCCTACTGTCCTATCCACAGAAAGCCAAGAAGCAAGCCAGATCAGAAATTAATCCTATTTAAAAAAAACTGTTTTTTTTCTGATGTGAGACAAGGTAGAACCTCCTAGTACCATAGCAGTACAGACTGGTGTGAAATCACAGTATGTCTCCCTTCAGGACAGTTAATCAATACTCAGCTTTGTCCCTTCCCTCCTTGTACATTTGCTTTCACAACTTGTCTGGCAAAAGGTTTTCTAATGTGTAACTAGTCTTCCACCCATCCTGCACCCAGAAATCAAAGCTATTAGTTTATGTATTATGAGTGGACATCTTATAATGTGATATTTCATACGCAAATGCAGGAGGAACATGCACCATGCTTACTCACTGTGTGGCAGCGAATGAAACGTAATGTATATGGGAGCCCTGGACACCACAAGTTTTCTGAATTTGGTGCACCACACATTTGCACATGCTCTCTTCTGAGATCACACATTAATTTTTGCAAGTTAACAATAAGCTGTTCAACAGCCAAGTGTGAGACACTCTATTACCAGCTCCACTACTGAATTTTGAGAGCCATGGTAATCAAGGTCAACTGTAGTAGTGTTTCTCACGCTTCTTTTATGCATTTTTATGAATTTGAAAATTGCTCATCTGAATTTCAGCTCTTTTCAAACCTTCCTTTCAAACCCAGAAGCCTGGTTAAGTATCCGGGGGGTGCCTTCCCTATGAACTTCGCGGTTCACACAGGTAAAACAGGTGATTTTTTGCACATCGACTTGGCTCAGAAGACAGCAGGAGTGATGTCTCTGTTCCAGGTCACTGCCTCACCCCGGGCTGGTATTGTCTTAGGGGAAGATGCACCTCCTGCCCACCGGGAGAGGCCCAGTGACCCCCGGCAGGGAGTCGCTGGCGCTCCGCAGGCAGGCACAGGGTGCCCGTTCCCCACCTTTCCCTCACAGCCCCGTCGAGCAGCGTCACCCTGGGGGTAGCGCCTTGAGCCACGGCCGCTATCGGTCCCACCGCCCCCTCCCGCCAGGTACAGTCTGGCCCGGCCCGCGGGACTGCACTCACCGCCCCTGGGCGCCCGCGCCGCTGCCGAGGGGCCGGAGGGCAGCCGCGGAGAGGGGCTCGGGCCAGCCACCGCGGCGAGGGGGCCGCAGCCGCCGCAAGGCTCCCCGCAGCGCGGCCCTCATGGCGCGCACAGCCACCAGCAGCAGGGATGGAGAGAGCTGGCTAGGCGCCCCTCCCGTCCCGTTCGTGCCGCCGAGACCAGCCCCACGGAGAAGGATGCCGGACCGCCCCCTGGCTAAGGGGCAGCCGCTGGGGCAACCGGCCACCGCCTGACCCCAAGCCAGGCAGAATGGGGAGGCACGAGGCAGCCTCGGGCAGTGCCGGCCCCCTCAGGGTCAGGGGCAGTGCCGGCCCCCTCAGGGTCAGGGACCGCGCCGGGCGGGGTCTTGCCCGCAGTGCTGCCCACCGCGGCCCGCCTCCTCCCGGGCTATAAATGCATGGCCAGAGGCCCCGGGGTATCCTGAGCTTTGTGCTGAGCCGGTGGGGCAGACTCGGGCAGCCAGCGTCCCTGGGAGAGGAAGATGCTGCCGACCGGGAAGACCGCGAAGCAGGGCAAAAGGGTAATTCTCCCGCCTCTCCCTACATCCCGTGGGCCCGTCCTGCTCCGCTGCCCGGGGCGGGTGCGCCGGAGATCCGCGGGAGAGGTGCTCCCGGAGATGGCGGGGCGCAGCGGGAGGCTCTGGGCTTGTTCCTGGTACCGCTGCACCACGCCGCCAACCCAGCCCTGTCTGGGCCTTGCCCGGAGTGTGGCTGTCCAGAGGAGCTGCTGCCGAGCAGGCACAGCCGCTAACTGCGCTTGTTAACCTCCCAGTAGGGCACTGGGTATTTCTGCAGGTAAGGCCAAATTGGGAAAAGCTGAAGTAAAGCCATAACCTCACCTGTTCAACGTGGAGCCATCAAAGACGTTTGGGCTCCGTTAAGAGCTCGATAGATCGGATTGAATTTAATGCTCTAACAGCTCATAGATTTTTTATTTCTCTGAGCACATAGACTGGAGCCACCAAAGTTCAAAACTATTTTGCGTAATATTGTTTGATATGCAAATTGAGCAGTGCTTGCAACACATTAAAATGGTAAGTATTTTAAACATAAACCGTCATTGGATGGGATTTCTGCCTCCAGCATCCTTCCAACTCTATTTAAAAGCCCCAAATTGCTCTTCTTTTGATTTATGTAACTGAATACCAACAGTGGTTGTAGTATGAGTGCAGTATCCAACATATGCATGCATTTTGCACCCTCATTTAGCTGAAGAAATAAGCCAGTATAAAAAGGTATTTAGGCGTCAGCCATTATGGCCAGTAAGGTAAACATATGAACAATGCCTAAATCAAACACTGATGTATTCCAGTACTGTTACCCTGTACTGCTGCTTGGGAAAGTCAGTGGAATCACGTATTCTGTCTTCCATTCAGAAGGACACTCACTAATAGCACACTTCCTACTCAGAACTGGTTTTACTCATTTTCATGTGTAGCATATAAGTCTAGAGTAAGAGAACACAAGGATATGGGAAGAAGGGTATGAGCCATAGGCCCTTCACGTAGATCAGTTATAAAGGAAGAAGGTTGGGAGGTATTTGTTCTGCTTTTTATTTTTTGGCACATATTCATACCACCTAACTTAAGACACCTTGCAGGAGAGAATTGCCCTAAGTTCCCCTACAGGCAATAGGCAGAGACTTGCTTCTCTTGAGGGCTCACTAATGTTCTAAATTGTTGGTTTGTGATGGTTTTTTTGGTCTCCACTGTTGAAAAGTAGGATATAAGCAGACCAAACAGGCTTTTCAGTTACATGGTTCAGTTACATTCCTAAAAGTAATTGAGAGACTATCATTATATGGGCATTTGCACTCTTTCTATAGTTAGATATGTGGACTTACGGACTATATCTGCAACCTTATTCATGGTAGCAAAAGTAAAGCAGTGAAAGGATGACTCAAAAAAAGTCTTGGTTAGCTTTTCATGAGTACTAATTCTTGTTATTTAATACCAGATCTGTGTACTACCAGATCACCTGTTAGTAAAATTTTGATCTGCATTACATGTGAGCACACAGCTCTAGGTCTTTGGGGCAGAATAAAACAATCCTGATGCTAAACTTGCACTAGCTATATGCTGGTTGAGCCAATGGTATTTTGCCTAGTATAGATAAAGTAAAAAAGGTGTGAAGAGATTATATCAGACCTGTAATAAAGTTTGCAAAAGAGTTATTTCTATTTTAAGCCAGCCTGAAACAACAAAGATTGTATTAAGTACTTTGTGCTTTGTAGTTGTCACCTGCTCTTAGATGCCCCAATGCTGGGTTTAATATATCACAGTATTTTATATATTAAGATGCTATGGTGTATTTGATCATGGCTTATGTTGCTTCTGTGTGTCAAAACTGAAGATTATTTTGTTCAAAAAAAGCTAGAACTGTGGAGGAAAACTTATGTTAAATACTGGAAGTGACTTCTTAAAAGAAAAGATCTGTTAGTCGTAGTGCATGTGAATATAATACCTGTATGTGATGTTAACATGTATCTATTACTCATTGTTCAGTTAACAAGCAACAATTTGAGGCTGCTTGTATGTTAAAGGTTTGGTTTTATTTCTTTTGCACTCATCTGCATATTAAACTTCTGAAGCAGGCTCCATCTTGAAAAGATTCCGTAGCAGACAGAGGGAGCAGGGGCTCAACCAGTGATCCCTCAGGTGCCTTTCTCTGGCACAATTTGAGGCGTTGTTACAACTGCAAATTAGTTAATTGAAAACACAATCTTTACAAAGCCTCTGACATCTACATTTCGATCAGAATTGCCCTAACATACAGGCATGACTGGTAAACATATTGAGAATTACTGAGTTTTGGAGATTGAGTATTGCCAGTTGAGTTTTGCCCTGCTCCTGCAGGGCACACAGATTCATAGAATAGTTTGGGTTGGAAGGGGCCTTCAAAGGTCATCAGGTAAAAGAAAAGATAAAAGAAAGGTAAAAGCTTTCACACTTTATTAAAGTTATAAAGTTGATCAGGTCGATATTTTACCATGTCCACAATGTGCAGTGGAATGTGCTGCAAGAGATTTGCAAGCTGGCACTCGTCCAAGCTCATCTATCTGCACAGCAGCACTGTGTATAGAAGTCCTGCCACCTTGCTGCTATTTCAGCGCCTGAGCCAAAATTGCCAGCCGTCTCCGGCAGGCTATGTAGCCTTCAAGTAGCCTTACACTGCTGTGTCTGGAACTGGCAGAGTTGATAAGAGTTCTCCCTCTTTTGGAAAAGCATACTCATGCCATCTAAAGGGTGGCACTGAGATGCCGTCAGTGTCTGTCTTTCCTGGATGTACGGTGTGAGATAACTGAATGTAGGAGAAATTATCAAGAAAGATAATATAGTAGAGGTTAGAGGCTAATTATTAAAATCCCCTTCCCCTCAGTACTAAACCCACACTCAACTCTACATCCACAAAGCTTTTATTTTCTTACTCTCTCAATTATCATTGACTGAAATGTTACTGTGCCACCAAGAAAAGATAACTATGGAGGGAAATTTCAGTCTTGCCTTTGATTAATGCCTTTCCTGTGCCCACTACCTTTGTTAATGTAACAGGTCTGCATTCATCCACTTCTTACAGTAAACAGGACTAATTTCTCCAATTGTATTACAACCATAATTCTCTTTAGTGTAATAGTAAGGTACTTTTTCGAAAATTTGAACAAGCCAATGAAGCAATGAAAACAGTATAAAAAATAATATGTATTAGGTGCAAACACTATATGTTGTTCTCATTTTTTTTCAATTTTACAAAAAAAGGCTCATACTCCCTTGCATTGGCAAGTTCAAGGCAGAGGCGCGGTTAATCACAGGGTGCTGTAAGGTTTGTGATTTGGCATCTTAGAACATTTCAGGGCTGTGCAAAACAAGCAGGATTTTCTTTCATTTCTTAAGTCTAGGTAAGCAAACCCAGGCCAGTAAAAAGTCTGTCAGACAAGGAAGGCCAGCATTGTGAGACGTTTTATTTGGTAAGCAAACGTGATATGCTTAACTTTTCCATGATACCTGTTGTGCCATTTTGTGTCCCAACCTACTTATGCTGAGGCTGAAGGAGCAAATTAGCTGATGAAAAGGTCAGTGATACAAGAGTTTCATTCTAAGAAGCTTCTCATGTAGTTTACAGGGGAATCTGAGGTGGTGTTTGACTTTCTTAGGCATGGAATTAGACAATTGACTTTCATTCTGGAGACTGTATCTCTGGAATAGGATAAAACTGACTAATAAAACATCTTACATAATATATTTGAACATATTAAAACAGACCATCTATCAGTCTTTAAAAAGAATTTCAAGAAGGAATTTATTGCTTTTTATCATTATGGCAAAGATGTTTTTGGTAGCCCACAAATACTCATCTACTTTGCAAATGGAGGAAATAGCAACAAAAGCAAATGAAGCCCACAGAATTGAAGAACTGTAATTGTTAACCTGCCATCCTGCTTTCTTCAGGGTATTCTAGAGCGCTTAGATGCTGGAGAAATTGTGATTGGAGATGGAGGATTTGTCTTTGCTCTTGAAAAGAGGGGATACGTAAAAGCTGGGCCTTGGACTCCTGAAGCAACTGTAGAGCACCCAGAAGCAGGTCAGTTTTACTCTGAAATAGTAATCCTGTAGTAAATGTAAACATAGTTGACTAAATAATATATAGGAAGACATAGTAGGTTCTTAAATAGAAGTGTTACTTGACACTTAGAATTGCACTGTTAAGAACAGCCTAAGACTATGTAGACCAAATGTTCATCTTGGAGTCATAGAAAGGTTGGGTTGGAAGAGACACTGAAGATCATCTAGTTCCACCCCTTCTGCCATGGGTAAGGGCACCTTCTACTATACCAGGTTGATGAAAGCCTTATCCAACCTGGCCTTGAACACTTCCAGGGATCTTACCCCTTTTTCTTGCCCTAATGCTTGCCAAAAGCAGTTGGCTAGATAAGAAAGAGTATGAGCAGTGCAAACATGTAGTGGTACCTCTCCAGAATGCTCTCCCAGTCTTCAATAATTTGCAATGCAGTAAGTTTTTGACCCAGATACTGGATCTTTGTATTTAACACCATTCAATGATTTCTGTCTCTTAGATTTGTCTAGTCTGTCCTTCAGCCGATATACAGCTTATCATTTAAAGCATGTTGTGAAAAAGAATTCTGCTGTTAACTGCTTTGTTGTGTTCTAGTCATTCTAGGACTTCTATATTGTATTACTACAGTTTGTTTATTAATTCTTTCAGGAAAATAGCAGTTTTTAATAAACAATAGAATGGGAGTATTTAATATATCTGGCTCCATTGCGAGATGGGGAATGATAAACTTCAGAATAACCTAA
Source organism: Amazona ochrocephala (assembly GCA_039720435.1). Classification (NCBI taxonomy): domain Eukaryota; kingdom Metazoa; phylum Chordata; class Aves; order Psittaciformes; family Psittacidae; genus Amazona; species Amazona ochrocephala. Next base: position 91,673,427 of record CM077909.1, read on the forward strand.
GAATTGCAATAAGAATTTCATGGAGTAACTCTCTTACAGTGGTTGGAATCAAAATGAGCAATCATTCCATGCCTTCCAGCATAAAGATTATAGTGTTTACCATAACTAATGCAAAATGAGATGCTATTATCTATTTATGTAAGCTTCATTACAAGAAAGCATTTGCCCTAGTAGTGTGATGTGCAGTTAATTCCACAAGCCAATTCAGAATATCCTGGAGAAAAAAATTTCTTTGTTCCAAGTGTTTGCCCCTTCAGATTAGTCATTTCTCTATTCAGGGGGAGAAGGAAGAGGAGGGAAAGGAGGAGAGTGATTTTAGCCCTCACTACTAAACTGCTTTTTACACCTTACCTGTTTACCATAATCCTTCTCAGCCTTCACATGTCACTTTGTATGGCATGCCTAAGTTAGGGTCATGGACAGCCTTAGATAATGTAGACCTCCAGCACAGGTTTACAGGGTGATGACCTGATTTGCTGACTCTCATCTCCCCCTGAAATATCACATCACCTCTCTCTGGTTTTCACCAACTCTAACTTTGTCTGCCCCTACACATTCTGTTTTACAAATCACAGCACTTACTCCATGCTTTTTATTTCCTCTTTGCTTACTTATTTTGCACATCAAGAGCCCTTGATGCTTTCCACATGTCTTTTCGGGAAGTGCAGATTTCAGTTTATGGGGAATGCAAGACATGGCCTTACACAGAGACAGTTGCAGATGGTTTGAATTGGCTAAATTGGCACACAGATTTGCTTTAAATGAGTGATCAGTAGTCATAGGTTAGAATCCAGCCTTCTAAGAATTGCTACTGATTTGCTAGAACATAATTGCTCATGTTTGTAAGATACTTACTTATTTTTTATAAGCCCCTCATAGGCTATTTATAAATACACCCTTCACTGGAAATGTGTTCATTTCTATTCATAGAGTATGCAGCCTCCCCTCCCTTTTTGCTCCTGCATGCTAAAGGGTCATGTTACTTTGAAAACAGGTGTAAAGAACAGAAGGAGCAACTGGCTGGGCCAGTGGGTATAAAACCCATACAACTACCAGACTTCTTGTCCTTTTTAAGGAAGAAAGGAAGGAGAAGGAGGGAGGTTCTGGGAATGCAGCAAGGAATGAAGAGTGGGAGGAGGAGGAGTGAGTTCAAGGCCATTGTATCCATTACAAGAGAGAAATTTTCGAGACTGACAAGTTTAGAAATGAGATCTAAATATTTCTTCTGAGCCTGATCAGATGCTGCTTTGTAGTGACCAATATGCGTAGGCACATATGAAATTTAACCCTGGTAGTTCAGGCTGATTCCAGGGACTTTTTGAACTGTACCTAAGCTATAACCAATGTTCCTGGGTAGGTCTTTGTGACTGCTGGGAAAAGCAACATGGTATTAAACCACAGTGTTGTGATTTAACAAGACTGAAATTAGAAATGAGGTACTGTACCAGTAGGGAAAAGCAAGGGACACTACACTGTTCTTTCAACGAAAGCTGACCTGCTTGCATGTATGCAGACTGACTCTCGCAACAAAAACTGCTGTTCAAGTTTCTCTGGCATAGAAGGCTGTATTTGCTTCAGCAGAGGGAAGTAATTTTATTCTCATGACACATTCACACATTTCCCTAATGACACAGATTGTCTGTAGACAATGAGATATAATAAACCAGGACTTCAGGAAAGCTTTCTAAACATCTGCCACAGAAACCACAGTGTTCTCTTGTCTGTGTACAGTATCTAGGGAATAAATTATTCCTGTACTTGCTGTTTTAAATCTGTTCTACATGACCGTTAGTGTGTTAGAAATCATTATAATTATTGTTCTTCAGGTGTATATATATAAAATCAATTGACATCCCCTGTTCTGTTCCTGCTGTGGCAATTGCAGTGTACTGTTTACAGCGATGAAGGCACAACTACCATTACAAAGCCTGCTCCCAAAGGCCAAATATAGGAAATTTGTCCATTAAAAGTAATGCCAATCTATCTTTCAAAAGAAGCATTGCTCTGTAGTAAAATCATCATGTTCAGACTTATGAGAAGAATTAAGTTTCTGTTGTGAATCACTTTTCTGGAGCAAGAAATCGTCTTTTAATTAAGGGTGTATATAGCAAAACAGCTTTGGTTTTGCCTGACTAGAGCCAGCTAGAGTTTTGTAGGGGGACAAAAATAGAAAACCCAAAATGGAGAAGGTAATGGAACACCGTATTCTTTTATACAAATACCATCTTCCCCTGTATTTGTTGCCACCATACTTTTTTCTGTTTTCTTCTTCATAGTCTAGAAGCTAAGAAAATAAGGCTTTTTCATTTTACGATCTCTTTGTCTGCTATTCCTTGTTATGCTTACATGTTCTTTCTGTCAGATGTCTGCTTTCCCGTCCTACATCAGTATGCAGTTCTATCAAATGAAGTTGGGAGGCCTGAAGGACTGCAGAAAGTAAAAGATAGGCAAGGTGTCATGCAAAACTGAATCTACTGATAAACTAAATAGAAATCTTCAGTCATTCTTACCAGAGAAAAACTGAGAAAGTTTTCTACCTAATGTTCTGAGAGGGAGAAGAAAAAGATTTTACACAGACTGGTGTACTGCTTCTAATATCTCATGATGGCTCTTCTAGTAAACACTTATTTACAGTAACATTACTTCAATAAACATTTAATTTTGGGATAGCAACAGTAATAACTGTAGCAAACATCTCTTCTTTGTCTCTTAATTCTTTGCAGTTCGTCAGCTTCACCGTGAATTCCTCAGAGCTGGATCCAGTGTTCTACAGACATTCACCTTTTATGCCAGTGAGGACAAACTAGAGAACAGGGGCAATTATGTAGCTGAGAAAATAACTGTGAGTAAAATTCTGTTCTGATGGAGATATGAAATAAACAGATTAATTTCAAAAGGCTTAGCAGAGACATTATCAAGTGCTGTCACAGTTTGTCAGAACAGTTTTGGCTGTATTTGAAGACCAAAGAATTAGATGGTGCAATTTCAGAGTGTGGAATAGCAAGAAAGACAAACAAAAAAAGAGTAATCTGTTACAGCAACACAAGTACCATGCTTGTGTTTTCTTACCACCTACACAAAGGAGTTGTATGATGTTGGGTGTGTTCACTACATGAAGGCCCCAGCTCCACTGGGACTTCTGGCACCAGCATTTCTAGATATCTCCTTTGAGACTAGAAAGTTTGCCATTGAGTGTGTTCTCTGATCCTTCCCCCTTTGATCCTCTTGTCTATTTCAACTTTTGCAAAACAGAGAAGATTCTCCAGGGATCAGGAACATGCCATGCTGCAACTCTTGCTGCCTTGCAAAATTATAAGAACGGCTGTGAAAGCACCTGATACAGGGAACGCATTGCAGCAAAGCTTTCAAGATTAACTGCTAGTTCTAGAAGCAGGTTCCTCAAGGCTTTAACTGGTTTATGGCTCCATTTCCCAGGGTTCCCAAATGTGTACATGAGCACAAATGAAAATGGAAGACAGTCTGCCAGCAATATCAGATGGGTCTTTAGAGGCAGCTGGGAGAAACCTCATCGGAAAGAAACCTATGTACATTCTAACTAGTCCATGGACTGCAGAGGAACCTTGAATAAGCTTGAATATGCTTTAATAAGCACTTGTTATCTATCACAAATAATGATTCTTTTCACCAAATCTTTTTTTCCTGTTTAACCTCTTCTTCACAAGCTGTTCAAGTCATCTTGATTTAGGTAGAGAGGGAATGTGTGTTTCAGTCTAAGTGGTTAATTAATCATGTATAGTTATAAGTTTTCCTTTGCTGTTCTTGAACTAGTAAATTTAACATCAGATAATTAGTAATATATTTTTAAAAAATGCCTTAAATAGTTCTGTATGAATCTTATATCTTAAATTTTGTAAATTCTCTAAATACTAAAAGACATTATAAAAAAAGACAAATCAGTTGAAATTACTACACACTGTTTTCCACCCACAGTGTCAGAATAAAATCCTACACTTAAGTGTAACTAACTCATAAGAGGCAAAGAAAATTCCATTTCACAGTAAATACTTTTTATAGACTATTCACATAAGATGCATTAAAGGTAATATGTTTTTGTAGTATTTGATAATATGATAATCTAGGTGTGGCAAGAAATTTGTTTCCTAGTGTTTGCTATTTTTTTTTTTTTTTTTTGAAATATGCTGATCTTTCTGATCAATGTTATTAAAAATCCATTTAAATTATAGAAGAATATGAAGAAGCCATTATGGATTTTGACTCTTTTTGTACTTTTTGTGCTCTGAAGTTACACAGACATCTCTGACCAGGTAAAACTGATATAATCTATATTCATACAGTGCCAGAAAGTTAATGAAGCTGCTTGTGACATTGCAAGAGAAGTGGCTAATGAAGGTGATGCTTTAGTGGCTGGAGGAGTCAGTCAAACACCATCATACTTAAACTGCAAGGATAAAGCAGAGGTTAAAGCAGTCTTTCGACAGCAACTAGATATCTTTATGAAGAAGAATGTGGACTTCTTAATTGCAGAGGTAAATCTGTTAAAAAAAGGTACATGCCTTCAACAGGCACAGTGTTAACTACAATATGTCGAGTCTGCTTTAGGATTACATTATTTATTGCTTCCTCCTTTAAAATTTTCTGTTATGCTTTTATTCCAATAGCATTAGCTATTTTTCTAAATGCACAATAGCATCTGCAAGCATTCATCCTAGAACAGGAACCCTGAAACCTGAATTTCTACCTCAGTCAAATCAAATTCTGTACTGGTATGAAAAGGATAGATTAATGTGATCTTGACTAGTTCCTATTTCCTCCTATACTGTAACCACCCTAAGGCGACTTTTCTGTATGAAAATAGTTCTTGAGGGATTAATCCCTGATTAACCTCCTGTATGGGCATTCTTACTGTGAAACAAGAGTATAACTATTTTTTATTTAGTTTTACTTACTGACTTTAAAATCCTTTTTCAACTGTGTGGTTAGTGAATTCAGTTGAATTCTGTCAGTGTAACTCAGGAAAGAATCAAGTTGTATTCTGGTGAATTTGGGGTCTGGATTAATGTATTTATGCTTCATCTCAGAAGCAGTAGTAGTAGAAACAGAAGTAGTCTACTTTTAATTTCTTTCAGTATTTTGAACATGTTGAAGAGGCTGTCTGGGCAGTTGAAGTTCTAAAAGAATCTGGAAAGCCAGTTGCAGCTACAATGTGCATTGGTCCAGAAGGAGACATGCACGGTATTCCACCTGGACAATGCGCTGTCCAACTGGTAAAGGCTGGTAAGAACCTGTTTCAAGATGCCCTTTAAAAGTATGGAACAAAGTACAGTCTTTAAGTATTGAGATAAATGTATGTGTATCTCAGGTAGCTTCCCAATTATATCGAATATAAGTTTGGAACATGTAGGAAGGCTTTTATGTGCACTTTACTACAGCAGACTTGTAAAAAAATAAGAAACAAATGAGAATGCAGCTATAAAATCCCTGTTAACCAGGCTGGTATTGGAACCGATAGCCGTATCCTGCTGATACTGAATAGAGCAAAATCCTTCACCTCCTCAAATTTGGTTACAAAGCCAACTAAACTATGGAAACATAAGCAGAATCCAAATCCACCTTTGATTCTCTACTCGCATTTCTAGAAATGTATGGAGTACAGATCAAACCCATTATGAAAGAATAAGAGGATGAAAAAATTTTATCTTTTTGCCCATCAACGGCTGTATTTTCTGCAGGACAAGGGGAAGGGCAGAAGAAATCTATCGGGGCAATGATGGTGCAGGGGTTTATTATGTCTGTTCCAAACTATTCTTTCTCCCTTTGGAGTTAGAACTGAAATCAAAAGGCAGAACCTCTGTTAGGAACCTGCTAGCTATTTGCATATGTGTCTGTACATAACCAGTCTTCACTGATGAAGCACTGATAAGAAAAGTAACTGTATGAGGGTGGGAAATACGTTTCATCATCATCAGGAAGGTAAAGAGGAGTGCAACTGAGATGTAAACGGAACAATCAACCCCAGGAGAGTTGAGGCTTGCTCTAGTGCAACTGCCTTGTTTTCATAATGCTGGTGTATATTGGTGTAATGCTGGTGTAAAGATGGAGTGCTTGGCTTCTGGAGTGCTCTGGCTAAGAACCTTCACCCCCCACTTCCAGGGGAAATGTGACTTGAAGCTATTTTCCTCTCCTAGGTGCTTCTATTGTTGGAGTCAACTGCCACTTTGATCCAGATACTTCCCTGGAAACCGTAAAACTGATGAAAGAGGGCTTGCAGGCAGCTAAACTGAAAGCCCACCTGATGTCCCAACCACTTGCTTTCCATACACCTGATTGTGGAAAGCAGGGTTTTATTGATCTTCCTGAATTTCCCTTTGGTAAGAAAAGGGTATCTTTTGCTTTGTTTGTTTGTTTGAATTGTCTGTTCCTGTTCTCTCCCCCTGCACCCTCCCCATTGGCATTTAGTACTGCTGAAGCTGCAAGGTGTCATTCAATACAATAAGGTAAGTCCAAGTTGGATATGAGGAAGAAATTCTTTACTGTAAGGGTGGTGAGGCCCTGGAATGGGTTGCCCAGGGAAGTTGTGAACGCTCCATCCCTGGCGGTGTTCAAGGCAGGGTTGGACATAGCCTTGGATGGCACGGTTTAGTGGGAGGTGTCCCTGCCCATGGCAGGGGGTTGGAACTAGATGATCTTAAGGTCCTTTCCAACCCTAACTATTCTATGATTCTAAGTTATCCTGTTTGGCATTTTCTACACCCTAAACTCCATTAGAAAATGTAGCTCTTCCTTGTGTTATTGAATCATGCTCAGGAAAGCTAGGAACAGTCCAAAGAAATTAACAAGAACAAATACACTAAGAAAACCCCAGTGTTCGGGTTGTGACATCTATCCCACCAGCCCTATAATGTTTACCTGTGTAGGGATTTAATGTACAATGCATATGCAGAACTGTGACGTAGGTGCATGATTATTGCATTCATAATGGTTCAGTCATGCAAGTGTAATTCACTAATGTAAGTGAAATGACTAGAAACCAGAAAAGGGAATATATTCTTTAATGTTGCTAACAAATGAGTTAGCAGTTTGGAGATGGATCCAACGCATGTATGCTCACGAGAAACTGTACAAAGACTGAAAGATTCAGATGCTTTATGTGTATATAAAGCTTGTGTATTTAGGGGTATTTCCCCCTGCAAGGTAGAACATCACATCTCTGAGAGGACAAAATCAGCCTAAACATTTTAAAATTGATTAGAAAAATGCTTTAATTTTCAGTTATCATACCCACTTCTTTTCAAGATCAGACTATAAAATAAGGTATTGAAACATTTGAAATTTGAATTTGTAGCAAAAAGAAAAAATTAGATGTGATATTCAGGAAGTTTTGTGGGGTTTTTTTTTGTTGTTTTTTTTTTTTTTTTTTTTTAATTCTCTCTTTACGTAACTGAAGAAAAGAAGCATGAGCTTGAGGCAGTCATTAAATGATAATAACATGTCTGAGTTCTGAAAATATTCTGGGATGTTTAAAAGTGTTAGGAACTCATTTATCCTAGTCATTCCTTCATGTAACTCCTGATTGCAAGCAAAAAAAGTATAGACCAGATGCAGTAAGTAACCAAGTGAATTGAAGGATTCACTCTCTGCATTGTTATGGTTCCTGGGTTCTATTTTATAAGCAATCTGTATGAGATTTCAGCTTTTAGAAATGTCATGAGTCAGCTAGAGAAGGCTGTAACTGATCACTTGATGCCAGACTTTCAGTTTGATGAATCATTGTTAAAGTGGCCCAGTTAAGACCGGGGTTTGTGGAAAACAATATGCACAAATAGGTTTTTAGGTATTTTAAGTATACATAACCTCTGTACAGGCCAACAAGATCTCAGTCTTTAGGAAAGTGTTGGTTATGTTGTATTGGCAAACTCCAGCACCTAGAAGCCAGCAGTATTTACTTATCTGTAGAACTTTTTCCTGTGTTCTGTGTTTTCACTTCTGTGTTATTGAGATGTCACCAGTTAAGCAAGTACAGTGTTTTAGAAAGAAATGTCCCATTCAAAGCATACTCAAGTATTTCAAGAGTAAATACATAGAGGGGCTAAACCTGGGAGCATGTTAAAAGGTTCTCATAAAAAAAATGATGTAAATTTCAATCTCTCTTTACCATGAATATTAGCATAAACTGTTAAGCTATAGATATTAAATTATAAATAAAGCCAAGAAATGCATTGACAGGCATGGAAAATAGAATGCTAGTCAATTTTGTGAAGGGGAAAATCCCACAAAGTGTAATCTATATGGCAACTTCTTTTCATAAAAGACTGTTTGTTTTCAGTCGCCACCTCTTACCACCTATGTGGCTAGTTCTTAAGGTGGTGTCTGTCCCTGTTTCTTCAGAGAGTTGCTGTCCTTACACTCTTGAAGTACAAGGACTGATTCATATAATCATAGAATGGTTTGGGTTGAAAGGGACCTTAAAGATCATCTCAACTTGCCTAATAGTTCCCCAATTCCTTGTTTCCCTTTTTTAAAAAGGGGTGCACTGTTTCCCCTTTTCCAGGCACTGGGAACCTCATCAGACTGCCTGGACTCTACAAATATAATAGGTAGTGGCTTAGCCACTTCTTCCACCAGTTCCCTTACGACCTGATTTCATCAGATTCTATGGACACAGGGTGTGTGATGAAGAAGACAGGGAAGCACTCTACTGTTCCCATGAAGTTTAGTTGCCTATAACTAAGTTGTCTCAGTTACAAATTGAGTGCAAGATGTTGCCTGCTTACTGTTGATCGTTTTATATCAATTTTGCATTACCTTTTTAATGATATATGAGAGACAATGAAATGACAAATTGTGCTTCTGATGCTTTTTCTCATGTCTACAGGACTGTACACAAGCTTACTTTTATCAAACAGCTTTCATCTGTTTTTCCTTCTGATATTACATCATCTACTTTTCTTTTGTCCAGTCATTCCCTCTGAAACCAATACTTTTCTGCTTAAGAACATTTCATTATTTTCTTTTGCTTTTTATTTTCTGAACCTGTTTTGTAACTACCTATTCGACTTAGAGTAGATTTGCTTTTTCTCACCTTCTTGCATGTTTAGCATTTTTGGGAAAGGACGTACAGAGAAGAATCCTATCTTTCTGCTGTGTTGCTGGAGCCTTGCTACCTCACCACAGCTCCTTTGCCCATTGGAGGGCTCAGTGCACAGACATTGTGATGCACTTGCTTGATAACCATGCTGGTTCATCACCTGCAGATGTGCATGAAGAAGTGGGAGGATTTTCATTCCTTTACTCCTGTATTTCTAGTCCTTAAAGTTTTTTCTTTCCAGTTCTGACACTCTTGTGCCTCCTCCCTTTGTGTGTTTTAACTTGTTCTTCTCATTTTCTGTTCCTTTCTTTCCACAAGTCCTCTCAGCTCTGTTATCAATCACTCTGCTTACCACAACCTGCAATAGGCAGAAGGGTTCAAAATAAAGATTACATCCTCACTTATCTACACACAGAACTTTCCACAAGGAACAAAGTGGTTTTAGGCAGCAATCTGCTTACAGCTGGAATTATAAGGGATGGACTACGGAATAGCTACAAATCCCAGCTGTCAGTGAAACAACTGGCTGCTACTAGCTGATTGTGGAAAAAAGTGTATTAAGTATTCCTGAGGAATAACGAGCAGGCTTATTGCTGTTGCAGGTAGGCTGATACCTTCTGCTTTCACAAATTAGAGTACTGTAGTCATATTTCCCAGATATTGATTGTTTATTAGGAACTCTTTGGAAACATAGAGATAACATTGAAAGTACTCCAATGCTCCAGCTAAGAACTCTGGCACAATGGCAAGCATATGAATTATGGCTTGAGTTTCAGAAGTATCAGAAGTATTTCAGAAGCTTAGTATCAGAAGATAGCAGGTGCTGTTTTGCAAAGTGAAAAAAGCTTACAAGCATAGCTCAGCGGAGCACAACGGAATCTGAAAGCTAGACTTCTGAAAATTTGCATCATTAATTCTAGCTCACACAGTTCAGATGTGTGTATCTACATCTACAACCAGTTTTGCAAACAATGTGCAAGTGTCACAACAACATGATTTCTTACAAAAAATTGTGCTGAAATGGAACATGGTGGAAACATAAGTTATAAATGTCTTTGCAGCTTTGGAGCCAAGAATTGTAAGCAGATGGGATGTTCAAAATTATGCAAGAAAGGCATATGACTTAGGAATTCGTTACATTGGAGGTTGCTGTGGATTTGAGCCGTATCACATCCGAGCAATAGCTGAGGAGCTGGCTCCTGAAAGAGGATTTTTGCCAGAAGCTTCAGAGAAACATGGTAGCTGGGGCAACAGCCTGAGCATGCATACCAAACCCTGGGTCAGAGCAAGGTATGTATGTCTGATGGACAGCACACCAACATACTCCTCACAAAAGCTTATACTGGTCCATGCAGCAGACTGGCTTAACTGATTTGTAGGTCTAAATATTACTGTAAACATTCTATGTGTTAACAATTTTGAAGAATTAAATCTCACTGGGGACAAGGGAAAGGCGTGAAGAGGCAGTAAGAGAGGTCCAGAAATTCTCATCCCTCTTTAAACTGAAGATTTGATCTGAATTAATGTGGAAGTAATTAATGAAATTTAAGATTGAAAACTGAAAACCAGATCCTAATGGTGAGTTTCTTACAATGTTTCTTTAATGAAAAGATACTTTTTAAGTATGTAGCATTTCATTGCATGTTTTCATTCATACTTCTGTATCCAAATACAGAAATATGTCAGTCTGTGCAAGTTAGATGACCCTCTGCAATGGTCATTTAAGCCATATTTCCTTAACTATTGTAAGGTGCTGGAAAGAAAACCACCCTGATTTTCCTTTTCTTTCTTTAGGGCAAGAAAAGAATACTGGGAGAATCTGAAGCCTGCTTCAGGCAGACCATATTGTCCATCAATGTCAAAGCCAGATGGCTGGGGAGTGACCAAAGGATCCAGGGAGCTGATGCAACAGAAAGAAGCAACAAGTGAACAACAGCTGAAGGACCTCTTCCGGAAGCAGAAGTTCTAATCCACTGCATTCTCTGTTAGTTAGGTGCCATTAATTGGGTAGACACAGAAATATGTGAAAAATAATAATTGGCTTTACCCACCTGTGAAAAGAGAAAAAGCCTTCTATAAATACAGCTATCAATGGACTTCCAATCCTGAGTCTGTGTTCAGTTTAGGATTATGTAGGAGCTTCCTCAGACCTCAAGGTTTGTTGAGGACTACTTCAGGGACACACAAGCTGGCACTCACACAGTTCTCTGTAGTTGCTTTATTGATTTCAAAAGAATAAAAGAAAAAATGGAAAATACATCTTATACTGGAATCAAAATATAAGGAGAATGAGATCTTGCAGGAGTTTTTTATACGGAGGAGAAAGGTTCAGAGAACCTTTAAGGAAGAAAATGACAGATGAATGACTCGTGTTTTATCTTGAGTTACCATGTACACAAGATTTACTCATCTGGAGACTAAAAGGATTAAAAAAATATCCAGAAATTAAAACAAATAAACAAATTAAAGTTAATATGATGGAAGAGTATTGTATTATTTTCATCCCTTATCACAAAAGCTCAAATGGAATAACATACCTCTAGTAAACAACTGATTTTCAAACTGATCCAGTTGATTTCTGGATATTTAATTGGAAACACCAGTTTATCTCAAAATGACACTTAAAATGAAGCTTCTTAAAATATAACTCCTGTTAATAAGAGAATGTTCCATGATTTATTTTTTTAAAGCTGACTCATTGACTCTAGAATCTCAGCTCTAAGAAGATATGAAATGGATCAATCCACCCAAATTAAGAATACCCTTGGACATTTGTACACTGCACTTGTTGAGAAGGGTTTTCTTAGGAAGATTATCATTACACCTGGAACTTATGAAGGCCAAATTTCCATAGTTTATTTTTGTGAAATATCATACAACTTAGACTTGTCTCTAAAATATTATTCCCAACTATTCTACGTTAAAGCCACTACCTTTATGAAAATATTATACTCAAATTTAGCTTTTGTTGGACCACATTTTATATATTAGCTTATTTCATTATTACTATCCATGTTGATATTCTGCACTATTTAAAAATGTAACATTTGAATGGGAAATTTCAGGTATCCTTTTCAGACTGTTACTGGGAGACAGATTTTAGAAAAAGCCATCTGCCTTCCCCAAGCTTACAACAGATTGAAATAATTACTAGCTGGAAGTTTTGCCTGAAAGCCAAAAGTAGACAAATCAAGACAGCAGATAGTTTAAAAAGTAGAATTGGAAAGCATAAATATAAGTATATATGCACTACATTAATTTCCTTCCTAAACCCTTCTGGATGTTTCCCCTGCAGAAAGTAGGGTAATGCAAAATCTGTATAACAAAAAGGGCAGATCTTTGATCATCACCAAAATGCATGCAACTTTAAAGATGTATGCATGATAAAGTGGCTTAAAACACAAGCTACAATTGATAAAGAAGTGTTCTGAATAATCATTACCAGTTTAGGGACTTCCTGTGGCAAAGGATGCAGCTTGCCCACCATACTCTGTACAAGCAGCTGGACTGATCTATTTGAAACTGCCCAAACATGCAGAAATTGTACCAGACTGCATGAGTTCACAACACAGAAGACAACACTGAAGATCCATGGTATCTAAGGTGATCAAACATGATTTTAAGCATTTATTTTCAGACAGTTTAAAAAGGATGAATTTTAACAGACATTAACAATGAGAAATATTTAAAAGGCTATTAGAAGCCATTCAAAAGGAGGGCTGACCCCAGAGGGAAGCTATACAATCCCTGTTTGATTCATATCATAGGCTGGGCTTATACGGGAATTGACAGTAAGATGAAAATAATTATCAGAATGTTTTATGTGTCACTACAGTTTCCCACACTATCAAACCCCCCCCCCAAAAAAAAAAAAAATCAACACACACACCCTCAAAAACCCCAGCAAACAAAATAGAAAACCTGAGCAGTAACGTCAACAAAGCTTTACTTCTCATCTCTTTCTGTGTAACAACTTAGTGAGGGGTAAGGGAAATGTTAGACATATTAAAGCTGTCTAATGGTTTATTACATGACCTGTTAAGGAAATAAGACTGGCTGACAGCACAATCCTAGGAAATTTGTTTCCTTAGAAAGCTTGTTTGAAAACTTAAGACAGGAAGCGAAAACTTTTGAAGGTCAGCTCCTACATTTCGTACCCTAAGATAGGATCAGCTATTCATAGGGAAAGACACTTGCTTAACCTGTTTGGAAACACATTTAATGATGGAGCTTCCATGCTAACCCCCGGCAGTCTGATTACTTCCCTGTCTTCTTAAGAAATTATTCCTAATTTGAATATTCCTTGATGGAATTTTAATCCATTATTTCTTTCCAGCTCTTTGCAGACATGAAGAATTTATTCCCTTTATATTTGCTGGAGTAGATTTACATACATCCCCTGTTTCTCAGCTGAACAGACACTGCTCATTTATCTTTCCCTGTGGCTCCTGAGTCTGCAGTTCGTCATAACTCAGAGATCACCTCCATCAAGTCTTTTCCAAGAGCTTCCTGCTTCCTACCTTTATGGTTGGTTAGTTGGTTGGTCTGGGGGTTTTTCTGTTTGTTTGGTTTGGTTTTTTACCTGCAAGCAGAAGTGAAGTGATATGAACCTTGGAAGTGCAGATCCAGAAGAGAAAATCCAAAGTCTTTGCTATCTAAAAAATAAACCTTTACTCACAAGGCTGTTGAGTGTCAGGACAAGAGGGATCTGAACAAACAATAAACTTCAGAAACTACAAGTTCTCTGTGCTGCATATACAGAGATGGCTACACATTTAGTCAGTTCTGAAGTTTTCCAGAACCCCATGCAAAAAAAAAGACCTAAAATCCTGCTGTTTAATGGTCAGCTGTTGGCCTAATGTATCTGTAAACTGCATGAAAGCACAGATGGGTTTTTGGTAAAGAAGGAAATTTTGGAGTAAGGTATGAAATCACAGAAACACCATTTTTTCCCCTGTTCTTTTGAAAGGAGAGTGTTCTAAGAATCCTACCACATCTGAAATCACAAATTTCTTCATAAAGCAGTTTGTAGCTCATGCTTTCTTTTTCAACTCTATAACCAAATGTAGTGGCAGGTTCAGCGTCAATTTTTAACCTAAGCATTAAAAGAAGTGGACTCATATATCTGTCTTGTTCTATTCCATGGATTTTATAAAATATCAAATATAAACTAATCTCAATTAATCCAGTAATGCCTTAATGTGTTATAATATTCTGCCCATCCTACTTCAATACTGTCTTATACTTAAAATACTTAATTTCAGCATCTTTCTTTATATTAAAAATTCTTCATTACCTTTTCTTTGTGTTCCACTTTATTGACAGAGATGGTATCTTGCATAAGTTTTACTTGAGATATCAACCTCCACTACATACAATTTTGTGGAATTATGGCACTAAATTTGGTTGATAGTGTCTACCTCTATACATACACAACTCCTGAGACAGTAATTTATTATATCCTAACTTTAGGAATCCAAAGATGGATTTTCCATGTATTTTGGTCAACTTCATCTCAGAGCTTCTGTGTCCAGCAAAGTTGTGAATCTGAAAAGAAAAGCAAATTTGGGTGACAGGACTCAATGCTATCAGAGTGGATGGTAAAAAATGAATTTCAAAGCAGATTGAAAAAAATCTGTGTTTGGAATAAGGCGAAACATGATTCTATCTTATGACTAACAAAGTAACAGCAAACACCCATGGAGCAAAAAAAAGGCATTATAAGCTTTAAAAGCTATCGATGAATGGTTCAAGAGCAGTTTTGTAGCATTCATTTGCAAACATGCAGACATTTGCAAATGTGCAGTTGAAGAAAGAGATCAAGTGACAACTGAAACATGGGAGGGAAATGATCAAAACAAATAAGCTCTGCTTTGCATTTTACCTGTTTGCAAATCAAAAGAGTGCTAGAAAGAGACAAAACCTGTTGAGCTCAGTAGGCTAGTCTTTGCCTTCTGGCAGACAGGGTAGAAAGCTTTGTAGGAGGTGTTACGCAAAAATCTCTTGATCAATTTTTATTCCTATTCAGATTTAAAAAAATAGAGCAGTTCTACCCAAGAAAAAAACAAGAATAACAAGACTGTCCTATCCTTTGGGTCAAGCAGCAGTGTTCTTCTTCCACATTTGGAAGGGAAGTCTTTTCCTGTGAAACGAAAAGCTTACATACAGGGAAGTTTGCATGTTCTTTTCAATTACACCAGCTTGGCCTGCTGGAAGATCCTGCCGGCTCCTCCTACTGACCGTTCTGTTAAAAGCCACTTCTTACTAATATCACAATACCATAGCTTCATGGAAAATCAAAGATGTATCCTATTAAGGTAAAAGTTTTTTCTTTTAAATCTTGTTTCTCACTATACAATCTCTGCTCAGACAATTCCTGTATGATGAAATCTCATCAAACCGTACTTTAAAAACGCATGCTTGTGGCAATCTGTGCAAATACTGCCTCCTGGCGACTGCTTGTACGGCTACAGGATGGAGAAAGGCATAACCTCAAATGGCTTTTCAAGTTTGTATACACAACAGAATGAAGTTTTTCTTTTAATATGGCCAGGTCAGCTCATATATTAAAAAATCATATGGCATACAGTGTAGACAAACGTTTTAAGTTATAAGGAACAGGACAGTAGAGAAAAGATTTAGAGGGCAGTTAAAAAAGGTAAAACTTAAAACATCTCTAAACACTTACCTTCTCCTTGCCTCCCCTCTAACGCTACTCTGAAGTCCCAACATTTTTAGAACGCAGAATTTCCTAAGTTTAATTCTTAGCAGTTTAGAAGTTTTAACCAGACCTCCTTAAATCTGCCTACTGGTGTGTTTATCCTACACACTGAGTAATACAGAGGCAAAGAGATACTGTGTTCAATACTAAATGCCACACAATAACAAATGCTGTGCAACACTGCATCTACCTCATAGCAGGAAAGAATTCTGATGACCTCACAGGCATGCAGCACTGCATCTACCATAGCCACTGCTTTCTGTGAGGCTAGACCTTGCCAGGTTTCTGTCTGCCATCCTGGCAAGACTGCCCCATAACTAAACACCAAATCAAGACTATGTTCTTTAAACCTTCTATTGCCTTTCCTGGTGCTTTTATTCATATGCGAATGCTTGTCTCGGACAAATCACTGTTATTCCACCCTACTTTCATAGTGCTACACCTATGTTTAATGTGACTGGTTCTGCTGGTTCTGCTAGGCATAAAGGACTCTGAAAGATAATTAGTATTTGCACCACTGACCTGAAAGACAATTTGCTTTTTATTTTGGACCTGAAGTTGTATTCATACTGATACAGCAGCATGAAGGGATAGAAACTGGATTAGCTGTGTTTGCCTGGAAATGAAGCAATTCTTGAGTGGCATAAAGATGGTAGGCCTGACTTTTGCCCACCAGCTTCTTCTCACATGTGAGAATATGGAACATCGCAAAGCTGTGAGAGCATAAGCAGGACAGCTCACACTCCAATTGCCTTTGGCTAGAAAATTAAAATAGTTCACAACTTTGTCATGTAAGCTTGTGGAAGGAAGGCTGCACAGGAGTATGAAAGTAAAGAATTACGGTTTGTTCATGCTTTACATTTACGCCGGACAGAACTGTTAAGAACTGCCCAAGGTGTAACAGTGTAGCAACTCAGCCTTTTGATATTTATTTTCAATTTTTCCCAGAATATTTAGTTTAGAGTACCCTGAGATGTTACTGAAAAGCTGTGTCAGGAAGTTGTCCTCAGCTAAGAATAGAAAGGAGATAGGAGCATGTCCAAACGGTAACTGCCAGCATTTCTCAAACTGCATGCAGAGAATTGTTTGGCTGTACAAGGATTTGGCCCTTGGTTCAAAGTTTCATGCAGAAGCCATGCAGAAATCCTCTGCAAACCTGATTAGCTATTTTGGCCTCAGTAATATACACAGAAAATCATGGATCTAAATCAGTATTCCCTTGATTCATTATTAGTAGTTGGGCATATCAGACAGGTGAGTACTCAACACTAGCACACCAACGCACTTCACTCCAAAACTCTGGGCTGGTGGACTTCCCTTGCAGCACAGCTGAGTAGCCAGGATCAAGGCAAACAGACTCGGTAGCTAACTACAGCTGAAGCTCTAGAAGTAAGGATGAACTGCATTCACTATTGGATATGCATAATATCCAATATATGGATATAATATTCTATGATTCTATGTCTTCACTATTCATGGCTCAGTTTAATAGTCTGGCCAGAACAGATCTGTCTTAAAATTGGGTGTCTGGATAACAAACAGTTATTTGTCTGAGGCATAAAGAGATTTCTGAGTAACATAAATTACTCAGCAAGCTAGTTGTAGCTAGTAAATCAAAGTTCTTCTCATTCTTTTGTCCTAATATCCTAGCCTCATTTCTAAGAGTATTGCCTAAATGTGTGTTGTGCATGTGATAGCATTACTTATGAATCCACTCCTACAGGCACCCTACAGCTATAAAAGGTGCTTTGCAGATGCATCTGGTAGGACATTCTTCAGCTTTTTCCTACTCACAGAGAACACGTACATCAAGCTTCTATAAACCAGTGAAAAATCACATTTCCAGGAGCACAGAGTGACATTTTTGTTATAATCTTCAGTGACCAGATGCATGTAATTCATTAAAATTATAGAATGTGTCGCACTCACAGCTCAAGTTTTCCTTACACATGGAAGACGCTATTTCCTATGTGAAAACCTGCTGCCCCTCAGCGGTTTCTAAAGGAAACAACAGAACAATGCCATCGATGGCCCAGAACAATAAGGACCTGCTTAGAATCTGGGTTCTCTTTGTTAATAACTAAATGAACAGTTAATTAATACAGTTAATTATTTGTTTAATAACTAAAGAACAGCATGATGTCAAGGAACAGTGAACTGATGACAATGTCAAGTTGGTCTACGTATTTCCTGGCCCTACTACATATACCTTCTTCTGTCCATGCAGTTCTTACTGTCATTTCCCATGGGGTGACAATGAACTTTGAGTTAGACGGTAAGCGGCTAAGTCACAGTGAATCCTGGAAATGTCAAGGAGGGAGATGCTATAGTAAAGAAATTATGAAACTCTTCAGAAAATAGGGCCTGATTCAGAAGCATTCAGTGTCTGCAGCTACACATGGAATTAAGGTAACCTGCAAGCTGTTTGCATGACCAAAACAAAATTCTTCATCAAGTAAAGAAAATAAGACTGGGATTCATCATCAGAAATAACATCTAGTCTCTGCAACCACTAGTATGATGAATAAACAACAAGGACGTAGTAGAATGCTGTGTTAATGAAAGCGCAATTCATCTGAGGAAGCTTATATAATTGGATTACATTTATATAACCTCCCTTCTTGCAATATCTCAGTGCTTCATAGTCTCTTAAAGTGTTTAATTTTTAAAGGAATCCAGCGAGGTCAATGGCTACTGAACACCTATTTTACAGCTGGGAAGCCAAAGCAACCAAGTGAACAGAGGCTACATTCAGACTGGCTTCTTTAAGTTAACTTCACTATTATAAATACTTCCTCCACTGGTGCCATTAGAAGCTGGGTCTTCCTGTCTTGCATAAACAGCGCTCTGAATTGCTGAGCGGCACAGTCTTAAACCTGGATGCCACAGCAGTTGTGAAACCAAAGGCTTGTACTGACAGCAAGTGATCTGAACTTCTCCATGGTCATGCTGAGTTTGAAGTAGAGCAGAAAGTTGACATTGGATGCTTCCCAAGTCCCACAGGTCAGGCAGGAAAAATCTGGCAGAAAGCAGGATTCTGAAAGTGATCATTTAATGTAATGGCTGTTTTAGGTAAGTTAGAGGAAAGCACGGTCCCCTCACCCAACTTCGTAAAGTCCTGTTGGAGCTTCTGGCAGATCTTCACAAACCCACTTTGCCCTGGCATTCCATTCTTCCCAACACTGAGTTAGCTCCCTCTGCTCTCCGTGACATTTTTTGTCATTTAAGAGACCAAGAGCCTCATTTTCAATTCAACTGAAGATAATTATAATTGATGTGAATTATGCAAAGCCTTTTGTTGCATTTTCCATTCTGGCTCATTTAAAGCTCTGGATCTGAAGCCCCACTCTGTAAAGCTCTGGATCTGAAACCCCACTCTGTACTGCTGTTCCAGGTCTGAATCTGTACAGCAGTCCCACTTCTAGTTTCAGAAATCTTTGTCTGCTTGATCGTACTTGTAATTATGATTCGTATGAATATAAGTCACTACATTTAAATTTGAGTCAGTGGATGAATACCATCAGATGAAACTGTCCTTTAGTAAGTCCTCTGCAATCCATAAATAACTCCGCTGAGAGCATAACAAAGGCCCTTTGTGTTATTGCACAGTGGAGCCAAAAACGTTCTTGAAGCAAAGTTTGTTTTCAATATAATTACATACAGCTCATACATAAAACAGCTTGCCATGCTGAAGCCAAAAATGTAGCCCTTCAGATTCCATGAACATCTTAATATACCTACATTAACATTAGAAACAAATGCATGGTAAGACCTTTTATATTTCACTGGTTACTTTCTTTTATTTTCTTTTACATATTACTTCTTGTCTAAGGACATGATCTTGCAACAGTCCTACTGCTGGCACAAGTATCTGCCTGTACAAACAGCCTTGCTGCACTGGGAGTTCAGTCAGTGAATTCTGGCTGTTTTGATATCTTTCCGTATAGTGCCTGTTACTGATCCTGACTGTAGACTTAAAAATCTGCAGAAAATGAAGCAAATATATTTTCAAATACAAATTCTTAGCAACACAAAATGCTGTAAATAAAGACCTAGGGTTCGTGGTTTGGTTTTGTTTCATTTTGCTTGGTTGGTTGGGTTTTTGTTTGTTCGGGGAGGGGTTGGGGTTTTTTTTGTGTTTTGTTTTTTAATATTGGGTATGCTAAGAACAGGAGGATGTATTCAAACTTTCCAGTGAAAGCTTACATGCCTAACATTTTATTTTAGGAAACTGAGTATGTCCTTAGCCACTCTAACAGCTGAAGCATCCTGTCAGGATGATCCATTCAGAGACTTCTCAACAATTAAACAAACAGTCTGCTGTTGAAATGCTGGAAACAACTTTGGATGCATCAACGTTGGTGAGAGAACCAGGCAATACTCCCTTACAAGAAAGTACCATAATTCAGCTAGGAAATTTTGTTTCTTAGTCATTTGTTCTTACATTCCTGCATCCTTCTGTTCCACAGTATAATGACTGTAAAGCCAGATGCTGACAATATCCTAATTCTCTGCTGTGTTCTCTCTTGTATTTCAGCATTTAATAGCTTTCTTTTTGAGAGCACTAATGTGAAAGCTAATGATGATAATCCACAGTGCTGTCTCACTCCTCAGTAGCATATGTTTCTCTGCCACTACAACACCTGGGCTTGTATGGTTCCAGGAAGAATCACTTTTTACAGAAATAATTTTCCCTTACAGAAATCTGTAGTCAAAGGGTTGCTACAGTGACCCATCTCATCCTTATCATCACTCCTACTGACAGGACAGAAGGGATGTAATAGCTATAACACAATGACAGGTGGAACAGAATGAAGGACAGTGGTAGCTGAAATGCTTCAGAAATACATAAATGCTGCCCTTCTCTACTAGTGATGGATCAAATCCCTGGAGGCTTCAGATTGAAGCAGCCAAGAGTCATGCAGAGCACAGTTTTCTTTGCTAAGAAAGCATGCACCAGATGCCACCACCGGAAAATTTCTCTTACTGTTGGGAAAAGTCTCTTTCCATTTTAGCTTCTGGGTTTGTTTTTTTTTTTTTCTTCTTTCTTCAAGAAGCAAAAGACAGTTCTGACCCTGACAGACTACACAACTGGAGCAGTATGTAGCTATTATTTCCATCACCAACTGGGAACCACATCATCAGATGTCCATAGTCCTCTGGTTCTTCCCTTTCGCTTCTTGAACTACTCTCAGGGTTAAAAAAGGGAAAAAAAAAAAAGTATTATTGCAAATATGCTACTTTACTATTACATAGTATGGCACCTAACAAGGGTAGAGCTAATGCTTGAGCACCACCCCGCCCACCTCTGCCAGCAGAAGAGCAGCTTTTAACAGAAAGCGGTGACTACACAGCAGCTCTGCAGTACATTATAATAGTAGCTTTGTCTCCCCTGCTATTACCACCTGCATCTGCATATGCTTCATGCTCTACTCATTCTACTGGTAGCAACAACTAGGAGCAATGAAGGCATCCAAAATCTTCTTGCATTTTCTACACACACAAGTAGGCCAGATCGGTCTTGTCCTAAATCACAATTTATATAAACAAAGCCTGGAAATAATAGAATCATAGAAGTATTTAGGTTGGAAAAGACCCTTTAAATCATTACGTCCAAACGTTAACCTAACACTGTCAAGTTCATCGCATAAACACATCCCTAAGTGCCACATCTACACATCTTTTAAATACCTCCGAGGGACGGTGACTCAACCACTTCCCTGGGCAGCCTGTTACAGTGCTCGATAGTGCTTTCAGTGGACTTATTTTTCCTAATATCAAATCACATTATCATGTTGCCATATTAACAATGACAACACAAGATTGTGACATAGGGCATGAAACGAATCTTTTACTAGCTCAGAGGCTTCTGGCTTTGATAGAACTAAGCAACACACCTGAAAATGGAGCGGAATTTTGTTCTGGGTTTAGTTTCTCCACTCAATCACTTACTTTTGCCTGTGGGTCCCAGTGCAACTTCTGCACGAGACTTGTTCCATACAGGCCACTGTATAAGACAACTGAACAAACACTGCGAAGAAACACATTAAAGAAGATTCAAGACCAAGAATGAGCAATGAGACATTTCCAGCTCTGCTCTGGATTGTGTCAGCTGAGGCTGTAAGGAGATTCCAGCATGTTTTCCACAAGATCTCCAGAGGATAATGAAGGAAATGGTGCCAGGAACTGCTTCACATCATCCCCTTCCACTTGCACATTGTTCCAACTAACCAGCTTCTGTTGCATGAAAAGGTTCATTCTAATCTAAACCCATTATCTTTGTTCTCTGTATCTCGATTGACCTCCTTGGTCACACACAGCATCCTTATGAAAGCACTTAAACGATGATCAAATGTGAATACTTGATATTTTGGTTTAGTTTCAGAGGTATTTTCCAGCCTAAGAGTGCTTCTTTCTGTGGCTGCTTTTCAGCTTCTTGGCCACCTGGAATTCCTGACATTTGCGAGCACTGCATCCCTTCAGCAGAGAGGGTTATCAGCTTTTCTGTTTCCCTCTTGGCTCACTCAAGGTTTGATAACTGCTTTGGTTCCACAGCCAAGGAAAAACCCCCCATGACAAGGATTCCTCCCTTGATTAAAGCCCTGGGCTCTTCCCAGAGATGCCACTTTTCCAACATCTTATAGAGGGAAGGGGAGCTACATCAGCTTACCTTCCTTCGCCAGTGAAACCTGGAACATTCGGTTATAGAACATCTGATTCTCATACGATTAAAGATAATATTCTTCAATCATTTTGGACAGAGGCTTGGGTGACATGGTTTCATGTGAGGTGTCCCTGCCCATGGCAGGAGGGTTGGAACTAGATGATCTTAAGGTCCTTTCCAACCCTAACTATTCTATGATTCTGTGATTTTAAAACTCTGGAATTCTATAAATTATATTTATTAATTCTATGAATTTAAAACTCTTTTTCAGTGGCACTCAAAGACAGAACCTAGAAAGAAACAAATTAAAAGAACACGTATTTAAAAGGAACATCCAATCTAAAATCTAAAAATTATCTGTTCATTACTTTGCAGAAAGCTAAAATGTAAACTTTATAGAAAAAAGAGAATAAGTCCTTAAAATACAATGTCCCTACCCATGATAGATCTAACATCATTGCATGGAAAGCATAACTTTGTCTGTTTCATGGTAAGGAACATCACAAGGAAACAGATGGCTCTACTGGTGTAAATTAAATAGAGCCCTTAATCAAAGAGAAGTAAGAGGTGACCCTGTCATGGCCGGGGGGTTGGAACTAGACTATCTTAAGGTCCTTTCCAACCTTAACTATTCTATGATTCTATGATTCTAAGACATGCTCCAAGGATCAACATGCATTTTGTATTTATTGCTGAATCTCTAAAAATAAAATAGTTTAAATGACTGATTGTCTAAGCAGTTTCAAGCTAGCTGATAAGTTGCACTGACAAAAATACTTCATCTAACAGCTACAGGAAAACATAAATTCAGCCATGAGGAGTATTCTGTGCTAGGGAAGGAATACTGCCCATATACATTTCAAATGTTTGTCACAAATAAAGGCTGGCAAATATGGAATCCAGCAGAGAAAAACCTACAAGATATCCCTTTAAACAGAAAACTACAGCAGAAAACAAATTTAAAAAATTAACAAAGGAATTCTGGACTCTTGAAACTTTAAACAATGGGAAGAGTCTACCAAAGCAGGACTACCTGCAGCAAACTTCAGGTAATGCTTCAGTTCAGTCTTGGTACACCATAACTACCCATATATCTCTGGAAACTAACAACACACTGGCAGTCTGGGCCCTAAATTCTATCCTTAGTAATTATCTGCCTGCACTTCAATACAAACTTCAGACTTAAATGATGAAAATAATGATCAAATTCACTAGTCAACCAATGGGAAAAGAAAAACTAGAAAAGCTGACCTGAAATTTTTACTGAAAAGTGTCATTAAAACACGCGGCATTTAGACAAACCTGTTCTCATTGACGAACAATTCTAGAAGTAGAACTAAACCCCTGTGTTTTATTTGGTTTGCTGTGATAGATCCATAAGGAATATTCCAGCAGCTAAGTTCCCAGTGAATGAGTCTTTGATCTGTGGGCAATCACAGCACTTCACTGAAGTTGCTGGTATGATAATTATCTTCCACTTAGCCTATTTCAGGAAACAATTTAGAGGGACCCCTTTGTTCAGTGATGGCTAAAATTGCAGCAAATCAGTCACACAAGGACTAAGCCATGCTGAGGGTGAGGCAAGAGCTGAGCAGTAGGGTCCCATGGGTTCTCCCCAAGTGTGGGAAATAGCACAGAGGTATGGGATTGATTTGAATGCAGAAGAGTGCGTGGTGTGTGTGTACGCATTCATATGTACACATGTTTTTAACAAACATAGCAGCGAAGAGAAGCTCTGCAGATGTAGACAAATAAAGCAAAGAAAGACACAAGCAGTGAAACGGTGGTGGGAACATGGCTATGGAGAAAATTAAAGCAGCGTTTGGGCCGTCTGTGCTTAAAAAGGCTTGGAACTGAGAACAGAGAAACTTTCTGCTATTACTCGAGTTAAAATACACTGGAAGAAATACGCTCAGCCTCTCTAAAAGCTCTGGACTGCATCATAAAATACCTATCTGCATCTTCATTTTCTTCTACTACTGGAAATACCCTGTGACTCCTTCTAAACTGACAAATTATTCATGCCAAGATGGAGAAACAATATTTAAATAGAAAACATGGGAAGCTGTACAGGAACTGGAACTACAATCTAAAATCAGAAGATAATCTGGAATGTATCTGCAACTAGTTCAATTCCTGGGGTTTGGGTGTATGCTTCTGAATTTCAGTTTATGAAATTGAAATAAGGAATGTCTTCAGCTACTTGATTTATGAAAGGTGCACAATTCCATGTCTGAACTTAATGCCTATATAAGCTGTTGAATAAAATCCGAGGTTAGAATTCAGTTTTGATGCAAATGGACTTCCTTAGTGCCTTCTCTAGGAGCCAGACTGCTACCTCCAGAATGCAGATTGCTGTCTATCTCACCTGCTCTTTCCCCATCTTGCCTATCAGGAAGCAAACTGAATGCATATACTGCCAATATTATTGAGAACAGCAGAAGCTGTTACTGACTAAAATCACTATACTGGAAATGAAAATATACTTCATATATATTACAAATCAATTACACAATTTTCTTGATTTCCTCTAACAAAAAAAAAAAAAAAAAAAAGCAGGAAAAGAAAGAAAAAAGAAAGAAACAATGCAGTGATTTAAACAGATCCATACATTACATTGTATTTCAGGGTATCTGTGCCACTCCAGACACTATTCTGATTGAGGCACAAACCTATAAATTTGCTGAGCACTGGAATGTACTCAGAATATTATTTTCCTCTCTGTTGTTACTGCAAGGGCTTAATAGAGGTTGTAAATGGTGCCCCTTTCATAGAGATGATTCCACACTGGGATCAAAAAACTGAAAATGTCTCACAGAAATACAGAATTGTAACTAGAAATCAGAAGTAACCTTTGCAATAGGCAGTGCCAACTGCAAAATGAAAGAAAATGGAAGCAAAATGTAAGCACAAAAGAGCTGTTCATAGACAAATGCATAAAGATTATTGCTTTCATTTAAATTTCAGTGATTTTTGAAGGAAAGAGATAAGAAAATAAAGTACCTTTATCTCTATAATGTATATACTCATAAGCAAGGGAGAAAACAACTGGGAACTTGAAAAAATATTGCAGGATCAAAATTTAAAATCAATTTTGTCATACATGAAAAACATTTTAATGCTTTTAATTATGTTGTCTAAGGAAAATGTAACAGAGAAAAACCCTTTTTTTAATAAAAAAAAAAGTGTTGTATTTTAATTGAGACACGCAAAGAAGGCCAAACAACAAGAATACAAGTGATAGAATTAGAGAGCAAAGAGGAAATCAATAACCAAATCAGGAAGAAAACAAAAGCAGGGAAAGTAGAACAGGAAGAAAGAGTGAAAAAAAATACTTAGCTCTTACTGCAACTGCAGTGCTCTGAGAGTTTTTCTGTTTCACTTCTCTTTCACACTCACCATGTCCTCCCCAGGTGTTTCACAACTGTAGGGATGCATCATCATGAAAACGTATCTGCATCACAGCATATCCTACATTTTTTCAACCTTCCTTTTTCTTGACTCTCTTCACACCTCCATCATTCACTGCAATCCATTAAAATTATTTGGTGCGCATTCCTGAACCATCAATCTGTTTCCAACAGTCATCACTGCAGATTCCCACCCAGCAGTTTCCTGTCTCTCTACAGCTGCACCTTCTACTTCCCTCCAGGCTGTCGCTGCTCTTGTTGACAGAGATCATAGGCGGCAAAATGTGTATTCATGTGGCTGAATTGGAGAAACTGCTTCTTTCAGGGCAGTGGAAGACCTAATTACAAAATAGCCCTTAGTCTTCATTCAGCCACCAGTTGATTCCTCCTGGGCCCCAATACTCTTTTGTCTTGTAGGTTGAAGGCACAAGAGCTCCCACTGCTTCTTTACCCTTTACAAGCCACAGTATTAAGGCAAAGTACTTCAGAATCCAAGCAAAGTTTTTCAGAAAAATATCTGTATTAATTACATGATTCCAAAATTCCATTTTAATAATACTATTTTCTTCTGACTTCAAGAAAAACAAAACAAAACAAAACACATTTTCTTTGCATTTTTATCTAATGCCAAAGAAATAGGTTTCAGAAGAAATCTGAACAAAATTGAAGAAATTCTTTGGTTTTCTTTATTTTTTTTAATACAAAATCAGCTGGTTTTGCCTACAAGCCCAAGGGAGTGAAGGGTATTGGCCTCCCCCTGGCCTGAAGGGCAGAAAAACACACCTCAAGTGGTCCAAAGTACAGAAGTCCAGCTCAGTCGGAATGAACAAAAGATAGTTAATCTGAAATTGGGTGGTAAAGAAGGGAACTACTAAGCAGACTGTAAGATGGGAAATACCATTAAATGTAGGTTGAGAGCACCTGCAGCTGGCAGAAACACGGGGCTTGGCGCCCGTCTGAAAGCCCAGCCAGACCAATTCTTTAGAGCACCAGGGAATAAAGAAAGGTAGAGAGGTCATTCAGTCCTGAAAGAGATGCAGCAAAATAAACATAAAGTTTTCACAGTGAGCGTGGTGAGATGCTGGAACAGATTGCTCAGAGAACTCATGGATGCCCTATTACTGGAAGCATTCAAAGTCAGGTTGGACAGGGCTTTGAGCAACGTGGTCTAGTGAAAGATGCACCTGCCATGGCAGTGCGTTTAAACTAGATGATCTTTAGAGAGCACTTCAAACCCAAACAACTCTACAACTGTCTTATAAAGTTTTCCTCACAAGGTAAGGAAAAAAGTGATTAATGAGGGCTAGTTGAAATTTATCCTGTATCCATCCCAGCTCAAATACAAGTGTAATGGTTCTTTAAAGAAAACACAGCCAGTAGCATGGCAAATCATGGTATTTGAAGACTTACGCATGGCTCTCAAACTGTAACAGGAACAGTAGATGATATTATACGATTATCTGACGTTCAAAGGCACACGCCCTGAGAGAAGCTCAGACAGGGAAAAGACAGCCAGGAAACATCAGTAATGAGCGGAGGTAGCAGGCAGTAAAACAGTATTATCTATACAAGCCAGAGAAGACTAAAGTTAGAAAGGTCTCCAGGTACACACACAAGGACTATGAAAAGATCGTGTGGCAAACAAGTAGATCCACTGTGATCAAGCTGGGTATTCCTTCCTCAGTCCTAAGAAACACCCTGACTAGAGCAGTGCCTAGAAGGGTGTGTGCTTGATACTGACTTCCTCCAGCTTCAGCAAATGCAGCTGCTGGAAAACCAGTTCCGTTCCTGCCATCACATCTTTTCACTTAAGCCCTTTTTCTTTCCCAACATGTTTTTCTTTCTGCTTCTCTTCCTTTACAGAAAGTTTACGTCTTAGCTGGCTTGATCACTATTTTCAGCAGCACTGATGCAAGTCTAGAACAGGAGGGCAGAGTAAAGCAATGGCTTTGAACAGCTCAGTGCTTGTAAAAGCCAAATCTCGGAGTCACCAGGTGCTATGCTCAGTCTCCTCTAGCAACAATGCTGTAAATTAATATCAGGAACAGAAGGTACATTTTCTAACTTGGTTTTTTTTGGAGGTTCCCCCCCCCCCCCTTTTGCATGTGCTTCTCCTAATTTATCATTGAGGAGGCAGATTCAGGCTTTTACCACAACAGTAGTAACAGCAGCTCTGGCTCATCATCTTAACTTTTAAGTTCATGCAAAAAGAACCCTTATTACTGTCTTTAATACTACCTAAAAGGTTGCCAAATACAACAGTTTCCCTTATGCCCTAAGTTACTTATTCCCTTAAGTTACAAAACAACACAAACAGCCATTACTGCAACTATGGAGAAAGGAAGTAAGAAATGTGGTTAAGATCTCCCTCAACCACTTTCCCTGTTTTTTCTTTTATTTGTGGCTATTACAGGTTTAAACTTCTGGGGTTTGATTTGGTTTGGTTTTTTTTTCAGATGTGGGTGTTTACTGAAGGACTTTTGGATGTCTCTGAATGGCCAAACTTTTAAGTATTGTACAGTGGTTCATACAAATAAATACCTCTGACCCTCCTGACTCATTTCTTCCAGTGAAACAGGCCTAAAGCTTCTAATTAATACAGGATGCCACTATCACCCCTCCATCCCCCACATATAACTCTATAAACACTGTGCTATTGTTCCTTCATTACTTTATTCTTCCTAATGCTCTTCCTCTCACTGCTTAGCTGCCATTCCTTGGGTTATCTCCCATCCTTACTGACTTAGGAGCCCCAAGCATCCCTGCTTTCCCCAGGGAAGAGCAGTTCTTACATTTATTTCTTTTACTGAAGTGAAAGGCAGTCCTTTATGCTAAATACGGTATTTACTTTTGGTTACATAACCCTGAGAAAACACTGTTCTGTCAGTAACGATGAGATGAGGCCTGAGTACCTTTCAATAGTTCAGATCATTCATATTCTTCCCTTCAAGATTCTGGCCTACAACTATGGTATAATTTGCGACCCTGTTGCGGTTTCCCCCTCCCTTCTGGCCTTGGCAGCCTCTGCGCATCTCCATTTCTTCCCGCAGCGCCACTTCACACTTTCCTTGGAAAGAATCTCTATGCATGCCAGGCTCCCAGGCTTCCATCCTCTCCCGAATTATTATTCCCTGTCAATATCACAAATTCTAGCCAATACAGAGCCAAAGAACTTCATGCAGTATTGAAACAGCAAAAAGTAGATAAGCTAGACACAAAGAAGTGTCTTCCCATCACAAAGAAAACTTGTAGTGTAAGTTCAAGTGGCCACTTACAGGTTGTGATCAAATTGCACTGAAGCCAAACTCTTGGTAATTGTTTAACAAAAGAGATATGTTGCCACCACCTATGACCCCACTGCAGTGTGCCCAAATCCACTGGTTCTTAGTGCCTGCTCCATCCGCAAACATGTCAACAGTAATAGCTTGTGTGGAATATTTGCCATACTACTTGGGAAGTGTTCCTTTCAAGTCAGTAAGACAATACAGCACAGTAAAGTTAATCACATAATGTCTATAAAATACTAGTGTAATAACAATGCAGATTTGAGGGACTGTGGAGATTCACATTCAGATACCTATAATGATAAGGAATTATAAACCAGCTACATCGAAGTTAAACTTTTGATAGCTAAAATTGCATTGAAGCTTTTGCAGTTCCACAAATTAAAAACAGGAACCTGCAGTTAAAGATAATTTTCACAGCCATATGAAATAAATTTGGTACTACTCAGAATCCTCAGGAAAATTTTAAATGTAATTTCTGAAATTAAAATGAAGGGATACTAAACAAAGGCACCAGATGGGGAGTCCTCTGTTATTGATGTGGTCACCAGTCAAACACCCGTTCCCAGAAGGAAATCATTGGTATTCTACTGGAGCAAAGGTAAAAAAAAAATGAGACAATAGAGATTTTTGATTGAAGACACTGAACTCCTCTGACACAGCAAATAAAATCAGAATACATTTCAGCTGACTTGAATTAGTTGCAATCGGTGAAGATCTTTGGTAGATCCATTTCTGTCAGCAAACATAATCAAAACTTTGGCTAAAAATGATCAAAAGGCAGAATTGGTTAAAGACCATCAAGTCTTACAGAAACAGGAAGCCACTAAGGAAATGAAGTTGTTAACTACAGAAGAACCAGTGATATTTTAAATAAGCAGAAATAGAGTGATTAAGGCATAAATGAGTTTTCTGTGTTTATAGACAAGCAAGGAATTACCAAGAAAAAGAAACAGCACCATTTTTCAGCATTCAACAAAAAGAAAATTACGCAATCATTAAGAAAACAAACCTTTTATGCCAAAAAGTATCCTGCAAGCAGTGTAAAGGAAAAGAAATAGAATTTAACATGCAAGTATAGTACCAATTAACAGCATTAAAAAAGAAGCATGTTTTTCACCCAACTATATTTGTCTAATAAAAGATATCTCTCTTTTATTTTAAACATCTTTAGCCTTGAATTTTCTATAACTACGGTCATGACAATCTGAATATCTCCAAAAGGAGTCAACGCACAGAATACAGCTTTGATAAAATTAAACAGAAAGGATCTGGTGCGGTATGATTATAAGTTACCAACAGGAACCCGAATAACAACTCAGAATTCTTTAGAACTTGCATCAACAGCAAAGGATATTAAGATGTGTTTCTCACATGACGCAATTCTAGGAATAAAGACTGCCTGGAAAAGGCGTCAGCTGGTAATTAATAACGAGCATATGAGAAACCATTAATAAAACCTATCTGCATGGATGGCTAGCTTTTCTACAAAAGAAAGAGACCACAGCCTTAAAGGAAATACACAATGCCATAATAAAAATTGGTTTGTCTTATGTATCCTGTATGATATTAAAACCAAATAGGTGATTGTTAAACTATATGATAATAGCTTATGGTGCCATTAGGTTTCATTTCAGTAATGCCAGATATGAAGCAAATTTGTGGAACAGATGCTGAAAGTAAACCTTGGTAATAGGAGAAGCAGAGCTTGAGCTAGCAACATGGAAGTGCCAGCCTCGGAGCCCACTGCTGGGTATGCTACATTAGCCTGCCCTTCTGAGTAAATAAGGCTTACACAGTCACCACCACGTCAATATCCCTGTCACTCCACACCTAATAATATTTGAACATGCTGGCCAATTTTTGCATTGAATTGCAAAATAATTCAGGTTGGATGAGTCCAACTGCTGAAGTATCCAAAGGTAAATTAATTTTAACAATGTTGAATCACAAAGTGATTCAGAACGGATGAGACCTCAACAGGTCATCTCATTCAACCAGTGAAGCGTCAGTGGGTAAACGCATTTTTTACAAGTTTTAAAAAAATCTGCAATTAAAATACACATATACACAGAGCTTATGCTTTGTATCAGCTGACTGACAAACTAAGACACACATACCTGTATTAACATAGCTTTAGGTGAGTCATGGATCATCCTGATGCTTACCTAGATGGGGAGGCACCTAGGAGGAGTGTGGGGGGTACACAGGATGAGTTAGGACACTGAACTGAGCATATAGAACATACATCTTTGTGAAAATAGTTTTGAATATTCTACTGCTCATGCAACAAATTGTTTGCCTGAAGCATAAGTGTAAGAACTGAAAACAGTAAGACTCATTAAATGAGAGGGCTGAACAACAATAGCATAAAATCTGACACAGGAAACCTTCTCATTTCAGTTGTAAGGCCACATTTCATTTCTGCTGCAAACAACTTTATAAAGTAATGATATTGACATTGTTTGTATAGTAAAGGGCCTGCAATCAGAAAGTGAATTTTTGTAAAGAGTTTAAGATACTGCTTGAGAGGAAGCATATTTATTTCTAAAAACAAAAGCTGATCAATTTTTTTACAAGCTTCTTTTTATTTCGGCCAGTCAGTAATCTTGTTACAGCAATAATCAGAGAAGCCACAACTTTCTACAAATGCTGAAAATTATTTGGATACAGAAATGTGTGTTATTTCTAATACAAGACTCTTTTCTATCCCACATCCTTGAACTTTGCTGCTTTAGTGCAGACAGCCCACTTAGAGGCTTGCCAAACAGTAATGCCCATTACAAAAAGAAACAAAACTCATCTCACCTTCATCACTCTCCTTTAAACTACAAATTACAGCTCCATATGATCTCTCTCAGACTTTGCTACACTTCAGAATCTGATCATCTCCATTTAACAAGTGATTTTATCTATCTTTTGGGAAGTATGCAGGCCCCTCAAGAAAAGATTTTGACTTCTTTCTACCGGGATTGTTACCTTCCTTGGTGCTGGCAGTGTGATCACATGGCAATTCATCTGAAGATGGAACCAGATGAAGATACCATCTGTTTCTCCTGTACTGAGTAACTGGATCAGACTCAAGTATGTAGCAGTTTTGGGTGTAGCTATGTCTACAGAGAGCAGCTGATGCTATCCAGCATTTCACCAGAACAGTTTAATCAGGTTGAGATTTTCTTTTGTAAGTGAAGCTAAATGTTAGGCCTTCTACTGATGTGCAGAGGATAGCATCTCAGAAATCCTAGACATAGGAGTCTGATCCTCACAAGCTTTGATATGAACACTCAGAATGAAGGCTTTCCCACACTGTCAGCATCATTATTGTGACCTTTCACTCCATAAGCTGAGTTCGTCCTCTTGTGTACAGTGCTCCCATACTGCTCTGGAGAATTCTGTTGCAAGACTTTCTCACTAATGTATATTTCTTTACCCAGCAGGTTGTTCTGTGTCTTGAACAGTCTCCAATCTCACTGGATCCCAAAATCCTGGAACGTGTACCTGCCAAACTATGGCTGCTAGCTATTTCCGCTCAAAAGCTGAAAGGCTTTTTGCTCTAGCCTGTTGACTTGTGGTTTACTAGGAGACAGAATTTCAAAATGCCTAGGAAAACACTGTGCTTGGTAAACATCATACAAGCCTAATACTTTTTATGTTCCAAAGTCTGTTAATAATGGTGCTAGTCTACCTTGTGTCTCTGCCTCTATCTTAGTACTCTGCTGCTGTTGTGACAACAAAAGATTACTTTTCTAATGTTGCTCTTCAGCGACTTTAAGTATGTCCACACTGCAGCCAGAGCTGTGACTGAAACCTGCACAATACAAGGCAGCTTTAACATAAGCAGTTTGGTAATTTGGAAGCATATAGCTGAACTAGGAGGCAGACTACTTGCAGGCTGGAGATCCATTAGATTCTGTGTTGAGGTTAGCACTCCAAACACACAGGGCATCCTTGAGACAGTGAGAAAATAATAAAGATAGAAATAAAGAGAAAATAACAAAGAGAAAAAAAAGTAAGTATTCATGCGTTTCCCTGACCTGTATGAAGGAGGGGCAGAATGACAAACATGAAAATATTTTGGTGGGGAAAAAAAAAGGACAGTGTTCTTGCAATTATAAATCAGATATTTGATCTGATAACTGATCATGCTTAGAATCTTAAGCAATACAGAGAAAGCAATGAGGATTACTTGGACATGAAAAAAACCAAACCAAATTTGCTGTCACTCCCTGAAGGTGTTGTCTTGATTGGAGATCAAATTCCTTGATTAAGATAGCTTTGAAGTCACAAACAATACAAACAAATTCTGATGCTTTCTTGGCCAAGTGAATATTTTTGTAACCTTAACAGATTAAATTCATCAGATTCAAGCTATGACCTCTTGAGTGTTGGCTAAAAACGGTATACTTGCCCCTTAATCACATCATTGAGTAATACAGGCCCATTGCTCAATCTATTCTTAGCCTTTTAGAGAATCTACTTAGAAATTTCACCATCCAAACTGTGACCCAAGGACTGCGCTGGCTGTGCTTACAATAGCCTGTGAGGCTCATCTCAGCCAGCATATAATGCAATGACATAAGCCCTGCAGAATCTTGCAGGGGTCAGATGGCCTGGAAACGTACTGGAAATATGAGTGACTCATCCAGTGTTCAAAGTTTTCCTCTCTCATATGAAAGGAACAACAGCTTATACGTTTATGGGTAATACCAGGATCACACATAAAGAAGTTAAGTGGCTGCTGTGAGCTGACCTTGACTGCCAGGTGCCCACCAAGCTGCTCTATCATTCCCCTCCTCTGCTGGACATGAGAAGCAAAAATATAGTAAAATGCTTGTGGGTTGACAGAAGGATAAGGACAACAATTGCCATAACAGGCAAAACAAATCTGACTTGGGGGAATTAATTCAATTTATTGCCAATCAAATTGGAGTAGGAAAATGAGAAATACGTACAAAACTAAAGGCACATTCCCCCACCTCTCCCTTCTCACTGGGCTCAACTTCACTCTAGATTTCTTTGTCTCCTTCTCCCAGTGGCAGAAGGGAACAAGAAACAGGGTTGTGTTCAGTTCATCAAACATCATCTTTGCCCCTCTTTCCTCCTCACCTTCTTCCCCTGCTCCAGCATGGGCTCATCCCTCCACAGGGCTACACATCCTGGCAGGAGCCTGCTCCAGTGCCTGGAGCATCTCCTCCCCTCCTTTTTACTGATCCTGGTGCCTACAGAGTTGCTGCTCTCACACGTTCTTTCTCCTCTTTCTGGCTTCTGTGGTGCAGCAGTTATTTCCCCTTCTTAAACATGTTATCCCAGAGGTGCTACCACTGTCACTGATGGGCTGAGCCTTGGCCAGCAGTGGGTCCACCCTGGAGCTGGTTAGCACTGGCTCTGTTGGATACAGGGGAAGTTTCTAGCAGGTTTTCACAGATTACACCCCTTCAATCCTTTGCTACCAAAAGTTTGCCATGCAAACCCAATACAGTGGTCAAAAGCTACAACTCACTCTTTTCACCCAAAAGGCAATCTAGATTTCTTCATATAAATCTTTTTCTATACATTCAAATTATTTTAGTATAGGCCTGGTGTGATCTGGCAGATGGACCACGATTGTCAGGCTATCAATTACTCCATCAGTACATCAGGGATAAAGAAGATGGAATCTCCAAAACTAATTAAAACCTTCTGAATTGTTTCCTTGTCATACATTCCACTGATTAATCAGATGGAAGCCTATATTCACTCCCACAGGAACTATGATTTCCTTTTTTTAGATTCATGTAGGTATTTCTTCTCTTCTATCTCAGTGCTTGTTCTGTGGTTTGTGGCTTCCTTGCCGTTACAGATGTTCTTGATTGAGTTGAATTGTAGATGTGGCTAAATACATTGCTTCCTCTTTCCCTGAAAAATACCTACCAGTGCTCCACTACAGTCTTGATACTGCTTCACAGCTCAGTACACTGGGTTCAGAGCCAAGAAGGCATCTTATTTATTGATCAATATTTTGAAGAATCTCAAAATATGATGACTGGAGTTTTTCACTCTTGTCCTCTATGAAAATATGACTTTTAGGGAACCACTTGATAAAATTTTGTTTAATTAAGAGATACTAAGTATGACAAAAAGTCATTATATCTCATTATAA
The DNA here is from genome assembly GCA_039720435.1 of Amazona ochrocephala. Classification (NCBI taxonomy): domain Eukaryota; kingdom Metazoa; phylum Chordata; class Aves; order Psittaciformes; family Psittacidae; genus Amazona; species Amazona ochrocephala. The sequence continues at coordinate 91,708,712 of CM077909.1, forward strand.
ATAGTTATTTCATCTTTAGAGAAAACCCCAAGTATTATTTAAAAACTTTGCACTTTCAAAGCTACGAACTGCTCTATCATTAGGATTACGTTCCCTACCCCATATGCTTGGGTGGAGCATGTAAGAATATGGTTGCTGCAAATAAACAAGTTGTCTAATCACCCTGTAAACCACTACCGAGAACTGCAAGCACCACCACTCCCAAATCATTCAGCCTGTAAGACAGAACTGCTCCAATTGTCTCTCTTGTTGCAAACTCTTTTCTATCTACCACAGAAACTGCTGATAACTTTCATAAAACTTAGTAAAATTCTTAGTAGTCAAATTTAGAATTTCCTACTACAATGGCTTGTTTAGATTGGAAAGGAAGGGGTTTGTACCATCTGAGCTTTCAAAGAGTGATTCTTGAGTACTACCAACATGATTTCCATTCCCTGAAGTTCCTTCTGCCTTTCACTTTAAGAGACAAACTAACCTTGCCAGTATACTTATTTAGCTGAGAGGGAGAAGATTAACTTTTATGAATGACTCTTTTCAAGGGAAGACTGATTTATATTGAAACTACTAGGTCCTCTCAGCGGTAAGCGAGAGATTATATTACATGTTCATTTTTTCACACTTGTAAAGCTTACCACACAGTAATAGCTCCACATGTTCTACAACTGCAATAATATTTGTTTGCAGAAAATTCTTCACTTTAGAGCCAGCATAAATATACAAAGTATACAGTTTTCCTCCATAAAATGGATATGCTATCACACGCACTGCAGCTATACTGGTTCTGCTGTACCATGCAAGTCCCTGTCCTTGGAAACTACCACAAATCTTTAATATCAAAGCTGTTAAGGGGAGGCACTTCCGGAATTTCAAGTGCAGATACAACTATTACTCGGAAGGATGCTTTTGGGTGGATATTTCATTCCTACAAAGCCATCACAAAGAGTCAACAGTGCTTTCATGCAGCCTGCTTCTTGTTTCACTTCACACAGACTGCCAAAAATACTCTTAAAGCTTTTGCCAGAAAAAAAGACTCCTACTAACAACAAACAGACACTGATATTTGGCTTGCCCACATTAAGATTTGAATCATACTATCAACAGAAACCTATTAAAAATGCTTGTCCATCATAGCTGTGCTAAGCACAATACTCAATAGCAATTTCAGGACACCTAAAAGTACTCCTGATGGTGCTTTGAAACATGCTATTTAATATCCCCTCCCCCCTTCACCTCAACTACCATAAGGAACTGTAAAGCTGGTTAACTGAGAATAATAGTCTTGTATTTGGACAGAAATCATCTTGCAACAGCAGTTGTTTCAAATTGATAAAACTTTAAATCAGGCTTCCCAGATAAGATCTGTTTTTTTCAAAACCACTTTGTACCACAACTAGTTTACCCAAGGTGTTCAAAGACTTAGATCCAGAAGGATGTAATTTCAGTTCAGCCTGCAGCATGCTGTCAAGAGTCACACACTAGGCTCCGGAATGTTTGTACAAACACTTAGAGGACTATTTCTGTTCTTTTTCACAATATCAACACACAGAAAACAATTTAGACAGCACTGGGTGAGATCACTTTGCAGGGGTTCAAAATATTGAGTCCACAGAGGACCCAAACTTTTATATCCAACAATTATTAATCCACCTCATACATGTGCGTATGTGCAGTTCCATAGGGATTCACCAGTCTGGTTCTGCATCAATTATGTACGGATCTGCCTAGGCAGGCCACCTTTTGCGCTGAATTTGGATTCTGTAGTTTTCTTGATCTCCCAACATTGGCCTAAACCGAGATCATGTCTGAGAACCATCAGAAACAGGCCCAGGTAAATGACACTACAAGGCAGAAAAAGCACAGAGTAACTCCTGAAGTTTGCAAATCTACTCTCCACTCCTCACTAATTCAAGATCTTATTAAATATCACTACTTGGAGACTGTCCAGGGATAGCAATGACTCAAAGTATTCCCTGCCTTAAAAGTTCTGGCTCTTGATCAAATTTTTAAATAAAAAATAGGACATCAACTAAATTCCTAACCCCACATTTCAGCTCACTAGTGACAGAATGCTTGTGGCTCCTGAAAAGCTTCGGCTTTGTATTAATTCAGTTTGTCAGCTGAGTAACTGCTACTTCCAACAGCCTGTTGGTAAGGTTAACTAGGCCTCTAAAGTGTGCAGTTTCCATGATAGCAATGGGATCCTCATGATTTGAACAGCCATGTCCTCAGCAGCAGCATGGCAGCAGCTCCCTTCTCTCCAGACAGCTCATGTTTTTCTTCACACTCCCCAGCAGATCTCTCAGTTGCTACAAACGTGTCATCTTCTTAAAGAGTGGGAATCAGCCACTGGTCAGCTTGACTGGGTGCTACCTAACCCACTTCTGCTTGGTGATAAAGCACACACCACACCACAAGCCTTGCCCAAAAGACAATTTAGGCCTTTAAGGTTTTTTCTGTTGTTGTTGGTTTATTTGGTAGAATTTAGAGCTGTGTTTCTTTTAACCACCCTTAGGAATAATTCACCAACATTTGAAAAGCCTGCCCTTTTTATTTTTACAAATGGCAAGTTACGCATGTCTTCCCCCAAAACCAGAAGTTACTATGAAGGCTAGTCAGTGCTCTGTGATAATGTGATTCTGAAAAACTGATATTTCCTTCAGGTTTTTCTGTAACGGTACAATTTTTGTGGAATATAACAGCAGTTGAAAGCTTACGGTACAGCTTTTCTGCTGCATGAAAAGAGGCCTGTCAAAAACTTGATTGCAATTCAGTGATTTTCAGACTAGTTTTCATCCAGCTCACAAACATTATATTTACTTAATACCTGCTTTAAATCACACCAGCTTGCCCCTGTGCTACGTGAGAACAGCCACGCTAATACTGCTTTCAAAGACCTCAGGTTCTACAGCAGCATATCTGAAAAGACTAAATCTTTGGCTGATGAGAAATACTAAGACTGACTCTTTGGCTGATGAGAAAATGAACATGAATCCATGTTTAACTCTCTTAAGCCTGGGGATATAGTGAGATATATATCTACTGCTGCACTTTCATTGTTTTAATTTTTCTTTCATGCATTACTAAAGACAAAATTGGATTGCTTGCTGCTTACATTCTTCTGAAAATGTTTCTGAATACTTAATCGAAAGAGACTGTATATCCTCCACCAGTGTATTTTTCGCTTGCTTGGCCACTTCCCACATAGGGTATAACCAAATCTTCCAATCATTTCTTTGCTCTGTTGCCTAAATCTGCAGTAATAGAAAAGAACGCTGCTCTCCAAGATGTATAGCACACATCACCCTTAGCTTTAGAACACAGATATGGTCCTTCCTTTGGCTGCCGAGCCATGATTTCCTCCTTTTATTAACAACTGTGAGTACTTGAGACGTAACCTTGATTCTCCCACATTTATGAGGCTGCTTTGTTAATGACCAGAGAATGTCTGGACTGCCAGAGATCTTCCTCAAATACTTCAGCTTCCAAGAACAGGATGCTAGTCAATACAGAAGCTTCAGAAAAAAGCTGTGACTCACTCTTGCTTCTCTGGCAAATGCAAATGAAATGTTTCATTTTCCCAAATCTTCCTTTGATTTGGAACAGGACAACAATATCACAGATGGGCCAGCGCATAGTCCACTGACCTTATTTTTGACATATGTATTCTGGGATTATTAAGACTAAGGTTTTGTTTGATTTATACACATGCGAAATGCAATATCCAAAGGGCACCAGGAAACTGGCCCTTGGCCTTGGAATCACAGGTGATTAATCATTCCTTTCAGACAGGCTTATGGGAGTTGTCTCTTCTGGGTTACTGTAACCTATGTGCTCTGCAGCATCCTTGGAAACCTCAGAGAGCACTTCAGGCACTACCGGGGACTAGCCAACAGACTTAAAAAGCCATCTCTCAGTGCAGTTCACATCAGATACAAACATACACAACTGCCCAAGACAGCCATTTCAGAGCATGCCCTCATCTCCAGGATTTGTCACAAATGCTGCACTCTCTTGCAGCCTAGCCACAAGTAAAACTTCTGCTGCATTTCAAGCCATTGGGCGCTCTTGGTCATCACCTTTGAAGTATTTTGGTTTAATCCCTAGTCAGAATCAAGCCATACGACTAACACAACTTACTGAAGGACCACATCCTTCCCTCCAATCATGCATCAAACTACTTTCTGTGAAATCATACTATGACATGCTGAGAGAGCTGGGGTTTTTCAGCCTGGAAAAACCTCAGGGGAGACCTCATAGCAGCCTTCCAGTACCTAAAAGGGGCTTATAGAAAAGCTGGAAAGGGCCTTTTTACAAGGGACAGTAGTGACAGCACAAGGGGCAATGGCTTTAAGCTGAAAGAAGATACATTGATTAGGAAGAAATTCTTCCCGGCGAGGGTGGCGAGGCGCTGGCACAGGCTGTCCAAAGAAGCTGTGGCTGCCCAATCGCTGGCAGGGATCAAGGCCAGGTTGCATGGGTATAGTGGAAGCTGTCCTTGCCCGTGCCAGCCCGGGGTGGAACCAGTTATCTTTAAGGTCCCTTCCAAACCATTCTGCGATCGCATGACTATGAAAATCACAAACGAACCCTCTGCATGTACCACTTGCCTGTGAAATGATTTCTTGCCTGGATGTACTTCTAAACACCTGACAGCTACAGGCCAGAGGCCCTGGCAGGCAGCACTAGCAGCAGGCTACTGGAAAGTGGCCAGAGGCACTCCGGTGTAGGAACGGGGAGGCCAGTATACTCAACGGGGCTTACCGAGAACCAACTGCAATGCCGGAGTCGGGCAAAGCGGAGCCAGCGCTGCCGCAGCAGCTACCCGGGAGAAGCACCCGGGAGCCGCCGTGCACGCAAGGCCGCTACAACACACTCGGGCCCGATAAGCCACTCTCCTCCCCCGCACATCCCGGCCCGACCTCACCCCCCCACGGGCCGCGGCCTGGCACGTGCCCATCCCAGCATGCAGCGCAGGGCGCGCGAGAGGCCGCGCCGGACAGCCGAGAGAAGAGGCGTAGACTCACGTTCCCTCACCCACCCCGACGGCGCGAGGAGGGAGGGCGGGAAACCGGCAGCGAAGAGGCGGGGCGGCGTGCCGGACCCCGCCCATCTCCCTCAGAGGGGGGCAGGCAGCCAATGGGGAGGCCGCCGAGGTGGGGCGGGGCCTAGGGAGGCCGCGGGGCGGGGCCGGCGCTGAGTTGCCGCAGCGCCACAGCTGCTTGTAAACAGATCCCGCCCCGCGTGACGCGCGTGCAGTACCTGCGCGGGGGCATTGGGCATTGTCCGTCGTGGCGGTAGGCTGAGGAGCAGGGCCGGCTCCGGCACTCTTTTGCGGCGGGCTCCGCGCTGACAGGAGGGGGCTTCTGTCTGTCCTGCCTCCCTCGCCGCACCGGCGGGGATCCAGCGCATTCCCCGCCTCGGTGCCTTTCCCGTTCCCCCGCTGCTAAGATGGCTGATGGTGGGCGGTGAGGTGGCGAGCGGGGCTGCGGGGCGGCTGACGGGACGGTCGCGGGGAGGGTGGGGGGCGCGTGCGGGAAGCCGCGCAGCGCCATGTCTGGCTTCGCCCTGGAGGAAACGCTGGAGGCCGACTGGGTGGCCGTGAGGCCTCACGCCTTTCAGGAGCGGGAGAAGCACAAGTTCGTCTTCATCGTGGCCTGGAACGAGATCGAGGGCAAGTTCGCCATCACCTGCCACAACCGCACGGCGCAGCGCCAGCGTAGCGGCTCCCGAGAGCTCCGGCGCGGCGGCCCCGCAGGCCCCGAGCCCAGAGCCTCCTCGAAGGCCGGCAGCCCCGCGGTGCGCAGGGACAGCGGCCTGCCGCGAGGCTCCTGGCATCTCCGTGCCGAGCCGGGGCTGCGGGGGGCGGCGGTCGAGTCGCTGCCTAGGAGCCCGCTGCGCACCAAGAGCAGCCCGGCACGGAGGCCGCAGCGGGGCCCGGAGGCGGTAGGTGCTGCTGAAGATATAGAAGTGCTAGAGCTGGGGAAGGAGGAGGCGGCTGCAGCGCTGTCGTTGCCGCCCTCGCCGCTCCAGGCAGCAGAGCCGGGCGCTCCCGACGCGGAGACCACCGGGGAGGAGTGCAGTTGGGCCGGCCTCTTCTCCTTTCAAGACTTGCGGGCTGTGCACCAGCAGTTGTGCTCGGTGAACTCGGAGCTGGAGCCCTACCTGCCTGCCTTCCCCGAGGAGCCCTCGGGCATGTGGACGGTGCTGTTCGGAGCCCCGGAGCTATCCGAGCAGGATATGGACGCTCTCTGTTACAAACTGCAAGTTTACTTGGTCCACAGCTTGGATACCTGCGGTTGGAAGATCCTGTCGCAGGTGCTCTTCACCGAGACTGACGATCCCGAGGAGTATTATGAGAGCCTGAGTGAGCTGCGACAGAAGGGGTACGAAGAGGTGCTACAGCGGGCTCGCAGGCGAATCCAGGAGGTGAGGCTTCAGCATGGTCCAGATACCTCCACTTTAGTGTTACCTTTTCTGTGACATCTTTAGCTGTTCTCTCCAGCTGCTCCTGCTGTTCGAATTGGTCGAACTATTGGACAAAAAAAACCCAACAACAAACAAACCCCAAAACCATACAGGAAAAATGTGTAGTTAGAAAAAAAAACAGCCCAACTTTGAAAATCTTAGTAAGAAAATGAGGCTTAATCTTTCAAAGTTCTCTAGGGCCAGGATATAAGAATGTGCAGATTTCCCTAGTAATCCAAGTGTGGCTCAGCACTTTATTCTGTACAGTCATATGTCAGTGTTTGTGAGCAAGTATGTGATGGATTTGGCAAGGTCTTGCTCCTGGATTTTTGTTCTTGCATTGCTTTGCACCAGAATGTGTTGGAGTCTGAATTTTTTTGTTTAATGGGAGCAGCAACATGTCTTTATTTTGACAGTGCAATTGAAGCACTTGAGGCCAAAATATTCTAGATTCCTACAAGGTCTGGGTGCTGAATCTGATTATTTCAAGGGAGATGTTTTCCAGTGGAATTAGAGTAGCTGCAACTTTTGTTCAGCTGGCAAGTTCATGGAGTTGGGAGTTTAAAAAGCAGGCTGTCTGTTCCTAGCTAGTATTTACTGTGTTGCTGTTGCTAGTGTCTGGCAAGACTTGTATGCTTCAGGAAACGCCATTTCTTGTACTGTGTACTGTTTGGACGAAAGTAGTTAAGGAGGTTCAGCTAGCTAACTTCTAGTATTAAGGTGTGTGAATTTTTTTCACCTCTTGGCAGACTGAAGTATAGGAGGACCCAGATTTCCCCAGTGGAAAAGGAGACTTTTACACTGTTTTTTTATGTTTCAGTGGCGTTGGTCCAGAATGTACCAGGATCTATCTAGGCGTGACTGTGTATATGAATCAGGTTATGGAAGTTTTTTTTTTTTTTTTTTTTGGCAAACACCATCCAAATTCTGTTTTATCAATATATACATCAAATATTTGTTTGACTGCTTCAGCTGTCTGCATATATCCTGCTAATGTTGTGTGTTCAAAACTATGTGATGGTGAACTTTTTTTTTTTCCCTTGATAGAGTATGAGCATGTCTCTGTGCTGTCTGTTTTGGTGGTGCAGTTTTGAGTCTTCGTAGGATTCAGGCAGAGCTTTTTCTTATTGACAGGAGTTTTATGGAATAGGAGAAAGTTGTTTCATCAGTGATGGAATCATGATATCCAAGTATAGCATTGTAAAATAAAAGTTAATTTCCAAACTGTTCTGTTAAAGTATGTAATTGTGATTTGTCTTTTGTTCGTGGTTATTTAAAGGCCTGAAGTAATCCTTGTTAAATTCAGTGTACAACTGTGAATTAGTCTATTAGTCTTTTGCAGTAGTTGACTTAGTCCAGAGAATATGAAATCATACTGTCTTTTACTGATTTTGTTTGACTGCATGTCTGCTTGGGGGTGTGTGCTTAGATTGACTTAGCCTCCAGCTCAGCAGTTCTTATAAGGAACTGAGCAGTATAGGAGAAGTTCCTGTTAAATATGTGGAGTTTGGGAACTGGGTGCCTAACTCAAAGCATGTGGCATTTTTTTTGTGAAACAGTAATTTCGTATTACTGAGCAAGAACTATTTGCTTCTTGGAGAGTTTCAGCTTCTATTTTGTTAGCACCAGTATTGGCAGCAAACCCTCAACTGGTTACCAATATGCAATGCAAGCTTTATCTGTCAAGATCTGTAAATTACAGCATCTTATTCTCTGTTGATATTCAGAACTTTGCGCAGACAAAATGGCAGAGCACTGTATGTGTGTATTTGACTACTGTGCAACCTGCCTTTCCCATGGTAACCAATCCAGTTGTGAACCTAAAGTCAGTACAGCTGTGCTGCTGTCACTATCAGTTGTGTAAATTGATCCGTCTTTAATTAAAGATAGTTCATATTTAAGAAAGCAATAGAATGACCTGTTTTTTCCCTCTTGGCTCTCAGGTTTCTTGTTTCCTTTCCTATTACTAGTTTACTTGGTCCACAGGAAATGTCTTTCTTTTAAGCAAATACTGATATTCTTTGTCACTGCAATTCTAAGCAATAGATGATGGATACTGCTTGGTATTTCTGAGGTAAAGGTTTCTCATACTTTGAAGAAAGCATACTGAATCCATGTTGAATAGAGTCATAGAATGGTTAGGGTTGGAAAAAGGACCTTAAGGTCATCTAGTTTCAAGCCGCCTGCCATGGACAGGGACACCTTCCACTAGACCAGGTTGCACAGAGCCCAGTACAACCTGAACGCTGTTAGGGATAGAGCATTTACGACTTCTCTGGACAGCCTGTTCCAGTGCCTCATCACCCTCACAGTGAAGAATTTTTTCAGTCTTTAATTTACTTTTCCGTCTGTGCTTGAATGCTGCCTGTTAGCTGATTCTTCTGGCTAGATGATTCCAGGAATGTTGGTTTCCTGCAGTTTTAGATGATTTTGCCTCTTGCAAGAAGTTTTGGGGAAAAGGGAAGTGATTGAATAGCGCTGGTAACTGAAATATTATCTAGGAGCATAATGAATAAGGAGGGATTTTAGTAATCTAAAACTGTGCACAACTTGTCCATATTTAGGGCTCCCAAGACCTTGAAATAATGTCTTAAAATATGTCTCTGGTTTATACTTACTTCATATTTCATCTCTTTTTATTTGCAGGATAAATTCCTCTCTGCAGTTAGAATATTACTTGAGAAATGCTTGCAGTTTCTGTTGATCATATTCTTTGGGGTGGAGAAGCGAAGTGAGCAACAGAACCTCATGTTTGTTGTTTGAGTAACCCGTACTTGGCCATCTGTTGCTTTCCATAAGTTCAGTGCAAGCCAGTTTATTTTCACAGCAGTTAATAATTGTTGCTTTTTGCACCAGTAATTTTTATCTGTCTCAATTATAGACCTTTAATAAGTCAAAAGAATGCTGCAAGTAGAAACAGATCCAAGATGAGGAGAAGTTGTGGAGGAATTGTGTGACCTCAAATTAATTTCTTCCACATAATTTACAGTTTTGAAATACCTCATCTTTTTCAAATGAAAGTATCAGTTCTGGAATAGTTTAGGAATTCAGTTCATGTTGAAGTAAAAACTTGTAAGTAAAGGAGCAAATATTATTCTACCTCATTTTTGAAAACCAGTAAACACTTGGTTGGAGCCTTTGTTTATTAAGTTTATGCCTGTTTAAAAAATCTTTGGGTGCTTAGCTGGAGGTCTAAGTTCCCAAGTGGAGACATGACACAGAATCAGCTAATGACCAGATAAAGATGATGCAGCAGTGAGGATGGCAGCGAATCCTGATTTGGGATTCCTGCTTATTGACTAATATTTCTAAAATCGTAAAATCATAGAATAGTTAGGGTTGGAAAGGACCTTAAGATCATCAGGTTCCAACCCCCCTGCCATGAGCAGGGACGCCTCCCACTAAACCATGCCACTCAAGCCTCTGTCCAACCTGACCTTGTACACCGCCACAGATGGAACATTCACAACTTCCCTGGGCAACCCATTCCAGTGCCTCACCACCATTACAGTAAAGAACTTCCTCCTTATGTCCAATCTAAACTTCCCCTGTTTAAGTTTGAACCCGTTACACCTTGTCCTCTCGCTACAGTCCCTAATGAAGAGTCCATCTCCAGCATCCCTACAGCCCCGCTTCCGATACTGGAAGGCTGCTGTTAGGTCTCCACGCGGCCTTCTCTTCTCCAGGCTGAACAGCCCCAACTTTCTCAGCCTAATCTTAAGCTTTGCATCTAGAAGGCAGAAAAAGTTTACCTCTGTCCTCTAGTTCCTGTCAGTTTCTCGTCTGTGTTCCTCCTAGAACATGGGAGGAGTTTTCCTAGGCCGTGAGTGTACATTGTAAATTTTTTCTAAGTGTAGTAATATCAAAGCTGGTGGTTTATCTCTCTGAGTGCTGTGTTGGCAAAAGATTGAACCTAGTCACAGTTTTCCTGAATAAAAAGCAGTGTTAACATAAACTATGATTAAGAGGGTTTGGTGGCTTAGTCATGCCAACAAACATATTCTGTTGTATGCTTATCCTTTTACTTGCTCTTGCATAGCGAGTTGTGTTTGGGAAGACTATATTTACATTATATAATGCTTACTTCAGCATCTTTGAGTTAGTGGCGCCTGGGAATCTCCCTGTTTCATATAGCTCTTAATTGCCATGACAGTCTGAAACTTGATGGATAATAGTGTATAGGATCAAAGGAGGTGATCCTGCCCCTCTACTCTGCTCTCATGATACCTCACTTGGAGTATTGTGTGCAGTTGTGGAGTCTTCAACATAAAAAGGACATGAAACTGTTGGAACAAGTGCAGAGGAGGGCCACAAGGATGATAAGGGGGCTGGAGCACCTCCCATATGAAGATAGGCTGAGAAAGTTGGGGCTGTTCAGCCTGGAGAAGAGAAGGCTGCATGGACTGTAGTGATAGGACAAGGAGTAACGGGTTCAAATTTAAACAGGGGAAGTTTAGATTGGACATAAGGAGGAAGTTCTTTACTGTAATGATGGTGAGGCACTGGAATGGGTTGCCCAGGGAAGTTGTGAATGTTCCATCTGTGGCGGTGTTCAGGGCCAGGTTGGACAGATCCTTTGGTGGCATGGTTTAGTGGGAGGCGTCCCTGCTCATGGCACCGGGGTTGGAACTAGATGATCTTAAGGTCCTTTCCAGCCCTAACTATTCTATGATTCTATGATTGAGTCTTTTTTCCCGATTGGTATGAGTAGAGTTAAGACTAATGCTGAGCATTCTGGAAATTTAAGCTGTTTAGTTTGAATGTTGTTTTTTGCATTCTCATTATTTGTAGGTGTGACTGCTTTTTTCCAGTAAAATGGTTTTGATTCACTTCTAAATGCTTTGTAAATAGGCTATTTAAGTACTGCACTAGTGCTGTGAATTGCTACTAACCAAAATGCATCAGTACCTGTAGGGCATGCTCTGTAGCATGGGCAAGTAGGTTTTTAGGAGATGCCTACATGATACTAGCACTCTGGCTAGTGCTTTTGTTGCTGTCCTAGGTAGGTTATTTTCTCAGTGCTTGTTAGCCATCATCTTTTTGTTTATCTAATTTGCAGCTGGAGTTACTAACGGTTATTTTGGGTTTTTATGAACTAGTCCTAAGTTAACAAATATTTTAAAGGCTCATTATTTTGTGCAATGGAAGTTCACACCTGGCTCATTCTGGAAGCGTCAAACTCAGTGTAAGCAAATGTGGAGTAGTTTTGCCATCTCCGTTTTGGAAAATAATAAAAATCTAAGTCACATGGATATTTTGTTTTCAGTGTTTCAGTGTGTGTCTGAATTGTGTTCTGTATAGGTAAATCCATGTTACAAGTGAAAACACTTCATGATGACATCATATTACTGCAAGATGTGGAGTACTCATAGCAGCCTTCAGTATCTTCAGTAACTGGGGAAATTCAGGTTAGGTATCAGGAAGTTCTTTACTGTGAGGGTGGTGAGGCACTGGAACAGGCTGCCCAAGGAAGTTGTGAATGCTCCATCCCTGGAAGTGTTCAAGGCCAGGTAATAATGAATGTAATAAACATTCTGTAACCCATTGCACTTCCTGGGATTCACAGCTCACTTAATTTCTTAGCTTTTCTCTTTTTTTGGGGGGATGTCTTTCCTTTGTGTTTTCCTTTGTTTGTTTGAATATTTCTTTCTCAAATTTTCCAGCATGATTTTCTTTCTTTTCAGTTGAATGTCCTACCTTCAAGTCGGCACCTTTTAAAACTGCTTTATTAATCCGGTAACAGATGGTAAATGAATTTTGTATTCTTTTTGTATGTAAACATTGCTGCCACAGTTGAAGAAGGCACTGAAAAGCAGAGGTTTGCAGAAATGGCAGCTGTTACTTTTTTTCCCTCTTTTAAGAGGTACTTGCAACATTCTTTCTTTTTAATTAGTAAAAGCATACCATTGCAGTCCACCAGAATATTGCTGTTCCTGAATAGAACTTTGATTGAGGTGAGGACTCGGTCCAACTGAAGTTCCGTCTGCAAAACTTTTTTATCCTTTCAAGAGTTTAAAATATAGCCATAGGAAATATAGTAGGGAGCAGGAAGCTAGGATAGGAGGAGAGGAAAGAAGAATGATGATATTTTTTAGAGATACATGTTGACTTAGTGACGTTGCATGTCTATATCTGAGCTGTTGCTCAAGACTGTTATCTGCTAAATAGGCAATAAAATAAAGTGGGATTGTGGGATGTTGAGCTTGTTGCTTCAGCAGTTGAGAATATCTTCTAAATAGGCTCAATCCACTTCCTCCTTTTATTTCTCCAGAGAAGAATCAACCAGTAACATTTGGTGTGTTCATATAATTTTACTCTGGGTATTTCAGTATGTGTTCACTGTAGTGGGTTGGTTTTTTTGTTTTTGTTTTTTTTTTTTTTTTGCTTGTTTTAGTGTCACACAAAAGCAAGAGGAGCAAATAAATATGTATTGAACTGTGTAGAGGAAGCTGCATGTAGAATATATTTTGCAATTTTGGGCAACTGGAATGTGCAGGATTGGCCAGAAATACATACATCTTGCATATATGTATATCTTGCCTATATATGTTCATATATCTTGCATTGTACTAACATCTCTGTAACCATTCAGAACAAAGATCTTGGATAGTTCATTGAAAGTCAATCAAAGCTCTAAGACCAGTGCTGTTTAATAGTCAACATGCAAGAATGTTTTAAAGAATGATGAAGACATAGTTGTTATGACTTTGCAGGAAGTAATAGTATGATCTCATCATAAATCTGGTGGTGAGATTTGCTAGAATGTGGGTTAGTCTTTAAGAATAAGTCATGAAGCACTCACATATACTTGAAACAGGATTATAAAACCAAAGAAAATAGTCCAAATTTGTTGGGCAGGAGATTGGATGATCTCATAGTATATTCCAGTCATAAACTGTATAAATTAATAAGGGAAATGTGGTTTTGTTTTAATTATTTTGTTGTTGAAACTTGCCCAATTTCCATTTTCTTGAGAATTCAGGCCTGAAATGTAAACCAAACTATTATTAATTTGACTGAGAACTTCATGAAGAATTTTAACACACAGTAGTAGATGTTAACTTGAAATGTCTCCACAAATGTCTCTGTATTTATTGGCTTTTGCTTGTCAACTGTGTCTCTTATTGTTGGTAACTTTTTATTAGAGGCTCATTCATGCAGTTTGGACTTTCCTTTTGGATAACTCTTCTAGTTGTAGGCAGAAAGGTGCTTTGATGTGAAGACAGCTTCCCTGGCAAGGTAGTTACTGAAAGTGATCATCTGGAGCCATTTAGAGTAGGCCTAAATAGAATGCTGGTGGTGTATCTCCGCTTACCAGTTGCAAACATTTCAGCAGAGGTTGTTTTCAGTTAAAAACCTTTTGCTGGTAAGACGTAATCATTGGGTTTCCTTTCTGTCCTTTTTTTTTGGTTGTATTTATATAGTAGAAGTTACCAAATATATGGATTTTTTTTATTTTTATTGTTGTTACATATGGGGTAGACAGTCATTACCCATTCAGGCAAATTTGAATGCTTAGTGGACTTTTTTTTTTTTTGGTCAACAAGTTGCTCTTGGAAAGATGTTATAGACCAATTCCAGTCATCAACAACCTTTATTATTTTTTTTTTCTGAAAGTAAGTTGAGTATCTCTAATTTCATAAATGCATAAACTGAATTTTCATTATTTATGGTTATAATACTTTGCAAAATATGTTTTAGACAAATGTTTATATGACCTTCTAGCTGTGATATGGGTGTGAGAGAATTGGATGGCGTTTTTTTCCTTTGAAAATGTTTTTTTAAAAAATCAATTAGCATTTGTTTGTGATGACTTGCAAACAATTTATGTGGGTCATCTAAAATTAGTAGTAGCACAACTTTACATGTAACAGCATTGTATCATGACTTGAGTTACTTTAGGGAGAGAGTATTGCAAAAAATTTTTCAGTAAGTTAGAATCACAGATTATTATATTAGTAGGAACCTTTCCGGGTTTTCTAGCTGAACCCTATGATTAAAATAGAACTCATTTTGATTAGAGCTTTTTTTTTTTTTTTTTTTTCCCTTAAATCTGAAACCTAAACTTCAAATAATGCTCTGGGCTTTATATGTGTTTTAAGGCAATTGGGGTGCGAGGGAAGGAGGGGAAGAGGAGGGGAGGGGATGGACCAAAAACCAAACAAATTCCAAATGTATTCAGTTGTGAAACTTTTGAGGAAGAAAATCTGTAGATCAGTTAGAAGTTTCTGAAAGTTTATAGTTTTTCTACAGATATTACTGAGCTTTGGAGCCCAAGTTCTTCAGCCTTCAGTAATAAGATATTTATAATCATCAGATGTTAAAATTTTAAATTGTATGATTTTGTCACTTCAGAGTAGTATAATTCAGAAAAAAATCTGTATATGGGAGGGGTTTAAGAAAACCTAAATTACTTGCAATATTGGAGCCGTTCTGGAAGAGTTCAATTAATAGGTAATTGATATGTGTTGTTCTAGCTGTGTTTTATCATGCTGCTTCTTCAGGCATGGATTTTATTTCTCCATAGCATTTAAACTATGTAGCCTTTCTCTTTCATTTCTTCATGAAAAATAAAGAACAAAATCAACACCACAGGATAAAAGTCTGTGCACCTGATACTAATATGAATGGCTTTTGTCTGAAATGTTAAATAACTTTAATAATAGTACAACAACTTGTATTTTACATGATACTTGCTGTTAAAGTAAGAAGAAAAATAGCGATCCAGGATTTCAGGAATTTATTTAACTTTCGGGTCCCCGCCTGTGGCAGGAGGGTTGGGACTAAATGATCTTAAGGTCCTTTCCAACCCGAACCATTATATGAATAGTGGACTGTAAATGTGTCATTCTGCTGGGCTTTATTGACTGTTATATTCAACTTCTAAATAAATCTCCCACTATTTTAGCTTAGAACTTTTTAAAATTACATTTAGTCATGCAAAATGCTGTTTCCTTCTTAAACCTGCCTCTCCATGATTTCAGTACTGTCTAATATGCTGTAGAAGTTGAAACTGTCTTGAACTATACCAGCCTTGAGAAATCACCCACAGGGCCATTTGATTTACCCTGTCAGCAGTTGTCCGGGGTTTAAAGGTGGTTTCATCATCTACATTGTTGAAAGGAGCTGAAGAACTGGTCATCAGCTTGCTAGTGCTGAAAGGGGGAGATCCTGCCTCTTTCTGTTCTCCACCATTCAGCTTTGCATTCCTTCCTGTTGTGATTCTCTGTCCTTGTGGTGTGCTGACTGAACTCAGTAAACCTTAGTAAATTACCAAAAGAAACCACAGAAACAGCTTTCTGCCAGATGCTCAGTTATATTGTTAAAGGGTATGAGAAACACCAAGTCCAATCCAGTGGTAGAAGAAGGCACTTGGAAGCAGAAGGAGCAAGGAACCAGGGCGGAGTTGCAAAAAGAGAAGGAGGAGAAGGGAAATGGGATCCTCTTTTAATAGGAGCAAGCCGTTAGTTCAGCTAAGCTTTAAAAAGTAATTTACTTTTTAAATTCATCCTTACCGTGCTTTGAATTTGGTATTGTCACAATGCTTTACCTTCTTTGAATTAGATTTTTAAGTCTGACGTCAGGTTTAGCAGACATTTGGGAATATCTGCTACCATGCTTAAATGCATTGTAAAATTGGTAAAAGTACTAATTCAGTGTTGCTGATAGGGAATCATAGAGTCATAGAATGGTTTGGGTTGGAAAGGGCCTTAAAATCATCTAGTTTCAACATCCCTGCCATGGGCATGGGTGCCTCACCCTGGACCATGTTCTAAGGCTCTGTCCAACCTGGCCTTGAACACTGCCATGGATGGAGCATTTACCACTCCCTGGTCAACCTGTTCCAGTGCCTCACCACCCTCCCAGTAAAGAATTTCTTCCTTATACCTAGCCCGAACTTGCCCTGTTTAAGTTTAAACCCATGGCGCCTTGTCCTGTGGCTATAGTCCCGCATGGAGAGTCCGTCTCTGGCATCCTTTGTAGGCCCCCCTCAGATACTGGAAGGCTGCTGTGAGGTCTCTACGCAGCCTTCTCTGCCTGTCTTCATACGGGAAGTGCTCCAGCCCTCTCATTGTCCTCATGGCCCTTCTCTGCACTTGTTCCAACAGCTCCATCTCTTTCTTTTCTTGAGGACACTTGAACTACGTGCAGTACTCCAAGCTGCGTCTCACAAGAGCAGAGATACGATTCCCGTGAGCTGACTTCAGAGTGAAATTGATTGTATTATTTTTTCTTCCCACCAAATGTTCACCTTTGTTTACATAAAAGAACTTTTTCTCCTTAGCAGAGTGTGTATTTGGCCTGTGTCCCGACACTGCAGACCTTACACAAAGAAGGGTTTCAAGAGCAGCATTGTAATACCTGCTAAATAAATGTATTCATTGTATGTAAATGTTGTTGACATAGTTGTCAGTTTAGAGGCTTTTGAATGCTTTCCTGATTAATAGCATAGTTCAGATACACAGAAAAGAGTCTGCGGACCAAAATTTAACATTTTATGGCATAGCATGAACACTTATGTAATGTATGTTCTCAGTCTTCTGGCTTTGGGTTTGGGCATTTTTTCAGTCGGATTCCTGCAGAAAAAAAAATACTTAGAACTCATTAGGACATATGTAAAATAAGCTCTTTGCCAAGCCTCCAGGGTGAGGTGTTGCCTAGAAGTCTTTTTGTTCAGAGTTACCATGTTCAAACTGATCAGTGATTCATTAATGACTGTATCTTTTAGTTATTTTGCCATTTTTCCAAAGGGAAAGAGGTGCAGAATGCTTGTAATTACTTCGGAGTACAGTTAACAGATCTATTTTATTCATCAAATTACATTATAATATAAATACTTACTTCTGTGTTACCAAGAGAAAATAGCCTAGCGCTCCTGTACAGTGAGCTCCTCTGTGCAATTCACTCTTGTTTGCTGTGATTTCTGCAGCTTATTTGTGACTATGCTATTCTGAGTAATACACTGAAGTAAAACAAATGCCTGCTTTTACAGACACTCATTTGGCATGGTAGTGTAACTCAGGAGTGGCACAGCCATGTCACACATAAGGTAAAGTGATCAGACAAGTACCATCTTAAAATAAAAACAACTTTACCATGACACTAAATGTATATTTTGTGTAGAGAAAAGGAGTTGCACGGATTTTAATTGTTGACATCTCCCTCTTGAGCTTTCAGAAGAGATCTGGTGTGCCATATATTGCTGTCAGAGTTGGCAGCTTTAAGCTTGAGCCTTGTGATATTGCAGCAAGTTTTATTGTGTGTATACATACAGTTCTGCTGAGACTATTTAGAATTTTGGGTGGGAGGGGAGAAGTTGCATTGTTCAGTAATGATGCATACATGGAAATAGTGTTTTGGCTCACTTGGCTACATTAAAGTACTACTGCAGTTTTTGTAACCCAGTTCAGTTCTTTTCCTTTTTTATGGGCTTGTATTACAGGCAGTGTGTTGAAACGAGGTGCGTTTTGGTAGGCAGTGTAAGTGAACTTGAGAAGAGTAATTGTTACTGTTCTAGGAGTAACAATGTAACATAAGTAATGTAAGTCTAAATGAAGATAACTGATATGAGTGAAGAGGGGCCAGGCAATCTGCAGCGTGCAGCCTTCTGGTGTGCTCTTTCGTAGTGGGTTATCTTTGGCCACCAGGTTCCTACTAAAGCCATGTTATTGCTCCCCTTTCTCAGCTGGTCTAGTGAGAAAATACAATGAAAGGCTTGTGGATTGAGGTGAGGACAGGAAGAGATCATCCAGCGATTACCATCACAGGCAAAACAGTTTGGACTTTGGGAAATTAGTTTAATTTATTGCCAATCAAACCAGAGCAGGGTAATGAAAAATAAGACATGTCTTAAGAATGCTTTCACCCAACCCTTCGCTCCTTCCTGGGCACAACTTGACTCTTAAGAAATAAGGACTGACTTCTTCCTGTGAGTGGCACACAGGTGTGAGAAACGGAGGTTGCAGTTGGTTCATCACATGTTGCCTGCTGTTCCTTCCTTCTCACACTCTTCCCTTGCTCCAGCATGGGCTCCTCTTCATAGGTTCTCTCAGGAGCTTGCTCCAGTGCAGGCTTGCCATGGGGTCACAGTCTCTTTCAGGCATCCACCTGCTCTAGTGCAGTGTCTTCTGTGGGCTGCAGATGGATATCTGCTCCAGCATGGACCTCCATGGGCTGCAGGGGCACAGCCTGCCTCATCATGGTCTGCACCAGGCGCTGCAGAGGAATCTCTGCTCCTGTGCTTGCAGCGTCTCCTCCCCTCCCTCTTCACTGGCGGAAGGAGTGAAGAAGGTATCTGTAGAGTTGTTGCTCTCACATGTTCGCACTCCTCTCTCTGACTGCTATTGTGAAGCAGTTTTTTCTCCTTCTTAAACATGTTATTCTAGAGGCACTACCACTTTCTTGATGGGGTTGGCCAGGGGTGGGTCTTCCCTGGAGCTGACTGGCATTGGCTCTGTCAGACACAGGGGAAGCTTCTGGCCTCTTTTCACAGATGCCAGCCCTGTAGATCTCCTCATTACTAAAACCTTGCCACCTACAGCCAGTACATCTCTGCACACATGTGCTGAGGTACACTCGCTCACTTGATGCAAGTAGTTCTTCAGAGGCCTAGAAGACACATCTTACGGAATTATGGGGATTTTTTTTTAATTTTTATTTATGTTTCAAACACCCTATGTTTCGCTTTCCAGTATCTTTTTTGTTGTTTTTTTTTTTGTCTGTTTGTGTGTGTGTGCATGTGTGTTTACTGCTTGTTTGTTAGAATAACTGCAAACTTTGAACTTGGTTCGGACAATAACCTTTGCAGTGCAGCAGCATACATCTCCAATTTCCTATCTTCAGAAGCCAGTCTGAAAAAAATTAGACATTTTTGTCCACTCAACGGGTGGTTGATTGCTTTGTGTACCAATTATAAGCTGTGTGGCTTCAAATAAGTTTAATATGGAATTCACTTATATTTAGTGCTGGTTTTCACGCCTCTTGTGCTGGACAGTATTACCATATTTGTTTATACTGTCCCAACTGTGTATCCATGTTTTGTAGTCTCATAAATGATTTCTGCCCCAAAATTAAAATGTATTTTAGATCTGTATTGGAGAGTCAGGCTTTGGTCCAGTACTGGGACATTCACTTGCTACAATAATGCAAAAGGCCTTATTATGCTACAGAGGTAAGGATTGTTGGTGGCAATGTAGTCATACAAACAGGAAGCTGAATGTCCAGCAATTCTTGATCTTTTAGCCTCAACAGATGACATGTAGATACAGAACCATGCATGTAAGACAGAGAAAAGCAGTTTGCCTACAGTACAGATTTTGTATAGTTGAGACTCGTGCTAATTACCAGGACTTTTTAAAAAGATTTTGTTTGTTTGCTCAAGTATAGCTTAAAAAGAGATAATAGAAACAGTTTTAAGCATGCTCTGATATAGGAAATTGCAGTCTAAATTCAGCTGTTAAGATTTTGCATTTAGAGCTTTAGTTCTTTTGAAACTCATTGTCTGGAGCCCATTGCAGACTATTGCAAATGTATCAGCCCGAAGGTTTGGTATTTTACTGTGAAGATCCTGCTTCAGTAGAAGGGATGCAGTATCTAAAACCTGTTTTATCTGCACTACTGTACTTTTACCTGTGATATTAAATATGCTACTTCAAATAAAAATCTTCAGAATTCTTCCTAGAAATGTCAGGTATTACTATGAGGCTTCCAATAATCTGAATTCACAAGAAAAGAGAGTATTCTTTAATTACTATCCAAAAATATGAAGAAGCTTAGGAAGACACTGGAAAATATCTTCATAGCCTGTTTTAGCTAAAAGTAGGTATGTGTCATGCTGCAATACTTCTATAAAATTATAGTAATGGGGAAAGTTTTGAGAGTAAGAGCAAAGGAAATGTAAGACTTGACTCAAGTGATTAAATCAAGCTTTGGACTGTTCTCCCAACTGAGATCAACCTGCACATAATTACCCTGCCTTCTGTAATACTTCTAAATCTTTATAGATAAAATACAATTTTTTGAAATACTGAAGACATAAATAAGAGAAATTAGTCTGTTATATAGTTCAAATACATGTGCTGTTAAATTGGAAAAAAAAAAAGTGTTTCCTGCTGGTTAGAATCTATCTGCATAATAGTTGCCTAAAATATATGGATTCATTTAGTTGTGAACAATGTAACATCTGTGGAACATGATTCTTAAAATAAATGCAGTATTCAATGGTTATAGCACTAGTCAGTCATGTACAGGATGTTACTCTACCCTCCTCCACCCACTTCTTTAAATAATATAATTAAAAATTTGTTAAAGTAAAAAGTTCATATTGAACTGTTGAAGTAAATGAACTTTATTCCTGAATGCCTTTGCTGAGATGTAATCATAAGCGGGGCATAAAACATGCCGCAGAAATTGTTCATGTATTTTAATCTGACATCTTGAAAACTGAGGTTTTGAAGTACCAGGTTGGTTTAGGCATTTGGTCACCTTAACCAATGTCTCAATCTTACTAAAAGGTATCAGCTGTATTTTCATGTTTCTAACGTAGTGTATTGTCTGTTCAAACTACCTGTTTGAAAATTGGAATATTTTCATGCAGTTAAACTAGCTGCGAGTCGAGTCAATGGAGATCTTAGTTTGCCTTATAACATTGTTGATTCAGTGGTTTTTGTGCTAGACCCAGTGTTATTGTTATCCAATACCATGAATACAGTTTGAATGGCAGCCAGCTAAAAAAATGCTTCAGCTGACTTTGATCCAGAGCAGGAAAGCTTCCATCTGACTGCTTTATAGAGCAAAGTGGGAGAGGTCCTCTGTGCGGCCAGTTTGGCACCATCTGTCACCTATGTCAGTGCCCCTTCAGGACTGGTGGTAATAAAGCAGCCTGGACTCATCAGGATTACAAGGCTCTGTGTAGAAGCACAATCAAAGCTATCAGTCTTATGTTCGTACCACACCATACTGATGAAGACTTGGTGATTGGTAATCATACCAGTTCCAAAAAGTGAGAGAGTGTAGTGTCCCTTAGAATTATTTAGGTAGGAAAAGACCCTTAAGATCATTGAGTCCAACCATTAATGTCACACTGCTAAGTCCACCACTAAACCATGTCCCCAGGTGCCACATCTACACGTCTTCTAAATACCTTCAGGGACGGTCACTCACCCACTTCCCTGGGCAGCCTGCTCCAATGCTTGACAGCCCTTTTGGTGAATAATTTTCTCCTAATATCCAATCCAAACCTTTCCTGAGGCTACCTGAGGCCGTTTCCTGTTGTTCTATCACTTTGTTATTTGGGAAGAGAGCTCAACACCCACCTTGCTGCAACATTGTTTCAGGTAGTTGTAGAGAACGATAATGCCTCCCCTCAGCCTCCTTTTCTCCAGACTAAACCACCTCAGTTCCTCATAAGACTTGTGGTCCAGACCCTTCAGCGGTTTCATTGCCCTTCTTTGGACACACTCCAGCACATCTGCGTCTGTTTTGGAGTGAGGGGCCCAGAACTGAGCACAGGACTCGAGGTGTGGCCTCACCAGTGCTAAGTACTGTGGGATGATCCTTCTGGCCACACTACTTCTGATGTAAGCCAGGATGCCATTAGCTTTCTTGCCACCTGGCACATACCATAACAATTATTTCAAATGCATATCATGATTTCTCTGTGTTTTTTTTTTTTTTTTTCCCCAAACCCATATTTTTTCACACTTCTTCTGTTTCTTCTTTCTTTCATATAACTCCACCTGAGTGAAATTTGAGGTACCAGCTTTATAGTGTTAACGTGACAGGACAAAAGAATTTTGAGGTGTGTTTGAGCTCATTTGCAAAATTTGTAGAAAAGTTTAATATTTGGATGTTTCTCATCCATGTCTAAATGAGCCTGTAGAAGAGCATGCTAATAGATTGATGGGTATAATGAGGTTGTATGTAACCAGTGGTTGCAGGTTGGTAAACTTGCTACCTGTTTTGAAGAATGTTACTAGTCAATAGCTCTTTGGTCTTTGCTCTAAACCAAGTAAGGTGATACTCTTTGTTTTCAAAATCAGTTTGCATGTTTTGTCATGTATTTCCTGGCAACTGTAGTTTGACTGAAATGTCATCACTGTTTTCATGCAAAGAGGTCCTCATCAGTCACTGGAAATGGATTCTGTGTGCCTCATTACCATAGGAAGAAAGAATGGGTGCTTATCTTGTGTTAATAATTTAAGAATATGTGTATTCTGTGTGAAGGACCTGCTCTCAATTGTGTTGTGAGTTTTTAATTTTATTTTGAGTTTGGTATTTCTGAAGGAGTTGAGGATTACTCTTAGGATTGGGGTAACCTCGGCAGTACACTGAATAGAACCAGACATGGACAACCTTCAAACAGTGCCCATTTACTTATCTTCTGTATGTGCAGGAGCGTAATGATAATTCATTACTTTATCCATACTATTTCCAGCGATGGAGAGGAGTTTTACAGAACAACCAATGAATTATAAGTAGATACTTGCTTTCAGTGTCCTTAAGATGTCTTTGTGCTATACTAATGGTCATAAAACTGTAGTGGTCTTTCATCTCCTGGCACGTGAACTCCAGCTTCCACAAAGTTGTGACTGTCTTCCAGAGTATCAGGACAATTAAATAGGCCTTAAAAATGGCCTGTAAAGGAAAAAGAATGCCCTGCATTGTATTGTTCTGTTCCTGGAATGAGATTAATAGATTTCTTCTTCACACGCTTGAGAGGTGGGCCAGTGTCAACCTCGTGAAGTTCAACAAAGTGAAGTGCAAGGTCCTACACCTGGTTTGGGACAATCCCAGGCACAGCTACAAGTTGGGCGAAGAAGAGATTCAGAGCAGCATTGCGGAACACGACTTGGAGGTGTTAGTTGATGAGAAAATGAACATGAGCTGGCAGCCCAGAAAACAGCCGTACCCTGGGCTGCATCGAAAGGAGCGTGACCAGCAGGTCGAAGGAGGTGATCCTGCCCCTCTACTAACAGCTGTCTCAATAAAATAATGTTTACATACAATGAATACATTTATTTAGCAGGTATTACAATGCTGCTCTTGAAACCCTTCTTTGTGTAAGGTCTGCAGTGTTGGGACACTGGCCAAATACACACTCTGCTAAGGAGAAAATGTTCCTTTATG